>VDFB02000003.1:719198945-719220629 GCA_007258455.2 Sequoia sempervirens
AGGTTTCATAAAGAGAAATTTGGTGAAAAATGTTGATTTCAGTGTCCTACTTTGGCCACAAAGTGGAACACATTGTTCTGTCCTTGACCATAATTTTTGGTTTGCTATTTTAGCCTTGGGCAATCACTACAACTTGTGGTGTGCCACTTTTTCACTAGTGGACAACCACCACAATATCTAGTCTAGAAGAATCACATATTCTTAAAATATCATGATAGTCCCCTTTTGTTCCATCCTTGGACCTAATGTTCACACTTATAAGTCAAGTTCCACTTTTTGGAACTCTATCTTAGACCCTATCATAGCCCTATTCTAGATCATGTCCTGAACCTTGTTGCAATCCTTAGTACACATGGAGCACCCTTGGCTCTCTTTTGGAACACCTTGATGGTGCCCCTTTTTGGTATTCTTGGAGTCCTTGCACTGGTACCAAGTTTGGCACCCCATTTTGGACCCATGTAGGTGTCCTACTCTTGGCACTCTACAAGCCCCACTTTTGAGCCTCAAATCTGAACCCTCATTTTGGTTCCAACTTGGGGGCCCCAAGTTTTTCCATGCAAAACCTAGCCCTTGCGCTATCTTTTGGACTTGGGACTCCAAGTCTCATTCTACACTCTTTAGGATACTGATTCCATAATTGTACCTAACCTGCTCCTTATTTACCCCAGTAGTTGTGATTAAGTACCTTAGAACCTTCGTGTACCTCATCTTGGGACTAGTGCACCCCAATTTTGGGGTCCTAAACATGGTGCTCCCCCTCTAGATAACAACACCCTATAAGATATTGAAGTTGACCAAATTAAAACATTATCTTAAAGAGATGATAACTTATTGTAGAAAGGCGTCACTGAGTTACTCAAAGATCTAATGCGATTAGTGGAATATATTATCAAAAGATGATTTAGGATTTTATTTGAATTGTAAGCTATGCAATAAAACTCATTATTTAAACACTATCATAGAAGACATAAAAATGTAAAACTTATACAATTAAAAATAAGTCAACATTAAAATAGATTATATTTTTAATTACGCCAAAGGTGTGTCCTATATGAGCTTTCAGAGCTCATTTTACTTATCAACAGTGGAAAACGTAAGATAGGACTTGGTTGACAGTAAAATGAATCTTAGTCGTCCATCTTTTTTAAAGCTATTTTTTTTGCCATTTTTCGTCATATTTTCCTTTTGGTGGCTGAAATTTGAATTAGTCGAGTCAAAATAGGTGAAAACTTAATGGCATTTTGAGAGGGAAAGAGAGCATTGGGAAATTTGTTCTCTTTTTGAGAAACCGGAGAAAGGAATACAATGACGATGGCGATTATTATGGTGACGGAAAAGGGTTATCTAGTTGGGTATGTTTCATTACAGAAAGCCAAGTAAAAATATACCTAGCGCTGATGGTTACCATTCTTTTAGGACCATATTAACGGGTATTTGCTCCATTCATTTTAGTCGTTTGAAAAAATATTTAGCCGATAGGCTATTATAGGTGAGAGTTCAACCAGAAAAGTCTCACTGTCTGATGCCGGCTGAGACTATTCCGGTTGGATTCTGGTTTGAGACATGCCATTCCGGTTAGGCTATTAATACCCTAATCTCCTCTGTTCATGTTGTACGTTAGGTATGCGAATATCGCTTCTGGAAGTCACTGTTTCTGCATCAGCAAGCATGGCCATTCCCCCTGTTTTCGCATCACCAGGTATGGCTGGGAGTCGTTCGCGCTGTTCTACACCACTCCCCTGTGACGAGGATAGATGCATTTATTGTTTTGAGCTGATGTAGGTTTTTGTCCAGCAATTGCCTACCCCTTCACCCCTGGAATGACTTTCCCTTTGCCAGAATGGTGGCCATGGTGGGCGTTCTCGCAACGCTGGCCGTCGATATTCTAGCCGACCACCATAGCCAAATGGGGTCTTATATTCGGGTCAAGTTCGATGATGCTCAGACTAAATCTAAGGATGTGGAGATGGGTAAAGCCTCAGTTTTTCCCGTGAGTCGTTGCATCTCAGGGGTGGGTCACGAGGATGAGATTAATGGTGGCTTGGCTTCGGACGTCGAGGGACAGAAGGCTGTGGTGCCGCCTTTGGATGAGTCAGGGGAGGATTTATATGTACAACAAAGGCAGAAATTGGTTTCTAAGTTGTTGGAGATTGGGATCATTTTTCATTCTGTTATACTTGGGATCACTCTCGGGATGTCTAAGAATAGGTGTAGAATTGCCCCTCTGGTTGTTGCTCTTGGTTTTCATTAGTTCTTCGAAGGAATGGGGCTTGGTAGATGTATCGCTCTGGTGAGCTTGCTGTATTGATCTCTTTTATTTCATATTTTATCTTCCTTCACTATCATATAGATTCTCAATGGTGCTTCACTGTTATTAAAATGATAAACAAAATTGTCTACCTGAGATAAAAAAAAAAATATTTAGATGAAGTCTGACTCAAAGGGTTATTTATTTGATATTTCGTGCTGAAGAGGGTAAAGTGTCGCTTAGGTGAAGGCTCCCGACAACTACTCTCAACTCAAAGCATTTATTCCCCTTTTACTTCTCTTGCTAATCTTGGTGTTGTGTGATGGGATGATTAACTTCCAACCCCACCTGCGCAACTCAGTAATTAGATGACGCCAGGGCATGGGGTGCAGATCACCATCAAAGGTACGCACACAAAAGGTAATTAATGGTTATTTATTATGTAGGTTGATCAGCGACCATAGGACCAAAAGAAAAAGAGACTCGTTTGATTAAGGCCTCAATGGGTATGGTGTAATTATTAACTTCTCACAAAATTTAGCACAAATTTTACAATATTCTTTCTTTTAGTTGCTACACAATTTCAACGCCAAGAAGCTTATCACTAAACCAACAAGGAAGCGAACACTGTACACTAAGTGTTTTTTTTTCTCTTAGATCCAGTCTTTTATGCACTTCAATGTACCCATCACTAATCGCTTAAATTTTCTTGGGTACAGATCTGGGTTAGGTTTTAGTTTGATTCTATCTATTTGTTGCATGATATTTTCTTAGCTTTTCAACAAAGAGCTCATGGTGAAGCACTGCAGAGGGGGAATGGTTTATTAAAAAAAAAAAAGCCTCAGTGATCACATAGCAACTCAAATCTCACATTCCATTATCTTCTTCCCTATTAATCTGTTTTATTTATTTTTCGTCCACTCTATCCCAGGAAAAAAACAAGTAGCAAGGAAAGAGCACATAAAAGTTTACTTCAGAGCTATGTGTGGCTGTGCCAGATAATGCTATGATTGACAGCTTCTCTCTTCTTTTGGTGGTTATTTATTTATTTATATTTTTATTGCAGGCTACTATTCCAAAGGCACATTTAAATTTACAAACGTTGTGAGGAAACATCAATTTAAGTTTCTTCATTTTTAGGTGTCCACTTTAAATACAGCTGCGTTCAACCTCTTTGGAACAAAGGATCACCTTAAGCTCAAGCACAGACAGAGATCATCAAGTTTTACAGATTTAATTTATTTTAATCCAATATTATATATACTGTGTGCTTTTCATGGGGTTCCCTGGACAGTAGGACAGTTGTAGTTTAGAAAGGAAAATGTATTTTTAATCTATTATTATTATTTTTATTTATCTAAATACACCTACTCCCAGTTATATGGCTGCAAATTACAAGAACATGTAGTGTTTCATTTTCTTATTGTAAACCACAAGTCAATGTATATTGAACATTGTATTTTGTTTTCTTTAATGTTTATAGCTTCCCAAAATCAGAATTGTTTTCCTTTTATTTTATCTGCTGATGAATACAATAGTTATATCTTTCTAAAATTGCAGATTTTAAATAATATAGTCTGAGTTTTGAGCAGCAACTATTTACTTAATTAATCACTCATTTAAAATAATATATTACGAGTTTGAACAACAAATACTTACTTAATTAATTACATATTTTAAACAATGTATTCTTAGTTTTGAACAACAAATGCTTACTTATTTAATTGTAGATTTTATACAAATATATTTTGAGTTTTGAACAAAAAAATGCTTGCTTAATTAATTACAAACTTTTAATAATATATTCCTTCACATAAATGAAAATTTCTATTATCTCAAGAATAGGAAATTATCACACTCTTGTCTAACTTAAAAGACTATAAGAATTTTTCTTTTTATATTCTTTTTCTTAACAACTTGTTTAAACAATACAAAAGGAAATATAATTAAACTTACACAATAATTAACTCACCTTTCAAGTTGCAATATTACAAATAAGATGGAGAAAAAAAAATGATTTTCATGCCAAATTTCAAGGACATGCTATTTTCATCATTTCATTTTACATGAAAATACTAATCTTCAAACAATGAAAAACATACAAATGAACAAAGCTTGCTCTCCTCCCTTCCGTAATGGCGTCATGGAGCCTTGTGGGCTCTAGCCATACCCCCGAGCAAGGAATTTTTTTTTTACCTCCACGATGATTCATGGAGTCTTTTCTCATTTTTACGAGGGATGAAACTAACATAGCTCAACATTTCATGTATCTAGGTTCTCTACTTTCTATTTTCAACCCTGATTCCTACACTATGTCACTTTCTTACAACCAATAAACAAGGATAAATGGAAAATAGGAGGAACTTATCTATTTTCTTTGTGGTGAAGGGATTGTACTCTTTTATCCACTCATTCTTCCTCTCCAAAATATATAAGAGTTTTAACTTGCAAATTTTAGGTGGGAAGGTGTGAAGTGTACCCACCTCCATCAATGACGGTCTTCTCATTGTTAAAGAGGAACATGCACTTGGACAACACCTCCATCCTTTTATTTCATCATCTCCTCAAAACTCGTCACTCTCCATGATGAAGACTTTTCAAAGGTCAAATCATGTCCTTGGGACACTATTGTGTGCCCACTTGACCCCTACCACTATGGTATAGACCCTAGGGGGTTTATTCTTGCATCCCAACCAAGGAAATTGACCAACAACCCACTTTAATAACCCATTTAAGATTCCATCCGAGTTTCACACTTGGATAAGGGTTTCTAACCTGAACCCCAACTTACATCTCATGTGACCCATAAATAAATACCCTCACAACCCTCACAACCCCAAAAATAAATTATCCCTTTAATATCAACCCTCCATCAACATAATAACTTTATTTCTTCCTAAGTTCTAAAAGGAGGAGGTCAAATTCATACCCATGAGATGTCTTTTTGATTTACCTATAGGTTTTTACTTCTCATATTGACACTCTTCCTTTCTCTCAAGAAAAGTCTTCTGATTTGCTCTCAGTGGTTCAACCTTCCCATACTATGCCATTACCTTCCTGCATAATACCAACACAATCATAAGTAACAATTTGATATCACATAAATCTGTTAACTAAATATTTTATACTTTATTTATATAATAAATCCATTTAAAATTTCAATTTTCTTTTCACAATATACGAGTGCATTCTACCTTCATGGTAATGACAATAAAAAAAAAGTCAAAATTAAATGCAAAGTTCTTTATCATTATTCTGAATACACTCATTAAGGGCTGCTATTCTATTTTTGCTAATTGGACATCGAAAGCTTGGTGGTTGCAAATGAAATGAAAATTAGTATTAATATCAAATGTGTAACTATTCTTCATTTTGATTATTATTGATTTATCCATGCAAAGTAATATGAAGGAGCAGTTTGATAAGATGTTTCATCTATCAAATTGGAGCAAATCAAAAAAGATAATAATCTTAACAAGAATTTAACAAGATTCTCTCACTCAATCTTCTCTCCATCCATAATCAATCTCAATTGTTCATCCTTGTAGCTTTTCCTAGAAGACAACAAGCTTACCCTAATCAATCTCAACATTTTATTTCAATCAAATTTCAACCGTCCATATTTTCATGGACACATCTATAAATCTAACTATATCCTCCATCAGATGAATCCCCATGGAGCTAAGATTTGCAAGTACATGCTACTAAAATTCCAAAGGATCTTCATCAAGCCTCCATCAGTTCAACGTCAACATAGGTGCATATCACTTGGAATCTTATCAATGTAGATCCTGAAGAAGGTGCATGAGATTGGGGCTGCCTTGTTCCATTTTCTTATCATTACCACACAACAAATTTTGTATTTATCTTGACTTTTATTCTCATACAATCTATCTATTATTGAAATCTATGTGGTTGGAACCCCTGTTTGTTACATTCTCCTTCACAGCTCTTCCAAATGTTTTCAAAAAACTTCTTAAAATCAAGAAACAACAATAAGGCTCCTCACTGTTTGAATACCCAACCTTCTCAAGGTTACACAACAATCTTGTAGAGTAAATCACACACATTTAGTTGTTCTTTTACCCTTTTCTTCCCCTTTGCTTATTTTCTCATAATTTTGTAATAGATATTTAGCCAATATTGGGTTGATCCAAACTGAGGGGTCTTTTCTACCTCCACTTTTGAAGATTAGGATTTTCAAGCTGTTGCAATCTATTTGATGAAAGCCTTTGGTGGTGCATGTAGAATAAATCCTTTGGCAATAGATAGTTTTTTTTTAATCTATCTTAAGAGTTTGGAAAATAGTTAGTTGATATGAATATCATTAGCAAATTTTACCTCTGATCTTATACTCTTATATACTCTTATGTTGATACTATCCATTGATTTTTTTATGTTATTTTATTATCCAAAATGACTTGGTTCTTTATAATTTAGAGAACAATGAATGAAAGGTAATAAAATCAAGAGAACACAAGTAAGCAAAGGATAAATTTATCTTACAACAAAAATAATTTCTTAAGAATCATCATGCAACTGACAATCAAAGACCTGCATAGAGATGAAATTTGGTGGATGAATATTAGCGTTTTAGTTTTGTTTTCAATTTGGCTAATCCCTACAACGATGCGGGCTTGGGGGATTTGATGTTGTATTTATGGTCAAAGATACTTTAGTTGTACTGTAAGTGGAATTTGACACGTCTCCTGTACATAGAAACAAATTAACAATAATACAAGAACAAAACATTGAGCATATGAAATCTGCAACGTGCACTTGAATACATTCTTAGTAAGCTCAATAGAGATAGAATTGTTTGACAAAATGCCTCAAAGAAAGGTTATCTCATGGAATGCAATGATTGCAGGAAATGCAAAATATGGATTATTTTAAAAATCCTTTGAAAATTTCAATCAAATGCAATTGGCAGGTATAATTTTCAGTTGATAAATTTGTTGTCATGTGCTATTCTAATTTCAGGTAACCCCCTACCCTGTTGTCATGTGCTATTCTAATTTCCAGAGTATATCTTGCTATCGGCGTAACCATTGCACCTCGTTGAGGTGCAAGCGCTAGTTTAATTGAGTGTGGGCCTCACTATAATTGTCAGGATTGGTTTCTTCGTAAAGGGTGGTCATGAATTTTATTCCAGGGTTTCATGTAAATACAAATATTGAGGTGTAGGGAGGAAATAAATTGGATTTATTAATAAGGAATATAGATTTGTGTTAATTCAATTTGTTAATAGAAAATATAATTTTTTTGTTAATTCGTATTGTTTTGCTATATTGACACATGTTATGTAGTAGTAGAGTAGTTAATGTGAAAGGTAATTTGACAATAAAAATATATATTTGGATTGTGGAAAATTTATGTCAAAAATAACATTTATTTTCTTAAAGCATTTTAATAATAAAATTATATTTTACTAGAATTTATTGTATCTTATAATCATTTGAATTTTTCTTGTTGTTATAATGTATTTTGATTAATTTGTTGTCTCAACCCATGTGTGTTTGCAATATTTCTTTCTTACACGTGGCCAATGTGACTTTGAATTTTTTGGGCTCAACTCATGTGTGTTTGTAATATTTCTTGATTTGAGGACCTGGTCCATGTGACTTTGAATTTCTAGGCTCAACCATGTGACTCTAAAAAAAACTAATATTAGTATTTTTAATTACTTTATTTATTAAAAAAAAATTATTTATTATAGATGTATAAATTTATTTTTTAAACAATTTTATCTTATTTTATAACTACCAAAAGAATGATGTTATTTAAATGAAAATTACAACCAAGATCCTAATAATGAGTACATTTAGGTTTTAAAATAAAATGGAAATTATGGCCAAAGATCCTAATAATGAGCAAATTTAGGTTTTAAAATTAAAGCGTAATTAGTAATGTATATTTTAGGTTTTAAAATTTCTACATCCTTTACCCTACATAGTTAAGTATAAATTAGCATAATTAATATAGTATGTTTATTAAAATGAAAATTATGCCCTAATAACGAGCACATTTAGGTTTTAACATTATGACATCCTTTCCCTTATAAAATATAATAAATAATTTGGTTTTTAATATATACTGCTATATTATATAACAATATAATAGTTAATACAATAGTTAATAATAGATAATATAATAATATAATAATAAATACATAAAATAAAGGCATAAATAATAAATATTTATATAATAATATAATAGCTAATACATAAAATTTTAAAGAATACATAATAATATTATTCTATAATAATTGAAAAAAAATACTAATATTAAAATCATTTTCTGAATGACCTATCAAATGATCTCATTTACTACACAAATGTGTGCAAAGAAAAAAAATCATTTTTTTCCTAATTTTCCTTCCACACCTCTTCGGCATACCCATTGCACAAGGTGTCGTAGCTAGTTGTAATAAATTTGAAACATCCCAAACCTAAAAAAATATTCAATATCCTAACAAATCCTACACTTAACCATTTAGCTTTTAATTTTCATGTTGCTTTAGTCTTTTGCTTTAGATCAAGAATGCCAAAACAATTCTCAAATTCACTTATGCTTGGATAGTTATCTTTCTACTCCCATTACCTAACATTTCAATTTCAAAACTTTTCTTTTTAAATATTTCAACACACACTTTTGTTTTTTATGAATAGGTATCAACATAACATGCACTTTTATTTTTTATGAATAGACATCAGCATTATCATTTATTTTCATGTTGCTTTAGTCTTTTGCTTTAAATCAAGACTGCCAAAACAATTTTCAAATTCACATTAACATTTCAATTTCAAAATATTTTTTTGTAAATAAATATGGAGACACACTATTGTTTTTTTATAAATAGATATCAACATAATATACACTTTATTTTTTTTATGAATAGACCTCAGCACTATCATTTAAAAAGAAATAATAATACATATTAGAATTGGTGGATATAAAGTAACACGCACTTTATTGTTGGCTGTTTTGCTACGCTATCACAAGAAGGTAGTGCGCCTGCACGTGTGTCAACGCAAATATTTATCTCAGCTGAAAATGTGGGACTCACTCCACCTGCACGCTCTGCATTTACCTCGCCTTTTTCTTGAACATCCCTTGTGACAATTCTTTCTTGTTTTGGAGTTTTAAGGCTCTTCTTCCACATGTTGGTGAGATGTGGGTGGAACTGTTAGCATTTCCTCTTTTACCTTAATCTTGGCATCTAGAGCGCAAATCACATCATTCAGCGCTTCAGAGGGCTCCTCTACTTTATTCATCAAAACCTCTATAATTTCTGCACAAGTCATTTCCGCCCCCGAGTCCATCTTCTCGTTCACTGCAGCAAACAGAGGATGGTCGTCAATCTGCAAATAGTTAAAGGCGAGAGATTTAAATGCGTCGAAAGTGCAGAAGGAGAGGTGAATGTGCATGTCCATCCGACCATTTCTGAGCAGAGCGGGATCAAGCATTTCCTTGTGATTCGTCGTAAACACAATAATGCGCTCCTCGCCGCAGCAGGACCACAGGCCGTCTGTGAAATTGAGCAAACCAGACAACGTGATGCCCCTCTTTTGCTCTTCTTGATCGCCTGGTAGAGGATTCGGAACCCTCTCGCCCAGATTGAGCGAGCAGTCAATGTCCTCGATAATAATCACAGATTTCTCCTTCGTTTGGGTGAGAAGCGTTCGGAGCTCGGTGTTGTCATTCACCTGAGTGAGCTCCAGATCGTAAACATCGTATCTCATGTAGTTAGCAATGGCAGCGATGAGGCTCGATTTCCCTGTTCCAGGAGGCCCGTAAAGAAGATATCCACGCTTCCAGGAACGCCCAATTCGTCTGTAAAACTCTTTTCCCCTCTTAAAGCGGTCAAGATCTCTGAGAATTCTGGACTTGAGCAGGGGATCGAGAGCGAGAGAGGCGAAGGTCGAGGGATGTTTGAAAGGGACTCCTGTCCATCCCTCACACCAACGAGCATGCCCGGCATTGGTATACAGCGTGAGATCTTTGTTGAGCGTATTAAGCTCTGCTGCGCGATTTGTAATGTGATCGATATAAGCGCAGAGAAACTCTTTGTCTGGCTGCTCTGCTTTGAGAGTAAATCTCCGCCTCTCGTTTGTTCCATTGCCGTTTCCTCCATTGCGCTCCTCAACTAGGGCACTGTGAATCCACCATAGCTTGACTCCCCTGAAGCTGTCCTCCACTACCTCATCTAACGCAGGGCAGAACCCCAAATTGGTAGAATTCCTGGCACGAAACAGACTCAGTCTTCGACTTCGGATAATGCCATCCACACCGTCGAGATAGCGCTCAACGACGTCATAGAGATCGTTGGCATTGACTCCATAGCTGTCTTTGAATTCTGGAATTTCCAGATGGTGATGGGGTGGATTGAAATAATCCTTGATAGATGATAACCAGTCCATTAAGATTTTGTGCAGGTGTTGGGGAAGAATGTTCTGTAGCAGAGTGAAAAGGCCGATTAATGACCATATTTTTGCAATCCATTGCTCCATTACCAAGAAGTATGCAACAGACCTCACGCAGGATTATCTGTTTGGTTTGGGGAAATCCGCTGTATATCGAGATATATAGCGTGGGGAGCACACAATCGAGGAAAGGCTGTGTTCCGCCGACTTTAACTGCCAGCGTTCCAGTCGGGGAACACCGCTTCGTGGAAATTACATTTGTACTATTTTCTTGTCGGTAATGATCAATCTAATTGAAAAAAAGTGTCGTAGACGTGTATAGCTTGATTTGTTTGAAGATAAAACCCTGAAACAAGAAGGGATAATGTTAAATTTATTTATTTTAGTAATTAAGTATGGAAGAAAAAACACACTACATTAATTTAGAAGTTAAATAAGAATGAGACAGTAAACAATGAGATTAGTAGATCCACTTTAAAGATTGTATAGGGTTTAAATTTAGAAATTGATATGATGGTAGGTTTATTTTTTGATATTGAATAAAGTTGAATTATATAAAAGTTATTATAGTCAAAAAAATTTGAGGAAATGAGCTACAATATTTAAACAATATAATAATATGGTTGTACATATACAAATATTTAAAATTATATTAAGATTGTAAAGCGTTGTACAATTGGATGTCTTACAATATATCTTTCACAATCAAAGAGAGTGATCACACATATCTCAACTTAACTACCTTTGCATAATTGATTTAACACCTTAACAATGAATGCAAGGTGGGAGTGAGTTGCATGATTCACATAAAATAATATGTATTATTCCATTTGTAGACATTTAAATTTGGACACTTAATTTATCCAAATTCATCCCCTTTCGTCTTATTTTCGTTAATTAAGTAATACTGTTATTATTTAATTAATAACCTTAATTTTGCCAAATCCCTAAGGTATTTAATCAATAATACCTTATCCATTTAATCCTCCTTTCATCAAATGAATTAAATAAATATGTCATTTATTTAATTTCCTTTATGTCACATCCTCCATCTTTTATTATCTAATCTTAATCCATCTTTGAATCTCACCATTAGCATGTGCACATGTCTAATCCTTGATTAGGAGGTGTCACATCCTCCAACTTTTGCAAGTTGGCCTCTAATCTTTCTTAGCCACCTAACCTTCCTCCAACCCCTCATCAACTTGTCTAATCACCCCCTTTAGTCAACTCTTCCCATCCCCCAAGGAATTTTTAATTCATTTTGTCTTCCCAAAGTCCTTTGAAGAATTTTTAATTCCACTCTCATCTTTCAAGGAATATTAAATTCCTTTTCTCTTCCCCATGTCCTTTATGACATGTGTCCTTGGTCAACCTTATTAAAGGCTTTCTCCTTTTGGGCAATGCACTCCACTTCCCCATGTGAATTTTTAATTCACTTTTTAATCCCCCAATGCACTCAAAAGGAATTTTTAATTCTTCACTTCTTCCCACATGTCCTCTCTTTATTCTTTATTCTTTCCCCTCTCCCCATGAGGATATTTGAGGAATTTTTAATTCCTCACATGTCCTCTCACCCACATAGCGACAAGAACCTCCTTTATGAGGAGATTTTGTCCAATCCCAAGGTACTTTGTACCCCCCTCCATGTCATGTACTATCATTCCACCTCATGTCCACTTCACCTTTTAGGGCTATATCACATGCCATATGTCAAGATGTGAGGGCTTGTGAGTTCTCAACTCACCTTAGCCCTACATCTTGATCATTGGTGGCTCAATCTTGACCATCCATTTCCCTAGAGATTTCCAAAATCTCTATAAACACCCCCTCTTTTCTCTCATTTTAGGGGAGATTATTTTGCTAGCCAAACTCTTGCAATTTTATTTCTCAATCTACACTTAGCCATTTTCATGCTTTCATCCATTTCCATCCATCCTCACATCATCATCTAGTTTTCATATCTTGCCATCTGTAATGTCCCCATTCTAGAGGTAATTTGATTTAATTTAATTTATTTAGTTGTCCAAAATAATGATTTTTTGAAAGGATGACTAATTAGTTATTTTAATTAAATCATTGAATGGTATTAAATTAATTAATTATAAGGTTATCAAATGAATAAAAATTATAAGGTGGCCTTATATTTAATTAATTTAATAAAGTGGCTTGATTTTAAAATATATTATATAAAGTCACTTAAATAAAATAAAAAAATATTCTAGAAGCTTTTGGAGAAATTAGGGAAAAAGAATAAATAGACATCTTGGGCTTCATTCGAGGCAGGAAGATTTGGATGTTGATGTTGATGTTTGATAGTTGTGGAGCCTAGGGTTTCTGCAGTTGTCTTTGGCCATTGAGAACAGAAACTCTCAATTGGTAAGCAATTTTCAGGGTGTGAAATATCATCTAAATTATTGCAGCTGAGAGGAAGATGTTTCAGTCTTCCATTTGTGCTTCATTGCAAATTTTGTGGCCTTTGGCCAAATTTGGAGAAAATGATTGTATTCAGCTTGTCTGAAGAGCTAAGTATTTATTTGCAATATTATTGCAAATTTAAATAAAAATCTTCTGCTTATTATTGCATTATTTATTATTGTGTTGAAAGTTCATCTTCAAAATAAAGTCATCAGAAATTTTCAATGAATGCAGTATTGTGGATTTATTCTGAATATTAGAAAAAAGTATTATTTGATAATTACATATTTGACGGGAATGATGTTTGCCTAAATCCGATATCATAAGCTCTCGATTTATTCAAGAACAAATATATAAGTGGGGCTGCAATTATATTTCTAAGGTGACTTGGGCGATATCATATTTTGAAGATATCCACGAATATTGTTATTTGGGACAAAAATCTTAAAAACCAAGCCATGAGAAATAGATTTATAGTCAAATAATATTCGGGCTCACACCATTCTACTATCTGAAGAGTTTATCCTAGCTCGACTTGGTGATTCCTGAAGCTTGGCGCAGTTTGAGGAAGCAATACGGATATTCAGGAGGCTTACTCCAGACGCAGCCCTGTAGTCACAAGACTTAATTCTAGATTGAAGGAATCAGGGCGTAGCATCATCTCCAGCTCATTGGATATCTTGGGCATCATTGTCAGGGAAGATAAGGAGATTCATTAAGGGGCAGAACCAAAGCCATTAGGGGAGACGTATGAAGTGTCCAAGCTTAAATGTGGCCTTGGGAGCTGAGGTGTGTGTATTCTGGAATTGCTTAGAGCACAGGAAGATCCAGCTTGGACAAGATGCAATGGAGAAAGACCTGAGATGACACGATTGTGAAGACTGCTAGTTGAAAGGAATTCGATTGGTATTTGAAGAGTGACATAGCCCATATTACTTCCAAAAGATGACCTTGGTCAGAAGTTCAATTGGCTTGGACAACAGATACTTATCACAGCTGGGTGCCATATCCAGGTTCTTTAATTTATTGTATTACAAAGAATAGTATTTAGAGTTGCATTTTAGTCAATGGTCACTGCCATTACAGCTAGGTCTGTAATTTGTCATTGTAATCAGTTTACCACAGCATTGTAATAGGTACTCTTCATTTTTGGCAGTAAGTCATTAATAGAATTGGAGATTGGGAAGTCAAAATGATAATTGTTTGCCAAAATATTTCATGACTGTAACAACATATTGTAAGCATCTTGCTAGCTGCATTTCAATAACCTTGTGTGCTAGGTGCATGTCAACTATTTGTCCAAATGCCATGATGTTGTAGTTTCCAACTTGCATTAGTTTCAGTTATTACTTGCATGGACAAATCAAAGGAAGACTTGTATTGCATTCTATTTCTATTGAACATTGCAACTTTGGAACCTTGATCCACATTTGCATCAAAAATAAATAAGAAAGCCCATAACAATAGATAGAACAGTTTATTATCAAACTGTTTGACAATTTTCCTTGGGCAAGAAATCAAAAATTTTATATTAGTTTGAGCAAGGCTCATTACAGTGGTATCAGAGCCAGGTTTCTTGCCATCCTTTGGGTCAGAAATTGTCTTCATTTATGCAACAAAGTGAAAGGACCAAGAGATATACAACTAGAGAAGAAAGAAAACAAACACAAGACACTTTATCAACAGCTATTGCAGCAAGACACAAAGAGATTGGTGGTCCTATGGAGGAAAGAAGAGAGGGAAGTCCTCCTAGAAATCGAAGAAGAGATGATGATAGAGAGCTACTTGATACTTTGAGGGGTCTAAGGGATGGTTAGCAGTAGATATGTGGGGTACTTCAGCGGCTTGAAAACACTCTACAGCAGTTGAACTTACCTAGGAGGCAGCCCCAAGATCATGAAGATGATAGGAGCGTAGTAGGATCAAGGAGAGTACAAAGAGAATCTTCTCGCACTGTAGATAGACCTACACAACCCACCTTCTTGAGGGAAGAATGTGCAGAAGAAGAGAATGTTGAAGATGTTGAGGAGCCTACCTTTGCTAATGCATATATGGTTGCTCATGATGAATGGAAACTATTGATACCAGGAGCTCGAGAGCTCATGCATTTTGATCGTTTTGTTCAAACAAGGATGGACTACTACAGGTCGCGACAGGAGAGGAGATGCCAGAATCAGAATAAGGATCTTAAGCAAGCTACTAATAAACTTATTTTTCCCATGTTTGATGGAAGTGGCAAGACTACTACACAGTCATGGATTCATAAGTTGGATACTTTCTTGGCTCTTCGACCCATGACAGATGAGGAAGCCATCAAGTATGCCACTTTGCATTTGGAGGGTACAGCGCACGAATGGTGGTATCATGGGTTAGTTACACTACAGCATAATTAGATCACATCTTATCAGGAGTTTGTGGATAGTTTGGTGGAACGCTTTGACAAGAAAGATCCAGAATCATACTTCAAAGATTTGGCTCAACTCAAGCAAGTTGGGAGTTTGGAGAATTACATTGGGGATTTTCAGAGATTGTCAGTAATGGTTCCCAACATCTCAGAGAGACGACTAGTGGTGTTATTTATGGAGGGCTTATTAGAGCCTATGAGAGGATGGATTAAAGCCTTTAATCCTCCTAATCTTCAGGAGGCAATGAAGAAGGCTAGGAGCATGGAGTTTGCAGCACCAAAGAGCGAGAGCTTGCATAAGGAGATCCCTTCGACAATCAATGAGACTCCTCAACAATCAAACAAGAAAAAGAAATCAGCACCTATGATGGATGAGGAGACACGAGAAGAGTTGAGGAAGAGGAAATTATGCTATTGGTGCAAGGAGCCTTACAACAAGGATCACGATTGCCCTTTGAGGCCTAAGGGCAAGGCAAACCGTTTCATGTGGGCATACTTTGAGGACTCCAATTTTGATGATGCGGATCAGTAGGTTGCTTCAGAACTTGACCAAGATGAGAATACTTCTGTTCCATGGCATTTCTTACCAATGTTCAGGATGAGACTGCATTCAAGTTTAGAGGGACAGTTGATGGACAGCGTTGCATCGCTATGCTTGATATTGGTGTGACACATAACTTTATTAATGGAGATTTTGTAGCTCGGTGCAGACTTCAGGTTGAGGATTTTGATGGATTCAGAGTTCGAGTAGCGGATGGATATACTCTCACTTGCACCAGAAAGGTTGCTAATCTTTCCTTGAAATTGAACAGCTATGAGTTACATTCAAATTTTCATGTGGTCAACATGGGAGAGATGGACATAGTTTTGGGAATGAAGTGGCTCCAGGACTTGGGAGTATTTACCCTCGATGTGCCTAAGATGGAGATGTCTTTTGAGGTTGATGGTAGGAGACATGTATTGAGGGGGATTACAGATGGTGGTTTGCATTCTATCAGAGGGCTAGACAGTAAGAGAAAGAAGAAGGTGATTCAGGAGAAACATGAGATGATTCTCAATCCATTGTTCGAGGTGGAAGCCACTTGGTCATATGACAATCCACTCTATGATGATGATAGCTCTCTTGATTCCAGTCTTGAGATGAGCATTGTTGATAGTATTTGTGACCCTACTAGTGCATTGAGATTGCAAACGAGACTCACAGAGGATATTTCTGCAGTGTACATGGTGAGGAATGCTTACAACTTCATTTTTGATTCTCATGTACATGATCTATTCAGGATGCACAATTCAGGAGTGCATGTGATGGATAGTTTGGAGGCAAGGATGATCAGTTTCTTGACTTGTTTTCGCTGGGAGCCTATACTTCTGCGGCATTTGGTGATGGTATTGAGTTGGTACGACAGATTCAGTTTGAACAAATGTTGCAGGAATTGTTTGGTGATGACAAGGACATTATGCAGTTCTTCTTGTGGGATCCAAGTGGTGAATTGCTTGAGGACAAGCAATTTCAGGAGGGGCGGACTATAATGTCCCCATTCTGGAGGTAATTTGATTTAATTAATTTAATTAATTTAGTTGTCCAAAATAATGAACTTATAATAAACCTTCAACCACTCCCACCTCGCCATCTCAGCCTAGCGTATTCAAGTTTCTCCAAGGACTTATAACAAAGGAAACATCCCCCACTCCACACATTGCAGTCATGGAACCATGCCATCCCAACCCATCATTCGTGGTCGTTAGTGACGAGACCCTTCTCCATCCAACACCTATCATTGATGATACCATCACATCCTTTGAATTCACTGAGTCCCCATCTCCTACCATCACATCCTCTGAATCCACTGAGTCCCCATCTCCTACCATCACATCCTCTGAATCCACTAAGTCCCCATCTTCTACCATCACATCCTCTGAATCCACTAAGTCCCCATCTCCTACCATCACATCTACCAAATCCATTGAACACCCACCCCCTACTCTGAGAGTTGTCGAACCTATCGACGACACCCAAATCCAATCCACTTCTTGCACTCCTAGTATCCATTCCCAGGAATATCTTGAATCCTCCATCCTTCCATCTTCCCCACTTGAAGAGTCCCCCCATGACTCCATTATCATGCCTCCTGCACACGATGAGTCATGCCAAGAGCCTGATCCAAAGCATGCCAACAAATCCCCTCCTCTAGATCAAGATCCTACCATCCCATCTAGTTTAACACAAGATCACAGTCCCCCATCCATTCCATCCTATGATCCTCTTGACATTCAAGTTTCTACCGGTCCATCTCTGTCTCCATTGCATGAGCCTGCTACCACAAAATTAGATCCTATCATATCCCCTACTCCCTCTCCAGATACCACCCATCCAAATGCTGCTATCCCATCATCTCCTTCTCAGGATCCCCCATCATCGCCTAAAAATGCTATCCCCACACTACTTGCATATCCCCTTGGTACTCTCACATTCTTCCATGTTGGCCTCCTTGTAGAAGAAAAACACAGTGTATATACCACCCATCATCCCCCACCTAATAATGGATTCGCATCATGTTTTCAGAATAACAAAAATCCTATCATGGATCGAATGCTCAAGAACATGAACTATCAAGGAAAAGGTCTAGGCCTTCACGAGCAAGGTATTTTAGAGCCCATCCAAGTCAAAGAACAAATCATCATGCAAGGTCTTGGATCTATTCCCCAAGACTCACAATCTAAACACGTTGGTACAACCTCTAGACGTCCTCAACGAGCCTTTTCCAATAGAAATGTCAGCTCTTCCCATCGCTCCACCAAATCATATGCTGCCATCCCTCCTCCTCTATCGTATCACCTCAAAACAACCATCCATATTCCTCCTTTATCTGCTCCATCCATTTTGGGTCCTTACATCCCTCCATTCACCATCTCCCGTCCTTCATCTACTCTATCCATCTTGGGTCCATATATCCCAAGACTACCTCCTCCATCTCATCCTTTCACCCATCCAACACCTATACATGTCATCCATCATAAACATCCCTCTCGCATATCCCATAATCAGGATCAACAAAGGCACATACCTACACATTCTCCATCTACACATAATCCTCATAAACCTACCTCCATCACTTCACATCATCCATCTTCTCACACCCATCCCATTGCTAGTACAAGCACTTTGGATGCTAGAGGAAAAATGCATCAATCTAAACACCCACATGAATCTAAAGCTCCCCATGTCCCCTCTAAAAGACATGGTGAAGAGAAGAAAAATCCAAATCCAAATCAAATTTGTAGGCCACAAAGGCCTAGCAAAGAAAAGATCAAAACCTTGTGGATTCCAAAGAAAAAAGATGCAATGCCATCAAATGAAAAATCTGTAAGAACATCCAAAGTTCCTAATCCAAAAGCTAATCATACACCCCTTTCATCTCCTAAGTCTATTTTGGGTCCCTATGTCCTGAAATTCACTATTCCATCTCCTCCATTATCCCCACATTCTCCATCCATTAATCCTCTTATCTTTTCACATCGACCACCACATGTGCCAATGTTGGTCCTGAACTCATCCGGGCCCATCACATATCTACCCCATCATTCTATCCATACCATTTCCAACATCCTATCCATTATTCTGCATGTCTTCCCCATCAAATCCCTCTAATTCATCCTTTTGCATAATCCATTTCTCCGAATAAGGTTGTACCAACTTCCAACAGTCAGTTTGAACATGAGCTCTTAATACCTCGTATAGAACTTGATGCTTGAGTCCTTCATCCATATCCTTATCGCATGTCTTCTAAATCCACTTATTCGCCTCCCTACCTTTATCCATCTCCTTCTGCATGCTCTGCAAAAAGTCCAAAAATCCAAAAAAGTTCAAAATCCAAAAAAGTCAAAAATCAAAAAATAAAATAGTAAAGAGAAATAATATGTCCAATGGTGAAAACTTGGCAAACAAGCGCCTTGGATAAGTACCATGATGAAGACCTGGAAAACAGGCGTCATGTGTAAATCCCCATCTGCACTCGGGGGCAGCTTCCTGATATGTGCTCCCCCCATCCGCTATGCTTCCTGCTATGCTTCCAGCTATACACTCGTCTTCCTCTTATACATCCTTTTCGTTCATCCCCTCCATCCTATCAATCTTACACATCCTTCTTGGCATATCTCATTTATCCCAATCCTTCCATCCTCCTTGTGATCTTGATAACAATGGGGCAAACATATAAGCATGCTTTGGGAACCTCTTAGCATACATCTCCCTCATCTGCACACTATCCCAACTGTCATTCACACTCATCTACCTTCCTGGTCCACCTGTCATGCTACCCTCAATCTCCCTTCCTTATCCATGCATCCTATCTTCATCCATCCCACTCCTTTATTTTTCTATCCTTCTCTATTGCATCCCTCATGCCTCCTCACACATGGCATATCTAGAGTGGGGGCATCTATCTTCCTTTGTAATACAGTCCTTGGAGACATCATTCATTCCATCAAATCACTCCCTTCCATTTCCCTATCCTTATCTCCTTATTGGTATATCCATCTCCCCATCCTTATCTTTTATCCCTCCACACAACCTTATATGCATCTTCCCATCCCTATCTTCCTATCCTTCCATCATGGCATCCATTCTCATCTATCCATCTGGTCTCCTTTTCTTCATCCAAATCCTTATCCCTCTATCCAATCCACCCAAACAATCCTTTTCCTTCCCCCATCCTCTACCCTCATCCCATCTCATAATCCCTTGTCATTGGTATCTAGCTATAAGCTTTTCCCCATGCAATCCAACATCATCTATCTTATCACTTCATCATTCATCTATATGGCATGTCATCCACCCACTTCATCTTTGATGATTTGGATAACTATCCCATCCCTGAGCTTTGTATAGTCACTATCCTCCAATCCAATCCAATAAGTCTATCTTGTCCCATTGTGTCGGTCCAATCATTTTCTCCCCTTATCTGGGGTTATCTCATCATCCTTCATGCACTGTCTATCGTTGATATTTTATCAAACTACGTTGCCCCTGCGCTTTCACGTAGGCAAGGTCGATCATTTGATCTGCTCCCGGGGTTCCATCATCGATCTTTCTGTTCTGTCCATCCACTCCTCCATCATCGATCTATATTTTCTCCTGTTCTCCATCCTATCTTGGTCATCCATTGAAGTCTCCATCATGGTTTGTCATCAGCCTTTTATCGAACTACGAGGGCTCTGTGCTTCCACGTAGGGGTGATCCCATAATAGTGGTTTACAATTTTTGGCCAAACTGGACACTGAAATTATTATTTTTAACTAAATCTTCACATTCGGGCACCTATAGCGGCTAAACCATGAGGAATTTGAAGATGGTGCAAACTAGAGTCTCATCAAATTTTGTTTGTAGATTCTAAAATATTTTTTTCAAAATTTTTGGAATCAAATTGCACTTCTTTTTCCATCTCCCATGAAAATTGATTTTTTTTGAGAAAACAACATTTTTAAAAAGTGACACACACCGTATAACGCATAACTTTTTTTCCATGAAGGATAAAATTCTAATTCTTTCAAAATTAGATTTATAACTCTGATATCTAGTGCTTAAACTTGGTTAGATAGTTTTTTATTGAATATTTTTCCTTAATCAAGTTTCAAAGTCAAACAAATTACAATTTAGACAAAGTGCAACCATATAGCGTGTAACTTTTTTGTATATGTCAAAATTTAATTTAATTTTTTTTGTTGGATCAAGGACTTCAATATCAGGTGCACTCATATTTTTTAAATTTTTTGATAATATTCTATTTTCCACATGTGAAGAACAAAGAAATTCATTTTTGATGAAAAACCTATGTTTAATAAAACTTAAAAACAAATACATAACAAAACCAAAACATATTAAAATTATATTCATTGGATAGCTTGTTCTGAGGGAATACCATAATCATTTGAAATAAATTTTAAATGAATTCATTTGATCCCCCAAAAGCTAAATCAAAACTAATTTTTTATCAGCATTTTGATAGTTGTAAAGGAGACGCATTTATAGGTATGGTTTAAAAATAGCGAGGTTCTATCCAAGCGGGTTTGATCTAAGGTGTTTGATCAAACCCTCTTCAATTGGAATCCGTAAAATGGAACTTTTGAAGGCTTAAATCATTATATTTTCTAAAAATATGTGATTTCAGCTAAAATCCGTTCCTCTCAGG
>VDFB02000003.1:719221362-719519663 GCA_007258455.2 Sequoia sempervirens
ATGATGCTACTTCATAACACCATCTCAAAGAGGGGAAAAATGTAGACATCTAAATTTGGACACTTAATTTATCCAAATTCATCCCCTTTCGTCTTATTTTCGTTAATTAAGTAATACTGCTATTATTTAATTAATAACCTTAATTCTGCCAAATCCATAAGGTATTTAATCAATAATACCTTATCTCTTTAATCCTCATTTCATCAAATGAATTAAATAAATATTTCATTTATTTAATTTCCTTTATGTCACATCCTCCATCTTTTATTATGTAATCTTAATCCATCTTCTAATCTCACCATTAGGATGTGCACATGCCTATTCCTTGATTAGGAGGTGTCACATCCTCCAACTTTTGCAAGTTGGCCTCTAATATTTCTTAGCCACTTAACCTTCCTCTAACCCTTCATCAACTTGTCTAATCACCCCCTTCAGTCAACTCTTCCCATCCCCCAAGGAATTTTTAATTCCTTTTGTCTTCCTAAAGTCCTTTGAAGAATTTTTAATTCCACTCTCATCTTTCAAGGAATATTAAATTGCTTTTCTTTTCCCCATGTCCTTTATGACATGTGTCTTTGGTCAACCTTATTAAAGGCTTTCTCCTTTTGGGCAAGGCACTCCACTTTCCCATGTGAATTTTTAATTCACTTTTTAATCCCCTAATGCACTCAAAAGGAATTTATAATTCCTTCACTTCTTCCCACATGTCCTCTCTTTATTCTTTATTCTTTCCCCTCTCCCCATGAGGATATTTGAGAAATTTTTAATTCCTCACATGTCCTCTCACCCACATAGCGACAAGCACCTCCTTTACGAGGAGATCTTGTCCAATCCCAAGGTACTTTGTACCCCCCTCCATGTCATGTACTATCCTTCCACCTCATGTCCACTTCACCTTTTAGGGCTATATCACATGCCACATGTCAAGATGTGAGGTCTTGTGAGTTCTCAACTCACCTTAGACCTACATCTTGATCATTGGTGGCTCAATCTTGGCCATCCATTTCCCTAGAGATTTCCAAAATCTCTATAAATACCCCCTCTTTTCTCTCATTTTAGGGGAGATCATTTTGCTAGCCAAACTCTTGCAATTTTATTTCTCAATCTACACTTAGCCATTTTCATGCTTTCATCCATTTCCATCCATCCTCACATCATCATCTAGTTTGCATATCTTGGCATCTAAGGAGCATACACATCAAAGATCGAAGGGCAACCAAAGGATCAATTCAACACAAGGTATAAAGTTCCATTTGTTGTTTTATCTTGTGTTGATTCCAACTTAGGCTAATCTTGAGGTGTAGGTTGTTTTGGTGTTTATTTTCACTCTTTAGTTTGTTGCTCGTTTTCTAATGCATATATTCGACCTATCACACCATTTATCCAATGATATCATGAACCAAACAAAATGAAAATTAATGAAAAATTGATTAATGATTTGTTTTGAATTGATGACTAGAACAAGTACAAAGAAATTAGTGCCTATCCAAGGGCAACAAAATCACAATAGACAAGGACAAATGGCAAGATAAAATACCAAAAAGGAAATTATCTATGCATTAATATGCATCAACATATATTAGTGTTTAGCTTCATCTACTTAGTTATCCATCAATGAATTGTTCAAACCCATATGCAAACATAAATAGAGTTATTACAAGGAATGCAACAGGTTTATAATCTTGTCATATTCCTCTAATAATGTTTACATTCACAACAACATGTAAAGGAAATATGACCCACTCAATTTAGAATAACCTTTATCATATTGACTATCGAATCGAGATGAATATAAAGTGTATTTAGAACCATGATAATTTTTAGATCTATGTGAGGCAACACCTTCATTAGAATAATTGTTTATTAATAATTTGAAGGGTTTTTTACCATGTGTATCCACTAGATCCCAACTTGACATCAACAAAGAACAACAACAACAACAAATTAGTTATGTCTACTTTTTAGAAGCCTGAGTGCTCTAAAAATTAGGCATAAACTAACTATTTAGTTTGAAGATATTTGACTTGGAGATTGATCTAATCTAGTTGATAGGTGCCTTGTTTGTTGTTCTTTTACATAACCTATAATTAGGAAGATAAGGAAAGAATTTCATAAATATTTCAAACTAAAGTCTTGCAATTACCATTTCTAGATCCATGTTAAAATTAGAAAACACAACTGAATATCTAATTTTCCATAAATATAGAAGAATCACTCATTTTAATTGAACTAACAATACATTATTCCTCAATCCAATTCCATAAAAGGTGTTATGCGTTGTATTCGCTGGATGCGTTTTTTCTGAAATGAGAATTCTAATTCTCCTGGTGATATTAAAGAACAAAATTATTTTCGTTAACTCTTCGTATTTGCATTTTTTTATTATTAATTAAGGAATCCTAGCTTGTTCTCTTTCTATTCCGTTTGTAATGTGGAACGGAGTTTATGCGCTAATGTTGGAAAATTTTGGGGAATTTTTGTAATGTAGATCATCATGATGATAATGACGATGATGTTGGGAAGACTGTAGCGATAACCTTAGGGCTTCTGGATGGAGTGGCGCTCATTGTGGTTTTCCTTTCGTTTCTAAAGCAGGTGTTCAAAAATGGAAAAGATAATTGTTGCAGCTATTTTGTGAAAAGAAATCCCTTTTTGCAGGCTTTAATGGTGAGGGAATCTTAAGAATTGATTGCACGTCTTGCTTTCTATTGTTTGTGCTTTTTCTCTAGCAATGCAAGAGAATATTTACTAAAAAGAAAAAGCTAGGTGCACTCCATGTGAAAAAAGTTTGAGAGGTGTGTGATCGTGGTCCACAGCTCACAAAATGGAAGATTTATTGCATTTTACGTGTCTGTTCATGACGGTGTGGAAAGGTTGTATACATTTTATTAATTGTCACAAAAAATAAATTAACAGTTTATTTAATATCATTCTAAAAATAGAGATTCCTAGAATTTTTTTTTTTAATGAGCCTGCATTTTAGGTATATTTGATTTTCATGCACAATACGTTTCTGTTAAAAAATAGAACTTTCTCCAACACTTAGCCATGAAATCGACCGCCATTAGAGACAAATTTCAGCTTGTTATCCAAGTGTCCTCATTTTTTTGGCCCTACACCACATCCAATTTCTTATCAGATAATACTTTACATGACCTTTTTCTCCATTTACGTGGGGAGACCTCATTGGGATCTCCCCCAGTCTGATGCCGCCGGCAAGAAGTTTTTCTAATGTGGATCAAACGAAATTGAAGTCGAGCTTTAACCTGCCCTCTCAAAACACAGTTAATGACGAGTTCCAAGGAGCCCGAATGCATTGGACGCACATTGTGAGACCGTGGAAAAGGAGGAGAGAAGAACCAGAAGAAAATATATCCTCAAAATTTCCAACGAAGAGTGAGGGTTTTATTATCCTACATCGACCACATTTCAAGATCGCAGACGACTTGCAAAGGCGCAGTTAGGTTAGGAAGCTCTTCAACAACAATAGTGGAGGAGGATGGACCCCAGTGGCATTCAGGAACTCCACCTTTAAAACCCTTGCCCTCTAACCCTCAATCAAATGCAAGATTAAGGAGGCCCCCGATTTTTTTTGCAGAGTAGAGAGTTCTACCGTAGGATGGGCTGCGCATGGAAGTAGGGTTATCTTCTGTACGACCCTCTTGGTATGGGCAAGTCAAGCCTCATCGCCACCATTGCCAATTACATGAACTACGATGTTTATGATTTGGAGCTCACCAATGTGTCAAACAATTCCACTCTCTATCAGCTCCTGCTCGGAACCTCAAGCAAATCTGGTATCATCATCAAGGACATCGACTGCGTTGCCAATTTTCCCGCCAAGGTAATGCACAAGAGGCCCTCTGAGTCTCGCAAGGACGAGTCCAGTGACACTAAACGGGGTTTCTCTACCATCACTCTGTCTGGTTTGCTTAATTTTGCAGACGAGCTTTGGTCCAGCTGCGGTGAAGAGAGGATCATGATTTTTACGACCAATCACAAGGACTGACTGGACCTTGCTCTGCTCAAAAGTGGTCGAATGGATACGCATATACTTTTGTCTTACTGTGAGTTTGAGGCTTTTAAACAATTGGTTTATAATTACTTGGACTTGGGGGATCACTTGCTATTTAGGTCGGTAGAAGAGAAGATGAAATCTGGAGGGCGCTTGACTCTGCAGGCATATGTGAAATTCTTATTCAAAATAAATCTGATCCTGATTCTGCAATTAAGGCTATTATTGATGCTCTAGATGCAGAATTTTCTAGTGGAAGTGATAATCTAATTGACTCTTCTGACGAGGAAGAATCATCATTATCTTTGACATCATCATCATCATCATCATTATCCTCATCATCATCATTATCATAATTCAAGAGTTGTAGAGGTAGAGCTTTGTGGGCCGTGGAGTGAAAGAGAGCCAATTATGAGTCTGATGAGTTGAGGTTATTAAGCCATTAGTTTAAGATAATTTAATGGAAGAATGCTATTTGTGCAAATAATTTCAGAAATCCAACTACGTTTTAGTGTTGTGACAATAATCAGACGATCACATAGAAGCATGATAGCTCATGCTTACTTCTTGGCTCATGTTAGTACATGACCTATACTAAACTTGGGAAGCAATATAAGAATATATATACTAGTAGTTGCACAATTAATACGTGCAACGTAATCTAATAGGCACCACATACCAATTTGTCGTAAAGTTTGTTGGGAATAGCAATTTGCCATAAAATTTTCGACAACGGTGTTAGATTGGGGGAGATCCTGGTGGGGTAAAATATTTTTTAAATAATTTTAAATAAAAATAAAATACACATTTTAATAATCAAAATTAATGTTTTTATCATTGAAAGAAAAGATAACAAACTAATATATTATTTTTGATAGTCAAGGACCTCCTCCAATTAACTTTCAACCATATTTAATTATTGCAACTATCAAATCATAAATACTTTCTTCAACCTTAACTCATTTATTTTCCTAATCCTAATGCAACCTCTACTTTAACATTTAATTTACTTGAGTAATTTAAAGCTAATTAGAGTAACTATTTTTCATAAAATTAGATTTAACAAGTAGATACATTTGCAATAGTTAAATCCAAATAATATTTAGTTAGTTCTTTTATTTATATATAGGTACTTAAGTTATATATCATTTTTTTCTTTGCATTTAAAATTTTGTAATTCATGAATAAAAAAAAGTCTTTTCAATGATATTTTTATTTAAGTTATGAAAATTTGTGAACTTGATGTGATGTGTTCAATTTTCTTAAGAGATAGGATGATATTTTTCAATTGTGACCTTTCAAATTTAATGAATATGAAAGAATTATTATCTAATTAAATTGCATTATTAATATTGTAAGGGATGACTCGAATGACAACCATGTTAAACAAAAAGACACTCTCAAGAATGATGAGTGTAGCATAGACATAACTATCAATTACAAGAGATCATACTTGGGCTTTAAATTAAATGGATAAGGATAAATAATTACCTAGGAATGTATTCTTAATAAATTCATCTTCCTTCACCTTATGAGAATTTACATAGAGTTTATCAAAGGTTTCACTTGCTTTCCTAATAAAAGTCTTTTGGTTACAATATACAACTTAATTCCTTTAATTAGGATCATATGATGAAAGTGAGTAATAGATTTGTTGCAAACTATTAACAATATTTATATCACAAAAAAAAAAACTTAAAATAGTTTATTTGATAGAACCTAAACTGAATCACTAAGGAATTATCTTATGCTCCATATTGATAGACTCCTTACATGCACGTGTCTTAAAAATATTTATTTTTAGGGATGCAATTCATGTAACACCCATAATTTTGTATGCATTGGGGTGTCTATTATTAGAGTTGGATTTAAGACTATGTGTTAGGGGATGCATAGGTTGTGCTTGTTCTGATTTGGAGAGACTATTCCATGGTTAACCCATCTTCTATTTCAAAATTTCTCACACATGTTTCATAAGAATAGAACCTACGTAACCTGGGTAATTCCTCATTTTAATTGAATTAGCTTATATCACTTTCTTCTCATAAAAGGTGTGTTGTACACCTTGCATAATGTATTTAATGTAATTATTCTTGGGGCCACTTTATATTGTATGTAATATTGGGACATAAGTTAAGTTGTTAAAATGTAATTATTTAATATTGGAAAAAATAAATAAATAAAGTACCCAATATTAAATGTGGGGATGTGGTTTTGTAATCTCATGGTTTTAGTCACATGATTTTATGTAATACCACTTGGTGGTTTTGTGGGAGCTTGCTTCTATAAAAGCAACCACAAAGATAGTTGTTTAGGATGAGAAGTTTGCATATTAGCTCTGGTTAGCATTTGTGAGGGTTTGAAGCATGGAATGGGATGTATGGTTGCATTCTTGTTCACATGGATTGCTTGGAGAGGGCTTGTTACTTCACTCGTGTTTATGGAAACTCTGAAGATGTATTGTAATATTTATTGTTGAATAATACATGAGAGATGGATGCTTTTGGAGGTTGGGTTTTTCCCTCTTGAGGGTTTTCCCAAGCTATATCTTGTGTCATATTTTCATGTGTATGTTGTCTATTCTCTTGCATGTGGATTCTGAATAGTTAGTTGCATAGTTTTCTCTTTTGGGTTATGTGGAAATTGTCTTTAAATGGCTGCAATTTTCCAACATTTCTATCAACTAAAAATATAACAATATCTAATATTCACAAAAACACTAGGCAATATAAAGGCTCATCCTTAGAGTGTAGTGGAACCAAGTCCAAATAAAAGACAAAACATTCACAAGGAGGTTGATCTTGAACATTAATAAAAAGAAATAGAGGCAATAAGCGGTAAGAGCAACAATGATAGGAGGGAGATCACAATCATTAGGTTTACCCCACACATCAATATGGTTGGAAATGCCATCAATAGACTCCTAAATACTAAGAGCACCCTCCTCCTCCACCTCCTCCTAGTCTTCATCAATAAACTATTAAGCATGAATAAGGAAAATAACTAGCTCTAGGTGAGGGAGCCTAACAAAATCTAACTCGGATCAGTGCACCTATGGGAAGAGGTGGAAGGTGATTGAGATGGATGAGACCACTTATAAGAAGCATGAGTTTTGGATCCTTACAACTAAGAGCTTTGAGACTAAGTGTTTTGCATTTTCACCTCCTTCTCTTTCTCCATTGTGTTTCTGAAGTAGGACATTGTGAATCCACCATAGCTTGACTCTCCTAAAGCAATCCTTTACTACCTTGTCAAACATTGGGTAGAAACCCAAATTGGTGGAATTCATTGCACAAAACATAGTCAATCTTCAAGTAGAGGAAAATAGCTCCTAGCCATTAAAAACATCGAGATTGTGATCATTAGATTTACCCCACACATCAACACTATTGGAAATGTCATCAATAAGCTCCTAGCCATTAAAAAAATCCTCCTCCTCCTAGTCTACATCAACAAAATGTTAATCATGAACAAGGAAAATAGCTAGCTCTAAGTGAGGGAGCTTGACACAATTTGATTAACTAGAAGCACCACACCCATGACAAAAGGTAGAAGGTAATTAAGGAGATAAGATCACATGTGAGAAGCATGATTTTTGAATCATGCAATTAAGAACTTTGAGACTATGACCCTCAATTTCATTTGATAGATTGAGCACAACCACATCTATGCCCATGAGATGAGGAGGCAAGAGATAAAACTTTGTACCTAGAAAGAAACAAAATATTATGAAGCACCATTTTCCACTTCTTAGTCTTTTCTCAGTTATACCTTCCCTTCTTCCTATGCTCTAAAATACATCAACATAGATCATTTGACTTAATCCATCAAATTTCAAATAGTGTAATCATGGATAGCCCAAATGTAAGTAAAGAAAGAAAATGATGGAAAGCATATAGATGGCTCTAATGAAGTGGACATCGAGATGAAATATGATAAAAATTTGAGAAGAGAAGGATAAAATAGAAGACACAAATTAACATAAAAGAATAATTAATCATGATATAGACTAAAATGGATTTTTCCAAATATAAAAGACAAATCAATCACCTCTATTGCTGACACAATACACGACATTGTGGTTGAACAAATAAAAATGTATTCTTAATGTGATAGGTCGAATGTGAGCATTAGAAAGTAAACAATAAGTAAAAGAGTGCAAATAAACAACTAAAACAACCTACACCTCAAGATTAGCCTAAGTTGGAAACAATGCAAGACAAAGCAACGAAATAGAACCTTATACCTTGCGTTGAGTCGATCCTTTGGTTGGCCCTTCAATCTTGGATGTGTATGCTCCTTTGATGGCAAGTAGAGGATGTGAAGATGGAAATGATGCTTGGAATCATGAAAATGGCTAAGTGTTGGTTGAGAAACAAAACTGCAAGAGTTTGGCTAGCACAAATGATCCCTCCAAAATGAGAGCAAAGAGGAGGTATTTATAAGATTTTTGAGAATTCCTAGGGGAAATGGAGGGTCAAGATTGAGCCACCAAATATCAAGATGTAGGGCTAAGGTGAGTTGAGAACTCACAAGCCCTCACATATTGACATGTAGCATGTGAGATAGCCCTAAAAGGTGAAGTGGACATGAGGTGGAAGGAGAAGGACATGACATGGAGGGGGGTACAAAGTACCTTGGGATTGAACAAGATCTCCTTATAAAGGAGATACTTGTCCCCATGTGGGTGAGAGGACAAGTGGGGAATTAAAAATTTCTCAAATATTCTTATGGGGAGATGGGAAAGAATTTTAAATTCCAAAGAGTGTATTGGGGGATTAAATTCACATAGGGAAGGGAGATGCCCTGTCCAAAAGGAGAAAACCTTTAATAAGGTTGACTAAGGACACGTGTCATAAAGGACATGGGGAAGAGAAAATGAATTTAATATTCTTTAGAAGGATAAAATAAATTAAAAATTCCTTGAGAGGTTGATTAGGCTAGTTAGTGAGGGATTAGAGGATGGTTAGGTGGCTAAGAGAGATTAGAGGCCAACTTGCAAAAGTTGGAGGATGTGACACATCTTAATCAAGGATTAGGTATGTGCACATCCTAATGATGAGATTAGAAGAAGGATTATGATAAAATAAAAATGATGGACGATGTGACATGAAAAAATATTTATTTAATTCAATTAATGGAAGGAGGATTAAAGAGATAAGGTATTATTAATTAAATACCTTAGAGATCTGACAGAATTAAAGCTATTAATTAAATAATAGGAGTATTACTTAATTAACGAAAATAAGACGAAAGAAGATGAATTTGGATAACTTAAGTGTCCAAATTTAGACATCTACACTTAACAATAATCATTTTAAGAAATCCCTATACATGAAATCACTTTCAGAGCCTTTCCTTTCTAAGAAAGTCGGCACGCCCATTAAATAAATAACGCCCCAAAAAATAACTAGTTTACTGCCGCCCCATTTGGTGCGTTATCACTCCGTTCGTTACAGCAAACAAGAAGATAGGGCATCTCCACATAATTAATTTATCTCAGTTGAAAACTTAGGACTCGATGCGCCTGCACCCTCTGCATTTTCCTCGCCTTTTCCTTGAACTCCTCCTTGTTTTGGGGTTTTGATGCTCTTCTTCCGCATCTTGGTGAGACGTGGATGGAACTGTTAGCATTTCCTCTTTTACCTTAATCTTGGCATGCAGAGCGCAAATCACATCATTCAGCGCTTCACAGGGCTCCTCCACTTTATCCATCAAAACCTCTATAATTTCTGCGCAAGTCATTTCCGCCCCAGAATCCATCTCCTCCTTCGCTGCTGCAAATGGAGGATGGTCCTCAACCTGCAAGTAGTTGAAGGCAAGAGATTTAAAAGCATCGAAAGTGCAGAAGGAGAGGAGAATGTGCATGTCCATCCGACCACTTCTGAGCAGGGCGGGATCAAGCATTTCCTTGTGATTCGTTGTAAACACAATAATGCGCTCCTCGCCGCAGCAGGACCACAGCCCGTCCGTGAAATTGAGCAAACCAGACAATGTAATGCCGCTTCTCTTCTGCTCTTCTTGATCGCTTGGTGAAGGATTCGAAACCCTATCAGCCAGATTGAGAGAGCAGTCAATGTCCTCAATAATAATCACAGATTTCTCTTTCGTTTGGGTGAGAAGCGCGCGGAGCTCGGCGTTGGCACGCACTTGCGTAAGCTCCAGATCGTAAACATCGTATCTCATGTAGTTAGCAATGGCAGCTATGAGGCTCGATTTCCCTGTTCCAGGAGGCCCGTGAAGAAGATACCCGCGCTTCCAGGAACGCCCAATACGCCTGTAAAATTCTCTTCCCCTCTTAAAGCGGTCGAGATCCTTCAGAATTCTGGACTTGAGCAGGGGATCGAGAGCGAGAGAGGAGAAGGTTGACGGATGTTTGAAGGGGACTCCTGTCTATCCTTCACCCCAAAGAGCGTCCCCTGCATTGGTATACAGTGTGAGATCTTTGTTGAGCGTATTAAGCTCTGCTGCGCGATTTGTAATGTAATCGAAGTATGCACAGAATAGTCTTTGTCTGGCTTCTCCGCTATGAGAGTAAATCTCCGCCTCTCGTTCGCTGCATTGCGGTCTCCTCCTCCTTCTCCATTGCGTTGGTCAACGAGGGCACTGTGAGTCCACCATACCCTGACTCCCCTGAAGCTGTCCTCCACTACCTCATCAAACGCTGGGCAGAACCCCAAATTGGTGGAATTCCTGGCACGAAACACAGTCAGTCTTTGGGTACGGGCAACGCAATCTATGCCGTCGAGATAGCGCTCGACGATTTTATAGAGATCGTTGGCGTTCACTCCATGACTGTCCTTGAATTCTGGAATATCCAGATTGTACTGGGGAGGTTTGAAATAATCCTTAATAGATGATAACCAATCCATTAAGATTTGGCGCAGGTGTGGGGGAAGAATGTTTTGCAGCAGCGTGAAAAGACCGATAAATGACCATATTTTTGCAATCAGATCGTCCATTGTCGACAGATATTCAAACGGAATTTATCTCTTTGTTTAAGGAGATATGTAGGAAGTCTGGTGATGTATTAGAGCTATTTAATGTCGCGGACACATGATGAGGAGATGAATTCAGATGAAGTTGCCTCCCCACATCGCAAATGTGCGCGTTCCTACGCGTAAATTGGCTGTGGAATGCACCGATACATGCATCCGGCTTGATACCATACATGCATTAGGCATGATAATGCAGGGGAGTTTGAAAGCTACAGTTATGTAATTTAAGCAGTTCAGTTCAAAGCCAGTTAACGGTTACCGATTCCTTTGCACTCAGTTGAACGCCAGCCAACTGCACTGCAATTCAACGCCAGTTAACTGCTATAAATGCTCTACATGCAATTTAATAACCGCCCTTACAAAGCTAAAAATATCGACGCGTTCAAATCAGATTTGTTCTTAAACCCTGTGAAACTCATAGAAATCGTCCCTTTCTCCCTTGTTTTTAGCGATCTGTAAATTAGAGAGAAACATTGGATGCCTTCTGTGACGTGCTTTATCAAATTTGGTTGTTGGAGGGAGGTGAAAACGGGCTGGCTTAACCAGCACACTCTAAGCGTTGACCGCTGGCTTAACCAGCACACTCTAAGCGTTGACCGCTTAGGTGGCTGGTGTGGGACCAGCCGTAATCCGTCCCTTTTCCCGTTTGCCGTTAACCCCGCTTGGTGGATGCATTTTTTAAAATCGTTCCTCCCGCACATAACTCAAAACAGGTCTACAAAGTTCTCGCTTTGGTCACAATCAAATTTTTGGTCACGTCTGCAGCGTAAAAGGACATGAATCTGCTCACGAGGTAGTCACAGTGTTTCAGTGTATCCAACAAACAGGTCTACAACCCTGCGCAGTTCCAGCCTGTGCCAAAATGGGAGCTTTGGAGCAGATTATCCGTAACAGCAGGAAGGATATAGGAATTTTGTCAGCTGGTAATGCTCTGGTATGTGAATTGTTTGATAGAATGCCTCAAAAATAGTGTTTTATTGAATGCTATTATTGCAGGATATGCACAAAATGGGTTTGTTGAAAAGGCTTTAGAAACTTTCAAGTAGATGCAATTGGCAGGTGTAAAGCCAGATTCCTCTACATTTACGACCATCCTCTCTGCCTGTGCCGAAATGGGAGCTTTGGAACAGGCTGTGCACACCCATCACAGGATGAGGATAGATGATTTTTGTCAGATGTATTTGCAACTACCCTGGTAGACATGTATTCAAAATGTGGAAGGATAGACAAGGCACGTGAACTGTTTGACATAATGCATCAAAGAAATGTTTCTCATGGAATGCCCTGATTGCAGGATATTCACAAAATGGATTTGTTGAAAATGCTTTAGAAACTTTCAAGCAAATGCAATTGGCAGGTGTAAAGCCAAACTCTACAACCTTTGACAACATCCTCGCAGCCTGTGTCGAATGGGAGCTTTGGAACAGGGTATGGGCATCCATCAAAGCATAAAAGATAGAGGAATTTTGTCAGATGTTGTTGCAACCGCTCTGGTAGACATGTATCCAAAATGTGGAATCATAGACAAGACACGTGAACTGTTGACAATGTGCCTTAAAAGAAATTTGGTCTCATGGAATGCTATGATTGCAGGATATGAACAGAATGGATTTGTTGAGAAAGATTTAGAAACATTCCCCCACCTGTGCAAAATTGAGAGCTTTGGTAGATAATGAGCATAGACTTATTTTTGCTATGAAACATTTATTATCATCCTCTTTATTTTGATTTTTTTTTTAATTAGTTATTTGAACTTCTTTATTATCAAATCATGTTCCCCTTTATCTAAATATTTTTTCATCTTCATATTTATAAGATTTTTCTAGGATATGTTTCTATTAATCTAACCCCAGATTCTTTTTATTCTTTTTCTTGAGTTTTTCCTTTTTTCCTTTGTATTATTTTTCCAATTTTTCATTTATCAACGAGGATTATTCTATTCTACATTTGATTGTTTACATTGTCTAACATTTGATCCTCTAATTCAGTTACTCATTACTAAGTTTTAGTATCATAGATTACATTTAGACTATATAATTACTCACTTTATGATCATGGTGCCAACACACGCTTATAGAAAGTTCTATTAAATTTTGGACAACTAGAAATATCATGTGATTTATCACCACAAAAATCATGTGGACTTTCCTTCTTTTTTTCTTTTGCACTCATTAGAATAATGTCCTAGTTTACCATAGTTATAACATTTTTTCCTTTTGGTCCTTCCTCTTTCTTTAGAACCTCTATTATTATTGTGGTAGCCTCCCCTACCACCTCATTCTCAATATTTATCATGGTAACTCATGGGGGACCTTGCATCTTGAATTTGTGGTACCACACAGTGTATAAATTGTTAAGTGGTCATATACTTTCTCCAAACTGAAGTTCCCATTAGCCATGTGTTAAATAAACATTAAATACTCTTATAGCTAAATTGTATGCTCTATCTACACCCATATCCAAAAAATGCTCCCCTAATCAATCCATGAACCATGTTTCATATTCATCTTCTCCATGAAGTAATATTGGCACTTATTTGTTTCATGTTTGCCCCAATTTATATTTTATAATATATACTTACCATCTTTCTAGGGAATTTCCCAAGTTCCCCTCTTAGTGTGGTAGCCTTCTTGGTGCCATTGATTATCAAACATTCATTCCTTAGATGTTCTTCTTTGTTATAATTTTTAAACCAGAATTTGCTTCTTCTAGGTAGAGGAGAAGTCTTATCCTTCTCACCTTTCAATGGAATTTCTTACTTCAACATTACGTTTTCCCACTCTAATTTGAAATTATCAATTTCATCTTTTCCTATATATCATTCTCCCATATCTTTGACTAGGATTCTATTCTAGTGATCAATTTTACTGCATCCTTATAAGAAGAGGAAATCTTCTCATCTATTTTTGCTATAATATGAGGTGTTAACCCTAAAATAAACCACTCAATTCATTTCTTTTATGTTATGGTTTCTTCTATCTTTCTAACCATACTTTTAAATCATTGCTCATAATATTTAACCTATTCCTCCAAGGTAGTATTTATCATCTTCCATATTTTATTTGTATTTTGTTCATACATTAGGTGAATGGAAAATTTTCAATAAAGTCACTCAATTCTTTCCATGTTTTATCATGCTTAGGGCATTCTTTAATGCACCATATTAGCGCCTCATCATTGAGTGTCTCCACAAAACTGTACAACTAAGTCTATTCATCATTAATGCCAACCCCAATCCAATGAAAGTCTAAGGTAAGTAGATGTTCGCTAGCATCCTTGGTGTATTTACCAAAAATAGGGAGCTTAATCATATGTGCATCCATATTTGGAGGAGGTAAAGGTGTTCTTGATTTATTTTGTATGGTTAGGGATTATCCTTTCTCCTAATTTATTCTCTACTCTTGGATCTCTTTCTCTCTTTATCATGGCTTCTTTGTCTAGTTCCACTCCTTTTCTACTTACCAAAGTCCTTTATCTATGACTATCTCTTGGCACTTAAACATCTAATAACTCACTTCGTAATACCTATCACAAATCTTATGCATAACTGCTTCTTGATCTTGCTTTCTCTAACCCAATTAAGGACTCACTACTTATGTTGACTCTTTAGAAACTCTTCTTGATTTTGACATGGGAGGTGACACAATCCATGAGGTTCATCTCCTCATAGTATCTCTTTAGCTTGGGGAATGTGTTGGTTGACAACACATCATTAGTAATTGATTTATCTTTAATTTTCTTTGAGTTGTTTTCTTCCTCAACTTGAGAATCGCTCTCATCTATCATCTTCAAAGTTTCCTTGGAAAACTCCAAAATTTTGGTGACTTATTTTATTCTATTGCTAAACATTATCTCATCTCCTTCACCAATTAACAACTTCTTTAGTTCCTTGCTTATTTCTTGTTCTTCTTCCCCATAAATTTTTGGTATCTTACATGATGGTTTTATTGATGCCAAAAATATGATATGATCACTTTTAAAAATGAATCAAAATAGATGATTTCCTTTATAGTACTTTGTGTAACTTTACCTATGCATCTAGGTTTTCAATACATACATGCAATACATCTAAAAATTATAAACTTTAACACAAAATTTACCCACCCATCTAGGTTTTGTAGACATGCATGAAGTATGTGTCACCTTTGCAACAAGTCAAAATCTCTAAACATACGTTAAGATATCCATCTAGAATTTCAATAATGCATTTATTACTTCTAAACATGTCAAAAAATCTAAAATAGGCTTGAAGAATTCATCTTGAATTTCAATATATTTCTCTAAAACTTCAAAACTCTTAAGCAAACATTCTTTTATATAGAACACTATAATAATCCACCAACAATTCTACTCATGGGTTCTATCTATATCATACACAATATTCCTTAAGAACACATTACAATCCTTCATTTGAAATTTTAAGTTATGGTAAACACACATATCTAGAGCACCAAAAATACCTATGTTCAATTAACAATTTAATCATAATATCATGACCTATTAAAGATTTTGCTATAGTGAAATGGACTCATCAATGGTGAAGGAAGGAATGAGATGTGAGTAAAGGAGGAACAAAACCAAGTCACTAATCTTGGTAAGCTTAGCCTCATTCTTGGCACTATACTCTCTTATTTGCATCACATGTTTGTTGTTGTCATAGCTCTCTTTCTTATGCAATGTCATTGGAAAAAGTAAAGACAATTTCCATAATCTTTCTAGTGTCCTTGTGCCTCTCCTTTATCATTGTTTTCCTTCTATTTTGTTCCATTCTCTATCTTTCTTCTTGAATCTCACTTCTCAATCGTTTTAAATAAAAGAAAATCTTTCTTGTTGCAGCTATACTCATGTTCCTAATTAAATAAAGGACTTGACCTATAATTATGGTAGTTTCCATTTCCTACACGACCTCTACACTCAACCATATTTAGTTGTTTTTGCATAGTGGTGTCATAATGTTGCCTCCATTCGCATGCAACAACTATGAAGGAATGAATTAAATAGAAAATTTAACATAAATTATAAATAGGATTAACATTAGAATTACAAATATGTTAATGTAATTATGATATATATAATAAGAGAATGAAAAAATTGGCATGACATACTACACCTCTAAGAGTTTGCATCATCCCAATGCATCAATATTTGGCAAGAAATTAACATAAACTTTATTCATCTTTACACCAATATAGGGCTAACTTAAGATTTGATGATTGAATTTTCATAGCTTATAATTTGAATGGATTGACTAGGATGCCTATGAACCTCAAAATGTACCTATAAGTTCATAATAATATGCCTCCTATGTTTAATAATCAATCAACACTTTGACAAGGTTAAAACATTATTGAGAAATGATAAATTACCTACAAACAATCTCTGCTGGTGGAATAAGTCTATATCCAATTTATGTTAAAAGCACAGAGCAAGAAATTAAATTGCATGATTGACAAACATAGATAATTGGTAAGATCAATTTAACCTTGTAGGTATATTACTAACTTAACTAGACTAGATATTTATATCTATCTACAAACCAACTAGAATTGAATCAAAAGGTATCAATAGTTTTACCAAACAATACCAATTTAAATTTCACAAATAAGAAGAAATGAAATACTAAGGATATACTAAGATCTAATGCAAGTAAGGTATAAAAACTTCCACTCATACCTTAATCCTAGAAATCATAGTGAAACCGATCTGTCAAGCCAAGATCTCAACATGTTCTCATGTATTTAAATTGAGGAATGTGCAACATCACAAGCATAATACTCAATAAACCTAGTTATACTATGAAGCATTATAATAAATCATACTATCATTATCATGCCTTATTATATTTATACCAAAATTCAATTCATAATTTATGATTAGTCACATATATCATATATAGATGATTCATTATAAAGGTTATGCAACATTCAAGGTGGCATCACCATAGTCATGCATGACCCTAGTCCATTGAAATCAATCCATAAATATGTAATCAATAATAAGTATGGGTTAACACTTGTATACAACCATAAACAATCCACATCAATAATTCAAAGCATGCATCCACATAAATAATTGATTTATGAGATCCCAACACCAAACTTTACTACTCAACATATAATGAAAGTGCCAACATAAGAAAACAACGACAATGTTGAATCCTTAAAAAAATGTTTTCAAAGTACTTAGAACATCAACCATAAAGAACCTATTGTCAAAAAATATCAAATATATAAGTATTGTCCCTCCTTACTATATTTTGATGTTCTATTTCCTTTCTAATTCTTAATCACTACCTATCATGTTATCATCTAAGTATACAATAATTTATATTAACTAGTATAGAAGTGTATACAACTTTGTATATATGATTATTCTAAGCTATAAATAATTTATCAATAATTAACATGAAAATTCACATATCACATTCAAATATCACAAAAATACATACTTTTTTAATAATTGATATATTCTAACCTCCAAAAATCATTATATATATCAAAACTTATTTAAATATTTAATATAAAAACAAATATTTAACATATATTATACTTCTACAACATATAAATTAATATATATTACACTTTTAATATATATTTCGGCACAGGCAGGGAGGATGGTAAAGGTGTAGGAGTCGCTTTACACCTACCAATTGCATCTGCTTAAAAGTTTTTAAAGCCTTTTCAACAAACCCATTTTGTGCATATCCTGCAACCGCAGCATTCCATAAGTCCGCATTTTTGAGGCATTTAGTCAAACAGTTCAGGTTTCTTGTCTTTGCTTCTACATTTTGCATGCATGTCTACCAGAGCATTACCAACTGACAAAATTCCTATATCCTTCCTGCTTTTACGGATAATCTGCTCCAAATCTCCCATTTTGGCACAGGCTGGAACTGCGCAGGGTTGTAGACCTGTTTGTTGCATACACTGAAACATTGCGACCACCCCGTGAGCAGATTCATGTCTTTTTACGCTGCAAACGTGACCAAAAACATGACTGTGACCAAAGCGGGAACTTTGACGATGTGTTTTGAGTTATGCGCGGGAGAAACAATTTTAAAAAATGCATCCACCAAACGGGGTTAACGGTGAACGGGAGAGAGGGACGGATTACGGCTGGGTCCCACGCCAGCCACCTAAGCGGTGAACGCTTAGAGTGTGCTGGTTAAGCCCAGCCGGTGAAAACAGTGAACAAGTAAGATATCTTCGTGTTGTTTTTAATTTTTCTTCTGATCACACTGCAGAAAATCCATTATGTTCTTCACATTGCCTGCAACATAGATCGAAATCATGCAATTTTGTGAAGTCTTACGATTTCAACTTATCTGCACCATATTTCAGTATAACCTTTGGTATTGCTTTGCATATATCATCTCAAGCTTCCAGGCTCGTATGTAGTTAGTTTATTGCATAAGAAGCTAAGGCTCAACGGTTCATGATAAAAATGTTCCATGCATGCCATCTTCAGTGCCCTCAAAAAGAAGGTTGCAGTACTCAGATATGTTATTTTTAGGGGATAAACTGCTTTGCTGTTCTAGCAGATTACAAAGCCAATTCTATGGTTAATGGCAGGAACCTAAACTCTGATAACCCTCTTCTTGTAGGGAGGGTTGATTTATTTGCTAACTAATGACTGGGTTTCACGCCATAGATAATCTCTGCTATTCTCTGTTTAAAGTCATAGGTTATCTCTGCCCTTTTCTATTTAACCTTGAATAGGGTAACAGACCCATTAAGAGATCTATTTGTGTATACACACAACATAGGTTATTTTTTTAATTTTTTAATTAAAAATGTCATTCATGAATCTGGAAAAAAACAAATAATTTATGTTTTAATTATTGTTGTTGTGAGAATCCTTTAATTTTTAAACCTTATGAGAAGTTATCTTTCATCATTTTTTTTTCCTATCATACAATTAAATGTAGATAAACTTCTATGCACTTAGTAGCATCAATAACATTTTTTCATGTTCATTTAAAGTTCAACATCATACTTTAATATAGATAAACTTTTATGCAGTTAGTAGAATCCAAACATCCCCTCATGCTCATTTAAAGTTTAACATCACCCTATTAGCCTTGCCTTAATTAGGATGGGTAAGACATAAGGCAAATAACTATGTGCCATAGGTTTTTCAATCAAAGTTCTCAGAAGAGAATGTCAATGGAACATCACAATTTACTTTAAATATAGTGAAGTAATTCAAGTAGTTGAACACATGTGCGGCTTAGTTTAACATCCTAAAGTTAGGTCATCAATCAATTTGCTTTCCTACTTGTTTATGAGTCCTTACAATCAATCAAGACAATAGTTATCTGCTTTCTAATAGGCAATAAGTCACACACTCCTTATCCCTTACATGCTTTATGAACATAAATTTTATGTCTTTTAGGTTCCTAATTCATTAATTAAAACTATCCTAATTCATTAATCAAAACTATCTTTATCCACCAATTTGATAGATAAACTAACAATACTAATATGGTTGAAAACTAATCAAAACTATCTTTATCCAATCACAAATAATCAATCACAATAACAAATAATGTCTTACTAATTGTCGCCTCATTAAATTATATAGTATCCATGCTTGATTTGTTGAAAAACTTGAAGATTTGAGTAGCCAATCCAATGACAGAATCCTAAAGTGAACTAGGATAATAATTGACTCCAATATAACAATCTATAAGTAAGATTTCATTTTAGTATAGTGTTAGAATTGGTTTATCTTTTATTATTTTCACTAATATCATCTAAGCATTTATTCACAAACTCCTTGACCCTATGAAATAAATCTAAGAAGATGTAATCTTTAAATTCAACCATATGAGATAAATTTGAGAACCTATCTCTTAGCCAATGAAGTAATATCAACTAGGCACTCACTCTTAGATGCTTCAACCTTGTGAGATAAATCTAAGAATACCTCATCCTCAAACTCAATAATATGATATAAATTTGAAAACATATTTACAAACACTTCAACCCTATTAGATAGCTCAAGTTATGTTATCTAAGGAAATTTAACACCCTTTTTCTACTCACCCAATTTAGATCCATATTTGGTTGCCATTACAAGAACCAATTCCTTTGTCTTCAAAAGAGATTTATATCATCCCATGATCTAATTAGATATTTGGCTTTTTAAACTAGAATCTCTCTCTTGATTTGTAGTGCCTTGTTACAAATAGTTTTCATTAGCACCCCTCAACCCTAAACATTTACAAGGATATAGAAACAAAAATGGAAAATTGATTAGTTAGTGATAGTACTCACTCAATTTAGATCCATATTTGGTTGCCATTACCAGAACCAATACCTTTTTCTTCTTAAAAAGAGATTTATATCGTCCCATTGACTTAGATATTTGACCTTTTTTAATTAGAAACTCACTCTTGATTTGCAATGCCTTGTTACAAATACTTTTCATTAGCCTCCCCTCAACCCTAAACGTTTGCAAGGATATAGAAACAAAAATGGAAAATAAATTAGTTAGTGATAGTACATTTTATCAAATAAGGGAATCCATAATTTTTATTTTTTTAATAAATTAGCTTATATCACTTTCTATCAACTAAAAATATAATAATACATTATTCACAAAAAAAGTGGATGGTAGAAGGCCAATCATTAGAGTCTAAGTGGAACCAAGTCCAAATAAAAGATAAAAAAACATTCACAACGAGGTTTAGCTTGAACATCAATACAAATAAATAAAGACATTAAGTGATAAGAGCAACACTAATAAGAAGGAGATCACAATAGGTTATTAATAATGAACAAGGAAAAATAGCTAAGTCTAGGTGAGGGAGCTTGATAAAGTCTGACTTACTAGGAGCACCAAACTCATGATAAGAGGTGGAAGGTGATTGAGATGGATAAGACCACCTATAAGAAGCATGACTTTTGGATCCTTACAACTAAGATCTTTGAGACTAGGTATTTTGCATTGTTTCCTCCTTGTCCTCCTCCATCATGCTACTCATGTAGGACACTGTGAATCAACCACAACTTGACTCCCTTGAAGCAATCCTCTACTACCTCATCAAATGTTGGGTAGAACCCCAAATTGGTGGAAATTTTTACATGAAACATAGTCTTCAAGTATGGGCAATGCCATCTACATCAGCGAGATCACAATCATTGGGTTTACCCCACACATCAACAAGGTTAGGAATGTCACCAATAGTGTTGGCTCCTAGCCATTAAACACCCTCCTCCTCCTAGTCTTCATCAATAGACTATTAAGCATGAACAAGGAAAATAGTCAATTCTAAGTGAGGGAGCTTTACAAAATCTAACCAATTAGGAGTACCACACCCATGACAAGAGGTAAAAGGTGACTAAGAAGGATGATATCACATGTGAGAAGCATGATTTTGGATCCTTGCAACTAAAAGCTTTGATACTAGGATACTCAATCTGTTTGGTAGATTGAACACAACCACATCTATACCCATGAGATGGGGAGGAAGCAAGAGATAGAACACTGTAACTAGAGACAAACAAAATGCTATATAATACAATTTTCCACTTCTTAATCTTCTTCAAGTTATATCTTCCCTTCTTATTCTCTAAAATATATCAATATAGATTCCTTTACTTTGAACAATCAACTAGATCAATAGCCTAACCATGATAGACCAAATGCAAATAAAGAAAGAAAATGATGAAAAACTAGTGAAGTGGACATTGAGATGAAGTATGAAAAAAAATGGAAAAATAAATTAAAGTATAGAACGTAAATTAAGAGAGAGAATAATTAATCATGATATAGACCTAAATGGATCTCTTTCTAAAAGGCATAAAGCAATCACCTCTATTATTGTTAGAATACATTACATTGTGAACGAATAAAAGTAAAATAATAATTTTTAGAAACCCATATCCACAGAAGTCACTTTCAGAACCTTTCTTTTCTAAGAATGTCAGCACGCGCTTGAAAAAACAAGTAACAGCAACAAAAGCCACTAGTTTATAGTCGCCCTATTTAGTGGGCTGTCACATCATTCGTTACACCAAACAAGAAGGTAGGGCATCTCCACATAACTATTTCAGGTGAAAACGTGGGACTCAATGCGCCTGCACCCTCTGCATTTTCCTCGCCTTTTCCTTGAGCATCCCTTGTGACAACTCTTTCTTGTTTTGGCGTTTTGATTCTCTTCCTCCACATCTTGGTGAGGTGTGGATGGAACTGGAACCATTTCCTCTTTTACCTTAATCTTGGCCTCCAGAGCGCAAATCGCATCTTTCAACGCTTCACAGGGCTCCTCGACTTTATTCATCAAAACCTCTATAATTTCTGCACAAGTGATTTCCGCCCCAGAATCCATCTTCTCCTTCACTGCTGCAAACAGAGGATGGTCCTCAACCTGCAAATAATTGAAGGCAAGAGATTTAAATGCATCGAAAGTGCAGAAGGAGAGGAGAATGTGCATGTCCATCCGCCCACTTCGGAGCAGGGCAGGATCAAGCATTTCCTTGTGATTCGTTGTAAACACAATAATGCGCTCCTCGCCGCAGCAGGACCACAGGCCGTCCGTGAAATTGAGCAAACCAGACAATGTAATGCCGCTCCTTTTCTGCTCTTCTTGATCGCCCGTTGGAGGATTCGAAATCCTATCAGCCAGATTGAGCGAGCAGTCAATGTCCTCAATAATAATCACAGATTTCTCTTTCGTTTGGGTGAGAAGCGCGCGGAGCTCGGTGTTGTCATTCACCTGTGTGAGCTCCAGATCATAAACATCGTGTCTCATGCAGTTAGCAATGGCAGCTATGAGGCTCGATTTCCCTGTTCCAGGCGGCCCGTGAAGAAGATACCCGTGCTTCCAGGAACGCCCAATCCGTCTGTAAAATTCTTTTCCCCTCTTAAAACGGTTGAGATCCTTCAGAATTCTGGACTTGAGCAGGGGATCGAGAGCGAGAGAGGCGAAGGTCGTGGGATATTTGAAGGGGACTCCTGTCCATCCTTCACCCCAAAGAGCGTCCCCTGCATTGGTATACAGTGTGAGGTCTTTGTTGAGCGTATTAAGCTCTGCTGCGCGATTTGTAATGTAATCGAAGTAAGCGCAGAGGAAGTCTCTGTCTGCCTTCTCCGCTTTGAGAGTAAATCTCCGCCTCTCATTCGCTGCATTGCGGTCTCCTCCCCCTTCTCCATTGCGCTGCTCAAGGAGGGCACTATGAGTCCACCATACCTTGACTCCCCTGAAGCTGTCCTCTACCACCTCATCAAACGCTGGGCAGAACCCCAAATTGGTGGAATTCCTGGCACCAAACACAGTCAGTCTTCGGGTACGGGCAATGCAATCTACTCCGTCGAGATAGCGCTCAACGATTTCATACAGTTCGTTGGCGTTGACTCCATGACTGTCCTTGAATTCTGGAATATCCAGATGGTACTGGGGAGGGTTGAAATAATCCTTAATAGATGATAACCAATCCATTAAGATTTGGTGCAGGTGTGGGGGAAGAATGTTTTGCAGCAGCGTGAAAAGACCGATAAATGACCATATTTTTGCAATCAGATCCTCCATCGTCAACAGAAATTCAAACAGAATTGATCCCTTTTGTTTAGAGAAATCTGTACGAAGGTATGGTGATGTATTGGAGCTATTTAATGTCGCAGGAGATGACTTCGGATGAAGTTGCCTCCCCACATCGCAAATGTGCGCGTTACTACGCGGAAATTACCCTGACGTGTATAGCTTTACTCCGTGTGACAATGGCCTGAAACGCGGAACTTTACTTTTTAAATTTATAAACTTGCGGACAAGAAGCGGCATCATTAAATTTATTTATTTATTTTAATAATGTTTTTGATGGATTATTAATTACTAGCAATTGCACCTTGATGTGCAATGGGTACGCTGAAAAGGTATGAAAGGTCAAGTAGAGAAAATTTTGGTGGGTTTTTTGCAGATATGTGTAGTACATGAGGTCAATTGGTAGGTCATTTAACAAATGATGTTGTTTGTGTAACAAAGGTCTCAATGGAGAAGTGATAGCTTCAAATCAATTAACATTCACTTATAGGGATTAAAAAATGACTAGAAAAAGCCTCTAAATGATTAATATAATTAGGCTTCATTATCAAGACATTCATGTTATGTTTGTAATAGGGAGAGAGGGGAGAGATATAGATATGGATATAAAGAGGGATATATAGAGTGGGGAAGATGAGAGAGAGGGGTAGAACAATAGAGAGATAGAGGATAGAGATAGAGAGGAAGATGAGATGGAGATAGAGGAGGAGAAGGATATGGAGAGAAGTAAAGGGATAGACAGAGTGTGTGAGAGAGAGGAGAAAGGGATAGATTGAGATGGAAGAGATAAATATTTAGAGGGAGAGCGAGGGAGAGTATGAGAGTGGGAGATATAGAAAGATAAAGATAGAGATAGGAAGTGATATATAGATAGAGGTAGACAGAGGGAGAGATATAGGGGTAGAGAGAGATGAAGAGATAATGAGATATGCCTTTTTCTATCTTTAAGTTTTCTCTCTATATCAAACATCATGCTACCTTGAGCATAACCCCCCAAGGACAAATGTTATTCTTGGATTTTTGGAATGAAACAAGTAATCAAAAGTTTGTTTTTCTTTTCTCTATCTCTCTTTCCCTTTCTATCTCTTATATGGAGACATGTCCAGAGATAAAGGGGGAGAGAGGAAAATAGAGGTAGAAATGAAGATAGAGCGAGAGAGGAAGAATGAGACAAATAGATAGAGAGATATAGGTAGACAGAGAGATAAAGAGATATAGAGGGAGAGGGAGAGGGAGAGATAAAGAGATATAGATGGTGAGATAGAGTGATAGAATGTTTTATGTTTGAATTTTTTAACATGCAATCACAGTTTTCATATTTTGTATTAATTTTATTAGATTGATATAGAATTGAATATCATATCAAGTTGATTAAAAAAATAAAATTTGGAGTGTGAAACCAAAAATGAACAAGATGACATTGCATAATTAAAAAATTAAATTCTAAAGTTCAAGATATTTCCTCTTTACCTTTTCCCATTTTATTCATCCCTCATTCGAGCATCATAGTTCATGTGCTACATATCCTGTGCTAATTCACTTCATTACAACCCAGTTGTTAACCCTTCCATGAATCATATCCATTCTCTTTCCAATAATTTTGATCACCATGTTTACATTGTATTAGAGCAATTTGATCTTGTGTTGTGGTTTGTCAATCCCATTCCAAAACTTGCAGAGGCATGAGAAGATGTGCTAGGCATTCAAAATATTGTGTTGGGCATTCAAATTCTTGTTGTAGGATTAAAAACATGACATCTTTCTCATTTGGTATTGAAATGTGGAAATTCAAAATGTTCTAGAAAGGTGACGAAGAGGACAATAAAATTCATAAATTATTCAAGGATATAATTACTATTTGATAATAAGTTTGTTGGAGAAAAAACATAGAAAAATCATGACGTGATAAATATTTTTGCTTTCGAGCATGGAAGAATACAGCCCATGGCAATTATTATTTCTTCTTGACTAGTCATTGATTATTTAAATTAGAATAAGACGTATGCAAAGAAGTGGTATATATTTAAAAAAATTGGTGTTTACTAAGATGTATGCTCAAGTTGTCATTATTTGTTTTATTTTAAACTTCTATCTATCACTCTAACTACTAATATATTTCACTCTCACCATTAAGATACATGGAACATTCACATAGATTTAGATGAAAATGATTGTTTTTTGTTGAACAAATTTTGATTGAATTTGTTGTTTCCTATAGTATACATTTGTGGTATCAATTGTTTGTCTTTATGGTTGTTGAATTAATCTTGAAGGCACATTGGTGATTCATGGTTTGTGTAAACCATAATTTTTTTGAAGTATGTACTACATTTAGGTCATTTAATATATATTTTTTAGGTGAAAAATGCAATCAAATGAATATAAGTATATAAATTTTCAATTGCGAAGTGAATATCTTAAATTTCTTTAACTATTGCATTGATGGAATTAGAGAGTTGGTATTTTAAATTTGATTTAAATATTGAAGTGCAAAGTCATATTCAAGTAATACAAAATATCTTTGGTTACACTTTGAAAATTGTGTTTTGGGAGACACCAAAAGTTTTGTAAGAGGTTATTAACGTGAAGAGTGTGAACCTAAGAAGAATTAGCAACAAGATAGAGAACAATAATCTTAGATGCATTTATATTGTAATGGGCACATTAATGGTTGAATCTAACATCCCTATTTTTTTTTATATACGAGAACTTTATGTATACATCATATTTACTAATGATGCATTCAAATTCATTAGTACTATATTTGGTGGTTAAGATCTAAAGATGTCATTACCTAATTTAATTTATGGAAGATTTCTGAATAAACTTAATTACTAGAATCAATAACCTGTACTTCAAAATAAAACCACCAAAAATAAATGTGGGATGGATCATTAGAAACTATAGCCATAGTATAAACCATGTCTTGGAAATCGAAATGTCCATATGCCCATTCAATCCAAGACTTAGGGAAATCCGAATGTCTAGATATCAATTTTGTGGCAAGAGAAACATGCATGGCAAGAACAGAAAAATAAAGGGACAGTCCGAAACAAATTTCATATGATTTGATTAATCTCCAATGAAGGCAAAATAATTACAGTGCAACACAACCCATCTTCCGCAGACTTGCAACTTAGTGGATTTTAATCATATAATGACAAAAGCTTTATCTTTGTCGACGATTGCGGTTTCTGTGTTCAATGGTAGGATTAAATAATGACAAAAAATTTACCATAGATAGACCTTACTCCCAGAGATTTGGATTTTAGTTAACAATTATAATCTAATGTCGAGAGAATCTATAGCCAAGGATAGCATTTTTATGTTTTAGCCTCACTCTTCATTCACCCAAATAGTCTCTAAGACAATGACAATGTCCTTAATCACAATGGCAACAAACAAAGATGGAGAGAAATTTCAGAGCCTAAATTTTGGGATTCAAAAGATACAAAACCACAATTAAATGTGTGAGTGATGAGGAAGAAGGAAATAAAGATGGTCATGGTGGTGGGAGGAGGCAGCGTAGCCGAGCCTCACATGTGCTCATGCTCTTTTTTCAGCAGGTTGTAAGCAAGTGATTCCTGCAGGTGCAGGGGCTAGCATCCCTTGTCCAACTTCAATACCTAAAAATTCTGGCGAGTGTAGGAATAAATACACAATCTTTCACAGAAAACTCACATCGAGTCAAATACTCAGCATGATTCAAATGATTTTCAGAAAGTCAGCAAGCTAATAAGAATATGAAGTCAAAGCATCCTGGTCCTTCAATCTTTCCTCAATTTCTTAAATTTGTCTATGGTACTTCTGCAAGATTAGGAGATTTTGCAAGCTGTTAAATGCAACTTGCCTTTTGGATTCGCTATATGAAGAGCTGGCTTTTAAGTGATGATTCTTCTCTAACCACTCCCGAACCTTTTCCTGGTCAACTGTGTTACTGAGTAAGGGTTTTCCAATATTGGCAAGATACCTACTAAACCACATACAACTATTAGCATACCAAAATCAAGAAATTAGGCTTTTGAAGATAATTACAATTATATAGAACTGTAAATAAAAGAAACTTATTTGTTCGACAGTGACTAGAACACGAATGCTCCCAATAGGATTTTATCTGAAATACTTGTGCATCCAAGTTCCCTGCCATCAAAGGTTGATGCAAAACACACTTCAATACTAGGCATGCTTTAAATGAAATTTACAAAAACGAAATAAGCATTGATGTTCTAGAGCTACTTGCTAATAATTTTGCAAGACGTTTCTAATTACTTCTTTTAAGACATAAGAATATCATAATTCTGCAAGACAAACGAAATAAGCATTAACATTCTATGATAAGTTATAACAATTGTGTAAGCAGTAAAATGGAGCTTTAGAACTTTATGACTACTTGAATATCAATTTCAATATTTAAATTTTGTTGCTTAACAATGTTGCTTTGGCCATCCCTACAAATCCAAAACTAAATGAAGAAATAGAATATCACGTTATAGCCATCGTAGTAAACCCTGAGCAGAGTCTATACAATAGATAGGAGGTACCATCCAATGTTACCTAAGGAATGACACACTTGACATACATGAGATCAAACTTGTAATAACTAACACTTGTTGAGTTAGAAATCATGCAAACAATCCTCTGCCCCTTTAGTAAGATTGCCACCAGTAACCATGGTTGGTGGCTCATTATTGATACCATTTGAACACGATAGGACACCAATCATCATTCATAGCCTTGGTCACAATATCTCCTTTGTACATGTGACGCCAAACCATTTACTTTGCATGAGGGGGATTGTAAGTCTACATGAAATAATTAAAGACCTAGACATAAAAGCAGGAAATAGGAAAGACAGTTACTAACCTGTGAAACAAGCCTGTGTAAGTAGGGCACTCAATTAGTAGCAAAATCAATCCACTCTACAAATGAATGAGTTGAGGGCACACTATCAGAGGGTTCAACTAGTCAACATTCACACCCTTGGTCACAATATCTCCTTTGTACATGTGACACTAGATCATTTACTTTTACTTTCCATGAGGGGGATTACAAGTCTACATGAAATAATTAAAGACCTAGACATAAATGCAGGAAATAGGAAAGGCAATTACTGACCTGGGAAACAAGCCTATTAAGGCTAGTGTAAGTAGGGTGCTCAATTTCGTAAATGGCCTCGTTATCTAACAGAGCAACAAAATCAATCTGATCTAACAACAAATGAGATGAGAGCATGTTGTCGGAGGGTTCACTTACAAATTTTAAGGCCTGGTAAATTGTGAAACCCAACTTGGGTTGTTTTCCGTGGTTCACAAAAGGCCTCTCTAGGAGAAGAAATCCAAGCCTTGAGATGGTTCCACCTCCTACTACGTGGGATATAAGAAACCTCTGTAGACCCATGTAGTTTTCTACCACCATCCAGTTTTGATCCAGACACAGATCGCAATATCCTTATTAATAAAGGCCTTAAAACATAAACAACGATATTTACAAACTAGGGTTTTAATTGACTATATCAAATATGATATTCTCGCTTTAGGGTTTCAAAATGATAGAAAGTATAATGTAGGAATGTTAATTTGAGAAGGATCGCAACTACAACATTTGAAAAAATTCCCACATCGTTTATGATTTGATGGATGTCCAGACCCTATTCCAAAGCGAATTGGTGGAACCATGTGGATGAGATGGTCAAACCTTGCATAATGCCCAAGCCACGAGCAATAGTAATAGGGGTGGAGATGACGAGCACGAGGGCAAGAAGAAAGTGAAGCCAGTAAAGATTCATTAATGGTCAAAAACTTAGTAGTTATAAAAAACTTCTATTATATTTGGAGGAAAATGTACATTCTATATTAGTTTAGAAGTTAAATAGGAATGAAGAATAACTTTTACATGAAATATTTTAGATAGGTATGCAAGAAAACTAAATTTTATATCTAATTTTTCTCTAAACAAATATTAGTATTTTTTTAGTTTGCTATAGAAGATTTTACTTCTTATAATTTATTCATGATGATTGTTTTCTTTATATAGTGGATGATGCTATTGTGACCCAACCTTCAAGAAATACATTTAGGGTTAATACTTAATGTAATGTAGTTACACCATTTTTTTACATTAGGTGATGTTGATATCTTTATATTTATTCCATTAGATTTATTATCTTTTGAAGTATTAAGGATAATGATTTATGCAAATTAGCTTGTTTTATACGTAATGGCTATGTGCAGGATCATGATGGGCCAAAAAGTGGCGATATGATGAGTATGTGTAGGGTATGTGGTTGACAACTTTTTTTTCCCAAAATTGATGAAACAAAAAGGGTTTTTAAAGGAGATCCTCAACTTTTCACCAATATAAATTATGCTTTATTTTGAATTTAATAAAAAATTATTATTCATTTTCTATTTGAATTATGACTAAAGTCCTAATTGATAGGTTGATTGAAAAACATCTATAGCTTTAAAATAGTATCACAGTTTTTGAATTTGAAACAGGCATCACATTCCATGCTTCGCATACTATAAGATTAAAAAAAATAAAAAATGAATTTCAGAAAATTTTGACCAAGTTATGGTGGTCAAACATACGAGTTTTTTATATTTTTTAAAATTTGTAATAAAAAATCATAATTAATTATTTACTTGGAAAAAAATACAAAAAAATATGCATCACATTGGGACACGAGTCTTCTACTTACATCTAAAATATTATCATTTTATTGTGGTTAGGGTGGTTAGATAGATGCCTACTTCTTATTTTTTCCTTGAAATTTAAGTACTATTGCATTTATATTTCAAATTTTTACCAAATAGTTTTTTTTTGTTTTTAAATAGACCTAGTAGTTTAGAAACTACATTCAATTTGCTACAGATTCTATTCTTACATATTTTTGAAATAATATAAACAACTTATTCAAATTTTTACGTCAAGATGCCTAACTCTATTTTTTTTGAAATTTTTGCCACTTAAGGGCCTATTTTTTCCATGATGATCCTAGTGATTCATTACATAATGATAGCATATACTCTCATGCTAATTCAATTGATTCTTGTCTAGATTTTATTGATGTTTTACCATCTCTTCATCCACTACATAATGATAGCATACATATTCTCATGTTCATATCATATCAGTTACATAATCCACTAGTACAACTTGCTGCATTAAACCATAAGGAAGCTAAGTTAACTAGCTTATACATACCTTCATGGTCAAGTTCAAGTTATCTCCACATCCCTGCTTACTCTGCTCATGGTGGGGTGCAAACTAATCCCAACCAAAGTGGATTCAAACCCTATTCACCTGCCCAAGTGGATTATGTGGCCCGTGGTGAGAGACAGAGAGTGTGTCATTCAATCCATTAAACTATGTGCAAAATTGTATTTCTAGTGACCCTCTTTCCATGGTACACCTAGTTATGGTAGCTTAAGGATCCCTTAATGACTATAGGGTTACACAGGAAGTTCATTCTACCTACTTGAGTTTTCTTGGGAATTTTCCTTCTTGATGTCCTTCTATCAGCTAAACAAACAAGAGTAGCCATCGTTGGCATGGAATGCCCTAGACTAATGACCATCTTGAGCTAGTACTACTTCTAAACTCTTATCCATCTCGAGCATAGTGTTGTCCCTAGACTATTGTCCCTCTCGATCTTGGTCTTTCCCCTATACTTTCGTCCATATTGAGCTTAGCACCACCCCTAGACTATAGTCCATCTCAAGCATAGCATTGCCCCTAGCCTTTTGTCCATTCGAGCCTAGTTCTACTCCTAGACTACTGGTCATCTTGAGTAGTACTATTCATTGTCTTAGGTTTAGCGCTAGACCAAAAGTAGGTTCCCAACTCAAACTTAGTAGGTTCCAACTTAGGATCAATAGTCTCCCATCATAGTTGCAACAAAGCATGACATGGCTTGGCTAGATATTTCATGAAGAGAACCTCATACTCATAGAAACCTTATGGGGGAGAGAAGGTAACTATACATCTCTAGATAGCTTGAGGTGATTACCTATTCTATTCATTCATTCAAGAATAATTTTCAAGACACAGAGTTATAGAGACTGTAATTCCACACTACAACAGTTCAAGTACTCCATTAGAGGAGAATGACTTCCTATTAGCTCATTCATAACAAAAAAACCCCACATATAGATGGTTGTCTTTGGGACAACGATAGATCAATTCACCTTCCCCAAGCGCTATTTACATTCTACTATGTCTTCATCTTAGTTTAGCCAAAGGTCATGAAAGAGTTATTGTTTTTCAATAATATTGTTTGATGCTTCAAATTTGGGGAACCTCTATGAAGGGGAAATACCTTGCCACAATCTCTTTTGGGAAGAGATTATGCAAAGTGCAAGTATTACATAGAGTTAGCATCTCACATATTTTCATTTTATTTGTAATGGATTTGATCCACACCATTTCTACAGTAAGATCAATCCAATAAGATAATAACTAAGGGAGTCATCTTAATCCTCTCTTTTTATATCAGACTTAAAAGAAAAATTAGGCCATTAAGATTAAGGCTGAAAGAGATATTTTAACTCCACTGCATTAGATTTGACCAACTAGCTTACTAAAGAAAAATAAAACCATTATTAAGTCTTACTCATAGCTGGCAGAAGTAGAACTATTACCTACTAACAACTCACTTTCCCATATGGTTAAAGGCTATGTAGTTGAACCAACATATGAAGCTAATAGAGTAGTAAATCTAGTTATTCCCATAAGGATGGTAAACACATTATTGTATTTATCATGGCGAAAAGTTAAATTCATAGATCTTACCACTTAGATTTATGTTTCCTTAAATCTCTGCTCACACCTTAATGGGGTAACATAGAAATGGTGTAAGGTAGTTGTGAAGGCGAAAATGAATTTGTCACACTTTCTTAGTTGCTTAATGCTACCTTAAATGGATGTTTTCAAACCCTTCTCTCCCCTTATGCCTCTAACTAAAAGATTATCAACTTATCAACTTATCAATCGTTGAGACTCATTCCTACAAATGAAATGAACATGAACTAACTATTATAGCTCAAAGAGAAAATACTTGCATACAGTCTAAATTATTGAGCCTCTCTAATATTTATGTAGTCAAGCAACTATATGATTTGATAATTCTAAAATCTCAGGTTAAGTCAAAATACTTTGCCCTCATTTCCCTATGAGATTTTTTTGTGTTCAGAATATGCAAGAATAGATTCCCTATTCAAGCACCCCATCCTACAATTGGTGTGGAGATTTATTTTCTATATTCTTAGTTTCTTAAGTTATTTCCTTTACACTTGCTTAAATTTATAAAATAAAAATAGCTCCCAACACTTGAGCATATGGTGACCTCTCCAAAAAAATTATTGCAAGAACTTTACATCAAGATTCCAAAGCCAAAAATAATATTTCACAAAGGCTATAACATAGACCGCATAATAGAAAGATTTCAAACCTGAGATGGTGAGATCTTGAGTAGAAAAATGGAATGCCCTAGCTACGAAACTCTGGTCTCCTCTTCAAAACCGGTCCACACTTCAACCACGCCCTTTGTTTCTTCTTCTTCTCTTTCTTACCTAATATTTTAATAGTTTCCTAATTGTGTTCTAGATTTGAACTTTAATTTTCACTATTTTTTTGCTAAAATTCTTGATAGCCATGGTACGTTCCTAGTTTGTCTTTAGTTTGAAACATTTTTCTTGTTTCTTATAATTTACTTCTTTATTTATATTGCCTTCTAATAAGCTTTTGACGTCTCTTTCTAATAATTTTTCAATTATTTTTCTATAAACTTTCTTACATGTGAAATTAATTTAATTTATCTTTTATATTTCAAAGGTTTTATTTTCAGTACTTTGATCAATTATTTAATAGACTCTAGTTTTTATATGTTCTTGGGTATGCTTAATTTTTTTTCAAAAATTCTAGTGACTTCAAGTTTCAAAGAGTTTTATTATCTTTGTGGGTTCTTTTTATTTCAATTTTTTCTCAGATATAAAATTAATTTTTAAATTTAGTTTGTTTTTTTGATATGTTACAATAATATAAAGCACAAATATTAAGTAACTTTGTGCTAAGTCTAATAAGTTGAGAATTCTATAGTTTAAAAGATTAAACTATTTAATGTTAACTTTTTTTTTGAAGTCTTTTACCACATGAGTTATTAGATAAAATTTAATTTTGAAGCATTATCCTTCAAATTTAAATCAGAATAAAACTATATCTCTAGCATTTTGAGAACAAAAATATATTTTCAAAAGTTTCATGCTTCTATATTTAATATTCTTTTAGGAGTCAAAAGCAATATACCAAATCAAGTCTAATCATTTTTAAGTATATTTTAATTCAAACAAAGTACATTATTTGTGGTATTGACGAGTTGATATCTTCAAATAGTTTGTAACACGATTCTTTCTTGTTAAGATGGTTTCTTGATTCAATTGTGTAAAATATTTTTGCATCAATTTTTCAAATCACACTTTGTGATCCATCATCAAAATGGTAATAGAGAGCTCAAACAAAAATATTAAAAGAAAAAGTTACAACACTAATATGATTATTTATATTTCATGTGTTAAATTTAATCATTTATGATTTGAAGAGACTGATTAACTGCGTGTTTATCATATTAAAACTAGATTCTAAGGAATTAAAACACATCAATAAAATTAAGGAAAGTGACATAATTTTTTGAATTTCAAAGAAAATTTGTAGAAAAACTTAATTGAGTTAAATAGGTGTGAAGAAATGATAAATGGAGTCTACCAATAGAATAGATAGGATTGATAAGTAATCCCAAAGTATTGAAATCGACAAAAAAATCTTTCAATGAACTATATTTTCAAATATGAAGAAAGAACACTATTAGAAAAATCATTTCTAGATGATAACCTAGAGGTAGGAAAAATAATACAATAGGTCATTTACACAAAATTATTAAAATTATTAATGTTTTGTAATGCCATATCTTATTGAAAGGTATTATAGAAACTAAAATAATTTTTCCATTAATTATTCATTAATCATCATCATCATCATCATTATTATTATTATTATATATTATTAGTAAGAAAAAGAACTACAACATGCCATTATCACCATCAAATATTCACATTATCAGCTATGGGAGTGATGAGGCTCAATATCCATGTTCCAGGAGACCCATGAAGAAGATAATCGTGCTTCAGGAATGCCCAATCCGTCTGTTAAAACTCTCTTCTCCTCTTAAATCAGTCAAGATCCTCAAAAAATATTGGACTTGGGAAGAGGATTGAGAGCAAGAGAGGCGAAGGTCGAGGATATTTGAAGGGGACTCCTGTCAATCCTTCACCCCAAAGAGGATCCCTAGCATTGGTATACAAGGTGAGATCTATGAAAATTCTATTGTAGTTACTAATTATTAATCTCCTATCTAAATAGATTATTTGACTCTGGAAAATTAATTCACAGTAACTATTGATTAATAACACAACTGCAACTTCACAAATAAACTTCACAGGAATAGAGAAGAAAACATGCAAAATAATGAACACAAATTTTTGGACAAATTGTTCATGGAAAAATCCCCAAGGGAAAGCCACTACTGCATATGAGGAATTTTATTAAACTTCAGCAAATTAAGAGATAAATAAACTGCTTGCCTCTTACTGGCAGAGCTTCGACAATATTCTTCTCCAGAAATTCTTCCCTCAATTTCTCCTACTGAAATTTCACTATTGCTATCCCCAATGCTATCACTGCGCCCTTGCTAACACTGCAAGACTATTTTCTCTCACTGCAAATCTACTTGCTATCATTGCAAGTCTTTCTCAAGTGTGTGTGTTCTCCAAATGCCCATTGATCCCCTTTTATAATTTTCTCATTTGAAAACCAATGGCCATGATTTAATCTGAATCAATGGCTACGATTAAGTGGACTCTAACGACCCTAATTAAATGGATTCTAGAAATCTCTAGAGGAATCAATTATTTAATTACACAATTATCTGGACAACTCAACCCTTTCTAGAAGTCTCTAGAAAACAATTAAATAATTAAATAAAAATTTCTTGGGAATGGAGACACTTGTCCAAGCTACATAGATTAACACTCCCTCTTAGTGAGGAAGGTGTTTTGCATGACACCTAACTTATCTCTGAAGAAGATGAATTTTTCCTTCGCCAATTCCTTAGTCAAAATGTCTGCTACCTACTGATATGTAGGTATATACTATAGCTAAACAATCCTGTGCTATACACAATCCTTCATGAAGTGATATTTGATGTCTATATGTTTAGACCTATCATGAAACATCAAATTCTTAGACAATTTTATGCAACTCTAATTGTCACAGTGTATCACTGTAGTCTCAACCCTCTGACCAAACAAGGCCACCAGCAACTTTTGAAGCCATATGTCGCCATTCTAGCTGCTATGTATTCTGCCTCTATAGAACTCAAAGCCACAAACTTCTGCTTCTTGTTGTACCAAGAGACAACTCTTGATCCTAAGCTAAAGCAACACCCTGAAGTGTTTTTCCTATCTAATGTATTGCCTGCCCAATTTGCATCAGTATAGCCTATCAACTTGATACCATCACCTTGAGCATATCTAATCCCATACTCGATTGTACCATGCAAATACCACAACACATGCTTTGTCGATGTCCAATGCGCTCTCTTTAGATCGACCATGAATTGACCAAGAGAGTTTATTGCAAAGGATATATCTGGCCTGGTGTTGACCAAATACATGAGAGACTCAATCAACTACCTATATAAGGTGGGGTCTACATCCTTCTCTTTGGATGTTTCTACCTTCTTCCAATTCATGATCATAGAGGTAGACATGGCTCTACAACCCTCCATCTCGAACCTCCTCAAGATTTCAATGTAGTATTTCCCTTGTCCAAGGAAAATCTCTCCATTTGTTTGCCATACCTCCATGCCTAGAAAGTAGTGCATAAGCCCCAAATCCTTCATCTCGAACTCTATTACAAGGTCCCTCTTGCACTCCTCTATGAGCCCCAGTGAACCTGTCAAAAACAAGCCATCCACATATAGAACAAGAATGAGAACCTCACCCCCAACCACCAAGTAGTAGAGGTTAGCATCTGCTTCACTCTTCACGAAGTCCATTCCTTGCAAGTTTTTATCAATGTGCTCATACCACGCCCTGGGAGACTACTTGAGTCCATACAAAGCTCTCTTCAATCTGCACATGTGGGTTGCATTGATGTGTGCCACAAAGCCCTCTGGTTGTTCTATGTATACCTCCTCTTTCAATTCACCATTAAGAAATGCCATCTTGACATCCATCTGATGGATCTTCCATCCCATCTATGTTGCAAGTGAGATCACGACTCGTATAGAAGTATACCTGGCCACTGGAGCAAATGTCTCCTCATAGTCAATTCCCCCCTTTTGAGAGAACCCCTTGGCCACGAGCCTTGCCTTGTATTTCTTGATGGGTGATCCCATAATAATGGTTTACAATTTTTGGCCAAATGAACCTTTGAAATTATTATTTTAACTAAATCTTCACATTAGGGCACCTATAAGGAGGCTAAACCATGAGGGAATTTGAAGATGAATTGCAAACTAGAGTCTCATCAAATTTTGTTTGTAGATTCTAAAAATATTTTTTCAAAATTTTGGAATCAAGTGCACTTCTTTTCCATCTCCCATGAAAATTGATTTTTGAGGAAAACAACGATTTGCAGAAAGTGACACACATAGTATAGCATAGCTTTTCCATGAAGGATAAAATTATAATTCTTTCAAATTTAGATTTGTAACTCGATATCCTGAAAGTGGCTGCTTGTTGGATAGTCTTTATTGAATATTTTTTTCCTTAATCAAGTTTCAAAGTCAAGCAATTATAATTCACACACAGCAGCGAGCCATTATACTTGGCAGTAAATTTTTTTGTATGTCAAAATTTTATTTTAATTTTTTGTTGGATCAAGGACTTCAATGTCTGGTGCACTCATATTTTCAATTTTTTTGATAATCTTCTATTTTTTTCACATGTGAAGAACAAAGAAACTATTTTTCGATGAAAAACGCTATGTTCCCAATAAAACTTAAAAAACAAATACATAACAAAACCATTTTATTGGTGATCCCATAATAGTGGTTTACACAATTTTGGCCAAGCTGGACAAGCTGAGGGATTATTATTTTTAACTAAATCTTCACACATTAGAGACACCTATAGCGGCTAAGCGTGAGGAATTTGAAGATGGTGCAAACTAGAGTCTCATCAAATTTTGTGTAGATTCTAAAAATATTTTTTTGAAAATTTTTGGAATCAAATTGCACTTCTTTTCCATCTCCAAGCGAAAATTGATTTCTTTGAAGATAACATTTTTAAAAAGTGACACACACCCATTATAGCATAACTTTTTCCATGAAGGATAAAATTCTAATTCTTTCAGATTTAGATTTTTAACTCTGATATCTAGTGCTTCTACTTGGTTAGATAGTTTTTTATTGAATATTTTTTTCTTGAATCAAGTTTCAAAGTCAAACCAATTACAATTCAGACTGCTTGTATTTAGCGTAACAGCCAACTTTTTTGTATATGTGAAAATTTAATTTAATTTTTGTTGGATCAAGGGACTTCAATGTCACGGTGCACTCATATTTTCAATTTTTTTTTGATAATCTTCTATTTTTCCATGTGAAGAACGAAATTCATTTTCGATGAAACCTATGTTTATCAAAATTTAAAAACAAATACATAACGAAACCAAAACATATTAAAATTATATTCATTGGATAACTTGTTCTAAAGAATACCATAATTATTTGAAATAAATTTTAAATGAATTCATTTGATCCCCCAAAATCTAAATCAAAAGTGATTTTTTATCAGCATTTTGATAGGTGTAAAGGAGATGCATTTATAAGTATGGTTTAAAACTAGCGAGGTTCTATCCAAGGGGGTTTGATCTAAGGTGATTTGATCAAACCCTCTTCAATTGGAATCCTTAAAATGGAACTTTTTAAGGCTTAAATCATTATATTTTCTAAAAATATGTGATTTCAGCTAAAATTAGTTCCTCTCAGGAATTGTAAACCACTAATATGAACAAGGAAAGTAGTCAACTCTAAGTGAGGGAACTTAACAAAATTTGACCAACTAGGAGTGTCACACCCATGACAAGAGGTGGAAGGTGACTAAGAAGGATGAGATCACGTGTGAGAAGCATGATTTTGGATCCTTGCAACTAAAAGCTTTGATACTAGGATCCTCAATCTCATTTGGGAGATTGAACACAACCACATCTATGCCTATGAGATGGGAAAGAGGCAAAAAATAAAACACTATAGCTAAAGAGAAACAAAATGCTATAAATTACCATTTTCTACTTCTTAATCTTCTTCAAGTTATATCTTCCCTTCTGCTTATGCTCTATAATACATCGACATAAATTCCTTTGCTTTGAACAATCAAATAGATATCAAATAGCCTAATCATGGATAGGCCAAATACAAGTAAAGAAAGAAAAGGACACATGAGATGAAGTATGAAAAAAAAATGGGAAGACGAAGAGGAAGTATAGGACGTAAACTAAGAGAGAAGAACAATTAGTCATGATATAGACCAAAATGGATCTCTTTTAAAAGGCATGAATCAATCACCTCTATTGTTAGAATACATGACATCGTGAACGAATAAAAGTACAATAATAATTTTAAGAAATCCATATCCACAAAAGTCACTTTCAGAACCTTTCATTTCTAACAATGTCAGCACGCGCTTGAAAAAAAAGTAACAACAACAAAAGCCACTAGTTTATAGTCGCCCCAATTGGTGGGCTATCACATCATTCGTTACACCAAACAAGAAGGTAGGGCATCTCCACATAATTATTTCAGGTGAAAACGTGGGACTCAATGCGCCTGCACCCTCTGCATTTTCCTCGCCTTTTCCTTGAACATCCCTTGTGACAACTCTTTCCTGTTTTGGCGTTTTGATTCTCTTCTTCCACATCTTGGTGAGATGTGGAATGAACTGGAACCATTTCCTCTTTTACCTTAATCTTGGCCTCCAGAGCGCAAATCACATCATTCAACGCTTCACAGGGCTCCTCCACTTTATTCATCAAAACCTCTATAATTTCTGCACAAGTCATTTCCGCCCCAGAATCCATCTTCTCCTTCACTGCTGCAAACAGAGGATGGTCGTCAACCTGCAAATAATTGAAGGCAAGAGATTTAAATGCATCGAAAGTGCAGGAGGAGAGGAGAATGTGCATGTCCATCCGCCCACTTCTGAGCAGGGCAGGATCAAGCATTTCCTTGTGATTCGTTGTAAACACAATAATGCGCTCCTCGCCGCAGCAGGACCACAGGCCGTCCGTGAAATTGAGCAAACCAGACAATGTAATGCCGCTCCTTTTCTGCTCTCCTTGATCGGCCGTTGGAGGATTCGAAACCCTATCAGGCAGATTGAGCGAGCAGTCAATGTCCTCAATAATAATGACAGATTTCTCTTTCGTTTGGGTGAGAAGCGCGCGGAGCTCGGTGTTGTCATTTACCTGCGTGAGCTCCAGATCATAAACATCGTATCTCATGTAGTTAGCAATGGCAGCTATGAGGCTCGATTTCCCTGTTCCAGGCGGCCCATGAAGAAGATACCCGCGCTTCCAGGAACGCCCAATCCGTCTGTAAAACTCCCTTCCCCTCTTAAAGCGGTCAAGATCTCTGAGAATTGTGGACTTGAGCAGGGGATCGAGAGCGAGAGAGGCGAAGGTCGTGGGATGTTTGAAGGGGACTCCTGTCCATCCTTCACCCCAAAGAGCATCCCCTGCATTGGTATACAGTGTGAGATCTTTGTTGAGCGTATTAAGCTCTGCTGCGCGATTTGTAATGTAATCGAAGTAAGCGCAGAGGAAGTCTCTGTCTGGCTTCTCCGCTTTGAGAGTAAATCTCCGCCTCTCGTTGGCTGCATTGTGGTCTCCTCCCCCTTCTCCATTGCGCTGCTCAAGGAGGGCACTGTGAGTCCACCATACCTTGACTCCCCTGAAGCTGTCCTCTACCACCTCATCAAACGCTGGGCAGAACCCCAAATTGGTGGAATTCCTGGCACGAAACACAGTCAGTCTTCGCGTACGGGCAATGCAATCTACGCCGTCGAGATAGCGCTCAACGATTTCATACAGTTCGTTGGCGTTGACTCCATGACTGTCCTTGAATTCTGGGATATCCAGATGGTACTGGGGAGGGTTGAAATAATCCTTAATAGATGATAACCAATCCATCAAGATTTGGTGCAGGTGTGGGGGAAGAATGTTCTGCAGCAGCGTGAAAAGACCGATAAATGACCATATTTTTGCAATCAGATCCTCCATCGTCAACAGATCTTCAAACGGATTTTATCTCTTTTGTTCAAAGAAATCTGTAGGAAGTCTGGTGATGTATTAGAGCTATTTAATGTCGCGGACACATGACGAGGAGATGACTTCGGATGACGTTGCCTCCCCACATCGCAAATAAATTACCCTGACGTGTATAGCTGGACTCCATGTGATAATGGCCTGAAATGCGGAAGTATACTTTTTAAATCATATAAACTTGCGGACAAGAAGCGGCATCGTTAAATTTATTTATTTTAATAAAGTTTTCGATGGATTATTAATTATAAAATATAGGGCAATAGGTTTGACTGGTAAATTGAATTTTGATATAAATATCATAATTTAATATTTAATATCTTATAAAAAAATAGTTTAGAAGTTATATAAGAATTGATAAAACTAATTTTGCATGAAATATTTTATATAGATATTAAAAAAGTAAATTTAATATTTAGTTTTTTCTCTAAACAAATCTTAATAGTATTTTTTAATTCATTCTAGAAAAAATTATATCTTATATTTTATTCATGATGGTTGTTTTATTCATATAATGGATGATGCTATTGTGAACAAACTTTCTAGAAATGCATTTACAATTAATACTTAAAGTAATGAAGTTACACCATCTTTTTTATTAGATGGTGTTGATATCTTCATATATATTTAATTAGATTCGTTATCTTTTGAAGTATCTAAAAATAGTGATCCATCCAAACTAGCTTATTTTATACAGAGTGTTATGATTCGTAGTGGATATTTTTTTTCTCTATCTCATGTTGAGTATATGGTTACACATGCTATTATTTTATCTAGTGATACATTACATAATGGTAGCATGTACTCTCATGTTCATTCAATCAATTCTCCTCTAGATTTTATTGATTTTTTATCACCTCTTCATCCACTACATGATGATATCATTACTCTCAGAGATGATTAATTACATGATTATTTTAATGGCACTATGAATTCAACTATATACATGTTAGAGTCATATTTGCTTACTAATTATGACTATTTTGATGATAACATGTCATGGATTAGTGAAACTACACATTACTTAAGTGGTGAATATTTATAATGGTTTGGTTCATCGTAATTTATTCTATCATACATTTATCAACTTGGTACATGATTTGGTTTCTCAATTTTACTTTTCTAGTGTGTATGAGGATGATATACAAGAAATTTATCATTTTCATATTCATTTAGGATTATTATTACAATGAACCATATATGAATTCATTATCTTTTGGTACTAGTTAGAGATTTGACATTGTATCCAAATAGATTATATTATTCCTTAAATAAAATTAGATCATTTGAAAATAACCAAGTCTTTATTAAGCCGTCAACAAAGATGTCCTTTTTTATTTGGTTAGAACATTTTCTTCTTTCTATTTGGTTAGAACATTTTTTATATAATGAAAACCTACTATTACTTTTCTTTTGTACAATAAGAGCTCATTTTCTTTTTTACATAGATAAACCTTACATTAAAGATTCCACCGAGTCAAAATATCTCATTATTTTAACATCTTATTCCAACATTCCCAAATAAACCAAGATTCTTGAAGCATCTTTTTATAATTTTTATTTCTAATTGAATATTTTCTTACCCAATTTTTTTTTTGAAATTCTTGATAGCCATGGAGCATTTCTAGTTTTTCTTTAGTTTGAAACATTTTTCTTGTTTCTTATGATTTACTTCTTTATTTATACTGCCTTCTTATATGCCCTTGTTCATGGATTCTAGTATTTTCCCAATAATTTTTTGAGATGTTTTCTATAAACTTTCTTAGATATGAAATGAATTTAATTTATCTTTATATTTCAAAGGTTTTATTTTCAAAACTTTGATTAGTTATTTGATAGACTCTAGTTTTTATATGTTGTTAGGACATGCTTAAATTTTTTCAAAAATTTCATTGTGTCCAAATTTCAAAGAGTTCTATTATCTTTGTGGATTCTTTTCATTCCATTTTTTCTTGAATCCAAAAATAATTTTTAAATTTATTTTATTCCTTTTGATATGTTATACCAATGTAAAGCACAAATTTTAAGTAACTTTGTGTTAGGTCTAATAAGTTGAGAATTCTATATTTTAGAAGATTAAAATCTTAAATGTTATCTTTCTTTCTTTTTATCTTCTTTAATGCATGAGTTTTTAGATAAAATTTAATTTTGGAGCATTATTCTTTAAATTTAAATGAGGAGAAACTATATCTCTAGCATTTTTGAAAACAAAAATATATTTTCAAAAATTTCATGCTTCTAGATTCTAAAAATTTGAAAAAAAAAGCCACTTAATATTCTTTTAAGAGGGAAATCCAATATACTCATTAAGTCTAAATCATTCTTTAAGTATATTTTAATTCAAACAAAGTATAACATTTGTGGTATTGATGATATCTTCAAATAATTTGCAATGATTATTTCTTGTTGAGATGGTTTCTTGATTCGAATGTGTAAGATATTTTTGCATTAATTTTCGGGGAGAGTGATCCATCATAGGATGATAATAGAGAGCTCAAGAAAAAAAAAAAAACAAAATAAAAATTTACAACACTAATATGATTATCTATATTTCACATGTTAAATTTAATTGTTTATGATTTGAAGAGACTGATTAACTATGTGTTTATGATATTAAAGCTAGAGTCTAAGGGATTAAAACACTTCGATAAAATTAAGGCAAGTGACATAATTTTTTGAATTTCTAGATGATAATCTAGAGGTAGAAAAAATAATGCAAGATGTCAATTACACAAAGACAAAAATTCTTAATGTTTTCTAATGTCATATCTTATTGAAAGGTATTATAGAAACTAAAACAAATTTCCATTAATTATTCATTAATCATCATTAGTTATCATCATATCATTAACTATCCATTAATTACATGTCATAGTAAAACTCACGGCCAACAATTCATTGACGAAAAATTCACGGCCAACAATTTACTGATGGAAAATTCACTCTAGTAATTCACCGCCACGAAAAATTCACCAAAGAAAATTCACCACCAAGTAAAATTCACCACAGAAGAATACTAAACTTGGGAAGAAGATTGAGAATGAAAGAAGCGAAGGTCGATGGACGTTTGAAGAGGACTCCTGTCCATCCTTCACCCCAAAGAGCATCCCCAGCATTGGTATAAAGTATGAGATCTTTGTTGAGCGTATCTCTGCTTTGAGAGTAAATACCTATCTACCCCTCATTCATTGAATTGCCATCTCTCCTTCCTCCATTGCGCTCCTCAACTAGGGTACTGGGAGTCCGCCATAGCTTGACTCTCCTGAAGCAGTCCTCAACTACTTCATCAAACGCTGGGCAGAACCCCACATGACCAGATTTTTCTAATCAATTCTTCCATCGTCGACAAGTACGCAAATGATCTAAGGCGGAATTATCTCTTTGGTTTGGAGAAATCTGTTGTATATCAAACTATTTAATGTGGCGAGCACATGATCAACGACAAAATGTCTTTGACCGACTTTGACAGTCAGTGTTGCAATGGAGGAAGGGCCCTTCGTGGAAATTACCTCCGCACTATAATCCTGTAGGTAATGATCAATCGATCTATACTTTCTTCCTTTTAAGGGTTGTTTATAAGCTTTCATGTAAAATTTATTTTAACTAGCAATTGCACCTTAGTGTGCAATGGGTATGTGGAATAAGTGTGGAGAGTCAATTAAGATAAATTCTAATCTATTTTTATACTATATATAATTATAATAATTATTAATTATAAATTTTCTATCATTTTATATAATTCAGATTACTTTACCAAATTCCAAATTTAAATATTAATTATTCAATTTTTTATTCAAGGCGAATTGTAAAAATAAAACAGAGATAATTAAATAAAGATTGGAGACAATGAAGATGATTGAATAAATCTGAAGCTGTATATTTAAATATAAAATATAAAACATAATTTATAAAAATGAATATTCTAAAAAAACGAATATCAAATATACATTAATATTATGTTGAATAAAATAAAACCTTAAAAATTCATATAAAATAATTTCGTCATTTTCATCTCCCCATTCTGAATCTATCATTTTCAAAGATGCCACTTTCCAGCACAGATTTAGATTGGTAAAGTTAAAACCACGGGGTGATGATGTGGATGTGTCATAAGTTTAAGGCAGTTAGATGTTAATACAATGTTATTTTTTTGTATACGTCCTCTTTTTTTTAACCTTTGGTATCACTTTTTACTTATAATTAACATTAATTTATTAAACTTTTAGTTGACGTATAGAGATGAATTAAGTTTAATTCATTTAGATGTTAATACAATGTTATTTTTTTTGTATACGTCCTCTTTTTTCTAACCTTTGGTATCACTTTTTACTTATAATTAACATTAATTTATTAAACTTTTAGTTTACTTGACTTGAACAAAGGATACACTGAACGCTTTCCAATCAATGGTGGGCAGACCATAACAACCCTTGGATGGTAACTTTTTAGCTTTGTTCTATTCATATAGGATATGCCTTCAGCATAAAATATACATATATTTTTTCCTAAAACTAGTTGTTATAATGACGTTATATATTTACTTGAAACTCTCAATATATCAGCTTTGTAAATTGTACAATTAATTATTTTTATTTTATTATAAACATGTTAAATATTTATTTAAAAATTTGTAGGAAAAGTAAGGTAAAGTATTTTTTTAACATTTTTTGATATTTTTTTGTTTTGTTTTGTTTTTGTTTTATTAAGTTATTTTAAAACGACTAATGTTGATCCAAATTTTAAACTTGAATCACTTATATGTTTTGAATTTTGAAATGATGTAAACTAGTTTTTAATAAATTAACACTATAATTTTAATAAATTAACACTATAATTTAATTGTTGATAAAATAAAAAAAATAAGTTGCATGCGACGTTAAACTTTTTATAGTAAATTTTATTTTTTTAGCCAACAATTTTAGTTGAAATATTTTATAAAGATTTAGATTCACACTATTGAAATAATAAAATAAAACTTAAATTAAAGCACATCTATAAATTAACATATAAAAATATTTATTTTAGGATTTCTTAAACTATTTCACATTGCAACTTTTTTGATTTTCCAAATTTTGTTGACTTCGTAACATAGATAAATACCAATAAGAATTAAATTAAAATAACTATAATTATTATAACTATTAATTAAATCATAATTCTAATCCCATTACTCCACAAGGTAAACTATTTTTTTAACATTTTTTTAAATGATTTTTTATTTTTTGATTTATTAAGTCATTTCATTAAATTTTTCTAAAATAAATAAATGTTACTTATTTTTTACATTTTTTTAAAAGAATTATTTTTGTAATATATGTAATGGTTATTTTTTATTAAAGAAAATCTTACAAAAGTCAATTAGTTATTTTATAGATATTTTGATTCACACTATTAAAATAATAAAATAAAACTTAAATTATAACACATCCATAAATTAAAATAGCTAAAATTATTATAATTATTAATTAAATTATAATTCTAATCCTACTATTACAAGTTATTATAATCCTAATACATTATAATTAGGATTAGGATTATGATTAGAATTAAGAATAAGATAAAAATTATGGTTAGAACTATTCAAAAATTAAAATAAATTAAAAATATAATATTACTAATAAAAATCACTAAAATATGATTAATAGATATAATGCTCCAAAATTTTATTTATCTAATATCCTTATTCCCAATATTAATTCATTTTTTTTGGGTAATGTCACTCTACAATTCTTTATTGTTATGGTTAGGGTTACAACCATAGTTATGGATAATGTTACGACCATAGTAAGGGTTAGTATAGGTCTAGGATTAGGATAATAGTTTAGAATTTATTGTTAGTATAAAGTTAGGTCATGAAAATAACTAATTAACAATATACTAAAACACTATAATTAACAAAAGTTGCATTTATTTTTATTCATATTAATAAAACTTACATTTATCTTTTTTCAAATCTAGAAAACAATAATTACAATACTATAAAGGAAAGTATTGACCACTACGTGGCACTTGTCTTAGTATAGTGTTACAATTGTTTTATCTTTTATTAATTTCTATAATATAATTCAAACATTCACTTCCAAACTTTTTGGTCTTATGAGGTAAATCGAAGATGTAAGCTTCAAACTCAGTGGTATGAGATAAATTTGAGAACCTATTTCTTAGCCAATGAAATAACTAAGAATACATCATCCTTTGATTCAACCATATGAGATAGATTTACAAACATATATGAAAACTCTTCAACCCTATAAGCTAGGGAAGTTATGTTATCTAAGAAAATTTTAACACCCTCTTCATAGTCACCAAATTTAGAACCATATTTGGTTGCCATTGCTAGAACTAGTATCTTGATATTCTTTAAAAGATATTTATATCAATCCCATCTAATTAGATATTTGGATATTCTTAGAAACCCTCTCTTGATTTGTAGTGTCTTGTTACAAATAATTTCTATTACCGTCACCTCAACCCTAAACATTTACAAGGAGATAAAAAAATTGGAAAATAGATAATTATTGATAGTACATTTTATCAAATAAGGGAACTCATGATTTTTATTTTTTCAATGAATATGCCTTAATCACTTTTTATCAATTAAAAACATAATAATTCATTATTCACAAAATAAAGTGTGGCAAAAGACACATCCTTAAAGGCTAAGTACTTGACTAAGTCCAAATAAACACAAACCATTCAAAGAAGGGCTAAGAATGAACATCTCTAAAAATTAATAAGGCCATTAAGAGACAAGATCAACAAAAATAGGAGGAATTTCAAGATCATTTGGCTTACACCACACATCAATAGGGTTGAAAATGTCATTAATAGGTTCCTAGCTATTAAGAGCACCATACTCCTTGTCTTCATTAATAAAATATTCACCACAAACAAGGAAAACAACTAGCTTTTAAAGGAATTTCTTCCTATGGAGTTACATAATGAAGAGATTTTAAAGGTATTTCCTCCTCTAAGATGTTGGACTTCTTTTTTGTTACCTTAGGTTTGGAAGTTGGTTCTGTGAGTGATCTGGTGTCTTCTCCTTGCAGAAAAAGGAAGAAAAGTTCTGTGGAAAAAAATCCTTTTATTATGTTATAGCAAAAATCCATGGAACAATATTTTAAACCATCATGACATTGTGATGGTCGGGTGGTGGTCAGTGGTTCAAGTGGTGTTTCTTATGCTATAACAATCTATTTCTTGTAGTCCTATTGTTGTTATATTTGGTTGTCCTTTTGTTTGGCCATGCTTATTTCCTTATCATTCTCTTTGTAAAAAGGATTAGGGACCTTTCAAAAACCCTGTTGTTTCTATGAAAAAACAACTAGCTCTAGGAGGGGGAGCTTGAGATAATCCAACCAACCAAGAGCACCACACCCATGAGAAAGAGGTGGAAGGTGACTAAGAAGGATACAACCACTTGTGAGAATCATGATTTTTAGATTGTTGTAACTAAGAGCCTTGAGACTAGGATCCTCAGTCTCATTTGATAGATTGAGCACAACTACACCTATGCCCATGAGGTGGGGAAGATGCAACTAGAACTTTTTGGCTAGAGAGAAACAAAATAGTATGAAGCACCATTTTCACTTCTTAGTCTTCTCCAAGGTATATCTCCCCTCATTTTCATGCTCTAAAATATATTGACATAGATTCCTTGGTATTGAACAATCCAAAAGATTTTAAAGAAATCCACATAATAGAACATAGGAAGGATTTTGGTGGAAAATTTGAGCATAAATGATAGCTCATCCAAACACCAAGAGCATTGGGTATAGTTGGGGGAGAAAATAGTAACATGAAGAGAAGTACATGTCATAACACTTTTTTATTGTTGATTGTGTTTCAAGAATGAAGGTGATGTCATTGATGTCATGGATGTAGGTTATTAGCTATATATGTTGATGATATTGAGAAAATTGTAATGAATAAAGGTTGCAGGTGTTTAGTGGTTGCTCCAGGTTTTTCTTGTATGTTTGTGTGGTTAAAATATGTTGATTATGATTGTTGGAAGCTGCTATATCTAGATTTTTGGCTTTTGATTCATTGTATAATGCGAGTTATGTTCACCAATTGTGAATTGTGGTTTTCTATGTTTTTGACTGAGGTCCAGGAGAAATGTTGTTGGTCCATATTTACTTTTGGTAAATTCTTATGTTTTAGTTCTAGATTTAAGTTGCTATGATTGTGTTGAAAATAATTTTGGTGTCTGGAAGGATTGGATCATGCTAAGGGTTGCGTGTGCTTAATTGTTCTATGTGTTTTACATTAATTTGGTTAAACTTATGTTGAATACTAATTTCAAAGTTGATGAAGTTTGTTGGGACCTACTTCAAGGGCCCTCATCAACTGTGTATTTGGGTCACCCTCATTCTAATTCCACCATAGGATGTTTTGGCACTAACCTAATTTGAACTTAATGATTGATGGTAGACTTTGGATATGTTTCAAAGTTGAAGATGGTATAAATACAAGATGAGTTAGTGGTGAAAGATGTGCAAATAGATAAGTTCAAAGAAATAGAATAGATAGATGTGAAGCAGATGCAAACAATTGTGTGTGTGTGTGTGATGTGAGCATGGAAGATCAGTGCAAATTCTAAATGCTGAGTTTCTGAATGCAATGAGCTGAAGGTGTACTCTAGATCATTCATTCATGTCTACAAGTGGTTGAGTAAATTATGGTGGAAATCTCTGTTGCATTGAGATTTTATTCTCTCTGTAGCATGCATATCTCTTCTATATTATTTGTATCTATGTGGTAGTAAGCCTTCTAGGTGGTTAACCCTTATTGGACAGTGAGTTATGATATGGATAATTAGTCCTTGTTTTGGAAGTGAGCCTTTATTTGGCAGTGAGCCTTTGTAATCAATTTTGATATTTTCTATAGTGTGAGCTAATCCTCACTCTAGTTTTCCCTCATTGGATTTCCCACATAAATCTGGTGTTACTATGTTTGTGTGATGGTTTTCAGTTTCTCCACTTGCACTTAATGTTTAATCATTTTAGTAGAGTTAAGGATTTGTGATTGATCTATGTTCTGATGAATGTTTTACAAGTTTAAATTTGCTACAAATGATTCACCCCCTCTTAATTATCTTGCTTAATAATTGGTATCAGAGCTTGATTCCTTGGAGAAGAACTTAACCACTTAAGGAAGGTCTGGAATGGCTAGCAAAGTTACTTATGAGTATATGAATTTCAATGGAACTAATTATGCTATTTGGAAAATATTGATGGAAGAATATTTGAATTATTGTGGATATGATGTAGAGAAAGCCTACAAAAATCCCTACACTCCTCCTGCTAATGGTCCAAGTATACTTGATCAAGGCACATGAAGTGAACAAGAAGGAAAATTTCATTATGAAGAATAGTCTTGTACATTCTGAGTTGATTAAAGTTCAAAATTTGAAGACTACTAAAGAAGTTTGAGATACTTTAGAAAAAGCGCATGAATGTGGTGATAGGGTCAAAGAAGTAAAGTTGCAGAATTTGGAGACACAATTTGAGCTCCCACATATGTCTGAAGATGAGAATGTTAAAGTCTATGTACAAATATTGGATGAGGTAGAAATTGGAATGTGAGGACTTGGTGCTACAATAGATGAATATAGGATTGTAAAGAAGATTCTTAGAACTCTCCCTCATGCTTACAATGAAAAGGTATATGGGTGATCCCACAATAGTGGTTTACACTTTTTGGCCTAACTGGACACTGATATATATTTTTTTTAAACAATCTCCACATTCAGGCACCTATAGCGATTAAACCGTAAAGAATTTGAAGATGATGCAAACTAGAGTCTTGTCATATTTTGTCTGTAGATTCTAAAAATATTTTTTTCAATTTTTTTGGAATCAGATTGCACTTCTTTTTCCATCTCCCACGAAAATTGGTTTTTAGCATTTTTTGAGCATAACTTTTTTTCCTTGAAAGATAAAATTCCAATTCTTTCAAATTTAGATTTGTAGCTATATCTAGTGCTTCCACTTAGTTAGATAGTTTTTAATTGAATATTTTTCTTTAATCAAGTTTTAAAGTCAAATCAATTACAAAAGTCTAATGCATAACTTTCAATGTATCAAAATTCTTTTTTTTTGTTAGATGGACTCCAATATCTGGTGCACTCATATTTTTATTTTTTTTTGATAATCTTCTATTTTTCCACTTGTGCTGAGAAGTTTTTTTGTGAAAAACCTATATTTAATAAAACTTAAAAATAGATAGATAATATAATCAAAACATACTAAAATTATATTCGTTGGATTGGTTTTGCTAGTTGGGTTTTTGAGATCTTCTCCATTTTCATTCTGAAATTGAGCTTCGAAACGCAAAATTTTCAACAATTCTGGTGCCTTAGGAACCAAGGATGAAAAAAGAGGGGTTCGGCCGAACAAGTGTTCGGTCGAACATCTTGGAAGGGTTCGGTCGAACTAGGGTTCGACCGAACCCATGTTCGGCCGAACCACCAACACATACAATTAAAAAAAGCAATTAAATGAATGTGTTTTTTGTTTTAGCCATACTAAATGGGTTCGGCCGAACCTAGGTTCGGCCGAACCCACTCTAGTATGATTTTTTAATAGGGGATTTAGTTGGTTCGGCCGAACCATGGGTTCGGCCGAACCCATTTGATATGAGGAATGGGAAAATTTTGAAATTTCCTTCCTCTTCAAAAGTGTAAACCACTTATGTGGCTTCACCCATATGCTATTGAAGAACATATAGATTACAAGACCTACACTAAAGATCAGTTGTTGGGAACTCTGACATCTTATGAGATGAGAAAGCGGAATTTGAGAAATGGATCCAAATCAGAATCTACTTTTAAGTCTACAAAAGCTAAAGATCCAGATGAAGAAAATCTTGATGAAGAAAAAGCTAATGTTTTGAGAAGGATGAAGAAAGGCCTCGACAAGTATGAAGGTAAGTTAACCTTTAAATGCTTTAGTTGTGGAGGAATAGGTCAGTATGCTTCAAGATGTCCAGAAAGAGCTAAGAGGAATAAACAAAGATATGAGAAAGAAAAGAAAGGTAAGAATATTGAAACAAAGCATATTATGTGAATGAGGATGCTAGTATATCTGATGAGGAATCCAATTATGGAGATCTTGATGACAATGAGTGCTTGTTCTTGGCCATAAAAGATGAACTTAATTTTTCTAATTATGAAAAATAGGTGAAGGAATGCTTTTTGGAGAAGGAGAAAAATGAAGGTACTATAATCTTTTCCCTACATGCTAAACAAGAAAAGAACTATTGGGTTGTTGATAGTGGTTGTTCACATCACATGACTGGTGATAAGAGTAAGTCTGTTAAACTTGAAAAATATGTTGGAAGCTTAGATATGTTTGGAGATGATATTGGTGCTAAGATTTCTAGGATAGGTTCAATAAGTTTTGATGGAAAGCATAATACTGATGATGTCTACTATGTTAAGGGTTTAAGGCATAATCTCTTGAGTGTTGGAAAAATATGCAATAAAGGATATAATCTTGTATTCAAGGATGAAAGATGTGAAATCAGGAAAGATTACAGAACAATGATTGCTATAGGAAAGAAATTTTAAGGAAATATAAATCAACTCAAGGGTGCTAATGGGTGATGCTTTATGACTCAGATTAATGAAAGTTGGTTGTGGCATAAAAAAATGTGTCATATGAATTTTGATAACTTGGCAAGGATTAGTGTAGTTCAGGAAGTGATAGATTACCAAGGAATACAAAGCCTATTAATGCTATTTGCATGAATTGTCAATTTGGAAAGAAAGCAAGAAACTATTTTAGATCAAAGGAATAATCTACTACTGGACTAGACTTAATTCATATAGATCTCTGTGGTCCTACAAGAGTGAAATGTCTACAAGGTGAAAGGCACTTTATGCTTTTGATTGATGATTATTCTAGATATACATGGGTTACATTTCTTGGAGATAAATCTGATGCATTAGGTACATTCAAGACATTCAAAGCTATGATTGAGAATGGAGTAAATTTGAGGATAAAATACTTAAGGTTTGATAGAGGTAGTGAATTATTATTATACTATGATAGGAGAGATTGTTTGACATAGCTATTATTATTATACTAGATATGCTTGAACATGGGTTGCTCGTAGCTAGTTATTTGATTAATAGATAACAAATGGGTTACTTTTGGAATGAGCTCGATTTAGTGAAACCTAGTGAGTTAGAGTTGATGCTTGATTATTGTCAATGCATACTTAAATATAAAGTTATCGTATTGACAAGAGTAGGCTCATAGCTTTAACCTTTTTAGTCAAAGAGGTGATACTCTTGAAAGGATTCATTTATTGTTATGACAACTCTTTGATTGAGGCCATGCATTGTGTTTGTATTTAATCCATGATAGGAGGGAATTTTTTCGTAAGTATTTTTATTATACTCAATACATGATTAAACAAGGGTTTAAGTGAGATTGTTTATCATAGGTATTGTTATTATACTAGATATGATCAAACATAGACAAGCTTAAGGAACACTCATAGCTAGATATTTAATTATGCTAGATGGATAGTAGGTTACTCCTAGGAATGTCATCCAGTTGAGGGAGGGAAATATTACTTGCTTTATGAGTTGTGTATCCTTAGGTTTTCAAAGAGATAGGTTATCCCGAGGAGTAGTGTTCCCATGGAGAGGGATTGACTAAGCATAGATATAATGGCCTTAAGTCAAAATGAGCTTGCTATAGTGTAAGTGAATGGTGGGCCTTCACTCGAAGTACTGAATGAGAATACTTTGGCCAAAGTAGTGTGAATGTTTGAAGACTCCACTATAGATAGTGTGAATGTCAAGACTCCACTATCAGTTCACTGTGTCCATTTAAATGAATGAGGGATACCTATCATAAGTTATAAATCATAGTCATGTAGGACACAACACTAAGCTCCGAATGGTATGTCTTATGGGGTTACCCAACCAATACCTTTGTCGAAGGGTAGGGCCATCGATCATTGGTAGATGTGTAGGGGACCGCATATGAGTCCATGGTTGGCAGAAAAGCACTTGAGTAATGCTTCTCCTCCTCAGTAGCCAATAAGAGACCAAGGTTTTGAAAGGAAAATTCCTAGACCGTCTATATCTTATGCTCTAAAGCTCAGTGGAGTTGTGCTTGTAATAATGTACATTCTTGGAATATTATAATTTGTGAAATTATTATATTGGAATGGAATCCTCATTGTATATTGTTTCAACATCTTTCTTCAATATGATATCTATGCTTTGGGAAGAATTGTAAATTACTTTGGAATGAAATAAAAATTGGAAATTGTGTTATTTCAATTATGCATGTAATTTACATTATTGGAAGATTTTTTTTTATTGCTATGTCATAGCATCATATTTTATTCGCTTGAGGTGAAAACACTGAAATTTGACTGTGAAGAACATCGAGGTTGTTCCAATGTGCTTTTGATAGGATGGATACTTGGATGGTGGAGGATCGGGAAGGCCTCCCTAAAGAACTATCCCACATTTTGGAAGATTCTATGTTGGAAGATATGAGATGCTTTGTAGGATTTTCCTGACTTATTTGTGAGTTTTCTTGAGCCCAAGTGGGTCTTTGTACTCTCTAATTTGTTTGCTATTCTGGCTCAATAAAGTTTTTACCCCTTTTATTAGAAAAAAAGTTTGATATATTTTAAATTTCCATATTGTTTATTCTATTTTAATTTTGAGATTTATTTTAACTATTTATTTCTTTGAAATTATAAATATTATATCATTACATAGCACGTGGATTTATAAACATTTGAAGACTTATGATATTGGATTAATTTTTTTTTGATACGTAAGGTTTTTATATATTTTATTAAAATTATGGAAATAGATATAGATCATCTGCAATGTAGGAAATAACCACCGAACCACCAAAAAATACTAGAACCCCAATCAACCTAGGCGATGTTAAAAAAACAAAGAAAAATTGGTAGCCACCCTGCCCATTACAAAACCCATAGCCAGAAGAACATGAGCCAAAAGCAAGAAAAATTCAGACACAAAGGCCAAACCTTAAATAAACCCATTTAAGTTTGTAAACGTAGAGAAATATTCAACCCATTCCAAGCCCTCCTCCACCACCAACCCTAGCTTACATTTCAGGAACTCAACAACCATTGCCAAGATCATTCGGTGCTGCATAAGCTTGGCCCCCTTCAAATCTAAGAGAAAGGGGTAGACCTTTACTGCATCGTCCGTCTTCCACAGGGGCTCCAAATTAGAGGGACGCGAGATCCCTTTGCCCACGAAGGCCACTTTCAAGGTCTCCTCTAGACTTCCCAACAAATCTCCATGAAAGAGATTCACTAACAATTCTCTAGCATCCGCGTTGGACTCTCCAACATCAAGAATAACAGTCAAGAACTATGAGGATATGCATGCATTGTCCCTTGCATACTCCTTTCTGTCCAAGTGACCTTTCCCAAGTAACATTTTAACCACTTCGAAGACTAGTGGGTCACCCTCGAGCATAATGCATTTCAGCCTTTGGTCTATGATTTCCTTAAATGTACTTTACCTCTCTTTCACCACCAGAGAAATGAGAGTATTTGCACCAAAAAATTCCAGCCCCTCCATGAAAGCTAAAATGATTAATTTGGAATGGCTTGGCTTCGCCATTATCACCATCCCCACCAAAGAACCACCTGCATAGAATTGTTTTTGAAAAACACACAATTGAACTACCACCACCCACCAACATTAATAAAGCCCACGATCTACAAGCCAAATCCAAGTTGCACGAGCAAGGAATAATGGTGATGTAAGGAAATCTATCCTTACATGGGATTTGCATCCTCTAAAAACATGCTTTAACCAAGGCATCACCTCATAATGAAGACCAGCTGCCACCAAGCTGATTTGCATGATTTATCATAAACGTCATACCCTATGTGCCTCACCATTTGGCAAGGCCCACGCTTCTTACTAAAATGGTGACCACTCCCATGTAGCACCCTTAATTGAGTTGACTCAGACCCCTCAGAAGCCCCTCTATCGACGAACACTAGAAAAATATTCCTTAAGCAACCACAAGAAAGAAGGAAAGAGTGATGTGTCCAGACCACATGACTCTCTTTCTTCTCACCCTCATCAACAACCCCTCTTTCCTCTCCGTCCACCACCATGTCATCCACCTAACCATCCAACCATGCAAATGAGTGAAGGAGAGAAGGAGGGGGGGAGGGCCCACCCTACCGCCCACAATATTTAATTCCTCACTAAACTATATTCTTTAAAACTAGGACCAATTACTCCAATGTTTGATAAAGCACCAGCTTCAGCATTGCCTTCCCTCAACGTATGATTGAACATCACTTGTTAAAAAAACCCTAGTTGCTCTAGTGATGTTTCCGAAAACACCCCAACCTCCAATTGTGAATTTTCCTAGTTCTGAGAGTATTTATTACCAAAGTAGAGTCCCCTTCCACCATCAAATTTTTAATTCCAATTTCCTTGCAAAGATCTAGTCCAAGAAGAAGGGCTTGGAATTTAGCTGGATTGTTAGTACCGTCTGGGAGGGGCTTAGCCAATCTCCCCAAAATCAAACCCATGGAGGCTCAGACAATGCAGCCTGCCCCAGATGCCCCCATATTCCCTTTTGAAGCACCATCAAAATTTAGTTTAACCCAGCCCTGCTCAAGAAGGAGCCACTGTACTTTGTTGTGCATATCAATGGACACTGCATTTCCTGATCCTCCAAAAGGGAGGGCATTAATTCGAAACCATTGTTTCATTATCAAAGCATCCCATTTAGCAAAATTAATTATTTTTGGATTCCTGTCCTCCAATCATGCATTGAAAAGTTCTACAATACATACCTCAATTTTACACTATAGCCTTGGGATCAATAGCTCCTTGTCCTAAAAAAGGAATCTATTTCTCTCCTTCCACAACTCCCATAGAATCATTGAAGGACACATCACCCATAAATCCTAAAATAGAGAGTTCTGATAACATGTAGGAAAAACATTAAGAAACTCTAGTAATGTACCGGGAAAGGCAGTAAACTAATGTAACTTCATGCACAACCAACTCCATATCTAATAAGTGAATTTGCAATTTAAAAACAAGTGGTCCGCTATTTCCTTAGTGTCTTGGCATAATGGAAATCTAGATGGTCCATGATAACCCATTTTGGTAAACCTATCCCTAGTAAGTACTCTCCCTTGAGCTGCTACCCATGTAAAAATGCCTGCTTTTGGCAGGCATACTTTATTCCAACATAAAATTGCTGGGACAACCGAACTTTCATCACCTGAAGATGAAAAAATAGCATATCCTATTTTAGCCGAATAAATCCCACTTAGAGAGGCATCCCAATGTAGGTGATCACTCCCCTATTTGCACCAAATTCTTCTTTTTGATAATTCTTGCTCAAAAGCTTCCATTTCTTGAACATCAAGATCCATGTTTCTCATAGATTTCCACACATGAAGGCCCTTAGAAGAATTATCAGAGAGGTCCAAATAATCACAAAATTTTGAGCCCCAAACTTGCTCATTTTTTCCCTTACTAGTGAGAGGTCTAGGTTCCCTGCCAAAGCTAGGAAGCCTTCCCATGAGTCTTCCCAAAACATTGCCTCTTTCCTGTCCTTATCTTCCCATGTGAGAAAATATGTGATTAGATCCCTAGAATGTTTGATGAAATTCCATATGCGAGACCGATTTGGTAGAGATTTTGCTACCAGAAAGCAATAAGGGTCTTCTTCCAGGTATTTTGCTCTAACTATCTTCACCTGAGAAAGAATGAATAGACAATGCTAATTTTTCCCCTAACATCTTGTTTTGCAAAAGAAGATTCCTCAAACCAGTGCCATCACGCTCCTGTTTCTCACAAACCTTCTACCATTTTATAAGGGGAAATTTATTTTGATCTAAGTTTCCTTTCCAGAAAAAATACTTCATTACATGATTCAAGGCCTTGCTCACACCCGTTGAAAACTGTAGACAAGACATCATGAAAATGGGAAGAGCAGAAATGACAAATTTCAACAATGTTAATCTTCCTGCCTAGGAAAGTCACCTGTTTTTCCATGAGGATACTTGCTTCTTACATCGTACCACCAGAGAATTCCATAAATTACTATTTTGAGACCCTTTATCCAATGGGAGACCTAGATATTTACAAGGTAATTGGCCCTTCTTGAATCCTAAGATTTGCAAAATTTGAATTTCACAGGAGCAACTTGAATTAAAGAAAAAGACCTTAGATTTAGCATTACTTACCTCCTACCCAGAAGCTCAAAAATAATCCTCTAATTTAATACCTTTTAATCTTTGTGCTTCTTTGAGAGTAGCAACACCAAACAACATTGTGTCATCCACAAACTATTGATGAGTAATATTGGGAAGGCTGCTAGTTACTTGCAAGCCCTCAATCCATCTAGACGTCGATGCATTTTCAATCACCCTCCTCAATTCTTCAACCATTATAATAAACAAGAAAGGAAATAAAGGATCTTGTTGCCTCAAGCCTCTTGAAATAGTGAAGTAACCCTCTGAAGATCCATTAACTAGCACAAATAACTGTGGGCTGGCCACCCACCCAAAGATCTAGACTAACCAATCCTTTTGAAAGCTAAATACTTCCATTACCTTGAATAAAAATCTCTAATTTACTCTATCATAAGCTTTCTTAATATCCAGTTTTAGTAGCATCACCGGTTTCTTAAGTTTTTGGACCAAATGAATGACTTCTTGAGCTATTATCACCCCATCCAAAATTGAACGACCAGGAACAAAGCCTGTTTGCTCCTCAGAGATGATGGAGGGGAGAATCTTCTTCAATCTATTAGCTATCACTTTAGCCAAAATTTTATAAATTGTATTGCATAGAGAAATAGGGCAGAAATCTTCCCAGGAATCTGGCTTCTCCTTCTTCGAGATAAGAGCAATTAAAATATTATTATCTTCCTTGAGCACTCTTCTATTGCTTGTTGAGTCTTCTAATGCTTCCCAAACGTCCCTTCCAACAAAACCCCAACACTTTTGAAAGAACGCTGCAAGAAAACCATCCGGCCTAGGTGCCTTCTCTGGCTGCATCTCGAAGACTGTCGCTTTCACTTCATCTTCAAAAAAATTAGCATTTAATGCTTTTATTTGGTCTTGAGATATAAACTTTGAGGTGAATTGCAAAGAAGCCTGTTGTGACTCCAAATTTGAACCCTCCCAATCATTAACAAAATTCTAAAAATAAGAAACAACTGAGGCTCTAATCTCCACAATATCTTCCAACAAATGGCCGTTCACATCTTTAATACAAGTGATTTTGTTGTGCTCCCTCCTAGCCTTTGTAGAGTTGTGAAAGAACTTTGAATTTCGGTCCCTTGCCTTTTACCAGATATCCCTAGAATTTTGTTGCCAAAAGATCTCTTTTACTAGGATATCATTTAACTTTTTGGAAAGCTCCTGTTCCTTCATATAACAAGCATCATTTATCCCATTATTCATGATTTCTTTAGCCAGAAGGGCCAGCTCATCCTCCATTTGAAGTTTTTCTACAAAAGTATTCTTGAAACAAACCTTATTCCATTGTTTGAGTTGTTGTTTCATATATTTTAGCCGCTATAGGTGCTCGAATGTGAAGATTTAGTTAAAAATAATAATTTCAGTGTCCAGTTTGGCCAAAAATTGTAAACCACTATTATGGGATCACCCTTCCCTATTTCCTCCAAAATAGTGGGAGCCCAGTATTCCTGAGGAAGATTAGGTAAACTATACCAATCTTGAAGGGATTCTACCTCGTGGTTAGCCGAGTCAAAACCAACCCTCCATTGCCTTAGGTAAAAACCACACCTGTCTAAAACCCAAACACCATTAACAATTTCATCCCTTATACATCTGGAGGGGCATGTTACCAAAAAGAAACCATTTTGAAGCATTTTAAACTGCAAGTCTGGCCCCCAACGCACTTTCCACCATTTAACCAGATAGTCCCAATTAAAATATGCTCCATACCATTTTCCAATTAAACCTAGATTTTCTAGGCACAAAACCTTCGCTTGAAGTTTGAAAGAGCTAATTACCACTTTGGCTCTTTCTCCTTTTGCTTCAATACCTGCTTGTGAGCCACGCTAACTCCTATCCCCAACTGAGGCTTCTTCCCTTTCTTCCTCCCATTCCTTGGTATGTATCTTCTTTTGCTAAACGATTCCACTGTTACCTGTTTCTGTGATTAGGGTTTCTTCGAGGACCCTGTCTACCTAGCCAGGGAAGCCCTCCTTGAGCTCTTTTTCCTCCATTTTGCTACGTGGTCGATGAAAAGTTTCATTTCTATACTTTATGTTCCTTTGGCGACCTCTAGATGCATTCTCTCCTTTGTTCAGGTGATGATTCCCATGATCCTATTCTTCTAGAAAGCGACCATTCTGAGTATCATTCTGGGGATGGGCCCATCTCTCTTCCTTCCAAATATGCTCAGTGTTCCCTCTTCGATTGTTCCTAGGGCCCTCCTATCCTCTTCCCCCATGCCTGAAATCATTGGACCATTGCAGAGCTCGTTTGCGATTTTTTCTTATGATATTAGATTAATTTATGGTATATAAAAATTAGAATTTAATTTAAAATATAAAATTAATTGTAGAATATATTAAATATGAACATCCATGTAAAAGTATAAATTATAAAAATAAATATTAACAAAATTATATTTTTATAAACTTAATAAATTAAATATTTTTTTAGATTTTTAGATTAAATTTAAATTATAAAAAATCTCTAAAATAGATAATTCATATTTTTTATGAATTATTTTTTAAATAAAAATTATATATTAATATTTTTTATATAAATTATAAATTAATGAAAAAAAATAATTTTTAAAAAATATAAATTGTACATCTATTAATTATAATTCTATCAAAAAGTTTAATACAATCTTCATATAGAAAAACAATAAAACTCAAACTTCACTTTTCTATAGTTCGTCAATATAGTTAAAAAAAAATAGCAGTTACCATCACTCTAGTTAAAAAAACATCAGTTTAAAACTTAATAATTGAGTGAAAAAATAGAAGTTATGCACATGCATGATGATCCATGATGGATGCATTTTCAGGGCTGGATAGCCGCTGTCCTATCGATTGGCCCCACATGGTAGTTTACTTATGTTGATTTTACATTGTTGTTGCTGAGGTCATTTGTGCTTAAAGAGACTCTCCTCCAATGAAGTTTCATTCTATGGAGGGGGTACATCTTCGTCGTGTAAGGACCTATTTTCTTTAATGATTTATTTGAGTGGGCTAGTTTTATTTCTATTTTAAGCTTTTGTTTTCTAGAATTTGTAATTTTTATATTTTTCTATGCAATTTTAATATTTTTGTTTGAGAATGTTGAGGATCATATTTTGCATTCGTGTATTAAGCTATATGCATAATGACTAATTCATAAATGAAGCACCATTTTTCATGAGAGATCACAATGATAAATTAAATATTAAGATTGCAAAGCATTGATAAATCAAATGTTAGTTATTGTATTATTATCTGAAATAAATAAATTAATTCTTTTGCTAAAAATTATATTAAAAATAGTTTTTATATAGATATCTATAAATAAATACGTATAAATAAATCAGTTATATGTTTTAAATAAATTTATGTAAGAGATGTCAACTATATATATATTTTTTATAATAATTTTTTAAAAATAGATTAATAATTTTATCTACATTTAATTATTTAAAAAATATATTTATTAGAGCGGGGGGTCTAACTCAATTGGCCAAAGCATCCAGTTGTAGACAAGAGGTCACAGGTTGCGCCAAGAATACTTAACTAATTCTTGATATTTTATTTAAAATCTATTTTGTTATTAAATAACATCATGAATATTACATGATTTTGTTTATTGTCAAATATTAGTATGTTGACATGTAAATAACTTCAAAATATAAGATAAAAGATGAAAATTTTACTTTTATGTTCACAACATTAGATTGCATCATTGTAGGATGTCTCTCAACATAATTATGATAATACAGAAATCATGATTATCATTTTTATACATTTTTTAATTTACATGATATACATCTACTCTAATTATAGAATTCCCTGATATAATTAATATTTATAATATAATAATCTTTTATAAATTTTTCATTAATTTTTAAAAATGTTCTAACATATTTTATTTACAAGATTTTTAAAAATATAAATATCACTATTTAAATCACCTATTTATTTTTATGATAAAACTAAAGTTTATCTTTAAATAGTAAATTAAATTAAGTCATAAAAGTTAACAAAACCATTTATATAAAGCAAAAAGAACCGATATCTACATGCTTATTGAGAATCTATATTTAGCAAGAGAGTTGCAGATATAATCTTTCTCGGACTTAAACAGAAGTAGAATAATCATTGGTGAATTTATATTAACAGAAAAGTTTGCTTCCCATCTAAAATCACCATTTATCATATATGAGATGTCACGAAGGGTAGGAAGATATGGAAACCAGAGAGATCGTGACAGAAGAGGAGAATGGCAGCGAAGAAGACAAAATTTGCCGGTGAGAGAAAAATGGGAAGCGATAACACAAAGGAGAGTAGACGAAATGGAACGCCTAGGAAGAATAGAGCGAGAGGAAGTGCGCAAAAGAATGGAAGAGATACATAGGAGACTACGTATCACAGAAGAAGCCATTCGTAGATTGAATTCTCTTTTAACAACAGAAAATGATTTCTCAGAAACAACCCAATCTGAAGTTGCATCTCAAGAAATGAAGAGGGAAGTGACAGAGTTGATAGACACGCTTGATATCATCAAGCAGCTCTGTCAATGGACTCTTGGTCTATTGGTGGAGTTGAAAGGTTCGGAATAAGTTCAATGGGAATCAAGTCTTGCTGAGTACAAAGCCTCAACATTAAAAGGGATGAGACCAGGATCATACCCAGAATAAATTTTGGTGAAATGGATACCCCTCTAAGTATCTCCAACTAAAAAAATATAAAAAAATATCTCGCTCTCATATTGAACAAGTTCCTCGCTGTGTAATTTGTATGATTGAATTCATGGTGGGAGAACATGCATGCCAAATGGCCGTTATTTTCATTTTTAGATTGGTGAGCTGCTGTACTCTACTTGTAGAGATGTGATTTTCCAATAAATCTACAACTCGCCAGATTAAGAACTGCAACATAAACTGTATTGTGATGTCTTTAATAGAATAAAATTTACTGTGTTTGCTGACATCACCATCAACAGTGGCTGTAGTTTAGTGGTGAGAATTCCACGTTGTGGCCGTGGAGACCTGGGCTCGAATCCCGGCAGCCACAATTGTTGTTAAGTTTTATTTTTTGAGCATTCGTTGTGTTATCACCCCGCTCTGCAACATCATCATCAATATGGTATTAAAATACTCATGAGTGGCTGGAGCAGAATGAGTATTTTAATCTCAGTCAGATTACTTTAATCTGAGTATTTTTTATTTTAATACTTGAATTCTCTTGATAATCCGAGTCAGATTATCTCAAGAGTACTAGAAAATGGAAGGAATGAATATTTTAATCCAAGTCAGATTATTTCAAGAGTTTTATTTTCTCGGATTAAAATACTCATTCTGCTCCAACCACATAATATGTTAAAAGTGTTTGTTACTAACTATTGCACCTTAGTGTTTAATGGGTGCACCAAATAAGTGTAGAAGGTCAATTAGGATAAATTTGGGTATATTTTTTTTTTTTTGCATAATTGTAAAATATATATAAATTTTAAAAAATAATAATAATTAATTTATATATATTTAATAATTTTGTTAAAAATATAACATCTATAATAATTAGATAGTATAGTCATATGATTTATAATTTTTTTTTTATTCTTCTGATTGTATAATACTAAAATCTAAATATGCTTATTTAATCAATCAAGCTAGGGCCCTGCCCCTTATGAATTATTTCTTAAATAAAAATTATATATTAATATTTTTTATATAAATTATAAATTAATGGAATTTTTTTTTTAATAAAAAATATAAATTGTACATTCATTAACTATAATTCTATCAAAAAGTTTAATACAATCTTCATATAGAAAAACAATAGAACTCAACTTCAGTTTTCTCTAGTTGGTCAATGTAGTTAAAAAAATAAAACAACAGTTACCATCACTGTAGTTAAAAAAAACAACAGTTTTACTTGTGCATGCATAGCGAGTATTTGACCATGGACCTTTACACCACATGGTACTATGCGGCTCCACTTGTCATCCTCTCATTGTATTTCTCATTGTATTTGCTACATTACTATCGGTTGGCCGCACATGGTAAGTGTACTTTTGTTGCTTTTGCATGGTTGTTGCCCATGTCATTTATGTTTGGAGGGAGACTCCCCCAATGAAGTTTTATTCTATGGAGGGGGCACATCTTCTCTCATTTAAGGGCCTATTTTTTTAGTCATTTATTTGAATGGGCTAGTTTTTTATTTTATTTTAAGCTTTTGTTTTCTAGAATGTGTAATTTTTATATTTTCCTATGCAGATTTTAAGATTTTTGTTTGAGAATGTTGAGGGTCATATTTTGCAATATGCATATTGACTAATTCATAAGTGAAACACCATTTTTCATAAGAGATCACAATGATAAATTAAATATTAAGATTGCAAAGGCATTGATAAATCAAATGTTAATTATTGTATTATTATCTAAAATAAATAAATAAATTCTTTTGCTAAAAAATATATTAGAAATAGTCTTTATATAGATATCTATAAATAAATCAGTTATCCATTTTAAATAAATTTATGTAATAGATGTCAACTATCTATTTTTTTTTCGCGAAATGGAGCAGAGTGGTGCGAAGTTGCTAGAAAGAGTGGTCATTGCAGTGGGGAAGGCAGTTGGGGATGGAAGAAGGCATTGGGGAGACGAATTGTCAGAAGATAGAGTCGAGGAAAGATTGCAAGATCACATACTATAGTGGGTTTTTGTTGGTGGGAAATGGGTAGATAAATGTCTTCCTATACATAGATCACAAAATGTGCCAGATGAGAAGGGAAGGGAAACATCAAGGCGTTGACATGACACTCCTAAAACCCCTATTAAATGTAGAATTCCGGGTCCGGGGTAGATACCCTCTTTTGGGCAAAAGGAAACTGACCGAAATGAATGGACAAAACATTAGTGGCAAAATAAATTGAGGGGTCGTCAGAAAACGAGGGGCAGGTGGTCTAGTTTGGATCCCTCGAAGGAAGGACAAAGGGAAGTGTTGAAAAAGACCGTTCTGAAGGACGAAGAGCAACCCATGGAGATTGATGTCATGGAGGAGATTAAGGAGGGCGCTGCTCTTCTCAGGGATTTTGCTTGTATTTGTTGCTTTATTAGTGGCACACCGAACCATGCAACGATCAAAAATTGGATTAAGGAAAACTGGAACATGGAGGTGTTGATAAGATTCCTACCAAAAAGATTCTTTGTTGTGGTGTTCGTAGATGAGCAAACAAAATGAAGAATAATGGAGGGTGACTTATGGTTTATGGAGGGTATGCCCCTCTATATGCATCCTTGGAACATGAATTTTGATCCAGTCAAAATACAACCATATGAAATGCCGATTTGGGTTAGACTCTACAATCTCCCAGTAGAATATTGGGTGGGGGAATGCCTGGAGAAGACTGGTCAGTCTTTGGGAACCTTACTGGAGATTGATTTGAATATTTTGGATGGAGATCTGAACAAGTTTTCCAGACTTCACATAGCCTAAATTGACTCCATTCCGCACAAAATCTATCTCCTAGTTAATGAGGAGTGTTGGCTACAAGATGTTGAGATTGAGGAACCATAGTTCTTCTGCACAGAGTGCGGCTCCAGAACGCATAACACTTTGAATTGCAAGATTGACAATGCAGGGAGTTGGAACAATCAACATTCTAGTAAGCTCCCTCCTCGAATCACCATGCCCATGCTAGAAGTCCCCAAAGAAAGGATATCCACATCTAGAAAAATTGGTTAAAAAAAAGGATCTGGAACAAGGAGTTCACATACGCAAGGCGACACATAATAATAAGGATGGGATGGATTCATCTATGCTGCAACCTCCCTAGGAGGGTGGGCAAATGTTAGCTGGGGTTGATGAGGCAAATGCTGCATCTAGGGAAAGTGAAGATTTAGATTCAAAATGCCAATGGTGAAGATGAATTGGATATAATCGATGAAAGGTGCATTTCCCAATCGATAATCAATCACTTAGGTATGGGAAAAATTTGCACCTTTGGCAATTCCAGAGGTAGGAAATCCTTTAAACAACTATGGGAAGAAGCGATTGCTAAAAAATATACCTGCATTACCAAGTTTTTTAGTACCAAGGGAGGAGCTTCCTCCCTTGGGAAACAATCATGATTACAACCTGGAATGTCAGGGGCCTAATGGCCCCTGACAAATGACATCTGGTAAGGCGTCAACTACAAAAAAGTGTTAGCAGTGTCATTACAAAAAACTAAGTTAGTAGGAGAAGAGTGCATGAAATTTTTGAAATACTGTCGTTCTTGGGAAGGTTCCTTTCAAGACTCAATTGGATCTATGGGTGGTTTAGGGCTGTTATGGAAGGCGGTAGAGGTATCTGTGGAAATTTTATTTTCCTCTGCACATTGGTTGGTTGCGAAGGCTTTTGATTTGGGATTAAATAAATGCTTCATGATCATTAACATCTATGGACAAGGCCCTTCTTTGGCACTCAGTCTTGGAATTCGTTTGTTCCCTTCCAAAGGATGTGGTGGTGATTGGGGGTTATTTTAATGTAATCTTTGATTTTTCTAAGAAGAATGGTGACATTAGAAATGTGTCGTAGCCTATCCTAGATTTCAGAGCTTTTGTGGGGGATTGCGGATTGGTGGATTGCCCAATGGAAAATGGAACTTTCACTTGGACAAATCAACAAAAAGACTATACTACCATCATGAAAATATTGGACTGTTTCTTGATTCCCCCATGTTGGTTCGAGCTAGGTTTGAAGGTGTCTCCCAACATATTTCCTGTTTCAATCTCGGATCACTTCCTTGTGGAATTGTCAGTTACTACAAGAAGTGTGATGGAAAAATCGAGTTTCAAGTTCCAAAACATGTGGTGGAGGGATCCGAGCCTTTTGACTTTACTGGAACACTAGTGAAAGGAAAAAAAGGTGGGTGGCTCCATTAGTTTTATTCTTGTTAAAAAATTAAAAGTGATCAAACAAAAGTTAAGAGAATGGAATAAGGTGCATTTCCAGAACATTTTCATGGAAAAAGCAAAGGTGGAGGTAGAGTTGGAAGGCCTCAGTGAGGTAATAATAAGGAATGGTATGTCAAATGAGGAATATGTAAAGGAAAAATTCCTGAAGGAAAGGCTTGCTGAGCATAGACTAAAGAGGGAGGAGATTTACTGGAAGAACAAATTCTGGGAGGTATGGTTAATCAAGGGTGACTCCAATTCTAAATTTTTTCATGCTTCTGTTATGGCTAAGAGGGTGGTGAACAAGATTGAGGAAGTTTGAGATTGTAGTGGCCAAACTGTCTGTGGGGTAGTTGAGGTTGGCAAGGCTACTTGCAGTTTTTTCTCTAATCTACTTGGGGAACAACAACATCATGATTTTAATATGGAATTCCTCAATTCAATTTTCCCAAAGATTAGCAAAGAAGACAATGAAAGACTCTGTGAGCAGGTCTCGAAGGAAGAAGTACATAAGGTGTTATTCCAAATGCACCTGGACAAGGCGTCGAGCCCTGATGGCTTCCCCACAGGGTTCTTCCAAAATTGCTGGAGCTTCCTTGGTGATGAGCTCTGTAAGTTGGTTGAAGAATTATGTAAGTATGGGAGATTCGTTAATGACCTAAATAATTCGGTCATTGCGCTGATCCCAAAGAAGCCTGTTTGTTCCTCTTTCAATGACTTCAGACCCATTTCGCTATGCAATACACTATACAAGATTGTGGCGAAAGTTCTAGCTAATAGACTAAAACCATTACTGGAAAAGGTTATTTCGGCTGAACAAAATGGGTTTGTACCTGGTAGAGAAATATCAAATAGTACTCTGATCATTTCGAAGGCCGTTCACACTCTACACTCAAGTAAGCAGGCGGGGATGATCATAAAACTGGATGTGAGCAAGGCTTATGACAAGGTGAGATGGCCTTTTCTTATGGAAGTAATGAAGAGGTTAGGTTTTTGTAGTCATTGGTGCAAATTGATTTTCCAGTGTATATCTTTGGTTCGATTCTCAATTGCTATCAATAGATCACTCCAAGGATTCTTTAGACAAACTAATGGTCTTAGGCAAGGCAACCTAATTTCCCCCTTCCTCTTTGTCATTTTGGCTAAATACTTCAACTATGCAATCAAAAGGAGGTGTTTGCAGAGAGAGTGGCGTGGCATACAAGTGGCACCTAATACGGAAATTGTCACTCATGTCTAGTTCCCAGATGATACTTCTCTTTTAGGGGAAGCAAGCATAAAGGAAGCCAGGAGTATAAGTCATGTGCTCCTAGAATACAAAGTGAACTCGGGGAAAAAAATGAACAGAGATAAGTCTTGCATGTTTTTCTTCAACACACGACAACACCTACAACAAGAAATCATTTCAATTATGGGAATTCAAATTGGGAAATTACCATCTAAGTTCCTTGGAGTTCAAATTTTTTAAGGCTCGTGTAAAGCCAACCATTGGGGTGAGGTAATTGAAAGATGCAAGAATAAGGTGATGGCTTGGAAAAATAATTGGCCTACACTAGCAGGAAGGATAACTATGGAAAAATTATTTTTGGCGGCAATCCCTATAGACACCATGTCCTGCTTGGAAGCCCCAACTAAAATTGAAAGGGAGTTGGAGAGAATTATGAGGAAATTTCTGTGGGAAGGCTCAAAGGAAGTTATAAAGATCCCATTGATTGGTTGGGATACAGTCTGCTTGTCAAAAGAAGATGGTGGGGCTGGGTTGTGTAAAATTCATTTGCAAAATAATGCATTAGGAGAAAAGCTTATATGGAAAATGTATGGAAGGCCTAACAATCTATGGTGTCAGATATTGTAAAACAAATATTTGGATAATAAGGACCCCTCTCAAATTTTAATGGTTACCAACCTGGATGGTGGTTCTGCTGCTTGGAAGCACATATCGAACTGCAGGCAACTAATCATGAACCATTTATCATGGCATATTGGAAACATGAGGAAAGCATTATTCTGGCTTGACTCATGGAATGGTCATAAAAACTTGGCAGAAATTTTTGATCTTGATTAGTACCTCGATCACCTTCAGTCTGAATTTGGCACAAAGGTGGCAAACTACATTAAGAAAGAGAACAGTTCATTAAACGACAGTTCTTGTTGGGTCAATTTTTCAACAGTACCACTCCCCAATGCTCTGGCTGCTGAGATTTGCAAAGAAATAAATTGCAAACTGATAAGACTGTTCAAAAGGGAAGATTCTATTTTTTGGTGTGGGGCATCTTCTAGGGAATACTCGGTAAAGCTCGACTATCAACTTCATTTAAAGAAAATTAATGACAAGTCTTGGATGGTAAGAATCTGGTGGAGGAAGGAAATCCTGCCTAAGGCTGGGGAATTCTTGTGGACAACTCTCCATCAACATTTTTTAACTAGTGAGAGATTGAAAAGGCTGGGTGTTATTGGTCCAACATAGTGCAACCTTTGCAAACAAGCGGAGGAGAATCTAGATCATTTTATTTTATCCTACCCTTATGCTACGTCATGTTGGGATTGGTTGCAAAAAAGTCTCAATTTTATTGGCCCAAGGCATTGCACGCTTTGGGACTTTATGGCAAACTGGCCAACTATGATTAAGAACAAGTTCTGGAAAGGAATTTGGCTTATGGTGCCATCATTGGTGGTTTGGCACATATGGAAGGAGAGGAATAGACACATTTTTAAGGGGATTTATTTAAACCGAGATCACCTCATGGATAAGATTCAACTAGCTATCATAGAGACAATGAATAATAGGATCACTGTGGGTTCCAAATCCAAATTCTCAAGGTGGGATGAAGAAATCATGAAGACATGGAGTGGGCTCAGAATACCGATCTCTAGACATCCACCTACAACAAAAGTGAATAGGAAAGATTTTTTGGACATACTCAGTGGATAAACCCACAATAGTGGGTTACAATTTTTTGAACGAAGAAAAATTAGAAATGCTCATCAAAAAATTTAAAATGGTTTACCCCTTGTAATGAAGGGGGTTCGAATGAACCACCCCCCTTCTAATGAACCCCCCTTCTAATGAACCCTCCCCCCTTCTAATGAACCCCTTTTGCACCATATAAGGGGGGTTCGAATGAACCCCCTTTTTTCACCTTCCCCTCCACCATTTCAAAATTTATGCATTTTTTTGACTATTGAAGCTTGGGAAGGAGGTTCTTTCCAAACAACTATAAATTTATATATATATATATTTTTTATTTTTTATTTTTAGTTTTATTGCATAGGTTTTTCACCGAACGTCAAGTTCAATGAAAAATCATTGTGGAAAAATAGTAAATTTGAGGATTTTTTTTTTGAAAAATATATATCCACTAGGTATTGATGTCCTCGTTCTAACAAAAAAAAAAAATTGAATTTCAATACATACCAAAAAAGTTATGCGAGCCGAAGTGCACCTATGTCTAAATTATAAATGTTTTGACTTCAAAACTTAATTAAAAGAAAAATATTCAACAAAATTCTATGAAACAAAATGAAAGAACTAGATACTTGTGTTACCAACTTAAATTCAAAAGAATTAGAATTTTATCCTTTGTATAAAAAAAGTTATGTGAGCCGAAGTACACACCACTTTTAAAAAATGTTGTTTACTCCTAAAAACTAGTTATCAAAGAAGACGAAAAAAATTACAATTTATTTTCAATTTTTTTTTTTTTAAATACATTTAAAATATACATACAAAATCTCACAAATCATTAGTTTACATCATTTTCAAATTCCTAATAGTTTACCTACTATAAGTGTTAGAAAGTGAAGTTTTCTCTGAAAATGTTGATTTCAATGTCAAGTTTGGCCAAAAAGTGTAACCCATTATTGTTGGATGACCCCAGTAAGGTTAAAATGGAAATTGAACTTTGATGGGTTTGCAAAGAGAAACCCTGATAATGCGGGGTCAGATTGTATAATTCCTAATTCAAAAGGTGAGTGCATTTAGGCTGCTTCGAAGAATTTATGCATGTGCACGAATAATATGGCTAAAATGGAGGCTCTTTGGCTCAAATTAAAAATATGTATCCAAAATGGTACTGATGCAATCAAAATTGAAGGGGATTCTATGTTCTATATAAACACAATTACCTTTGGAAGCTTACAAAATTGGTGAATTAATGATTGGATCAATCTAATCAAAGAATCTTTAGGAAGGCTATCAGATTATTCTTTGTCGCACGTTTACAGAGAGGCAAATCAAACTACAGATCTTCTGGTGAACTCGGGGGTGGTGCAAGCTGAAAAATTTGTAATGGGCTCGACAATAGTACTCTAGCTGGGTCTACAAGAAGTGATCTCAATAGATATTATGCGCCGTCGAGCTACAACATTTGCTCCTACTAAGAGCTCATGACTCTTATAATAAGAGGGTGAATGCATTACCGTATTGGTTGGATGCAATTCTAGAAGATTTGGGATATGATGTGTATGGCGGGTATCTGATGTCCATTGGTTTCTTGGAAATGCCCCTATGGCTATATAGTGGTGGTCTCCATGTCCATGTTTTTGTATGTGGAAGTTTCGGTGTTTTGGTCGATGAGTGAATATGGTATTCCAGCTTGGGTTGCTCTACCAGTGCCTTAAGGAAGCAATGCCCGTGCAGTGCAGGAGAGTTTTCACAATCCAAAACCAGGAGATTCTTAATGTTGTTGTGGATCTGGTTTCTTCTTTCTTGAATATAAATAAACACTGGTCTGATGGGAAAATATATGAGGTGTTGATTGGTGCTTTGGTCGATATCACCGAGTCTAGAGAACACATGGTGGAGTGGATAGATAGGTTCATGGCACCGATGAATGTTCAAACTATTACCAATGCTACGCTAGAAATGAGGATGGATGGTTGGGTGAGTTTACTACGGGTATATTTTGATCTTGCAATATTGAGCGATGAGGAGACCTATGGTAGTGACATGGATGCGGCTCATAGGGAGACCTTAACAAATTTCATAGCTAACACTTGGGAGGTCTTCTGAGCTGGGGTCATGAACTCTGATATGGTGGCTTTATGGACTCAAGTCACTCTTGGATAGGTGAAGGCAACTTGAACAAGTTAGTTAGGTTGGGTGACCTTCTGGCAATTATATATCGGCTTCTGGTTGACTAGTTTTTTGAGTTTTCTCTCTGCTTTTTATGGGTGTTTTATGGCATTTAAATGCCAAATTTCCTTTTGTACTTGGGAGCTAACCCCTTTTGATAGTACTCATCTATATATTAAAAAAAAAAACTATCTATTTTTTTTTCTATAATAATTTTTTAAAAATAGATTATTAATTTTATCTACATTTAATTATTTAAAAAAATATATTTATTAGGGTGGGGCGTCTAGCTCTATTGACTAAAGCATCTTGTTGTAGGCAAGAGGTCACGAGGTTGCCCCAAGAATACCTTACCGTTTCTTGATATTTTATTTAAAATCTATTTTGTTATTAAATAACATCATGAATATTATGTTTATGTTTATTGTTAAATATTAGTATGTTGACATGTAAATAACTTTAAAATATAAGATAAAAGATAAAGTTTTACTTTTATGTTCACAACATTAGATTGCATCATTGTAGGATGTCTCTCAACATAATTATGATAATACATAAATAATGATTATTATTTTTATACATTTTTTAATTTACATGATATACATCTACTCTAATTATAGAATTCCCTGATATAATTAATATTTATAATATAATAATCTTTTATATATTTTTCATTAATTTTAAAAAATGTCCTCGGATATTTTATTTACAAGATTTTGAAAAGTATAAATATCACTATTTAAATCATCTATTTATTTTTATGATAAAACAGTTAGTAGCTACTTTGCATATTATTTATATAAAAATAGTGAATAATTTTCTATTTTTACTAACTAAAGTTTATCTTTAAATAGTAAATTAAATTAAGTCATAAAAGTTAACAAAACCAGTTATATAAAGCGAAAAGAACCGACATCTACATGCTTATTGAGAATCTATATTTAGCAAGAGAGTTGCAGATATAATCTTTCTCGGACTTAAACAGAAGTAGAATAATCATTGGTGAATTTATATTAACAGAAAAGTTTGCTTCCCATCTAAAATCACCATTTATCATATATGAGATGTCACGAAGGGTAGGAAGATATGGAAACCAGAGAGATCGTGACAGAAGAGGAGAATGGCAGCGAAGAAGACAAAATTTGCGGCTAAGAGTAAAATGGGAAGCGATAACACAAAGGAGAGTAGACGAAATGCAACGCATAAGAAGAATTGAGCGAGAGGAAGTGCGCAGAAGAATGGAAGAGATACATAGGAGACTACATATCACAGAAGAAGCCATTCGTAGATTGAATTCTCTTTTATCAACAGAAAATAATTTGTCAGAAACAACCCAACCTCAAGTTGTATCTCAACAAATGAAGAGGGAGGCGACAGAGTTGATAGGCACACTTGATATCATCAAAATATCTAGCTCTCATATTGAGCAAGTTCTTCGCTGTGTAATTTGTATGATTGAATTCATGGTGGGAGAACATGCATGTCAAATGCCATGTCACAAAACCCATATTTTCCACCATGACTGTCTTCGCCTATGGTTAGAGTGGAAGAAAAACTGTCCACTCTGTAAAGCGCCTGTGCCTCATCCATATCAATAGCCATCTCCACGTTAACCTTCACTCCGAGTTAATGATCTACAAACGCGTGCGAAAGCTTCTTTAGTGTAAATATTATTAGTGATAGTAAGTTAGGATTAAAATGTATATTTCTAGACGATCGACCATTACTTTCAACATTGCAGTTGGTACTAGCTTTTCTAAAGCAAACAAAATATAATCATTTTATTCGTCTCAAATTCATTTTTTAAGTGACTCATATCTCTATTGGGTTACTGGGTGTTGTGTTGAGCAAATTTTGCTGTTGTAGATGCTGCGTTGTAAAAGTGAAAGTTGTTTTGTGTTGTTGTTACCACATAGTCACCATAGTCATCTCCCCAAGCTAGGGGGTAGACAGTCTTGCTGTCCTAAGGATGGGAGGCGAGCTCCCATTGACCTTAGAGAGTCTCTCCTTTTGTTGATTTTGTGTAGATTGGAAGCGCATGCTAGAGGCCTCTTCAATGGATAATTTTAGAGCTATAAAAATCAGAGAGTGGTTGTCAACCAGCTGTGAAAGTCTGTGTTGAAAGATTATGTTTCCATTTGGAAGTAACTCACTTCAAATGTATTGTATAAGGTTGATCATTGAGTGCATACCCTGCTTACCAGTATGTTGCTAAGTAATAGGATGCAGCTGCAAAATAAGAGTTCTATACAGAATTATTTCGTATGAGATTTTCTATAACTAGCATGTATAATCATGTGATTTGTGATGGACAATAGTTCTACATACATTTTCTGATACGAAAGAAGAAACATGGTGTTGTATTGTACATTTAATGTTCTGATTGTAAATGAGAGAGATAAAGCGTAATATCCAGTTGTGAACTCCATGCTATCTGCATTGAAATCTTGGCAGTAAAATAACAGAAATAATGGGAATAGTTAAGTTATTTTGTTTGACATTGTTCCGTTTCCATAATAATAATAATGTACGCTTAGTTCAGAGATAGTCACTACATTTAAAATAACTCTGTTCTCTCCTAAATTTTCTTATCAACAACCATTTTGATTCTATCATCAGTTGTTATATCCTATAGTTTAATGTTGTTGAGAAAAAAAAAAGATAAATTCATTGCATGTGAAGAATACTGAAATTTTATTAGTTTATTAAGGAAACCTTGAGATATTACAAAACTGTGTTTAACAAGTGCACCCTTAGCCAACAGTTAGCATCTCTTCCTTCTTGAAAGCCGTGTTGGCGTAGTTGTTGGATGCCTAAGACCTGCCTATGTAAATAATCCTTGCTAAACCTATCTCTGTTTGAGGCCAGAATATAAATGGGTATTTAAAAGAGAAAACTGAAGACATCATTGTAGATTCTATAACACAGGGACATAGACAAACTAAAAACAGAGTATAAAAATACTTAGAGAAAATAAAAAAACAATAGGCTTTATTCAGCTTTCCATGATGAATTACATTGTGTGCAGCCTGCATTTTTATAGGCTGCATACAATGAGTTTAAGAGCATTCGAAAATAGATTGAAGACTTAATAAATCTACGCATGTGTCTATTATGCATTGTTTAACCAGCTTAAAGACTGGCAGTTAATAGATGAAAACAAATTGTTAACTGCTATCGAAACTGTCACTCATGCAAACTATAAATAAACTGATTGTCTAAAATAAAATCAGTGCTAAATGGCATGAGACTCATACATCACTTCTCAACAATCTTCACTTCCAATTTTGCTCAATTAGAACAGTACACATGGTAAGAAACATTTTGTTGCATCCTTGTATTATCGGTGCACACATGCAAGTTAGATAAGAAGAAATAAATAGAAGACTTGTTGCTGCAATAACAAAAATTGTTAGCGGGTGAGGCCCCTTCATGGCTGCCACACTTGAGCTGGTGTATAAATCCCCCAAAATAAGGTTGACTACAAGTCCACCATAAGGAGAGTAATCCAGCATCGGTATAATTTGCCGCTCTTGGGCGTTGTGATTGAAAGCCCTTCACATTCTTGTTCATAGCTAATTCGTTGTTGTTAGGAAAATGAAGATGTCTTAGTCTTTGATTTTTCTTAGTATTAATTATTTAATTTGATAATTATCTCATATTGTTTTGTGAGTTACAACTTGCACTTTCTATTTTCGAGGAGGAATTAAGTTGGAAGTTACCATTTATAGGTGGAGTTGTGCATGAAGTCATTTTCTATTTTCATGTTGAGGTTGCATGGAATGTGAGTTTTGGAGGTGCAATTATCTTTTGGCAAGTGCAAGTTTTGCATGTTTAGGTTTAGTGATAATTGGTAGTTGTAATATTGCATGTGGTGACAATTGAAAACTTATTGTTATATATGTGTAGTGGTTCTGACACTTTTCCATGTCACATCTTCAATCTTTGGCATTCAATTTTAGAAATGTATAATTAATGCAATGTAAGCTCCTATATATTGAGCACTTGTATTTTGGAGTTGGATGAGGAGAATTTTTCATTGCAAGATTATGTTACCAAATTTCCTCCAAAAGAGTAAGATGTAGTCTCCATGTTATGGTTGTGAGCTTGTAGTGTATTGTAACTATATTATTGCAGATTAATAGAGGGGGGATGAGATGCAATAGATATGTGTTAGGGAAAAAGATGAAAGATCTGATGTTAGAGAGGTCTTGAAGACTGTGAATATCAAGAGAGAAAGAGTAGATACAATCAAGGAAAGTGAAAGGATGATAGGAAGCCATGAAGGGCTTGAAAAGTGTGGGAAGATCATGATTGGGGCAGTATTGTGTCCCTTGAAGTCATATAAGAGTGATGGACCATTGAGTATTGCAAGCATAGTGAATCATGTGTCAAGAGGTGTAGAGGTAACCAAGGCAGCAGGACTGAAGCAAAGTCTGAAGGTGAAGGAACTTGAGAATAGTGTGGGAAGATCATGATTGGGGCAGTATTCTATCCCTTGAAGGCATATAAGATTGATGGAACGTTGAGTATTGCAAGCACAATGAATCGTGTATCAAGAGGTGCAAAGGTAACTAAGGAAACAAGATTGAAGCAAAGTTTGAAGGTAAAGGAATGTGAGAATGTAGAGAAGGTAAAGTAAGAGAGTGTAGAGCAAGTCAAGATAGAAGAGAAGATAGTGAGCCAAAGAGAATGACTAATGACAATGGAAAATTCTAGGAAAGAATGTGAGGAAGTTGTAGTCACCTTGAATGGTGAAGAAGAGAAGATAGAGAGGTTGTGTAAGGTCTCCATGTTGAAAGAGAGTAGAGCTAAAGAGTTGTTAGTAGTTGGCCAAGTGAAGGATAAAGACAAAGTGTTGGCAAAGTCTCCAAATGAGATGAAGAAGAGAGTGAATGATGTGGCTAGGACAATGGATTGTCTTAGGTTGAAAAGAGTACTAATGTGGTAGTTGTATGCTTTTGTGATAGAGGTTCTAAGCATAGGGAACTTGAGGAAGAGTGTAAAGAGAAGAATTAAAGGACAAAGAGTGAAGGGAGTTAGGTGTTACTTCCTTGTGTTTATGATTATGTTGATGAGGATCAAGCCTGGGTTAAAATGAAGGAGAAAAACCAAAGTGTAGATTGTTTTGCAGTGAGTAAAGAGGAAGAACAAAGCAAGTATAGGTGGGTGAAGTTGATCAAAGCTAATCAAAGTATGGATATGCAGATCCAAGAAGACAAAGCAAGAAGAGAAGAGCAGATGAGTAGGGACAAGTCTAAACCAAAGGTAAAAAATGAAGAAGTTACAAAGAGCATCAAAGGTTAAAGATCAAGTGTTGTTGTAGGTTAAAGCATGAAGATTTCCAAGGGACTTGGAAGAAAGGCAGGGTGTATGGTGAAGGAGCACCTAAAGCATGTATTTGCAAAAAATCATCATTTGAAGGTTGGTTATAGGAGGGACTAGGGATTAGGGGTAATTTGAGTAATTTTATGTTAAATAAGGTCTTTTAAGACCATCATTGATGTAATTGGGGGTTTTAGTGTTAGTTTGGTTCAAAAATGCAAAAGTTGCACAATGATGTAATTGTTGTCAATAAATTGTCAAAAAATGCAAACTTAAAGAATGTGAAGGGTCTAGGTAGTTGTATGGTCAATTATAGGAATTTTATAGGTATATGTATAAATGGCCTCTTTAAGGCTCGAGGAAAGTTGTTGAAGAGTATTTTTTGGAGAAGAATTCAATCAAAGAATATAGATTTAGTCAATTTTCTGAGTTTTTATTCATTTTCTGCTTGTGTACGGTTCCGTATAGCAGGGCTTGGATTCTTAATTGTTTAAATATATTTTAATAAGGTGTTTTCCTCATAAAAAAATCATTTTTGAGGAGTTTTAGTGAATTTAGAGCAATCTAAGGACCGATTCCTTGAAATTGGTCAAAAATAGGGAATTAGTGTTTTGAAGGTTAAAATGTAATGAACAGGCCATTCCACTTTTTGTAATTACTCTACTTGGGTGGGATGGGCCCTATTATTTTAGAATATGAGCGATGCCCTCTGACTTTATGATCATATTTTTATCACTTATCATAGATGTGTTATGAAGTGATTGTTTTAAATTAGCGATGAGCAAGGAAATGAGTTTTCAATTGCATCACATCTTGGAGATTTATTTTGAGCGTTAAGTTCTTGATTAGTGATACGTGACATGTAATGATATTAGGATAATCTTGCATCACTAATTACTTGCAAAGCTTATGAGGAGGATTAGCAATGAGCGATATGGTTCCTTTTAAGAAGGTTTCTCTCGCTAACTTGAATACATCTTATTCATGATATATTTTTGTGCCATTGATTGTTTATGCAGGTGTATGTGCCAAAATATAGTGCTTTCATCTCTTGTCCTTGATATAATCCAAGGTGCAAAGTTGAATTAGCAAGGGGTGATGTAGATAAACGTAATTGGGAAACATTCTGCAAATCTAAGGGCTGATATTTTATTGCATAAAACACTTTCATCACTAATAGAGCTGGATGAGAATGAAGTAAATCGGCGACAAACGACAACCACTATAGGAAGAGGCAACGTGGTGAAATCCTAAAGATTTTTGATAAATAAAAAAGGAAGCTAGCGAGATGGATTAATAACCATTGACATAGTTTTAAAGCTGAAGGATCAATGATCAAGGTTTAAAACTGAATGACTAATTGTCAGTCCACTCACGCGAGCATACTATCAAATATTAATGGTGGAATTCTTCCCTTTTGGCCATAACAAATAGTAGATTCCTGGTTGATCATGCATTCAAACTCATTGGCTAGTGGAAAGAATACCAGAAGCTGAACAAATTGTGAGACAAGCTCCAGAAGTTATCAGTAACTAGAGTGACACTGCTTTCACCAAGGTAAGCAAAACTGTATCTCCTTCTAATTGAAGTAGTAAGGTGAATGCCTTGGCAAGCTAGTAGGAAAATTGGGGGAATTAGCAATTTATTCTTTTTTGGTAATTTCAATTTGGTGATTAAGCACTATATAAATTATGAAGAAATGTGTCTTGTTTAGTACCAGTGATCTATCCTATCATAATTGAAAGGGGTTTTATTTGGCCATAAGAAGTTGTAAATCCTAGTTCCATTTCATTACAAGCATGAGTGACCTAGAGCCTAGTGAATCTAGTGTTAGACCAGAAAGGAAACCAAAAGAGATGAGGGTTAAAAGACTTAAAACTCAACATACTTCAGTTGAAACTAAGCCTAAGCTAGTGACTGTGTGTAACCCTTCGCCAAGTACCCTAGCAGTTTCAACTAGATCCAGAAGTGCAAAGAAAGAAACAAAAAAAATTATGCAAGAGACCTCTAGAGGTGTCAAAGAAGGAGGGTCATGAATTGGTAAAAGGTGCACAAGACAAATTGCTGTGACCACCAGGTTGATTGATAATGTTGGAAGAACTATTGAAAAACCCCAACTTGAGAGTGGATGGAAATTGTTTTGGCATGCTTTCAATAGGCAAAATTCTAGTAAGCCTGCATGATATTTATGGGGGTTCAACCTTGGAAAGTTGGTGGTTTCGAATGTGTTTGTAGAAGTTGATTTAATGATGGAGCTAGCAAGGAACTATGACCCTACTGACAGGACAATCAGAAGTGAGAATGGTAATATAATTCTGGAGGTGACAAAGGATAAGATGATAGACGTATTTGGTTTAAATCTCAATTATACTAACAAGCTTAGATGTGCTGACTTGTATGTTGAATATGAAAAGAGAAAATTTGCATTCAAATAAGTATTGCTTGTGTGACATAGAAGGAACAGGCAAAGATTTACTGCTAAGGATGGTGAGCCTTTTGAGTGCGAATAATTTGAATATTATTTCAAAAAAAAATACTATTGTTTAAATCAAGTACTAGCTCGGGATTTTGAGGTTAGGATAACTCCTAATTTATTGGTGATGGTGGTATATATATAAGACTAATCGAAACATTGGTCTTGATTATGCTTACTTTTTAGTTGAGTGAATGCATGAGGATTTTCTCAATTTGAAAAAGGAAGTGCTCCCTTTGTATTTCCCCCATTACTCTTTATTGATGGACATGCTCTTATGGGAAGGTGATTATGAGTGGAAAAGGAAGCTAAATATAAAGATTAAGGAGAGTGAGAATAATGCCATCACTGTACAAATGCAGACATACATTTGGGATCAAGATTGCTCCAATTCCAACTATATCTTGTTTGCTAATGTTGTAAGACATGGAATCTTAGAGTCATTGGGTGTAGCACCTAGATTTAGAATTTCCCCATAAATCAGAAGTCTTATGCACCCAAAGGATATACTAGGTTCTAAAGCAATACACAATTGGGTAGATTAGTTTCTACATTCTAAAAATACTTTGATCAGGGCTTATGGAGCGAAGGTGGCACCTCATTTTTTACCCTTGTATGTCTCAGAAAGATTGGATTTCATGGAGCTCATGTGGAAAATTGATGTCATGGATAATTATAAAATGTTTAGAAAATGAAAAAAGGGCACTGTAATACATCCCTAATGTACTTTTGCTTATTTCAAGATCATTGCCTCTGAGGGGTATGGAAAGTTTGGCATTATGGTAAATAATCTTAGAATGCCTATCAATAAGATTAGAGTTTTTGATCCAGAAATGTTTTTGGTAGGAAGAAGAAGACAAAAGGGCTTAGGCATCATATATAATGATTTTTTTATATAGAGATGATGTACTAAGAAATTTGTCAAGTGATGAGGCTGCCATGGCTAGGAAAAGAGAATGGACAGCTGTGAAAAACCTTGAGGAGAAGATTATGAAAAGGAATGCATTCTCCATTAGTCCATACAATGTAATTGCAAGCTGCTTTGATAGGGCCTTTACTATGATATAAGGGATTATCAATTTGGTGAGTTTAAGGTGAAGGTAAAGGAGGTTGTATAAAGAGCCCAAGTCCTCTTAGAACAACACCAACAACAAGCTATGGATATCTCAGAAAAACCTAGAGGTGTTTAGGAGGTCAAGGAGGAATAAATGGCAGAACATGTGCTAGAAAATGAGGAGGTGGAGCAAAAATTTCCCCTTCCTCATATTGAAGAAACTCATAGTTCAAATGTTCCTCCTAACAGGATTGTCAAGTGGCAGTATGACAGAAAATTATGATGATCCCAGGATTAGAGAGTGTTATGAGTTTTTGGCTGATAGTGAATTTGTGCAGACCAAATAATTTTAGGAGTTTATGATTCAATAGTGGAGTAAGGAAATAAAAGAGAGACTTGAATAAGCCTGAGTTAATACTGAACCTTCTCATCAAGAAGAGGTTGAGGAAGTAGAGGAAGAGAAAATCAGGGCTGAAATTGTAGCTATTACTCCCACTGAGGCTCGAATGATTGTCAAAGATAGTGGAATCATGTTGTTACCAATATGTACTATCACTGCTACCATAGCATATGATGCAGCTAGGAGAGATCCTCAAGCTTTGATATCTAAAGATCAATTTGAGGATAAAGTATTTGGTTCTAGATATAGTCCAAAGCTTCATACCCTTGCAATTTGGTCTATGAAACCTAATACTAGCAAACATGAGGTTGCTAAGCTGATTGAAGAAGTTATTGGTTCAATAGTGGTTAAGAGAGCTACTGACATAACTCCTATACATGCAACTAAGTTAAATGCACATGCTGCAATGCTTAGTGTAGATATAGTTACACATATTTCTTAGAAAAAATATGAATCCTTGGTTAAAGAATATAATAAGGCCTTGAATGAGCTAAATAAAATAGTAGCCACTATTCAAGCTAGTCAGAAAATAATGACTCAACCTGATTCTTTTTCTTCTTTATTTGATATGTCTACACAAGATAGGGAGAATTTGTGTTGGAATATGATGGTTGTGGACATGATTTTTTGTTTCTTGCAACATGTTGTCATTGATGGCAACTAAAGTCTTCAGTTTGGTCCATAGTATTAGTTATGATCGTACTGGTAAAAGATCTATGTTTACTGGTTGAATAGGACATCCAGTTAGTCTGTTGATTTGGTCACATCATCGGATCATCATTTTGTTATGTGGATCTGCAAGGAAGGTTTCAAAGCACATATCTTACTCTGCTGAAGAAGTTTTGTGGCATTACTACTATCATAGCTCAAATTAAGAGGGTCGGTGGTATAACTTATTGTCTATTCTTCTCTTGTAGCCGACATGTTCAATATCTCAGATCGCAGATGTATATGGAGTAAATGTTTAGTTATTTTCTTATGTTTCAACCTTTGCTTGGGTCCCTACTATGAGTTTGGCCGACTTATGTAGGTGCACACTAAATTGTTGCTTATGAGATTTCATATAAAATCTATTTCAAGAATTGTGAGGGATCAACTTCAGCTGGTGCTGCTTATATTGCTCATAAGATGATAATTGAAGGTGAGAACTTTGAATTGTGTATCCTGTTGATAGAACAATTGATGGAAAATGTCCATTTGACTAGGGACATTAACTACTCTTCTAGGTTTGGTAGTTTGGCAACATGCATTTTAATGTATTTTCTGAATTGTCTACCATTAAAAGATAATGTGGTATGGAAAGGGAATATACATGTTTGCAAACAAATATTCAATCATTGCAACTCCTTTGAGAACTATGAATAAGTATATGATAGTTTCTTTAGAAAAGTATTAATGAGATTTGGAGAAGGTGGTGCTCCACTTCTGGGAAGGGAGAGAAAGAGCATAAAAGGAAAAGAGTTTTGGATGATGTGACTCCTTCTACACTCAGGCCTGCAAAGACTGAAAATCAAGAAATAAGTCAAGTGGTTGTGGACATAAAGGGTGAATCTTATCAAGAGTATATTCCACGAGATCCTCCAAAACTAGTTGAACTAGAAATTGTTGCTGATTTAGACAGTGATGAGGAAGAATCTTTGTTTAAATCTAAAATATTAGAGATCATTCATAGAGAAAATGGCATGCAAAAGGTGTCTGAAATGTGGTTAGACAAACCATATTTTGAGCAGGACCTTATTGAAAAAACTTTAGCAAGATTCTTTGTGGACAATAATGTGGAGTTGGGAAGCTTATAGAATATTCTCCCAGATGAAATGCTTGAGTGTGTGAAGATAGCTATGGAATCTGTGCCCTTGGAAAGAAAAGAAGAAGAGATAATTTCTCATCTAAAAATGTAGTTTAGGTTATCTCTCTCAAAATTTAAGAAGAGGATGAGTGAATTAAGACAGTGCATCGATTCTAAAAATAACATCTTCATCTACTGCCTGAAGTGGCCCCATGTGATAGGGAAATACAAAGATAAACTTGAGGAAATTGAGAGTGAGTTGGTTAAGACGGACAAAACTATAGTATGCTCCTAGAAAAAAATGGAGACATGAAGAAGAAAGTTAGCAATTTATCAGCCCTGAGCACACAAAAGTTCTTCATACTAAGAATGTTCTCACTGACACATTCTGGAAGGTTAAAGATATAATTGAAGGTAGGCTGGAACAAATGGTTGAGATTCTTAGATCAAGAGAGAAATTGCAACAGGAAATCACTATTCTTGAGCACCTAAATCAAATCATCAACAAGACATCTGAGAACAATAGCCTTATTATTTCCATTCGATTTTTTGTGGATTCTTGTAAGAAATTCCTTCCAAAAATGAAAGCTAAATATAAGGTAATCTTCTAATTTTTTGCAACAATTGTAAATTTTTGAAGAATGAAGTTAAGGAAAGAAGCATAGAATGGATGCTATAAAGTTTTTTCATTGATGTTAAAGGGGGAGAGAATGGATTCAAAAATTTCTTGGCATCTTTAGGGGTCTGAGTAGCAATTTTGATATAATACTTTTTGAGTTTTGGGCACTTAGTAAATTTTTCACTAAGTGTTTTCATCAATGCCAAATGGGGAGATTGTTGGCATATGATGGTTGTGGATGTGATTTTTGGCTTCCTGTGTTGTCATAGATGGAAACTAAATTCTTCAATTTGGTCCACAGTATCAGTTATAATCATAGTGACAAAAGATCTATGTTTACCAACTGAACAAGACATCTAGTTAGTTTGTTGATTCGATCACCTCACCGGATCATCATTTTGTTATGTGGATCTACAAGGAAGGTTTCCTAGCACGTATATTACTCTGTTGAAGAAGTTTTGTGGCATTACTGCTATCATATCTCAAATTAAGAGGTTTGATAGTATAACTTATTGTCTATTCTTCTCTTGTGGCTGACATGTTCAATATCTCGGATCACAGATGTATATGGAGTAAATGTTTAGTTATTTTCTTATGTTTGAACCTTTGTTTGGGTCCCTACTATGAGTTTGGTTGACTTATGTAGGTGTGCACTAAATTGTGATTTATGATTTTGGGCTGACATAAGGAAAGCTATTATATTTTGCGTCAAGCTGACATATAGTGAAATTGATGATAGTGGATATATAAAGATCAGTATTTCATCTTTGGAATGCAAGAATGTGAAAAATATGTGTATGGAAAGTATGTATGGTATTTATGCAAAAATTCTGTATAGTACTGTGTGTCTACATCAAAAAATTATCAAGTGAGTTACTATATGTGTTGCAGGAAGACTTATGTTGAAGTGCAGAACAGAGTTTGAAAAGAGTGTGATCAGAAAGCAGATTGTGTGCTTCATTGGAACTGAACTCTGGCATTTGAAGATGTTGTTCCATTAGTTCAAATTTTGTAGCAATATTTTATCATATGTGTAGGCAATGAGCCTCTATTTTGTTGAGCAGTGAGCTCTAGGTAGTGAGCTTGAATGCAAGTGCATTCCCCTTTTATCTTTACTTTTACTAGAGTAAAAAAATTGTGGATTAATCTCCACTGTGGTTTTTCCCCTAACAGGGTTTCCATGTAAAAATATTTTTTGTCATGTTCATTATTGTCTACACATGCTCTTATCTATCTTATGCTGCTAATACTGCATAAAGTTCATATCTTGTTGTAGATGGTTTTTAAATTTGATATGAATAGTAAAATATATGGAACACTGATTCAACCCCCTCTTAGTGTTCCCCGCATCCAACACTTCGGTCCTAAGAATTGATGATTTGAAAGAAAAGTTAACTGTTGAGAAGGAGAATTTCAACCAAGCCAAACTAGAAAAAGTTAGGGTGGCCAATGAAATTTTTGAGGATGTGTTGAAATATAGGGTGACCAAGTTGGTCCACAAGGATAATGATATTTGGGCCATACATAAGAATATTCATGAGGAGAATAGAAAGTATCTACAAGTACAAGAGGTCTTCAAGAATGAATGGAATAATTGGATTGCTAGGGTAAATGATTTGAAAGAAATGATGCCAAAAATGAAGGAGGATCTTGAGGCACCCACAAATATTCTTGACATCTTGCAAACTATTGACTCAATAAATGAGGTAACTACTTTCCATGGAAAGTTGAGTATACAACTCTAGAGTAAGTTGAAAATATTCAAGGAGATGGAGGAATGTGGTATGCCTCAAATATATAATTCAAAAGGTGAAATGCATCCATTTGACACCTGGAAGATAGATTTTGGAGGAATGCTTGGAGCAACTATGATGACTTTGTTTTCACTGATTACATCTTGCTCAATTCAAATATTGATACAATGGTGTAAATTGAATAAAAAATGGATATGTTTGTTAAGGAAGTGAGGATTTTAATTGATGCAAGGTACTCCTAGTATATTACTAAGGTGAAAGATTTATTGAATATTAAATGGCCCACTGAGGAGGAATACAACACTTGGTTGGAGAAATACACAAAGTGAATCTGTGTGAGGATCATAAAATGAGGGGAGTAATGGATAGGAGAAGAATAATACATAGCTTGAATACAATACAAATTAGGATTTTGGTATAACATGGTAGAATATTGTTCTCCCCTTAAATTCAAATGAATGGCATGTGGTGCTAATGTGGATTAACACAGTTTGAATTTTTTCTACTTTCCTTTGCCTTGCTTCATAAGTTTTGCTATTTTGATTCTCCAATGGTTGGTATTTTGAACACATGAAAATATCTTGTAACTACTATAACAAACTAATGATGTTTTTTGAGGTGGGACCCTTTTTCCATGAAGAGTTGAGGTTAATTCTACCTCATGTTTATTTGCTCCACCTAAAGAGTCAAGTATAACTGAAAGAGGAATTTTGTTGCAAGGGGTCCAATGGGATCTTGACATGTGTGCTATCTAGTCTAAGGCTTATTTTCTCCTTCATCTCTATAAGAAGGAATTCAGGACTAGTAGCAAGAAGTTAAAATTTTTGAATTAATACTATTAGACTGTCAAGATAATACAGAGTAAGTTTTAGAGTCTTTTTTTAAATTTTGTTTTTGAAGTTCATTCTTATGCATGTAAGACTGATAATGATATAGCATTTATAATAGAAAGTTAATATCAGTTATATGGTTATTGTCTCTTCTTGTATGTGTATTATGAGTTATGACTGAAAGTACAATCAAGGATTTCTTTCACTTGTCTCTATCATTAACTGATGGATGTTTAGTTCCATGCCTGCTTATTGATTCAATGAGTTGATGTAAATGCCTATATGAGATTAATGACTTATAAGAAATGTGTGAGCTAGGATATTTGTAAGAAGTAATAATCCTGAACATCACAAAGGAATGTTGTAATACAAGATATCTTGGGGTTATAGGTGCTATTGTCTAAATTTTTATCAGGTTATATAGAATGGTATTGACTACGTGCTTAGGATAAAGACACTAGTTCATACAGAGTATTTGCGTTACACTTACAGTTTTGATTCATTAACTACTCAATCTTTTAATCATAGAATCTCAAGGGAATACTATTGTTGTTGTTTTGTGTTTGAAGTCTTCTCTCATACTCAATACATATAACATTGATATATAACCTACCAACTTATTTGTTGCATATTATTGAGTGGTTATATGAGAGATATTTGTTATTAACAATGTATTTGATTGTAGTTGTGATAAGTATTTAGGTATACATTGTGGGATCACCCTCCTAGGTTTTACAGAGCCCAAAGAGTAGGAATATAATTTTAGCAACTTGTATTTGTTTGTTGGAAAATCCCTTTAGAATTTATGATAATTTGAAATGGAAAACTCCATAGGTATTTCTAGAGATTAACTTGGTTCTTAAAAAAAAAAACTAACACATTGGCAACTCTGTTGGGGACTAGCTAGGTTGAAAGTCTCTAAGTTTAGATCAGGTATAGTCAAAGTCAGTTGTTTGTTGTGATATTATTTACTATTTAAGGAATAATTAGTTTTAAATTTGTTGCATTAGTCCCGTCATACATGGTCTTATGTGTCAAGTTTAATTTTTTTCTGCCACTTTCTGTCGGGTAATGTTTAAAGTATTTTTTGGACTAACAAGTACAAAATAAAATTACAATCACTTTTTATTTCCTAATATTCTGGGTGGTGACTCTGAGTTCTCTAGTACTGGTGTGAAGATTAGCTCTCAAAAGGAAAACAACAAGAAATATTTGGTAGTACTTGACATTATGAGGAAGACCAGAAGTTATGCGAAGAAACATCCTAAGTAGAAGGCAAAATCTAAACCTACAAAGGAAAAGAAACTTGAATGGGTCAGGAAACTTTCAGAATCAAGTAAGTTTTTTGATTCCCATCCTAATGTATCTGCTACTTTTCATGTTGATATAAGTAGTGCTAGTATCGATGTAGGACATAAATTTCAAGAGTCTAACGTAGACCAGGGAAGTTTTCCAGTTGAACAAGTCTTTGATAGTGAGTTAAATATCTAAAGAGAGGAAGATAGGTGGGAGTTTTGGGAAAAGAATAAGAAGTTCTCCAAGCTTTCAACCCCTAGAATTGGTTTTGTTTTTAATGAAAGAATTTTAAGCCACGAGGTCAATCCCTTGATGAGCCAGTCCACTTTTCTCTTGAAGAGGACCCTACTGACCAACCTTACTTTACTCCTACCCTAAGTGAGCATGGGGATATTCTGGAAAATGAAGAGGATATAGTTAATTACATGAAATCCATTGAAGAAGAGGAGTTAAGGTTTCAAGAACAAGAAGAAAAGAGAATGAAATAATTGAAAGAGAAGAAAGATAGGATTAGAGCTAAGCAACTTGAGAGAGAGGCTAGAAGAAAAAAATGGAGAAAATGAGAGAATAGGCCGTGAGGCGTAGAACCTTTGAGGAAAATATTTCTAAATTCACCTCTAAGATGACTAATGATATTCCTAGAGAAACAGTCTCAATGTGATCTTCAACTATTTATACTTATACAATGCCTGCCTCAACCACTAGAGCCTCAGACCTTCCTGTTAATACTATGAAAACATCATTTGTAGATCATGGGAAGAGACCTATTGACCAACCCAAGAAAACTACATTCAAAACCAATGATAAAACCAATACTTCATCTACTGAAATCCCCACAAATAAGCCAAAGTTGATCCAACTCCATCTGATACACCTCTAGATCTTGAGATATTAAGGTTGCAGTTGGAAAGTGAAAAGCTGCGAGAAGATTTGAAAAAAGCTGAAATAATAGCTTCTAATGAAGAAATTGCTAGGAAGATTGCATTCCTTCAAATGTCAACCCATATTCCAAAGGCTTCAAGCTCTGGACATACTAATAGTGAGTTGCAACAGAAGAAATTTTAGGGGTATACTCCTTGTGGAAGTGGTGGTGGATATCAAGGAGGTAGTGGTGGAGGAAAAAATAAGAATGATAAGTCTTATTTTGAAGATGATGAGGGAAGTAAGAAAGGGGGAGGTGATGGTGAAAGTGGAAAGGAAAAAGATGATAGCCACTAGATGACAACAAGAAAGATGATGAGCATAGAGATGATCAGAGGGATCACCACACTAGGCTTGACTACTCCAAGTAGATAGATACCAACAAATGCGTTTCATTGGAATACTTGGCTACTCTAACCCATTCCCTAAAGATTTCAGGCTTGCTCTAGTCAAATTCTCTGGAAATAATGCTTTAAGTGGTGAAGACCATCTCAAAGCATTCACTAATTTTATGGATGATTTTGAGTTGGAGGAAAAATATGTCATGATGAAGTTGTTCATGTAGTCTCTTGCTGAGAATGCAAGTGAATGGTACAAGAGTTTACTTGCTAAAAGCATTGGCTCTTGGGAGGAGTTCAAAAGGGCTTTTAGAGAACAATATGGTAACAAGATTGTTTCAATTTTTTTGTTGAACCAAATCAATAATATTGTTAAAGGACCTAATGAATCTATTGCTAAGTTTAATACAAGGTTCAAAAAGGCTAGAAAAAGGTTACCTCCTCATCTACACTTAAATTATAATGTGTGTTTTGTAAATTATTGCAATGCTTTTGATGCAAAAATGAGTTACCGTTTGCTAGATAAATGTCCTCAGTTTTTAAGAGAAGCTTTCAAGATGGTAGAACATATTGAAAATATCAGCAAAGCAACTGGTAAAGTTGGTAGAAGAGATGATCCGAAACTTTTCAAAAGTTCAAAAAAGGAAGAATAGAGTTTAGGCACTAAAGGGGAAACAATTGAGGACAAGCTTGATAGTTTCATGAAAACTATCAATGATAAAATTGTAAGGCAAGAGAAGGCCCAACGTAAAAACTACCAAAGGAATGAAAGACCCCCTAGATTGTAAGATCACCCTTACAATACCAATTGGTATAATGGGAAGCTTGTATTAAACAATCAAGGGAATACCTAAAACAAAGTTCCTCTAGACCCTTTGCAAAAGAATTCAAGAAATCTTGTTGAAGATACTCCTTGGTGTATGACATTCCAAATGCCACATTACTCATAGCAATATGCAGTAGCATAACTGGTGGAACTAGAGGATGACATAACTAAAGACTGTGATCAGTAAGATCAAGAGGATGCTGATGTACTTATGATCATGGGTGATTTTAATATTGCCTACAATGAATGATCTTCTGATAAAGATTCTTATGAAGAGATGTAGATTACCAATGGAAAATTGCTAATGCATATCACCAACAAGTTCTTTCTAATGAGGATGACACTAGTGATGTTAAGGCTTACAATTTGCAGGAAATTGAAGATGGTGTTTCATTAAGAAGACCAGGCTCTATAGAAGAGATTGCAAAATATACACCAGTCTTAGTTGCTCAAGCTAAGAGTTCTTATCATTTGAGGAATACAATTGTTGGAGGTGAATAAGGTAATCCTATTGGTCTATTCATCAAGGAACAAAATGTTAAGGGAAAAGAACATGAACCTAATGAAAAAGTAGAAGCAATCAAAACTAAAAAATGCAAGGGAGATAAAATTTGGGCCAAGAGAGCAAACAAGCCAAAAGCTACTCTTGGACACAAATTTTCTACTGAGAAATCAAAGACACAAAAGCAAGCTCCTGAAGCCATAAGGAAGTATGTTAAACACAAGGCCGAAGCAAGCAGAAATGAAGAGAAAGATAGTAGAAATAAACAAGGCATTCCTTTAATTGAACTTCCCAAGTATACTCTTGTTGACATGTTTCAGTTACTTAGCCAATTTAAAGTGTTTGTACCTTTTCTTCAAATGATGAGGATAGAGGAACATAAAAAAAATATAGTGGCCCTTATCAATGATAATGCTATGGCCAGTAACGATGTAGTGGAACTCACTCCATTCAAACTAAGTGAAAAGGAAAAGAAGGGTAAATAGGTTGAGGGAGTAATTATTGAGATTCCCCATATTTTCCTAGGAAATTCTGTGAACACTTGTCCAAATAAGATAGATCCATTTTTTCTTACCCTAGTGGTTGGGGAGAATTTTATAAAGAATTGTATTATTGACTCTGGTGCATCAAATAATATCATTCCAGTTAAAATTATAGATGAATTAGGGTTAAGGGTTGATAATACTCATTGAAAGTGTTATGCCATGGATGCCAGAGAGGTCCCTGTGGTAGGTATGATAAATGAACTTCCATATAGATTGGTAAATTTCCCTGAAAAAGAGTTTAAAATGAGTGTGGTAGTGGTTGATATACCACCTAACTATGGAATGTTATTATCAAAAAAATTGAGTGCATCTATGGGAGGTAGTATGCAATGTGACATGTCTTATGCCACATTTCCCATTGATGGTAAGAACATGTCCAAGTAATGAGAGAATCTAGGGTACCACATATGTTGGAGCATGTTCCTGAAGATGACACAATTATTTTCATAGATACTGACATTGGTGAGTTCAAGGTAGAAGAAGCACCAAGAGAGATTGAGAGATATCCTACACCTATAGAAAATGAAGTTTCAAGAGCATCTGATAAATAAGGACTGTGGAAAATGTAATTTGATGGTGAAAGATCCAAAGAACGATCTAGTGTAGGAATTTTATTAGTATCACCTACTGGAAATACTTATAAGTTCTCTTTTACATTATCTTTTGTTTGTACAAATAACGTAGCAGAATATGAAGCCTTGTTATTGGGATTGAGACTTGCTAAAAAACATGGAATCAGAAAGCTAATGTTAATTGGTAATTTTTAGCTTGTAATAGCCTCAGTAAGAACTAAGTATGCTTGCAAAAATAACAAATTAAGGCAATACAAAAATGTTGTCTAGGATTCCACTAAACAGTTTGATGCTTTTGGAATTGATTGAATGGAGAGAGGACATAATAGATTGGCTAATTTACTTGCTAATATTGCATTAAGACACAACAATATAAATTTCATAAGAATTTCTAAGGTTGAGATACAAACAAGATGCTCTATCCCTGACAATGCATATAATTGGAAAATTTTTAATGATGATGAGGATATCCTTAAATTCCTAAATTGTGCCATTAAATATGAAGGCCAGGATATTTATTTTAATGGATTTTTAGAGAGTACTAATGGAAAGGACACGATGTTTGGAAAAGAGGTCATCCAATTAAAAACAAATAAAATCCCCAAAGGACTTGTAGCTCTTGAAAGGGTATTTGATAGTCAAGATAGAAACAAGGCCAAAACAACTGCTACTCACCCAGAGGACCTAGAAGAAGTAAACTTGGGAACTATAAATGCCCCAAAGAAAGTCTATATAGCAAAGAAGATGAAGCCAAAGGTAAAGGCAATGTTAATCACCTTACTTAGAAAATATAGACATGTCTTTTCTTGGTCATATGATGACTTGAAAGCTTACAGGGACAAATTATTTTAGCATGAAATTTATTTAAAGGAGGATGCAAAACCCTTCAAGAAAAAGAAAAGACCAATTAATCCTACTTTACTTCCCAAGATACAAGAGGAATTGGTAAATTTGAGGGATGTTGGAATTATAAAACCCATTATTCATTCTTCATGGGTATCTAATCTGGTACCAACGAGAAAAAATAATGGTGACATAAGACTGTGTGTTGATTTCAAGAACTTGAATGCATCCTCATTAAAGGAAAATTATCCATTATCGAACATGGAAGCCATGTTACAAAAGGTAACTGGTTGTGAGCTATTGTTAATGATGGATGGTTTTTTAGGATATAATCAAGTAAAAGCAAAGGAGTCTGAGTAGTACAAGACTGCATTTACTACTCCTTGGGGTACCTATGTATATGTAAGGATGTCTTTTGGCTTAACAAATATAGTGCCACTTTTTCAAAGAGAAATGGATGTAGCTTTCTCATATTTTATTGATTTATTTATGGCCGTGTATCAAGACAACTTGACCACCTATTCTAAGATAGAAGAGGATCATTGCATGCATTTAAAGAAAGTTTTTATCAGGTCACTAGAATATGGAATATCTTTGAATCCAAAGAAATGTTCCTTTGGGGTCACCGAGGGAAATTTTTAGGGAATATTGTCTCCAAGGAAGCAGTAAGGATAAACCCTAAAAGAGTGGTAGCCATTGATAAGATCCCTCAGTCAAAAAATGTTAAGGGAATCTAGTCATTTTTTGGGCAGATAATTTTTTTGAGAAGATTTGCAACCAACTTTGCAAAAATTATAGGACCTATTTACAAAATGTTGAAGAAGGGTGAAAAGGTACTTTGGATTTAAGAGCCTAGTCAGACTTTGAAGAAAATAGAACAAGCTATTAAAGAGAATCCAGTTTTGAAGTTTCCTGATTTTTCTAAACCAATGCACATTTTCTCTTTTGCTTCTTTTCATACTATTGTAGTTGTCTTATTACAGAAAAATGAGCAAGGTTTTGAACAACCAATTGCATTTTTTTGAAAATATTTACAAGCTATAGAATTGAAGTATGACACTACTAAATAATTTTAGGACTTACCTACAAGGGGCTATAGTTATAACTTTTGTACTAAGTGCAGTTGTGAAGGACATTTTTACTCAGTAGGAGACAACAAGTAGAAGGTGTAGATGGATCAACAAGATCCAAGAAATTAACATTGATGTTCAAATTACCAAGTTAGTAAGAGGATAGGGCCTAGCCAAGTTAATGGTAGAGGAAATTTTTTAAGCTAATCAAGTTAATTAGACTTAAGTAATTGATGTTGCACCTCTTTGTGATATGTAAACATGTGGATGTTATAGACAAATTATCCAGTATATGCAAACTTTGCAATGTCCTACTGATATGGCTGACAATGGAAAAATAACACTGGAATTGCATGCTATCAAGTATGTGATTATTGAGAATGAATTGTGGTGGAGAAGCTTGGACAAAGTACTTATACAGTGTGTAGATGGAAAACAAGCATTGGAACTTCTGCAGGAAATACACAATGGGGTGTGTGGTGGTCATTACATAGAAAAGACTATTGGACACAAGATTTTGAGCGCTGGATTCTGGTGGCCCACTGTTTTTAAAGATGCTCATAAATTTGTTAAAAATTGTGATGCTTGTCAATGATTCTCAAGAAAATTGAAGTTCTCATGAAATTTACCACTCAAGCCCATGAAAATTGAAGCTCTTTTCCAACAATGGGGAATCAATTTCATTCGGGAAATACTAAAAAATTTGGTGGAGGTCACTCATGGATTCTTATTGTTATTGACTATTTTACAAAGTGGGTGGAAGCAAAACCTACAAAGAAGGAAACAAGAAAGGTGGTAGTTGATTTTTTAAAAAATAAAATTCTTATAAGATTTGGAGTCCCTCAGAGAATTATCTCAGATAATGCTATATGCTTTAGATTAGATGAATTCAGGGACTTTTGTGAAAGACATGGCATACAAGTTTCTTACTCTTCACCTTAACATCCTAAAGGAAATGGTCACACTGAGTCTAGTAATAAGAGCTTTATGAAGATAATCAGGAGAGTTATAGATAAGAACAAATAAGCTTGGGACTCAAAAGTAAATTTGGTGCTCTGGACAGATAGAGTGACTGTGAAAAAGGCTACTAGTTATTCACTATTTGGCTTAGAATATGGTCTAGAGGCCAGATTTCCACATAACAACCTACTCAAAATATACAAGTCTGTGTAGGAATATGATGAAGAAATCTATGATGATATGTAACATAAACTAAATAATCTAGTGTAGTTAGATGAGTCCAGAAGGGAAGCTCAAGTTAAAAACTTGAAGATGCAATTACAGGTTAAGCATTTATATGACAAGAGAGCTTCTCCCAGAACATCTGAAGTAAACAACATAGTGTTTTCCTGGAATGGAAGAGCTCAGGATAAGGGCAAGCATGGGAAGTTTGAATAATTATGGACTGACCCTTACTTGATAGTCAACACTTATGGAGAAGACTCATATTTCTTTCAGAGCCTAAGAGGTGAAATTTTTAAACTCCTAGTACATGGACAACTCTTAAAGCCATACTTCTCCTAAGTATGCATTCGCCATGTACATTATGTTTTGTATATTATGTATATAGGTGTGTTTTGTTTTGTTTTTTCTGGGTCATGCTACCTTCTCCGGGTAGTTCACTGGTTTGGGTCCTCTAGTTTTAATCCACATTTTGGTCTACTTCAACCTGAGATTCTTGGGGTCTCGCCATGCCTACAAGAGGCATACATCCCTAGTAAGAGCCTTTGATGGAACCTTAATTCTCATGTCCCATCTCAAACCCTTGATTTTCATTTAGGAGGGTTTAGGATTCATTTTCTTAAAACACTTGAACACTTTTTTTTCTGTTTACTCCCTATTACTTGTTGTTAGTCCTTTTTAAAAAAATTTTGCATCTACTTTTATTATATGGAAATCGGTTCCTTAATCATAGGTCCAAATATTTTTTTTATAATGATTTTAGGGTTTTTAAGTCTTCTTCTATCAATTGTATTATCCTAGGAAGTCCCTTTCATTAAAAAAACTTATGAGCACGTGCCTAAAGGTTTTCACTTAAGTTTAGTCGGCCTTATGTCTTTACCACTCATTGCTGATCACTTTTGAAAAATATGTTTTAAATCTGCAATGAGTGATGAGGTGATATCTCTTTGATATTTTCTCCTTGAACTTATGATTGCAAATAGCGATGAGCGAGGTTCCTAGTATCATTAAGGGATTAATTATCACTAATGATTTATGACCTCTTAAAGTTGTAATAGCGGATGATCGATGCCCTCTAACTTTATGATCATATTTTCATCACTTATCGTAGATGTGTTATGAAGTGATTGTTTTAAATCAACGATGAGCAAGGAAATGAGTTTCCAATTGCATCACATCTCATGAATTTTTTTTGAGTGTTAAGCTCTTGATTAGTGATACGTGATATGTAATGATATCAAGATAATCTTTCATCACTAATTGCTTACAAACCTTATGAGGAGGATTAGCGATGAGTGATATGGTTCCTTGTAAGAAGGTTTCTCTCACTAACCTAAATACATCTTATTCATGATATCATTTTGTGCCATTGATTGTTTATGCAAGTGCATGTGTCAAAGTATAGTGCTTTCATCTCATGTCACTGATAAAAGCCAAGGTGCAAAGTTGAATTAGTGAGGAGCGATGTAGATGAACACGATTGGGAAACATGCCACAGATCTAAGGGATGATATTTTATTGCATAAAACACTTGCATTGCTGATAGAGCTGGACAAGAATGAAGTAAATTAGTGACAGGTGACAACAACTACATGAAGAGGCAACATGGCAAAATCCTGAGAATTTCATATAAAGAGAAAGGGAAGGTGGCGATATGGATTAATAACCATTGATATAGTTTTAAATATAAAGGATCAACGATCAAGGTTTAAAAATAAATGGCTAATTGTCAGTCCACTCACATGTGCTTACTATCAACTATTAATGGTGACATGCTTCCTTTTTGGCTATAACAAAAATAGATTCCTGGTTGATCATTCATTTGAATTCATTGGCTAGCAAAAAGAATAACATAAGCTAAAAAAATTACAAGGCAAGCTCTACAAGTTATTAGTAACCAAAAGGACACTACTTTCACTTGGTTAAGAAAAATTGTATCTCCTTTTAATTTGAAGTAGTAAGGTGAATTCCTTGGAAAGTTGGTAGGAAAATTGAGGGAATTAGCAATTTATTCATTTTTGGTAATTTCAATTTGGTGATTGAGCACTATATGAATTATGAAGAAAGGTGTCCTATTCAATAGTAGTGTTCTATTCTATCATAATTTTAAGGGGTTTTATTTGGCCATAAGAAGTTGTAAACCCTAGTTCCATTTGCATTACAAGCATGAGTGACCTAGAGCCTAGTGAATCTAGTGTTAGACCAAAAAGGAAACAAAAAAAAAGAGGGTTAAAAGACTTAAAAATCAACATGCTTCAATTGAAATTAAGCCTAAGCTAGTGATTGTGTCTAACCCTTCACCAAGTAACCCTATGGTTTCCACTAGATTTAGAAGTGCAAAGAAAGAAACAAAAAAAGTTATGCAAGAGACCTCTGGAGGTGTCAAAGAAGGAGGGTTACAAATTGGTAAAAGGCCCACAAGACAAGTTGCTGTGACCACAAGGTTGATTGATAATGTTGGAGAAGTGAAAAACCCCAACCCCATAGTGGATGGCAATTGTTTTAGTATGCTTTCAATAGGAAAAATTCTAGTAAGCCTATATGCTATTTATGGGGGTTGAACCTCTGAAAGTTGGTGGTTCCGAATGTGTTTGTAGAAGTTGATTTAATGATTGAGCTAGCAAGGCACTATGACCCTACTAACAAGACAATCAGAAGTGAGAATTGTGATATAATTTTGGAGGTGACAAAGGATAAGATGATAGATGTATTTGGGTTAAATCCCAATTATACTAGAAAGTTCAGACATTCTGACTTTTATGCTAAATATGAAAAGAGAAAATTTGTATTCAAAGAAGTACTACTTGTGCGACATATAAGGAGTAGGCAAAGATTTACTACTAAGGATGCTGAGCCTTTTGAATGTGAAGAATTTGAAGATTATTTCAAAAACACTTACTATTATTTAAATCAATTATTGGCTCGAGATTTTGAGGTGAGGATAGCTCTTGATTTATTGGTGATGGTGGTAGATATACATGACTATAATCAAAACACCAATTTTGATTATCGGTGAAGCCACAATAGTGGTTTACAATTGAAGTGAGGAAGGAAAACTCACAAAAATGAATGCATGGAAAAAAACTTGATTTTAGGGGTTCGTACAAACTTATTGGTTCGACCGAACCAATTAGGGGTTCGGTAGAACCTAGGTTCGGCCGAACCCTCTTAATACTTTCCTGCAGAAAAATCCATCCAAAACCCTTATAGAAGGGGGGTTTGAATGAACCTTGGTTCGAGCGAACCCCTAGTGGTTTGCTCGAAGCCCTATGGGTTCGTTCGAACATCCTTTATTCCTCATCTCCCCTGAGACAGAAAAAAACTTGAATTTTGGCACTTCGGAGCTCGGTTTGAGGATGAAAAAGGAGGACTATTCACCAAAGCAACTGGAATCAGGTAGTCCTCAGAACGAGCTATCCAATGAATATAATTTTAATATATTTTGGTTTTATTATGTATTTGATATTTTAGTTTTATTAAACATAGGTTTTTCATCGAAAATGAAGGTCTTTGTTCTGCACATGTGGAAAAATAGCAGATTATCAAAAAAATAAATAAAAAAAATGAGTGCACCAGATATTGAATTCCTTGATCCAATAGAAAAAAAAATTGAATTTTGATATATACAAAAAAAGTTATGCGTTATACGGTCGCGCTATGTCTGAATTATAATTGGTTTGACTTTGAAACTTGATTAAAGAAAAAAATTCAATAAAAAACTATCTAACCAAGTGGAAGCACTAGATATCAGAGTTACAAATCTAAATTCGAAAGAATTATAATTTTATCCTTCATTGAAAAAATTTTATGCATTATACGGTGTGCGTCACTTTTTTAAAATGTTGTTTTTTGAAGAAAACCAATTTTTGTGGGAGATTGAAAAAGAAGTGGAATCTGATTCCAAAAATTTTGAAAAAAATATTTTTAGAATCTATAGACAAAATTTGATGAGACTCTAGTTTGCATCATCTTCAAATTCTTCACGGTTGAGCCGCTATAGGTTCCCGAATGTGAAGATTTAGTTTAAAAAAATAATTTCAGTGTCCAGTTTGGCCAAAAATTGTAAACCACTATTGTGGAATCACCCTTATGCTAACTTTGTTGCTAAAAAAATGCATGAGGATTTTCTCAAATTGAAAAAGGAAGTGCTCCCTTTGTATTCCCCCCATTACTCTTTATTGATGGACATGCTCTTATGGGAAGGTGATTATGAGTGGAAAAGGAAGCTAAATCTGAAGATTAAGGATAGTGAGAATAATGCTATCCCTGTGCAAATGTGGACTAACATTTGGGATCAAAGTTGCTCCAATCCCAACTATATCTTGTTTTCCAATGTTGTAAGACATGGTATATTAGAGTCATTGGGTGTAGCACCTAGATTCAGACTTTCCCCAGAAATTAGAAGTCTTATGCACCCAAAGGATGTACCAGGCTTTAAAGCAACACACAATTGGGATGACCGGTTTCTACATTCTGAATATACTTTGATCAGGGCTTATAGAGCCAAGGTGGCACCTCATTGTTTACCCTTATATGTCTTAGATAGATTGGTTTTCATGGAGCTCATGTGGAAAATTGATGTCATGGATTATGAAATGTTTAGAAAAGGAAAAAAGGGAACTATAATACATCCCAAATGTACTTTTTCTTATTTCAAGATCACTTCACTTGAGGGGTATGAAATTTTTGGCATTAAACATGCAAAATTAGCATCATGCATTTAATTAGGTCATATACATCTCATCAAATAAATCAAGTTCATTAAATTCAATCTATAAAGTCCTCCATTTAAATTAAATAAATTCACCTTTAGTACTAACATCATCCTCTTTGATTAAATAAATAAAATCTTTATTTAATCAAGTCTTTATCATTTTCCATTCCCTTTTGATTTAGTTTAATCCTTAAATCTAAGTCAAATGAGTCAAATCACCTAATCCTCTCTTAAGTTAACTAAATTAGGATTAAATCTAATTTTAATGCAAGTCCCATCCTCTAGCTTTTCCCAGTTGCACAAATAAATGATTTTCATTAATTTGTTAAATCTTCATTTTCCCTCAACAAGGCATCTTTAAAGAATATTCTCTCAAATTTGAATTCAAATCAAGTTGACTTTTCCCTTCAAAAATAGCATTAAGTCTCCTCTTACATGTTCCCCACTAGGCATTTAAGACCCCTTCTTCTCCCTCCAACAAGCCAAATTTGAAATTTGAAAAGGCCACTTAATGTCATTTATTGACACATTCACCATAAATTGCACACCCTTGGCCCATTCACATGGTGACAAGTGGCTCCTTCCTATTGGTTGAATCTTTTTCCCATATCCTCCATGTTTTTCTTTCTTCCATCCTTCTTGGTTATAAATAGAGGCCTCCTCTATTGTATTACTCCTCCACAATCTTAGGCAACTTGATCACTTATCATCTTGTTCATCATATCATCTAGGATCTTATCAAAGATTGGGAAAGGGCTTCTTTCCACATAAAAGAAACACCAATCCACTATGATATAGGGTTTGATTCATGTTATTATGTGTTTTATTTAGCTTCCTTGTTTCCTTTCATTACATGCTTAACATGTTTCATTATTTCATAGGGATGTTGACTATTTGCTTTGTTTTAAAATACTAACCATGCTAGAATGTGTGTGTTATAGTTTTAGCCATTTGCAGATTTTCACATCCACATAATGGTGCTAGAAGGAGGGCAACAATACTGTTGTAATATCCATTTCAACATAATCCATTTAATTTGCATAGTGCATATTTAATTTAGTTCAGATCATTTTGTTCTTTATTGATGAAACTTCTGTTAAAAAATTGCACCATTAATCTTCTATATTGAGTTTTGAATATTTGAATGCAGTGTTATTGTAGGAATGGCCTTATAGATCATCACTGTTTAAGGATCACAGATCAACAAGAAACAAACAAATATTAATGGCGGCAATCTTTAGTTAGTCTTACAAAACTTCTAGTCATCCTCACTTTAATTAGCGTATGGACCATCGATCAAAATCATATGGGAGTCCCTAGTTAAATTTTCTTGTTTCTTGGTCATGGTGTAAGCTTCATGAATCTAAGTCAAAGTAGTATACCCCTACGAGTCATGTAGTTGAGCAACATTATTCTAAATTTTCTAGAAGTCCATCTATGCTCGTCCACACATTTTCACATATTGGACGGTACCCATATTTACATTTAGTTTTATTTATTCACATGGGAATAAGTCTTGATTTTGATTTTCATCCTCACATATTGGATGCACTAATATCTACATGTATTGAATTTCCTATCTGCTACACTTTATTCTTAATCAGTTGAATCCATGATCTTGGAGCATGTGGAATACATTAAGGTTAATCACTTTTTTGCAGGTTGCATATAGCATCTGGAGGTTGTAATTTTTATTGAACGAGTGACTGCCTGTGTAAAGGATGAAGTTGCAAATCACATTTGTAACCATTTGTTGTGGCGTATTTTTCTTTCCTTTGTGGAGAAATTACCTTGCTTAACTCGCCTATTAATTTTCCTTTCATTAAATGATGCATATCACCCTTTAAATGTGGATGACCGACATAGGCATATTTAGGCTTTGAATACTTGACATTGATATTGTCTTATTCAGAAATCTATTACAATCTCTCATCTCACTGACATTGAAAAGGTAGACACAACAAAGCATAGGATATAGTGATTCAGATCCCATGACTCTTTTTATCCCCAACAAAGGCTTGGTTCATTGTTTCCCCCCCAAGACTTGTATGGTTGCATGCTTTTTTTCACAAGTAGTTACATCTTTTTACTGCACCATTGGCGCTACATAATCTATGTTCATCTAACTTGATTCACTGTCATTATCATCACTTGAGCAGCTGCTTTCTTTTAAAAGCCTCATAACTATCCACTTGAGTCGTTGCATTAAAAAAAAAAAAAAATTGTTGGTCAACGCCTTAGGATTCTAACAGATTGATTTCAATTTCACATTTAAATCTTTGTAGAGTTGTAGGCATGAGAGAAATATTGACAAGATCATATTGTCAGTATCACAATAAATTAAATAGCGTCATAATCACAACTATGTTGTAGCTCCCCAAATGTGATCAAGTTGCAAGTCACCATCACTTTTAATGTTAAAATTCTTTAGGCGTATTTTAACGAAAGAGCCTAAAAGTTTATGTTGCCCCCCCCAAGACTCGTATGGTTCGAGGCTTGTTTTCACAAATAGTTAAATCTTTTTACTGCACCATTGGTGCTACATAATCTATGTTCCCCTAACTTGATTCGGTGTCATTATCATCACTTGAGTGGCCACTTTCTTTTAAAAGCCTCATAACTATCCACTTGAGTGGTTGAATTAAAAAAATAAATAAATTATAGGTAGACGCCTTAGGCTTTTGATAGATTGATTTCAATTTGACGTTTACATCTTTGCAGAGTTGTAGGCATGAGAGAAATCTTGACGGGATCATATTTTCAGTATCACAATAAATTAAATAGCGTCACAATCACGATAATGTTGCAACTCGCCAAATGTGATCAAGTTGCAAGTCACCATCACTTTTAATGTTAAAATTCTTCAGGTACATTTTAACGGACAAGCCTAAAATTTTCTAGTGTATTGTATTTTTGCTTTCAATTTAAGCCACAAAGACCAAAAGTAATCAAGTTTTATTTTGTGAATCCAACAGGGTTTGCAAAGGCGTTGGTGTGTGTGAGTGAAATGGTTTTATTTAAAATGGTGTGTGAGTAATATCGCCACAAAGTCAATCACTTTGAGAAGTAACTCACCCAAAATTGGCCACACTATTTGATGTCTGGTAGACTGAAATCCAACAGTAGGTTGATCTATACATATTGTTTTAAAATTCATTTGGTGTAATTTGAAAATTATATGTTGATTGTTGTGATATGAAAGATAAGTCTCACCATATGGACCATACAAAATGCAATACATCAATACAGTTGTTTGAATGGACCCATTAAAGATGGTTTGCCAGTCTATCACAAATTTTGTCAGATTAATTTACAACATTTGTAGACATAATGATTTCTTTAGATTTGGGTACACATTTTGCAACACCATTGATCATTTGAGCAGAAGCAGTATCTTTGCATAGGAAAATTTAGAATGACTCTCAACACTGGGTAACTTTCTAGAAATGATGAAGTGGGGTTTAGGTTGAAGAGAACAATAATAGAATCATCTTATTGGATAATATTTCTCAATTGGTCTAAAAAATTGATAGATTATAGGATGTATGTCTACCTTTCACTCTTGGATACCAAAGATAGTTATACAAATTATCACTAACTTGGTAGTATATGATAATATTCCAACTACATTGAAAGTTTGTGCTTTTTGAAATATTTATGGAGACAGTAAAATCTTTATCTGCAGTACTTGGTTTATTAAATTTCGGTTCAGGACACAAACCTAATTTCATGCTTTGGAGAGAAAAATGTTTGTTGGTAGAAAATCTTTTTTCAAAACAAGCTCTTTTTTTGTCTTTCTTTAAAAAGATCGTTTCGTACAATATGATATAAAGTCTAGTGTCTTTGTTCATCAACTATTGATCAAGTGCATGGTGAACTAAAACTTATTACACATTGATTAGTATGCTAACTACTTTTGCACCATAACTTTTGACATTTGATATTGCTTTCCTTTGCTATCCTTGGCGCTTGAAACGTAAAAAGTCATTTAATATTGATTAGAAGCATTTCATATCAATTGAAAGCATTCAAGTCTTTCTTGTATTCTCATTGACTTCCAGCTAAGGTGTCATGTCCAACAGTTTACTTCCTTGCCTACACTTTTATCTTTTTGTTGCTCATTCTTTCAGGTTATTGCCCCAAGTATTTTTATCAGTGCACACCATAAAATCAATCTTTTGGTCATCATTCCTTCTAATGTGAATCAATGGAAAACCGTTGCATAAGATATCAATAAGTGATAAAGCATTATTCACTTATAGGTGTTTCTTTTATTATCACGATCATCCAAATCATTTTTATTTTCAATTGAGATCATGTTATTATTTGAAGTTAATGACCAAAACTAATTTAGTATAATGATACTCACATGATTATCTTTTTTTGGAATAGGAAAAGCGAGGAGGAAGGATTTTCGTTCAAAGGACTAGCAACATTGGAGGATAAGAGGTGATCTTGAACAAATCTTGGAGGCAAAGAGGATTGAGTCCTTAAAACTTGAAATCAATAAAGCATTTTTAAATGCTTAAGGTTTCTGTTTTGTGCTTTAGTTTTCTATTTTAAATCAACTCACATCCTTTTTGGGCTCTTAAAAAGAACATTTCAATTTTTACGACAAAGGGCTTAAAAAGAACTTTAGAACAAAATTACTAGAGTTGGTTTTTAGACTTAACAATTGAACAAGGAAATTTTTTCACATTTACTTTGGTGCTATAAAAAGAAGTCATTATTGCTTTGTGGGTTTTAGAAAGAACATGTGCTACTTTGTTTTGTGATTGCTTACTCAAACTAACACCATTGAAAAGATGTATGCACTTCTCTCATGCCTCATGGTGATCTTGAGAATCAAAAGGCTTTTTGGTGGTCTTAGGTTGGGATAAAGTAATTTCCTGCACACTTCATTTTGGGAACTAAAGTTGAACAACAAACTTTACGAGTGTGAGTGGAACCTATTGCATGTGTTCTCCCTTTGTTTCTAAATCAAGGTTGATCGAAATATGAATATTTTTTCTTGATATTGTTTATCTTAGAGGGCCTACCTTGGAGAAAAATTACTCACCCAAGGGAACAACTCAACCAGTAACACTCTAAAGCCAAGAGTATTTCTAGCCAAGATATAAAAGTGGGTACTGGAACAAAGGCCAGTATCATGCGGTTGGTCCCAATGAGAAGGGAAGTAATGGTCTCTTTCCATATGGGTCAATCTCCATGAATGGAAATTCCGAATTAAAACCATTGTTGTAGAAAGGGAAAAATCCCTATCTATTTGTTCATGCAGGAATGATCGTTTTGAAGCCACCCCACACTTTTATGGCTTTTAGTAGAAATGGAAAGTATTCCATGGGAGTTTCATGGGTACTAATGCTTGGATTCCTTGAGAAGTGAGTGTTGTGGAGGGGAGCCAGTGGGGTCAAGCATCTAACCATTCACTAAAAATAAGCATAGTTGGACTTGTCCAAGTGGGGACTCAAAAAATACAGTCTTTCATATCCATAGGTTTGTCTTGTTCTTGGTTATAAAACACTTTTCTTGGTCATAAACATTGGAAAAAAAACATTCAACATGAGCATCAAATCTCAAACCCTGTAGGAGAAGCAAATATCCTTGAATGGATTCACATGCTATTGCTTTCCCTTGGGATTCTCATCCTTAGAGGCTTCTAAGCATTTGGATTTCATCTCAATTTTCTCCTACTAAGGTCAAAATTAGAAAACTTTTTCCTTGATTTTCTCAATTTCCACATAATGGACTTTGTGGGATGAAAGAGAATTAGGACATTGGACATCAGTTTCAAAAGCTAATCAAGAGTGTGTTTGTAAAAAGAACTCATTAAAAAAAGTTAAACAATTGGACCCCACACATGTGCTTGGCATATTTTTGTCAAATGGTTTTTATGAAAACATTGGTCTTTTGGTTTTGAACTACTCTTAGGGAAAAGCACGTTCTTCACTATCTTGGTCTTGTAAACAAGGTCCCTGTTAGGTTCATTTAGGATCAAATCAAACACTTCATCCATTCCAAACATTTATCAAAACCCATCCCACCAAACAACTTTAGATCTTTGGAAACATCATTATCTAGACTTGGGTACATCCCTAAACCAAATCAATCAGTTTAGGTAGGTGTGTTTGGATGAATCCTTCCACACACACTTAGTTAAATTATCACTTCTTTGAACAAGTTTATCCTAAAATATCACATATAACATCTTAGGGTTTACAAGTTCATTATCCAATCAAAACCAATCAAAATAAAACCCTAAGTCTAGCATTGATCCAAAGTTCCTAAAAGTTCAACACCCATATCATTCACCCCTTTCATCCTTCATCTCATCATTGGTCCTAAACACCTTAGAGGTTCACTTTTGCAACAAGGTCAAAACACAAGAAGAACATGGAATATAAACTTGCTCCATACATCATGAGTAATCCAAATCAACTAAAATTTCAAAGCCTTACAATGTCGATTGATTATCAAAACTCACATTTATACAATCCGTACATGGGATCAGTATCTTCTACAAATCTCAATGATACAAAAAATGTGAGTATGGCCAATCTAAAGTTTGGAACACCTTTCCTCATGGAAGATTTAAATCCAAGTCCAAACTTACAAATCTATCAAACAAACAATCAATGCATGAATCTTCAAGCAAACAACATTATCCCACCAAATCCATACATGCCAAATGTGAATAAACCAAGTACAAGTTTTCCAAACATGAACATTTCAAATCAACACTTGGTAAACTTTGGGATAAATATGTTTTCGAATCATACACATATTGTTCAAATTCCAAACAATATGTTAACAAATCCATGCATTAATCCAAGTCAAGGTAACACCATGCAAAATTAAGGAAATATGATTTTCAACCACAACAATTGTCAATTTCAAACCATAATGCCAAATATGAACATCATCCCAAATCTTTGAACATTGTCCAAAATCAATTTGTCCATGATACCATGAAAACACCACAAGTGTAAATTCCAAATTTTCTTGAACAAAAGCCAAATCAACTATATCAAGGGTGTCAAGATCAAATTTTGCAAGATCAAATTGCTTCAGTTGCCAAAATAATTGACTCATTTTTCCAAGACACATCTCCACTCCAAAATCAATACACTCTACCATTGGTTGAACCATGTCATCAAAGCATTGAGTTGTGTCCACAACCACATCACACATAATATCACAAATATCAAGAAGTTAGATATCAAGATCAACCACATCAACAAATACAACCCCCACAGCTCGAAAATCAATCACCACATCTCAAATATTAATCACTACAAGGTCAATTTAAAGTAAAAATCTCATAAGGTAACAAATGGAAATACACACCACTTGAAAGACCAATCAAATCAGTCATGCAACAGTTGGTAGAAGAAAATCTCATCAAAATCCCCATTTAAGCAAAATATCAAGAACCCCTAGTAAAACCGCCTTGGTATGAAGAGAAGCACCTTTTTGAGTATCACAAAATAAAGGGATACACACCATCAAATTGTGTTTTACTCAAAAATTTCATCCAAGACCTGATTGATAAAAAATAATAACTATTGGGGACAATGATAAGGATTCAATTACTAACGATGGAATTGATAATCTCTCCACCATAATTGTTGAAAATAATGATCAAGATCTTGAAGATGTTTCTACCCCATCCGATGATCAACTCACCATACATCAAGAACCACTTTTTAGTGATCTATTTCAAGGAGTGTTATAATTATTTGATCCCATTGACATAATCCATGACCCATCAACCAATGATCATGTTAAAAATGTCTCTACATCACCCAATGAGTTAGAGAACATATCTAAGGAATTTATTCCAAAGCATGATCAACATCTGTCACCAAGGTCTAGCAATGGTCCTTTCTAAGACATGTTGACACCCTTTGACCTCATGGTTATAGATACTAAAGGGATCCTCAGCTCAACATTTGACCTAAGTCCACTCAAAGATCAAGAGGATATTGAGCCACTTAATATTCCTAATGAAGATATCCCAGAACCCTTTGTAAGTAATCCATCCTTTGAAATTGACCCATGTCAAGAACTTGATCCAAAGCATGTCTAAAGCATTTCCAAAATAATTCAAGATCAAGAATTCATATTTCCAATAATCCACATAGCACATAATCCTCTTGTTGATGGTGTTTTTATGCACTTCTCAACACAGGCAGTGCATAGGTGCACTACCTCTCTTGCAAGACAATCTTCCACAATCAAATTGTAGAACACTATCCCAAGGTCTCTCAGATGTCAAGTCATGACAGTGCTCAAATACCTCAGTAGCTTGATGTGATTTGCTAGAATCACAAGGCGGTCTTACAGGAAATATAAAGTAAGGACACAAAGCATGGAAGTTGGGTCTTGAAACGAAGTTCTTGGGATAAAAGCTATTATGCATTGGCTGTAGGTTCAAACAACAATATTGGACTCCATTTAGTTGTTGTATTTGACTTTACAATGTGCAATGAACCTTACCATAGGTCAGTCATTAAAAAATAGGAAAAAGGCGAGGGAGAGGAAAAGTTCCTAAGTCTGCAACTAGCTATGAATAGTAACAATGGAGTTCCTAAAATGGACAATTTCTCAAAACAATATCCCACTTAACTAGGGATTTCACAGTATCATGGAAATTGTGCTATCTTCCAAGGTCTGCAGATATTTTATCCTTCATCCACCACATACATGCATGAATCAAAGATAAATATTTGGAGCATCTTTGAAATCAAGTCCAGGCTAACTTTGCACAGCTATCTACCATCAGCAAACAACAAAAAGTATGGACAAAGAAATCATCAACATGGCAAGAAATTTCATAATCACCCAACAACATTTCTAAGATCTATCCAAAGAAATAAGATAGCTAACTAAACAGCAATAAAATCTAAGTCAAACATCTAACATTGGAGACTGAATCAAGTAACATGAGAGAAACCAAGAAAATACACCAAAATGCTCTTTTCTTATAAATTTCTTCAGCATGCCTTTACAACAACTCAAATCTCACTTTGCAAATGATAGGGGAGCCCTATTTATAATTTTCAAAAGTTAAATGAATGGCCAAGATTCATTCTTATTGTGTGGCCAAAATTCATTACAAAATAGGGTTTCACCTACCCCAAATAGATCACAATTTAAAATTACATTTTGTTTTTACCCTATTTTGTTCTCTAGCTGATGGCACTGTAGCTCTTTTGTCTTTTAGTAAATTACTATTTTTTGCTATAGCTACTCTTCAGAAAGCTCTTCATCTTTGGTAGGGTTGTCTTCTTGTTCCCTGGAAGCTGTGTATTCGATGAACCTGAGGATGACCTCCTGGAGTTTGTCTAATTCAATGACTTCGCATCGCAATGCTTGGTAGCTCAACTCCTTTGCATTTTCTTCCAGCCTTTTCCAATCTTCATCATATTTTGAGCCTTGGTCTCTGAACAGTTATGATTGGTCGAAGGTGCGGGCAACAAAACTCAGGAACTCCATTGTGATTTCTCCAGCCATCCCGTCCTTCATCTTTTCCTAGAAGTAGGGTTTGATCTTTTCTAGATCCATTTACACAGTGGGTATATCATAACCTGTCATTAGCTTAAGATATCGGGCACATTCCACCCGGATTTCCTTGATCCACTCAATATCAGGATCCACCTTGCCCAAGATTCGTTCCAACCTCTCCTTCCGGTTTTTAAAGTCTTGGCACCATATATACATCAGCCAGTGATCTTCTTTCTTAAATGCGACCTTTTTCTCCCATGTGGCTTCAGGCAATTGAAGGATAGCTTCGATCCTTGGGAAGGTGGAGTCGTAAGTTGCGGGGAAATTGGTGCAAAACTTCTTTGTGCTCTCCAGAGATTGTATCAAGTCCAAGAACTTGTTGGCTGTCTGTACAGCCCTGCTGATTCCCATGTTTCTGATGTATGAGACTTGTCGAAACCAGTCCTCAATGGTTTTCTCCAAGTTCTTTCTTCTTTCCATTTTGTCGATCTACTCTTTGGAGAGCAGCTGAGTTGTGGTCGTGGAGGTGGTGGGCAGGTCGTCCACCAAGGACCATTGCTGTATATAATCCGTTAATGCTACAACCTGTGCCTTGAGCTCATCTTTTGAGATTTTATCCTGCTTTATCAGGTGCACCACTGTGGCCACCGACTCCTCAAGGTGCTCGACCTTCTGCTTTCTGGTTACGGTTCCCAAGTCAATTATAGAGATGTTGTAGCTTACCCCGGCTTGGCCCATGGTGGGCATTGTGATTTGTGCCGCTCGGGAGCCGGAAGCATCCATGGTTACTTTGGATCAGACCTTGGGTTTCTTCTCTTTCTTCGTTGTGATATTGTCTCAAGCCAAGATGGCCTCTAGCCTCGCCATTGGGTCCTTTAGCATAGGGTTCTTTTCTTCGAGCTGCTTCTCCAACCATTCGGGCACAACAGATTTCCCTTTTGGCGAATCATGGTCACCTTCTCCCTTCTCAGTCAAGGGCAAGATTTCTACTTCTTTTCTCTCTGGGGATTTCCCTTTCTATTTGGCAGCATCCTCCTCCTCCTCATCGGAGTCATGAATGAGCACGAGGCGTCTGACAAGTAGCCCGATGGATGGTTGTTGGATGGGGCTTTCTTCTCTTGCTGGTTTTTCTTCTTTCTTCTCCTCAGTACCCTCAGCCTCGGGGCTTTTGGCAACATGGGTCTCAGCCTCAGTCAAATCCTTTATCTATTGCTCTTCTGGTGGCTGTCCCTCTTCATCATGTGGTGACCCTTCCACCTCTATCCCAACGTTCTTTAATTGTTGTGCCATTTCTTCCTCAAGGTCATCATCAAAGGTCTGAATGATTTCCTTAGCACCTGAGCCACCCTCCTCGTCCCCACCCTCAGAAGAGCCTATCTCCTACTTGTCATAAACCACCCTGTCGATGGTTCAGTGCTTGTACTCAGGGTGTTCATGATACTCATCAGCCTCCTCCTCAACAGGCTTCGAGGCTTCTTGTTCACGTTCCTCCAACTCCTTCGAGATTAGCATCATGGCTTCCTTAGCTAGTGGCCCTGTTGGTGGTTGTGACAGTTGAGCCGTTGCAAGGAATTGGGTGAGGGCTGCTTGGAGAGTTGGATCCATCAAGATCTGGGAGAGCTCAGGGGGAAGGTTTTGCATATGCCTTGTAAGAGCCTCGGGCGTAGTGGCAACAGGAATAGGTGATGTTATGGTTGCCCAAGGGAGTGATGTGATTGGTGACATGGCAGCAGAGGAAGGGGGAGTAGTCACGCCGGAAGAGGAGTCAATGATTATTACCGATTCGGTCGGAGGCGAAGGGGAAAGATGGATAGAAATGTCCACTGCCGGTGGGGAAGCGGCGACCGTAGCAAGGGATGTGGGCACTGCAACCAGAGGGGCAGGGAGAGCCAAGGGAGGCCGCAATTCTTTTGCACCTTCTGCCTGTTTAAGCCTATTTGGGGATGAGCCTCCCATTTCTTTCTTTACAGGGGAATTGGGGTCTGGAGACTGCGCGGTCTCTATTGCTTTTCTTTTTTGGGACCTGGTGAAGGGAGGAGACTTGGAGGTCCCGCCAGTTGACGTGGTGGTAGCAACATCCTCCATGGCACTTGGCTCACTTTTGAGCCCCTCATAGGTCAAGACCACCCCTTACCGCTTTAAATGAGCCACCTGCCCATTGATCCACTCCTTGGTGCGAGTTAGGATTGGCTGGGTTATGGTGTCCAGGTCATCGACCTCCTGTTAATCCCATTCAATCGATGGTATTGGCAGGTTGACAACTGTAAGGTACCTTGAACGCATGATTGTGGACTCATCCTCCTTGACTTGGTCCGGCACCCGAAATGGTTGCACCCTTCTTAGGAATAGTACCGCCATGTGCATATAGTGCCTTGCGCGCACTTCTTTGTTTTCTTGGCAGTCGGCCTAGAAATCCTCAATGTGATATTGATGGGCATAGGCTGGCCCTAGTGCCTTCCTTACATGGCCATGTTGGTCCATCCATGGGCAAGCAGTGTGCCAGTCGAAATGGTACTCCTTCAGCTCCTTCTCGGAGTTACTAGCACATTGTGACGTCTTAAGTCGATACATGCCCTAGCCAAGGGTCATGGGATAGGAGATCCCTGCTATGTGCTTGTTGCTGAAGATGGCCTGCAGGTGTTGGAGCTGCCGAGAAAGCTCCAGGAGGATGATTCTGTCGTTTGGGTATCGGGGCAGCCTATTCAGCCTTTTGGTGAAGCCCTGGGCCCAGATGTACATAAACTTTGGGTACTAGATGTAGAGGAAGGCATATTGTTTTAGAAGTGCTCTGGCGCTGTGGGAGACTCTCCTCTTGAAATCTCCAGTGATCAACCTGATGATATGGCTAATGAAGGCGTCGTTCACTCTGCAGTAGTGTCTCTTGAAGTTACGGTACTAGAGCTGCGGATATTTATCATAGGCCTTGAGCCCTCGCTTCTACCTCTAATTAGGTGCCACAAACAACCCACTGTACTGCCTTTGATCCACCAAGGAGTAGACAAGGTAGGAGGTCATATAAAACTTGGAGCTCTTCTTCACATTGACAAACTGCTCATGGAAGCAGTTGCTTATGATTCCTCTCCAATAGAATGAAACCTTCATTGTGACATCCTTGTTTCCCCGTAGGATCTGTTCAATGAAATAGGTCATCCATTCCTGGAAGTAGGCAACCATAGGAAGGCCCATAACTTTGCTCAACATGGTTACCAGGTCATGGTAATCCTCGTAGAAATTGCTACGTAAGAGTTCTTGGGGAACCTTCGCAGCGCTGCCCCATTTTTCCTTAAGCCAATGCAGATTTATAGATTTCTTGCATCCTGTCAGATTATCATCCCACGCCGCCTGACATTTTTCTAATGTGGGGACCTCCATCTGTTGGAATGTGGGAATATGAAAGGTCTTGGTGATCCCTTTTGGCGAAATGTCAGCAAGGATGTTTCCCTCCTTATCAACAATTGTTCTGGTATTTGTCTTATATGCTTCTCGACAAGCCATGACGAATTCAGGCACCACGAGGGATGGAGGGAAACCGGCAGCCTTAGCTATCCCACTCTGCCTTATTAATCTAGCATTCTTTGTTGTTGGGTTGACCCTGAGCCTCTGAGTGAATTCATCTATATCCACCTGGCCAATGTTAGTGTCGGTGATTTCCTTCCAATTCGTTATGACCTTTGAGTGGAGCGGCTCGCCTTGGAACTGGTACTTCATCTAGTGCTTGTCTTCTTTCCCTTGAGGGGTCCTTCCTGATTTCTTTCCCTTGTCCCCTTCGGCGGATGCCCCAGAAGTTCCTGAACCCGATTCCATATATTCTGCAAGCAAGGGAAAAGTTAGCACAATGGGTCACGAAAGCATTCATGTTAGTCCATATCTTGAAAACAACATCTATTTCAAATAATCAACTAAGCATATCATGAACCTTCATTTCTAGATGCTATTGACCTTTCATTAAGGGCATTTGGACAATCCGGGCCCAGAGGGCCGGACTTCTCTGGTAGGAATGTTGTTTGGAAGGGAGAATGCAACGAAAAGCTCTCAGAGACTTTCTTTTGTCACATTTTAATATGTTAATAAGTTCATGATGAAGAGGACCAAAATTCAAAATGTGGGTCGAAGTTGGATTCCAGATTTGTGCTAGTTTGGATCGATTTAAGGGGGTTCGGAAGTCTCAGGCCAGAAAGCTGTCGAGAGATGGCAGTTTGGAGGGGCGGACAGCTAACAAAAATCCGAGGACGTAAGTCCGAGGTCCGGGGTCCGGAGGGCCAAAGGGTGGCCGGCATTTGCTATTTCATTTTCGAGGGCTCGGGCCGGCAGAACTGGAAAGATGCACGAACTTCTCCATTTTAGATAGCCAATGCTGTGCGGAAGTTTGGGAGAGGAAGTCCTGGAGAAGGAGCCCGGCGGCAGGGTTTTACGCTTTGAATTGGTTGACAATCGGCACGGCAGAGCCCGGAGGTCGGGACGCCGGGCGACATTTTTTGTAAGCAACGGTGGGCGAGGATGGGAGTTTTGGGCCCAAAGCTTGGCGAGTAGAAGGCAATTCAGAGGTTAGGTGAGATGCTATGGTAGACGGTGCTTCGGGATCCGGAAATCGGAAGGACGGGGGGATTTCCCCGACGACAGTAGAGTGGCGAACTTCCGAGGATGGAAGTCTAGGAGCATGGGCCCGGTAGGTGCAACGGACACAGATGCAAAAAGAGAGGCCAACAGCGGGCGAGGGTCGGGGTCCGGAGCACAAAGGGGCCGAAAGACTTCACCGTGGGGAACAACAAATCACCCGCAGAATTCTGGAGACGGAGCTCCGGGTTCTGGCGCTCGAGAGGACCAAAGGACGCATGCTGAGTTTTGAAGTTCTTCAGTGAGGGGATGGTCGGGGTCCGGTAGCCAAGAGGTGGGGAGGATTTTGTAGTTTCTCATGGAGAAATGCAGGCAAAAATCTGGACAGAGAAGTCCGATGACACGGGCCCAAAGAGCGGCGTTGTCATCGGTAGGTGATCGAAGTTTTGAAATCGGATGGTGAAGGCGGGTCTCGGGCCCGAGGCAGACGTTTTCCCTGCACGAAGAACAACCGCGACAGGGAGAAACTCTGAATCGGCGAGGAAGGGCTTTCTAGGATTTTGTTAATTTTTTGAGCTCATGGGTTTGGTGCACAATTACATGTTCGGGAATGGTAGACGGATAGCCTACCTCCAACACGCCAAGCGAGGATATGTGGGATCCACCAATGGTCGACAGAATGATGCTGAGGGCGATGATCGAGACGATGCCAAAGATGGTGGGCTCCAAATGCCAGCTGGTCCAATTTGCCCTGCAATCCTATTTGATGAAAATGACCAGCCGGATTGGGAATTTTATACCCTAACCACCATGAATGTCCGCATTTATTACAGGTATGGCGGGGAAAAAAGTGGGTGGATTTGAAAATAGGTCGGTGACGACGGCGTGAAAGCTGGGGCCCGACGGCCGGGGAGGCGCAAGACAACGACCATTTTAAGTTTTCACGTTGGTTGAACGGCAATGGCAGGAAGTGGTTCAGGGCCCGGAGGGCGGGAAGCCTCCAGAGATCTGCCGTCAGGGATGGCGAGATCGTCACGAAATCCCGGCCTTGGAATTCTAGATGGTCGGGCCCGGAGTGACTGACAGTAGGCAGGTTACAGAATTTGGATGACGAAAATGCCGGCAGGACTCGGAGGGCAGAACGCCGCAGGGAGTCTGCCGTGGTGGACGACCAAACATAGACAGAACCCTAGAGGCAGACCTTCGAGGTCTGGGGCCTGGAGAGTGGGGCGCCGCTCCAACAATTTCAACAAGTTTGTAGACGGCGGAGAGAGGCTCGGACCCCAAGGTCCAGAAAGACGCAGAGACATCGTCGGCGGGAATGATAGATCCAGCAGGGAAACCTAGAGACAGAATTCTGGATGCCCGGGTCCAGGGCCGTTGGCAAGACCAAATTACCAGAGGGACCCCGCGAGGTGTCGGAACGCAACAAAACCAAAAAGGGGAGGCATGGTCGATTTATGATGGGACTTTGGAGCAACATCGACCATCTGAGACATTAAAAAGAAGGCACGCAAAATGAGGCAGCGATAAAAAATAACCTATTAAGGCGAAAGAAAAGAGGGTCCCCATTCCGAACGGGGCGTGTGTGCTAAGGGTACAACAAATGGCGACTCCGCTGGAGAACACTTCCGAGCGTTCTAAGGATAAATATTCATTTAGGACCCAGAATCTCTAGTTTCGCAAACCAGGAGTGGCTTTCAAAGATGAATCTAGGAGGACGAGATCCTTAATTAGGTCAGCTTACAGGACATCTCAGAAGTGTGTGTGTAGTGAGTTCATTCCTTTCCTAGGGATAGTGACCAGGGTTACCAATTCAATCCAGCCAGCTACGTGAATCGTCTAACACCAAAAGTAACCTGGACACTGCCCTGCTGCTAGTCAGGTGTCCATAGCCCCGATAGAGTTGTTGGTACAATCTCATGGATATTGCTCTACTGCCGGCCGAGCGTCCATAGCCCCGGTAGAGTTATCCGAACACCCATATGGTCATTTATTTCCTTTTTTAAGAATTCTTTTTTTTTCTTTGGCTCTGATATTTCACTTCTCTTTTATCATTTAGTTCAACTGGGTAAGTATTGAAGCCAACAATGGGTTTGAGACTACAGTAGTCACTGGAGCAGACTTAAGATTTTTCACTTGCTGGGGTGTCATGACAACCATGGTACTGTCCTTTAGAAATTATTATTATGTGCTTTGTGTGAGATCTGAGATGTGTGCAAGAAGATCTACCCAAGGGTCAAGTTCTAAGTAGAATTCAAGCAAGAAAATCATTTACGGGCAGCTTTCAAAGACCAATAATCGAGAGTGAATGTTTAACCCAAGAACACAAAGAACAGATAGCAAAGTGAACCGCTCGTCAAGCAAGCACGGCCACCGCTAAGGAGCGGGAAACAACTTTCGAAACAAAACTGCCAGGAGGGGGAAAACAAAAGAGAAATGCAAACAAAACGCAAGCAAGCCAGAAAGAAAACTACCCTAACCTATGTACAAGTTATTTACAATGATGAGCTCGAACGAGCTCAAGCCTGGAAGTAATGTTTCAGGTGTTGTCCGTTGACTGGCAACGGGACGTTCTCACCAGTTAATATTTTTAGGCAGAAGGCATTATCTCCCAAAATCTCAGCTATTTGAAAGGGGCCAAGCCAAAGCTTATCGAATTTGTTGTGTCCCCCTTTCTTTTCATGGGCCTTGTCCCAATACAGGACCAAATCTGTTATTCTAAAGGCTTTGATCTTGGCTTGGCGGTCGAACCATCTCTTAACTATGCCCTGATGTTTGGCAAAATTTTCTATTGCACGATTTCAAACTTTCTCTAAGTGCGAGAGCTCAGCTAACTGAGCTTCCCTATGATCTCCTCCCTCATAAAAATTGTTGATGAACTGGAGAGTAGGAATCTTCAGATGGATGTGGAATATAGGTTCTAGGCCATAGACAAGGTGGAACGAGGAATCACCAAGGGCAGTCTTGTGGCGAGTGCGATCAACCCAAAGGGCGAAATAGAGCTGGGTATGGCAATCCTTGGGATTCTTATCGAGTAGCTTTTTGATCACAGTAATCAAGTTTTTATTTGTGGAATCGGCAAGGCCATTGCCCTAAGGGTAGTAATTAGATGAGAATTTAAGGGCAATCCCATAATCAAACGCCCAACTAGCAAATTTTAATGAAGCAAATGTAGGTCCATTATCACATACCAAAGCATACAGACAACCAAAGCGATTTAAAATAAAACTTTCTAAGAAATTAGTAACTACTTCAGTTGTGCATTGCTTACATACTATTGCTTCGGTCCACCTAGTACAGTAATCAGTAGCGGTAAGAATGTACCTGTGTCCCGCAGATGATGGAGAGCTTACCAGACTGATGAAGTCGAGACCCCATTGCACAAACGGCCTTACCTCCAACACAGGCTACAGTGGAACAACAACATTCTTCTCCCTGGTGGCAGTGGTTTGACATGTGTGACATGAATGAATGTGGCAATGAGCAACCTTGAAGACGGTTGGCCAATAATACCCTACCCTCAATATCTGATGTGCTGTGGAGGAACCCGAACCATGGCCTGTGCCAAATTTATTGTGAAACTCATTCAAGACTCAATCTGCTTCTTCCGTGCCAAGGCATCTCAAATAAATGCCTTCATGATTCTTCTTGTAGAGAATGGAACCCTGCAGCATGTAGCCATTGCTTTTCAATCTCAGGGCCCACTTTTGGACCCCTTGCAGGTGTGGTGGATATATATGGTTCAACAGATAGAAGATGACATTCTGGTACCACTCTTTAGGGGAGACATCCTCAAGCTGGTACTAGTGCATAGTGAGTTTGGGTCCAGCTTCTGCTGTTGTTTCAACAATTGTGCGGGTGAGTGCCTGCCCTCTCACTAGCTTCATCGGTTGGATATCCATGTCATACTCTTGGAGCAAGGTGACCCACTTAGCTCTTCATTCGCCCAATTCATTTTGCATGAGCATTGTTTTCACTGCCGGGTTAGGGACAATGGAAAACACCTTATTGTGTAGAATGTAGTGTCTAAATTTCTTCACTCCTCTGACGAGAGCATATGCCTATTTTTCAATGTTGTGATATCGCAATTCAGCATCCTTGAGGGGGGCACTCATAAAGGTGATCAGATGCTCATTTCCTTCGTCGTCCTTTTGGGTCAACATGCTAGCACAAGAATGCTCTGAAGCAAATGAGTAGATGTAGAATGGCTTCAAATAGTCGGGGCTAACTAACACAGGTGCCTCAGTGATGGCCTATTTTATTTCTTTGAAAGGATTGTTTGGCATCAGGTATCCATTCAACTTTGGCATCTTGTTTCAGCATGGCATTGAGAGGTTTAACAATTTCTGTGAAACCTATGATAAATTTCTGGACAAAGTTGATTTTTTCAAAGAAAGATTTTAATTCTTTCTTGCTGCCTAGGGGCTGAATTTTGAGTAGGGACTCGATGCGCTCAAGATCTATAAAGATTCCCTACTTAGAAATGATATGCCTGAGCAATCTGCCTTCAGTCACTCCAAAAATGCACTTCTTAGGGTTAAGGGAAACCCCAAACTCTCGGCACCTCTAAAATACCTTGCATAAATCGGAGACATGATCGCCCCACCTTTTAGAGAATATGGTCAAATCATCGATGTAGATGATTATGCACTTGCCAATTAGGTCCTTGAAGGTGATATCCATGGCGCGTTAGAACGTGGTGCCAGCGTTGATGAGCCTAAAAGGCATTCTTCTGTATGCGAACGTTCCCCATTTCGTGGTGAATGTCATCTTGTGACAATCCTCGTATTGCACCATTACCTAGTTATATCCGGAGTATCTGTCAAGGAAAGACATCATTTGGGAGACGTTGACGATCTGCAACACCTCATCTAATGAAGGTATTAGATAGTTGTCTTTCTCCGAGGCGCAGTTCAGATTGCAAAAATCCACACACAATCTAATCTCCCCATTCTTTTTCCTGACCGGGACCAAGTTGGCCACCCACATGGAGTGGCTAACTAGAAAAATGATTCTTGCTGAGAGCAACTTTTGTACCTCCTTATAAATGACAGGTTCCAGCAAGGCATTGATAGGGCGCTGCCGCTTGCGGAATGGCCTCACTTCCATCTTAAGAGGGATGGTGTGAGTAATGACAGAAGTGTCATATGTTTTTAAATCTTCGTAGCTCCATGCCACCACATCATGGTACCTTCACAACGCATCCGTGATTCCTCTCCTTTCCTGTGGCATACACACCTTGTCGATAAAAATATTCTTGATCTCCTCGGCTATCCCAAGGTTGTGAGCATTGCATTGGTTGCTTATGGCCTCCTTTTTTGTTTGCTGATTCTAATATTTGATCTGGTCCAAATCAAATATGCATTCCAGTTGAACCATGCCTTTGGGGATTGTGTTGGTTTTGAGGTTAATAACCCCCTCTATGTCCAGTTTGGCTTCCTGTGGATCAGCTTCATCAATTATCTGGGCTGCGAAGACATCGAAACTTGTGATGAATTGAAGGATATGCTTGTCATCATTGAAGACTTGCAAATGGGTAACATTATCTGGGACCGATGGCGTGGACGCTAGCTCAACAGTGTATTTCTTGAGCCCAGACAAAGAGAGGGGTTGTAGAGTGCCAACAGTTTGAGCCAAGGCATCAGCTATATGATTCTGAGCACGAGGGATCAATTGTTTATTGAATGCATCTAAACCTTCCAAGAGATCCCAGACCCTATGTCTATAATTTTTAAGCCTCCGATCATGACAAGAATACAACTTCCTGACCTGTTTAACCACAAGCTCAGAATCACCGAAAACTTGCAGCATTTTTACATTTTTCTTCAAGGCTATGAGAAGGCCAAGGACTAAGGCCTTGTATTCTGCTACATTGTTGGTGCAATATAACTGCAATCTGTGGGCAGCAAGAAATGTCTTACCTATTGGGCTGATGAGTTCGAAACCGGCCCTAACTCCTTGCTTGGACTTTGATCCATCAAATCAGAGCATCCAACATGCAGAGGATTCTTTGTCTTCAGGTCTGATTGAGCTTCTATTCCCATTCAGCTGGACGGCTGGCCTTGTGACCTTAGGAGAATTTTCTAGTTTGATGCATTAATCAACAGGTGGTTCTACTAGTGCCTCCTTTGGTGTTTCTATCTAAGGAGCAGCTGATTTTCTAACATGCGCCACTGCTACTTGACACAAGTAACAATCAAACTCGGAGTGCGCAGCATTGTGAACCCTGCACCAGTTCGGTAACAAGAGATCCTGTAAATTCATTCGGGCCCCTAGACTGAGCTGATCCCTTGCACACTTTTCCATGAATTCCTGGAAGCCATTGAGTAGTCCCCAGTCGTCGCCCTTATCAAGCTCATCATTGGTTTCTATCAATGTTTCTGTGTCTGGGGGCATTCGTGTAGAATCGGTCGAAAGACTACATAGCACTAGTAATACTTCGCCCGCACCTTCTTCCTGAAGCTCGACCTCATTTTGGTGAGTGAAAGGGTGGTAATTCCCCAGGTCAATCTCGGCGAATAACACCTCATTGAGATTATTGTACTCCGTGATCATGTACTTCATACGGGGTTCGCGGTTGATACAGATTTGATCTGGCAGCCCCTTCCACAGTAGCCACATGTGAGAAATATTTATGGCAGTATATCCATTTAGTGCCTTGGTGAATTCCCTTCCCAAAATGATTCCATATGCATTGGGGATATCAGCCACTTGAATATCAATGACCTATTGTATCCATGGGTGTGTAGCAATCTACATCAGAATACGGTTTATTTCACCCACGATGTTGATCTCTGTTTTGTCTAGCTAGGTAACCTTTCTCTTTGAAGGCATGGGAGTGATGCCAAGAGCCTTGCATACTGCCAAGGGCATGACATTGACAGACGCTCCTAAATTGAGCAGGCAGTTGTGCAGGTTCTTCCCGAAGACCCTAATGGTGGTTAGGAAAGGGGGAGTTTCGGGTCTCCCTTAGAAGATGCCCATAGGCGTGTCCATGTGAGCTATTTGACCTTTGCTCTTATTATTGTCCATATCCCTAGTTTTCCTAAACAACTGGTCCTTGGAAAGCTGCCTATTAGCTCTTTTCGGCTCCTTTTCAATTTGTCTACTTGTGGACTGATTCATGGGAACATCCTTCTTTTTCTCAGTATTATCCTCTATCTCTAGTTCTTTCCTAGATTCTTCAAAGGTAACCCTCTTAGCTAGTGTTTCTTGTGTTGTACTAGAAGATGGAGTCCCATTAAGAACACTAAAGAAAGCATGCCTTATAGTAGAAACTTTGAGTAATTCGAAGCTTGATAAGCTGATTTTTACCTTCTTGAACTCTTCTGCCACATATTCACCCATTTGTTTAATTTCTGAATTAAAATTTTGGCCTATAGCAGAACTGGGAAGTTGGGCCTTCATTTGTCCAGACGGATTCTGGGATTGGCCTTGAGGCTGACTTTGTGACTGGTTTTGAGATCCATTCTTATTGAGGTATTGGGTGGGTATATGAGGAAGCCCAGGATTATTACTGACATTTGGATCAGGCGGAGTGGCGAAATTGTTTGGTGGGGTAGAAGTTGTGAAGGGTCCGCCCGCCTGTCTATTCCTAAGGAAGTAGAGAGTCGACCGTTGATGGAACATATGGACCTCATCTACAAATGACTATTCTTTATCTATCGAACCATTATCTATTGAATCAAAAAGCTAAGCCAAAGTTTGTTCATTACTTACCTCTTGCATTTCTTCATCCTCAATAGGAGCAGGCTCGACTTCGGGCTCGTTGCGGTCACCTCGCGAGAATGACGCTTGATTAACCACGAGATAGGAGGAGTCATATGGCTCGGATGGGACGATGTCCCTGCAGCCAGCACTGTCTACCGCATTCTGCACCTCCACGTGGAAGATTTCAGCAGGTGTCTAGAACTCGGGACAATCTAACTCAGAATGTCTGCTAATTTTGTGAATTCGACACCATCTAAATAAGGCTGCCTCGGTAAGGTATACAACACTGGTCATTTTTTCGTTGCTTTCCAGTTGATCGAAAGGCATAGGGACACCACCATTGTTGGGCCTAGTGTTCCATATGCGATTCTGCATCTGAAAGGGTCTCCTTTCTGCATTTTGATTGGCATTCTGCACCCTATCATAATTCTACCCAGAAGAAGTGCCTGATTCTCGATTATCCCTGCTGTCCTTATTATCTCAGTTATCCCAGTTGAGATTGGCCTGGAAATTGTGCTGGGAGGCCTGCAACTGATTATTCTAGTTTTTTAGGTGCGTCATTTTTGTGGACATCTTCTTTATCATCTCAGTCAGCTCCTCTAACTTGTATTTCTCAGTCGTGCTTCCAGACAACAGTGCCGGATTTTGGAGAAAAATGGGCGGGGTTGCCGATTGATCTTGGTAGGCTGGAGGAAACTCCAGTCCCAATAGGTACAATGGTGCCTAGGGCTGCTGGGAATACGCCTGCTGTTGTGGAGCAGCCTGAGAATGTTTATACTGCTACTAAGGCTACAAATAGGAAGGCGTGGGGGGCGCATAATTCAATGGCTGCCTTGGATGTGGTACCATAGGCAACTGAGGTACTTGGTTCATAAGAGGGGTTTGATGAGCAAACACGTGATTAAGCCCCTGAATCTGCATTGAGTGGGCCACCGGCCTCAAAGAAGGCAGCGGGCTAGAGATATTTTGTCCCAAGTTTGCACTGGTGACAATAGCTTCTGCATAGGTGGTTACCAGAGTAGTGATCAGTGGGCGCATCCTTTTCACCAAGGCCGACGTGAGGTTGTTCAATACCGTATAATAGACCGGGAGAGCCACCACATCATTATGGAGGTACAGGTCCTGAAGTCTAGTGTAGGCCCAATGGAAGCAGTCGTTGAAGGAGCCGATGGGTTCGTTGACTTCCCTCTTGACGGATATGAACTGTTGGTAAAGCTCCAAAGGGCTGATGGGAATCTTATATTTCTACAGGAAGACATTCTTCATCAGGTTCCATGAGGTGATGGACCCCCTTCGCAGGTTGATGTACCAGTAGAAGGCCTCTTCCCCCAACGAATGTGGAAAAAGGCGACATGCAACGTCCTCGTGGTCAACTTGCATTTCGGTGATCGCTCTCTCAAATATTTTGATATGCTCCTTAGCTGTTCTTTGCAGATCGCATGGATGAAACTTCGAATAAAAGCCTTCCAGATTCCTGGGCATATCATTATAGGCAGCAAAATGTATCAGCGAAGGGTTATGTGTTAACCAAGCCATGGAGGGTGGCGGAGGTGGTGCTTGCTATTGGAAGATGGGAATTTGGGGCTGTATTTGCAACACAACAACAATCTAGGGCTGCACTTGAGCTATGGATGACTAGACTATGCCTTGGACCAGAAGGGTTGGGAGAGGAGCAAACCCTTGGCTGCCAGAAATAGGAAGTGAAAATGCGGTTTGAGATGATTGGGTGGAAGATGAAGGCTAGCCAAATGAAGGTGAAGGTGGAATGGAGGTAGATGGAATGGAGGAAGAGGAAGAGGCTACGCTACTTCTCTGTACTCATTTTTCCCTCATAGGAGGTTGCAATTCTTCAAATTGTCCCTTGTTTGGTGTTGATAGTAGAACTCTTTGAAATATTTCTAGGGAGAATGATCCGATTCGATCCAGCTTCACTTTATCCCTTAACTTGATATTTCTACCGTGGCCCTGCTTCTAGCGCCAGTTCTGTTGAAGGTATTTTTATGCACTTCTCAACACAGGCAGTGCGTAGGTGCACTACCTCTCTTGAAAGAAAATCTTCCAAAATCAAATTGTAGAACACTATCCTAAGGTCTCTCGAATGTCAGGTCATGATAGTGCTCAGATACCTCAGTAGCTTGATGTGATTTGCTGGAATCACAAGGCGGTCTTATAGAAAATATAAAGCAAGGACACAAAGCATGGAAGTTGGATCTTGAAACAGAGTTCTTGGGATAAAAGCTATTATGCATTGGCTATAGGTTCAAACAACAATCTTGGACTCCATTTAGTTGTTGGATTTGGCTTTACAATGTGCAATGAACCTTAGCATAGGTCAGTCATTAAAAAATGGGAAAATGATGAGGGAGAGGAAAAGTTCCTAAGTCTGCAACTAGCTATGAATAGTAACAATGGAGTTCCTGCATTGGACAATTTCTCAAAATAATATCTCACTTAACTAGGGATTTCACAGTATCATAGAAATTGTGCTATCTTCTAAGGTCTGCAGATATTTTATCCTTCATCCACCACATACATGCATGAATCAAAGATAAATATTTGGAGCAGCTTTGAAATCAAGTCCAAGCTAACTTTGCACAGCTATCTACCATCAGCAAACAACAAAAAGTATGGACAAAGAAATCATCAACATGGAAAGAAATTTCATAATCACCCAACAACATTCCTAAGATCTATCCAAAGAAATAAGACAGCTAACTAAACAACAATAAAATTTAAGTCAAACATCTAACATTAGAGATTGAATCAAATAACATGAGAGAAACCAAAAAAATACACCAAGTCAATGCCCTTTTCTTATAAATTTCTTCAACATGCCTTTACAACAACTCAACTCTCGCTTTGCAAATGAGAGGGGAGCCCTATTTATAGTTTTCAAAAGTTAAATGAATGGCCAAGATTCATTCTTATTGTGTGGCTAAGATTCATTACAAAATAGGGTTTCACCTACCCCCAAATAGATCACAATTTAAAATTACATTTCTTTTTTACCCTATTTCGTCCTCTAGCTGATGGCATTGTAGCTCTTTTGTCTTTTAGAAAATTGCTATTTTTTGCTATAGTTACTCTTCAGAAAGCTCTTCATCTTTGGCAGGGCTGTCTTCTTGTTCCCCGGAAGCTGTGTATTCGATGAACCTGAGGATGACCTCCTGGAGTTTGTCTATTTCAATGACTTTGCATCGCAACGCCTGGTAACTCCACTCCTTTGCATTTTCTTCTAGCCTTTTCTAATCTTCATCATATTTTGAGCCTTGGTCTTTGAATAGTTCTGATTGGTCGAAGGCATGGGTAGCAAAACTTAGGAACTCCGTTGTGATTTCTCCAGCTATCCCGTCCTTCATCTTTTCCTGGAAGTAGGGTTTGATCTTTTCTGGATCCATTTGCATAGTGGGCATATCATAACCCGTTATCAGCTTAAGATATCGGGCACATTCTACCCGGATTTCCTTGATCCACTCAATATGAGGATCCACCCTACCCAAGATTTGCTCCAACCTCTCCTTCTGGTTCTCAAAGTCTTGGCGCCATATATCCATCAGCTAGTGATCTTCTTTCTTAAATGTGAGCTTCTTCTCCCATGTGGCTTCAAGTAATTGAAGGATAGCTTTGATCCTTGGGAAGGTGGAGTTGTAAGTTGCGGAGAAATTGGTGCAGAGCTTCTTTGTGCTCTCCAGAGATTGTATCAAGTCCAAGAACTTGTTGGCTGTCCGCACAGCCCTGCTGATTCCCATGTTTCCAACGTATGAGACTTGTCAGAACCAGTCCTTGGTAGTTTTCTCCAAGTCCTTTCTTCTTTCTATTTTGTCAATCTGCTCTTTGGAGAGCAGCTGAGGTGCGGCTGTGGAGGTGGTGGGCAAGTTGTCCACCAAGGACCATTGCTGTATATAATCCATTAATGCTACAACTTGTGCCTTGAGCTCATCCTTGGAGATTTTATCCTGCTTTATCAGGTGCACCACTGTGGCCACCGACTCCTCAAGGTGCTCAACCTTCTGCTCTCTGGTTGCGGTTCCCAAGTCAATGGTAGAGATGTTGTAGCTTACCCCAGCTTGGCCCATGGTGGGCATTGCGATTTGTGCCGCTCGGGAGCTGGAAGCATCCATGGTTACTTTGGATCAGACCTTTGGATTCTTCTCTTTCTTTGTTGTGATCTGGGCTCGAGCAAAGATGGCCTCTAGCCTCGCCCTTGGGTCCTTTAGCATTGGGGTCTTTTCTTTGAGCTGCTTCTCCAACCATTTGGGCACAACAAACTTCTCTTTGGGTGAATCACGGTCACCTTCACCCTTCTCAGTCAAGGGCAAGATTTCCACTTCTTTTCTCTCTGGGGATTTCCCTTTCTCTTTGGCATCCTCCTCCTCCTCATCGGAGTCATGAATGAACACGAGGCATCTAACAGGTAGCCCAGTGGATGGTTGTTGGATGGGGCTTTCTTCTCTTGCTGTTTCTTCTTTTTCTTCTCCTCAGTACCCTCAGCCTCTAGGCTTTTGGCAACATGGGTCTCAGCCTCAGTCAAATCCTTTATCTGTTGCTCTTCTGGTGGCTGCCCCTCTTCATCATATGGTGACCCTTCTGCCTCTGTCCCAACATTCTTCAATTGTTGTGCCATTTCTTCTTCAAGGTCATCATCAAAGGTTTGAATGATTTCCTTAGCACCCGAGCCACCCTCGGAAGAGCCTGTCTCCTCCTCCTCATAAACCACCCTGTCGATGGTTTGGTGCTCGTACTCAGGGTGTTCATGATACTCATCAACCTCCTCCTGAATAGGCTTCAAGGCTTCTTGTTCTCGTTCCTCCAACTCCTTCGAGATTAGCATCATGGCTTCCATAGCTAGTGGCCCTGTCAGTGGTTATGACGGTTGAGCCGTTGCAAGGACTTGGGCGAGGGCTACTTGGAGAGTTGGATCCATCAAGATTTGGGAGAGCTCAGGGGGAAGGTTTTGCATATGCCTTGTAAGAGCCTCGGGCATAGTGGCAACGGGAATAGGTGATGTTATGGTTGCTAGAGGGAGTGATGTGATTGACGACATGGCAGCAGAGGAAGGGGGAGTAGTCACGCCTGAAGAGGATTCAATGATTATTACCGATTCAGTCAGAGGCGAAGGGGTAAGATGGAGTGAAATGTCCACTGCTAGTGGGGAAGTGGTGACCGCAGCCAGGGAGGTGGGCGGTTCAATAGGAGGTGCAGGGAGAGCCAAGGGAGGCCACAATTCTTCCGCACCTTCTGCCTGTTTAAGCCTTTAGAGGGATGAGCCTCCCGTTTGTTTCTTTGCAGGGGCCTTGGGGTCTCGAGACTGTGCGGTCTTTGTTCCTTTTCTTTTTTGAGACCTAGTGATGGGAGGAGACTTGGAGGTCCCGCCAGTCGACGTCATGGCACCAACATCCTCCTTGGTACTCAGCTCGCTTTTGAGCCCCTCATAGGTCAAGATCACCCCTTGCCGCTTTAAATGAGCCACCTGCCCATCGATCCACTCCTTGGTACGAGTTAGGATTGGCTGGGTTATGGTTTCCAGGTCATCGACCTCCTGTTCATCCCAGTCAATCAACGGTATTGGCAGGTTGGCAACCATAGGGTACCTTGGATGCATGATTGTGGACTCATCCTCCTCGACTTGGTTCGACACCAGGAATGGTTGCACCATTCTTAGGAATAGTACCATCATGTGCATATAGTGCCTTGCACACACTTCTTTGTCATCTTGGTAGTCAGCCGAGAAATCCTCAACGTGATATTGATGGGCATAGGCTGGCCCTAATGCCTTCCTAGCATGGCCATGTGGGTCCATCCGTGGGTGACCGGTGTGCCAGTTGAAATGGTACTCCTTTAGCTCATTCTCATAGTTACTAGCACATTGTGATGTCTGCAGTCGGTACATGCCCTGGCCAAGGGTCATGGGATAGGAGATCCCTACTATGTGCTTGTTGCTAAAGATGGCCTGAAGGTGTTGGAGCTGTCGAGAAAGCTCCAGGAGGATGATTCTGTCGTTTGGGTATCGGGGCAGCCTATTCGGCCTTTTGGTGAAGCCCTAGGCCCAGATGTACGTAAACTTTGGGTACTGGATGTAGAGGAAGGCATATTGTTTTATAAGTGCTCTGGCACTGTGGGAGACTCTCCTCTCAAAATCTCCAGCGATCAAGCTGATGATATGGCCAATGAAGGCGTCGTTCACTCTGCAGTAGTCTCTCTTGAATTTGCGGTACTGGAGCTACAAATATTTATCATAGGCCTTTAGCCCTCGCTTCTACCCCTGATCAGGTGCCACAAACAACCCACTGTACTACCTTTGATTCGCCAAGGAGTAGACAAAGTAGGTCATATAAAACTTGGAGCTCTTCTTCATGTTGACAAACTACTCATGGAAGCAATTGCTTATGATTCCTCTCCAATAGAATGAAACCTTCATTGTGACATCCTTGTTTCCCTGTAGGATATGTTCAATCAAATAGGCCATCTATTGCTGGAAGTAGGCAGCCATAGGAAGGCCCATAACTCTGCTCAACATGGTTACCAGGTCGGGTAATCCTCGTAGAAATTGCTACGAAAGAGTTCCTGGGGAACCTTCGCAGCATTGCCCCATTTTTCTTTAAGCCAATGTAGATTTATAGATTTCTTGCATCCTATCAGATTATCATCCCACTCCGCCTGGCATTCTTCTAATGTGGGGACCTCCATCTATTGGAATGTGGGAATATGAAAGGTCTTGGTGATCCCTTCTTGCAACATGTCAGCAAGGATGTTTCCCTCCTTATCAACAATTATTCTGGTATTTGTCTGATACGCTTCTCGGTAAGCCATAACCAATTCAGGCACTACGAGGGATGCAGGGAAACCGACAGTCTTAGCTATCCCACTCTACCTTATCAATCTAGCATTCTTTGTTGTTGGGTTGACCCTGAGCCTCTGAGTGAATTCATCTATATCCACCTGGCCAATGTTACTGTTGGTGATTTCCTTCCAATTCGTTGTGACCTTTGAGTGGAGCAGATCACCCTGGAGCTGGTACTTCATCTGGTGCTTGTCCTCTTTCCCTTGAGGGGTCCTTGATTTCTTTCCCTTGTCCCCTTCCATGGATGCCCCTGAAGTTCTTGCATCCGATTCCATATATTCTGCAAGCAAGGGCAAAGTTAGCACAATGGGTAACGAAAGCATTCATGTTAGTCCATATCTTGAAAACAACATCTATTTCAAATAATCAACTAAGCATATCATGAACCTTCATCTGTAGATGCTATTGACCTTTCATTAAGGGAATTTGAACAATCCGGGCCCAGAGGGCCAGACTTCCCTGACATGAATGCTATTTAGAAGGGAAAACGCAACGAAAATCTCCTGGAGACTTTCTTTGGTCACATTTTAATATGTTAATAAGTTCATGATGAAGAGGACCAAAATTCAAGATGTGGGTTGAAGTTGGATTCCAGATTTGGGCTCGTTTGGATCGATTTAAGGGGGCTCAAATGTCTTAGGCTAGAAAGTTGTCGGGAGATGGCAGTTTGGAGGGGCAGACAGCTGATGAAAATATAAGGACGAAAGTCTAAGGTCCGGGGTTCGGAGGGCCAAAGGGCGGCCGGCATGTGCTATTTCATTTTTGAGGGCTCGGGCCAACGGAACTAGAAAGATGCACAAACTTCACCATTTTAGACGGCCAATGCCAGGCGGAAGTCCTGGAGCAGGAGCCCGGCGGCAGTGTTTTACGCTTTGAATCAGGTAGCAATCGGCATGGTAGAGCCCAGAGGTCGGGACGCCGGGCGGCATTTTCTGTAAGCAATGACGGGCGGGGACAAGAGTTCCAGGTCCAGAGCCCGGCGAGCAGAAGGCAGTTCAGAGGTTAGGCGAGATCCTACGGCAGACGGTGCTTCGAGGCCCGGCGATCAGAAGGATGGGGGGATTTCCCCGATGGCAGTAGAGCGGTAGATTTCTAAGGATGGAAGTCCAGGAGCACTAGCTTGGGAGGCGCGACGGACGCGGATGCAAAAAGAGAGGCCAACAGAGGGCGAGGGTCAGGGTTCAGAACACGGAGGGCCTGAAAGACTTCCCCGTGGGGAACAACAAATCACCCACAGAATTTTGGAGACGGAGCTCCATGGTCCGGGGCCTGAGAGGACCAAAGGACGCATGCTGAGTTTTGAAGTTCTTCGGCAAGGGGATGGTTGGGGTCCAGCAGCCGGGAGGCGGGGAGGATTTTGTAGTTTCTGACGGTTAAATGTAGGTGGAACTCTAGACGGAGAAGTCCGATGACACGGGCCCGGAGAGTGGCATCGCTGTCGGTAGGTGATTGAAGTTTTGAAATCGGACGGCGAAGGCGGGTCTCTGGCCCGAGGCAGACGTTTTCCCTGTGCAAAGAACAGCCGCGACAGGGAGAAACTCTAGATCAGCGAGGAAGTTCTTTCTAGGAGTTTGTCAATTTTTTGAGCTCATGGGTTTGGTGCACAATTACATGTTCTACAATTTTATGCCTTCCTAATGTTTGTTCATTGATTTAAATCTTTCAAAATCATGAAAATGATGCTCGGGAATGACAGTCGGATGGCCTACCTCCAACACGTGAAGCGGGGAGATGTGAGATCCACCAATGGTCGACGAAATGACGCTGAGGGCGATGATCAAGACGATGCTGAAGATGGTGGGCTCCAAATGCTAGTTGGTCCAATTCGCCTTGCAATCCTGTTTGATGAAAATGACCGGCCGGATTGGGCATTTTATACCCCAACCACCATGAATGTCCACATTTATTGTAGGTAGGGTGGAGAAAAAAGTGGGTGGATTTGAAAATAGGTCGGCGACGACAGTGGGAAAGTCAGGGCCGGCGACTGGGGAGGTGCAAGAGAACGGCTGTTTTAAGTTTTCACGTTGGTTGAACGGCGACGGCGGGAAGCAGTTCGGGGCCTGAAGGGTGGGAAGCCTCTAGAGATCCGCCGTCAGGGATGGCGGGATCGTCATGTAATCCCGACCTCAAAATTCTGGATGGCCGGGCTCGGAGCGACTGACGGCAGGCAGGTTATAGAATTCGGATGGTGAAATGGCCAGCAGGACCCGGAGGGTGGGGCGCTGCAAGGAGTCTACCGTGGCGGACGACCAAACATAGACGAAACCCTAGAGGCGGACCTCTAAGGTCCAGGGCGTGGAGAGCGGGGCGCTGCTCCAACAATTTCAACAAGTTTGCAAACGGCGGAGGGAGGGTCAGACCCCGAGGTCCAGAAAGATGTAGAGACATTGCCGGCGGGAACGACAGATCCAGCAGGGAAACCCGGAGACAGAATTCTGGATGCCCAGGCCTGGCAGGGCCCGGGGCCATTGGCAGGACCAAATTACCAGAGGGACCCCGCGAGGCACCGAAATGCAACAAAACCAAAAAGGGGAGGCATGGTCAATTTATGATGGGAATTTGGAGCAACATCGACCATTCGAGACATGAAAAAGAAGGCATGCAAAACGAGGCAGCGAAAAAAATGACCTATCAAGGCGAAAGAAAAGAGGGTCACCATTTCGAACGGGGCGTGTGTGCTAAGGGAACAACACCTCCATATACCAATGAGATGATTTATTTGGATGGACATGTATGTGATCTTCATTTAGAACAAGATTCCTTTACTCCTGACATTATTACACAAAAGGTGTAGGATATTGATTCCTATAGTCAAACTAATTTTTCAACATTAGGATAATATATATCCCAAATTTAGACTAAGGATATCATGTATCAATATATCCAACATTATCCACTAAAGGAAACATGTCAGAGAAAACAAGATATTCCGAAGTCAGTAGAGCAACAAAATGAAATTACGCCATCTGCAGTGGTCATTTATCAAAGAATGCATTCTAAAGAAGACATTTCAAAACATGTAGAATCAAAGAGAAAAGGTGCTACTACCACCATATTGGGGGCAACTATGTCTCAAGAAAATGTCAACATAGGGAGCACTAAGAGTCCTTATGATGAAACTAATGTCAATACTACAACTAGCCACATCACGAATCTTCATCCACCTATCACCCCATCCATGAATTGGGACCAACATCACAAGAAAGATGTGAATCAAAGCAAGAAGAATATCATCAAAGAAAAATAAGTAGAGAAGCATAATGGACAAATCAAATACACATGTATACCAAAGAATACAAAGAAAGATTATCCCTATCAAACTCCATCAGTCAAAGAAACTATGGGCAAAAATAACAAAGGACAAAGTATCCATCAAAGATGTCCAAAAAGAAAAAAGTAGGCTTCACAAGCAACATACAAAGTGTATCAAATAGTTGGTCCTAATTTCACACACACTTTCGTATCCACCCGTCATTGCTCATCTTCCCAAGTTTGGAGAGTCAAAGGTTCCAAACTATAAACCAATCAATCTTTTATCCCTAAACACACTCCATCCATGCCTCCACACATGATATCCAATTCTCACATTGATCATGTATTGGAAACAACCCTTCATTATAAGGATTTAGAATGCATTGTATCACGATGTACGCACAATGACAAAGTTAACTCTAGTATTGACAAAGCGGATCAAGAATCTCAAAAGTTGCATTCAAGTGCACGTATCTTAGCAAAACAACTTCTTCAGGTAGGTTATCGATGGCACATTATGAAATAAGCATCTACATAGACAACACCAGGTGGTTCAACATGAGCTTAAAATATTTTAGAAAAATTTAAAAAATAAAGAAAATAATGAAAATCCAAAAAAATCAGAAAAAAGGATTAAAAACAGTAAAGAAAAAAATCATCCTCTAGTGAGAACTGCATGGGTGGTGCTTTGGACAGGTACCATGATGAAAACTTGGAAAACAAGTGTCATTTGTAGAATCGAGCATCTACGTGCACCAGTTCAGGTGGAAGTATCTCATCCCATCCATAATAAATCCAACATTCCATCCATCTCATCCATAATAAATACATAAACCATTGATCCAATCCATTTTCATCCGTCTGCATCCATAATCCTAGTTATCTTAATCTTGATAAAATTTTGGTAAATATCTTGACATGATCCTTTTTTATTGATCCTATCCTACCCAGCATTATCTAAGCCATGAATCCTTATCCAAATAGCCATCCTCTATCCGAACACCTTACCTTATCTCAAGATAATCCATATCCATCCATCCACACACCTATCCAGGCATCCACCCATGACATTCCATACATTGCTAGAAACTGGGGGCAGATATTTACATCTTGTGTCGGGAATAAATCTTGATCTATATTCTCCAACTTATATGGTTATTCAAACATTGGAAAACGTGAAATCAAATTAGTCTGAAAACAATTATGAGCCAAAATCCAAATCACTAGTCCATGGCATATTTTGATGAGAACATGTTCTTTATCAATCTTCATCTTTCATCGAATGTCAATCCAAATAATCAATATTATTCACATCTAATGCATGCTTCAATGTCACATCAAATCATCCAAAACACCTTTTGTTTCAAACCAAGCTTCAAAATCTTGATCGCTCAAATACAATCAATCCATCATCATCCTGGGAGATCCTTCCCAATCCTCGTGTTGCTTAACACAATCCTTGCATTATTGTGCATCCTCAACAATGTTATGATGATCGATCTTGATCAATCAAATCCAATCAATCACTCATCATCTCGAGATATCCATCCTAATCCTCGTGTTACTTAACACTATCCGTGCATTGTTGTGTATCCTCAACAATGTTATCATCATCAATCCATCGATCTGATCAATCAACTTTAGCTTGGTTTTCAAAAAAATCCCAAAACAGAGCACTAATAGCATTAGACACATCCTTATCCAAATCTTCAAAATCACACAAAACAAAAAAAACATTCAAACCATATCAAAATCAAAAAATAGGTCAAAAAAGGCAAAAAAACATCAAAAACATGGAATCTGAACTACGCTGTCTCTGAGATTAAATGTAGGAAAGGCTAATATCTGATTAGCCCTTGAGACACAACAACACAAACACTTTAAAAGAACACCAAAATCCAAAAACATCCAAAAAACCAAGAAAATACCAAAAACAACCTCAAAACATTTGAAAATATCAAAAACATCCAAATATTTGAAAAAAAATCCATCTGTCTCATCTTGCTTTGACTCGCAATAAACATTACTCATAATAAATCATCATCACCCTTAACCTTTGGTAAGACAATCAGAAACAAGTCTAGCAGGTCAAAAGTGAAAACTCAAAACATGAAAATCTCAAGTCTAGGTCAGTACATAAACAAGTTGGTCAACTCTTTGTGTCAATAGCCTATCATCCAATCAGTCCCATATCAAATCATTTGATATCAACATGTCCTAGGATGCATCCTTCCTACAATGGACATCAACATCAGGCATCACCGTAGTTTAGTCTTGGCTAGTGGTATGAAGAACATTAGCTTGTTTAATAACTTTATCTTTATTTTGTTGATTTATCTTATTGCACTCATTCCAAGGACCTATAAATGATTTCCAATCAAAATATTTAAATATATAGGAATGGGGCAAGGATAATTATCTTTTTTCTGTTGTGCTTGTTGGACGTTCTTGTAATATGACTTGGTGAATACTTGCTTTGTTAGGTGCATCCTAGTAAGATTTTCGTATGTCAAGTGTGAACAAGAATACTCCTATCTATTTGTTGAGTCAAAGTCCATTGCACTAGGTACAATGCCATCTAGTTCTTTATACCTTGATGCATTGTGCTTATGTGTTTTATCAAACATAAGGTAAGTAGCCCTTTCAAAGTCCCAATCCCTAATAAGGAAATCATCATCATCCATTTCTCATCACCATCTCTCATAAAGTTGGCTTTTTGGATCTTCTTTTCATCATCTCATTTCTTCTTTTCCATGCTAACATCATACTAGGATAGATAATCATCATCACCAGTGCATCCATCCTGCATCCAAAAATCATTAGCATACATAAATCTCATAATCATAACATATCATATCATCCATCTCATCCATCTCACATGCATTGCATTATCATTTGCATCATCATAATAACAATCCATATGTCCATCTTGAACCTATTTATTGCGAGATCGACCCTCAAATCAAATATTTTCACTCGATCTCTCGAGGGGGCAATGTACCAGTGTACTTTCCACTGAGGCATCTAAAAAAAATAGAACATTTTTGAATTTTGATCACGGTAAGTTTATTCTTTGAACCAACGCAGCAAGTACATTGCTTCAAAGAGGGGCAAACTATAGACATGCAAAATTAGCATCATGCATTTAATTATGTCATATTCATCTATTCATTAAATAAATCAAGTTCATTAAATTCAATCTCTAAATTCCCCCATGTAAATTAAATAAATTCATCTTTAGTACTAATATCATCCTCTTTGATTAAATATATCAAATATTTATTTAATCAAGTCTTTATCATTTTCCATCCCCTTTTGATTTAGTTTAATCCTTAAATCTAATTCAAATGAGTCAAATCACCTAATCCTCTCTTAAGTTAACAAAATCAAGATTAAATTTAATATTAATGCAAGTCTCATCCTCTAGCTTTTCCCACTTGCACAAATAAATGAATTTCATTAATTTGTTAAATCTTGGTATAAAAGCTATTATGCATTGGCTGTAGGTTCAAAAAACAATCTTGGACTCTATTTAGTTGTTGGATTTGACTTTACAATGTGCAATGAACCTTAGCATAGGTCAGTCATTAAAAAATAGGAAAAAGGCGAGGGAGAGGAAAAGTTCCTAAGTCTACAACTAGCTATGAATAGTAACAATGGAGTTCCTGCAATGGACAATTTCTCAAAACAATATCCCACTTAACCAGGGATTTCACAGTATCATAGAAATTGTGCTATCTTCTAAGGTCTGCAGATATTTTATCCTTCATCCACCACATACATGCATGAATCAAAGATAAATATTTGGAGCAGCTTTGAAATCAAGTCCAGGCTAACTTTGCACATCTATCTACCATCAGCAAACAGTAAAAAGTATGGACAAAGAAATCATCAACATGGCAAGAAATTTCATAATCACCCAACAACATTCCTAAGATCTATCCAAAGAAATAAGACAACTAACTAAACATCAATAAAATCTAAGTCAAACATCTAACATTGGAGACTGAATCAAGTAACATGAGAGAAACCAAGAAAATACACCAAGTCAATGCCCTTTTCTTATAAATTTCTTCAGCATGCCTTTACAACAACTCAACTCTCACTTTGCAAATGACAGGGGAGCCCTATTTATAGTTTTCAAAAGTTAAATGAATGGCCAAGATTCATTCTTATTGTGTGGCCAAAATTCATTACAAAATATGGTTTCACCTACCCCCAAATAAATCACAATTTAAAATTACATTTTGTTTTTACCCTAATTCGTCCTCTAGCTGATGGCACTGTAGCTCTTTTGTCTTTTAGCAAATTGCTATTTTTTGCTATAGCTACTCTTCAGAAAGCTCTTCATCTTTGGCAGGACTGTCTTCTTATTCCCTGGAAGCTGTGTATTCGATGAACCTGAGGATGACCTCCTGGAGTTTGTCTGTTTCAATGACTTCGTATCGCAATGCCTGGTAGCTCCGCTCCTTTGCATTTTCTTCTAGCCTTTCCTAATCTTCATCATATTTTGAGCCTTGGTCTCTTAACAGTTATGATTGGTCAAAGGCGCGGGCAGCAAACCTTAGGAACTCCATTGTGATTTCTCTAGCCATCCCATCCTTCATCTTTTCCTAGAAGTAGGGTTTGATCTTTTTTGGATCCATTTGCACAGTGGGCATATCATAACCCGTCATTAGCTTAAGATATCGGGCACATTCCCCCCAGATTTCCTTGATCCACTCAATATCAGGATCCACCCTGCCCAAGATTTGCTCCAACCTCTCCTTCCGGTTGTCAAAGTTTCGGTGCCATATATCCATTAGCCAGTGATCTTCTTTCTTAAATGCGAGCTTTTTCTCCAATGTGGCTTCAGGAAATTGAAGGATAGCTTCGATCCTTGGGAAGGTGGAGTCATAAGTTGCGGGGAAATTGGTGCAGAGCTTCTTTGTGCTCTCCAGAGATTATATCAAGTCCAAGAACTTGTTGGATGTCCGCACAGCCCTGCTGATTCCCATGTTTCTGATGTATGAGACTTGTCGGAACCAGTCCTTGGTGGTTTTCTCCAAGTTCTTTCTTCTTTCTATTTTGTCGATCTGCTCTTTGGAGAGCAGCTGAGGTGCGGTCGTGGAGGTGGTGGGCAGGTCCTCCACCGAGGACCATTGCTGTATATAATCCGTTAATGCTGCAACATGTGCCTTAAGCTCATCTTTGGAGATTTTATCCTGCTTTATCAGGTGCACCATTGTGGCCATCGACTCCTCAAGGTGCTCAACCTTTTTCTCTCTGGTTGTGATTCCCAAGTCAATGGTAGAGATGTTGTAGCTTACCCCAGCTTGGCCCATGGTGGGCATTGCGATTTGTGCTACTGGGGAGCTGAAAGCATCCATGGTTACTTTGGATCGGACCTTAGGCTTCTTCTCTTTCTTCGTTGTGATCTGGGCTCAAGCCAAGATGGCCTCTAGCCTCGCCCTTGGGTCCTTTAGCATAGGGGTCTTTTCTTTGAGCTGCTTCTCCAACCATTCAGGCACAGCAGACTTCCCTTTGGGAAAATCATGGTCACCTTCGCCCTTCTCAGTGGAGGGCAATATTTCTGCTTCTTTTCTCTCTGGGGATTTCCCTTTCTCTTTGGCAGCATCCTCCTCCTCCTCATCAGAGTCATAAATGAACACGAGGCGTCTGACAGGTAGCCCGGTGGATGGTTGTTGGATGCGGCTTTCTTCTCTTGCTATTTTTTCTTCTTTCTTCTCCTCAGTACCCTCACCCTCGGGGCTTTTGGCAACATGGGTCTCAGCCTCAGTCAAATCCTTTATCTATTACTCTTCTGGTGGCTGCCCCTCTTCATCATGTGGTGACCCTTTCGCCTCTATCCCAACGTTCTTCAATTGTTGTGCCATTTCTTCCTCAAGGTAATCATCAAAGGTCTAAATGATTTTCTTAGCACCCGAGCCACCCTCCTCATCCCCACCCTCAGAAGAGCCTATCTCCTCCTCATAAACCACCTTGTCGATGGTTCGGTGCTCGTACTCAGGGTGTTCATGATACTTATCAGCCTCCTCCTCAACAGGCTTCGAGGCTTCTTGTTCATGTTCCTGCAACTCCTTCGAGATTAGCACCGTGGCTTGCATAGCTGGTGGCCCTGTCAGTGGTTGTGACGGTTGAGCCATTGCAAGGACTTGGGCGAGGGCTGCTTGGAGAGTTGGATCCATCAAGATCTGGGAGAGCTCAGGGGGAAGGTTTTGCATTTGCCTTGTAAGAGCCTCAGGCATAGTGGCAACGAGAATAGGTGATGTTATGATTTGCCAGAGGGAGTGATGTGATTGGCAACATGGCAGTAGAGGAAGGGGGTGTAGTCACGCTGGAAGAGGAGTCAATGATTATTACTGATTCGGTTGGAGGCGAAGGGGCGAGATGGACAGAAATGTCCACTATTGGCAGGGAAGCGGCGACCATAGCAAGGGATGTGGGCACTGCAATAGGAGGGGCAGGGAGAGCCAAGGGAGGCTACAATTCTTCTGCACCTTCTGCTTATTTAAGCCTTTTTGGGGATGAGCCTCCCATTTCTTTTTTTGCAGGGGCATTGGGGTCTGGAGACTGCGCGGTCTCTATTCCTTTTCTTTTTTGAGACCTAGTGACAGGAGGAGACTTGGAGGTCCCGCCAGTCGACGTGGTTGTAGCAACATGCTCCATGGCACTTGGCTCACTTTTGAGCCCCTCATAGGTCAAGACCACCCCTTGTAGCTTTAAATGAGCCACCTGCCCATCGATCCACTCCTTGGTGCGAGTTAGGATTGGTTGGGTTATGGTGTCCAGGTCATCGACCTCCTGTTAATCCTAGTCAATCGACGATATTGGCAGGTTGATAACTGCAGGGTACCTTGGATGCATGATTGTGGACACATCCTCCTCGACCTGGTCCAGCACTGAGAATGGTTGCACCCTTCTTAGGAATAGTACCGTCATGTGCATATAATGCCTTGCACGCACTTCTTTTTCATCTTGGCAGTCGGCCTAGAAATCCTTGATGTGATATTTATGGGCATAAGCTGGCCCCAGTGCCTTCCTAACATGGCCATGTGGGTCCATCCGTGGGCAAGCGGTGTGGCAGTCGAAATGGTACACCTTCAACTCCTTCTCGGAGTTACTAGCACATTGTGACGTCTTCAGTCGGTACATGCACTGGCCAATGGTCATGGGATAGGAGATCCCTGCTATGTGCTTGTTACTAAAGATGGCTTGCAGGTGTTGGAGCTGCCGAGAAAGCTCCAAGAGGATGATTCTATCATTTGGGTATCGGGGCAGCCTATTCGGCCTTTTGGTGAAGCCCTAGGCCTGGATGTACGTAAACTTTGGGTACTGGATGTAGAGGAAGGCATATTGTTTTAGAAGTGCACTAGCGCTGTGGGAGACTCTCCTCTCGAAATCTCCAGTGATCAACCTGATGATATGGCCAATGAAGGCGTCGTTCACTCTGCAGTAGTCTCTCTTGAAGTTGCAGTACTAGAGCTGCGAATATTTATCATAGGCCTTTAGCCCTCGCTTCTACCTCTGATCAGGTGCCACAAACAGCCCGCTATACTGCCTTTGATCCACCAAGGAGTAGACAAGGTAGGAGGTCATATAAAACTTGGAGCTCTTCTTCACGTTGACAAACTGCTCATGGAAGCAGTTGCTTATGATTCCTCTCCAATAGAATGAAACCTTCGTTGTGACATCCTCGTTTCCCCGCAGGATCTGTTCAATGAAATAGGTCATCCATTCCTGGAAGTAGGCGGCCGTAGGAAGGCCCATAACTCTACTCAACATGGTTACCAGGTCGTGGTAATCCTCATAGAAATTGCTACGTAAGAGTTCCTGGGGAACCTTCGCAGCGCTGCCCCATTTTTCCTTAACCCAATGCAGATTTATAGAATTCTTGCATCCTGTCGGATTATCATCCCACGCCACCTGACATTTTTCTAATGTGGGGACCTCCATCTGTTGGAATGTGGGAATATGAAAGGTCTTGGTGATCCCTTCTCGTGACATGTCAGCAAGGATGTTTCCCTCATCAATAATTGTTCTGGTATTTGTCTTATACGCTTCTCGACAAGCCATGACGAATTCAGGCACCACGAGGGATGGAGGGAAACCGGCAGCCTTAGCTATTCCACTCTGCCTTATCAATCTGGCATTCTTTGTTGTTGGGTTGACCCTAACCCTGTGAGTAAATTCATCTATATCCACCTAGCCAATGTTAGTGTCGGTGATTTCCTTCCAATCCGTTGTGACCTTTGAGTGGAGTGGCTCGCCTTGGAACTTGTACTTCATCTAGTGCTTGTCCTCTTTCCCTCGAGGGGTCCTTCCTGATTTCTTTCCCTTGTCCCCTTCGGTGGATGCCCCTAAAGTTCCTACACCCAATTCCATATATTTTGCAAGCAAGGGCAAAGTTAGCACAATGGGTCACGAAAGCATTCATGTTAGTCCATATCTTGAAAACATCTATTTCAAATAATCAACTAAGCATATCATGAACCTTCATTTCTAGATGCTATTGACCTTTCATTAAGGGCATTTAGACAATCTGAGCCCAGAGGGCCGGACTTCCCTGGTAGGAATGTTGTTTGGAAGGGAAAATGCAACGAAAATCTCCTAGAGACTTTCTTTGGTCACCTTTTAATATGTTAATAAGTTCATGATGAAGAGGACCAAAATTCAAGATGTGGGCCGAAGTTGGATTCCAAATTTGGGCTCATTTTGATCGATTTAAGGGGGCTCAGAAGTCTCAGGCTAGAAAGCTGTCAAGAGATGGCAGTTTGGAGGGGCGGACAGCTGACAGAAATCCAAGGATGAAAGTCCAGGGTCTGGGGTCCGGAGGGCCAAAGGGTGGCCGACATTTGCTATTTCATTTTCGAGGGCTCGGGCTGGCGGAATAGAAAAGACGCACGAACTTCTCCATTTTAGACAGCCAACGCCGTGCAAAAGTCTGGGAGTAGGAGCCCAGCAGCAGGGTTTTACACTTTGCATCGGGCGACAATCGGCACGGCGGAGGTCGGAGGTCGGGACGCTAGGGGACATTTTTTGTAAGCAACGGCAGGCGAGGACGGGAGTTTTGGGTCTGGAGCCCGGCGAGCAGAAGGCAGTTCAGAGGTTAGGCAAGATCCTACAGCAAACGGTGCTTTGGGAATCGGTGATCGGAAGGACGGGGGGATTTCCCCGACGACGGTAGAGCGGCGGACTTCCGAGGACGGAAGTCCAGGAGCATGGGCCCAAGAGGCGCAACAGATGTGGATGCAAAAGGAGAGGCCAACAGCGGGCGAGGGTCGGGGTCCAGAGCATGGAGGGGCCGAAAGACTTCGCCGTGGGGAACAACAAATCACTTGCAGAATTTCGGAGACGGAGCTCTGGGGTCCGAGGCCCTAGAGGACCAAATGGTGCATGCTGAGTTTTGAAGTTCTTTGGTGAGGGGATGGTCGAGGTCTGGTAGCCGAGAGGTGGGGAGGATTTTGCAGTTTCTCATGGTGAAATGCAGGCAGAAATCCGAACGGAGAAGTCCGATGACACGGTCCCGGAGAGCGGCGTCGCCGTCGGTAGGTGATCAAAGTTTTGAAATCAGATGGTGACGGCGGGTCTCAGGTCCAAGGTGGACATTTTCCTTGCTCGAAGAATAGCCGCGACAGGGAGAAACTCTGAATCGGCGAGGAAGGCCTTTCTAGGAGTTTGTTATTTTTTTGAGCTCATGGGTTTGGTGCACAATTACATGTTCTACCATTTTATGCCTTCCTAATGTTTGTTCATTGATTTAAATCTTTCAAAATCATGAAAAACGACGCTCATGAATGGTAGATGGATGGCCTACCTCCAACATGCCAAGCGGGGAGATTTGGGATCCACTAATGGTCGACGGAATGACGTTGAGGGCGATGATCGAGACGATGCCAAAGATGGTGGGCTCCAAATGCCAGTTGGTCCAATTCGCCCTGCAATCCTATTTGATGAAAATGACCGGCTGGATTGGGAATTTTATACCCCAACCACCATGAATGTCCACATTTATTGTAGGTATGGCGGCAAAAAAAGTGGGTGGATTTGAAAATAGGTCGGCAACGACGGCGTGAAAGTTGGGGCCCAGCGGCTGGGGAGGTGCAAAACAATGGCCGTTTTAAGTTTTCACGTTGGTTGAACGGCAACGGTGGGAAGTGGTTCGGGGCCCGAAGGGTGGGAAGCCTCCGGAGATCCGCCCTCAGGGATGGTGGGATCATCACAGAATCTCGGCCTTGGAATTCTGGACGGCCAAGCCCGGAGCGATCGACGACAGGCAGGTTACAGAATTCGGACGACGAAAAGGCCGGCGGGACTCGGAGGGTGGGGCACTGCAGGGAGTCCACCATGGAGGATGACCAAACATAGACAGAACCCTGGAGGCGGACCTCTGAGGCCCGGGGCCCGGAGAATGGGGCGCCGCTCCAACAATTTCAACAAGTTTGCAGACGGCGTAGGGAGGCTCGGAGCCCGAGCTCTGGAACGACGTAGAGACATCGCCGGCGAGAACGACAGATCTAGAGGGGAAACCTAGAGATAGAATTCTGGACGCCCGGGCCCGGGGCTGTTTGCAAGACCAAATTACTAGAGGGACCCCGCGAGGTGCCGAAACGCAACAAAACCATAAAGGGGAGGCATGGTCGATTTATGATGGGACTTTGGAGCAACATCGACCATCTGAGACATCAAAAAGAAGGCATGCAAAATGAGGTAGCGATAAAAACAACCCGTTAAGGCAAAAAAAAAGAGGGTCCCCATTCCGAATGGGGCGTGTGTGCTAAGGGCACAACAAATGGTGACTCCACTGGAGAATGCTCCCGAGCATTCTAAGGATAAATATTCATTCAGGACCCAGAATCTCTAGTTTAGCAGACCAGGAGTGGCTTCCAAAGATGAATCTGGGAGGATGAGATCCTTAATTAGGTCAGCTTACAGGACATCTCAGAAGTGTGTGTGTAGTGAGTTCATTCTTTTCCTAGGGATAGTGACCTGGGTTACCAATTCAACCGAGCCAACTACGTGAATCGTCTAACACCAAAAGTAACCTGGACATTGCCCTGCTGCTAGTCAGGCATCCATAGCCCCGACGGAGTTGTCGCTACAATCTCATAGATATTGCTCTACTGTCGGCCAGGTGTCCATAGCCTTGGTAGAGTTTTCCGAACACCCATACGGTCATTTATTTCCTTTTTTCAGAATTCCTTTTTTCTCTTTTGCTCTGATATTTCACTTCTCTTTTATCATTTAGTTTGACCAAGTAAGCATTGAAGCCTACAATGGGTTTGAGACTGCAGTAGTCACTGGAGCAGACTTAATATTTTTCACTTGCTGGGGTGTCATGACAACCATGGTACAGTCCTTTAGAAATTATTATTATGTGCTTTGTGCGAGATCTGAGATGTGTGCAAGAAGATCTAGCCAAGGGTAAAGTTCTAAGCAAAATTCAAGCAAGGAAATCATTTACGGGCAGCTTTCAAAGACCAATAATCGAGAGTGAATGTTTAGCCCAAGAACACAAAGAATGGACATCAAAGTGAATCACTCGTGAAGCAAGCATAGCCACTGCTAAGGAGCGGGAAACAACTTTCGAAACAAAACTGCCAAGAGGGGGAAAACTAAAGAGCAACGCAAACAAAATGCAAGCAAGCCAGAAAGCAAACTACCCTAACCTATGTACAAGTTATTTACAATGATGAGCTCAAATGAGCTCAAGCCTGGAAGTAATGCTTCAAGTGCTGTCCGTTGACTGGCAATGGGACATTCTCACCAGTTAATGTTTTTAGGTGGAAGGAATTATCTTCCAAAATCTTAGCTATTTGAAAGGAGCCAAGCCAAAGCTTGTCGAATTTGTTGTGTCCCCCTTTCTTTTCATGGGCCTTGTCCCAATACAGGACCAAATCTGTGATTCTAAAGGCTTTGATCTTGGCTCAGCAGTCGAACCATCTCTTAACTATGCCCTGATGTTTGGCAAAATTTTCTATTGCATGGTTTCAAACTTCCTCTAAGTGCAAGAGCTCAGCTAACCGAGCTTCCCTACGATCTCCTCACTCATAAAAATCGTTGATGAACTAGAGAGTAGGAATCTTCAGATGGATGGGGAATATAGGTTCTAGGCCATAGACAAGGTGGAACGGGGAATCACCAAGGGCAGCCTTGTGGCGAGTACGATCAGCCCAAAGGGCGAAATAGAGCTGGGTATGCCAATCCTTAGGATTCCTGTCTAGCAGCTTTTTGATCACAGTAATCAAGTTTTTATTTGTGGACTCGACAAGGCCATTGCCCTGAGGGTAGTAATTAGATGAGAATTTAAGGGAAATCCCATAATCAAACGCCCAACTAGCAAATTTTAATGAAGCAAATGCAGGTCCATTATCACATACCAAAGCATACAGACAACCAAAGCAATTTAAAATGACACTTTCTAGGAAACTAGTAACTACTTCAGTTGTGCATTGCTTACATACTATTGCTTCGGTCCACCTAGTATAGTAATCAGTAGCGGTAAGAATGTACCTGTGTCCCGCTGATGATGGAGAGCTTACCGGACCGATGAAGTCGAGACCCCATTGCGCAAACGACCTTACCTCCAACACAGGCTACAGTGGAACAACATTCTTCTCCCTGGTTACAGCGGTTTGACATGTGTGACATGAACGAACGTGGCAATGGGCAACCTTGAAGACGGTTGGCCAATAATACCCTACCCTCAATATCTGATGTGCTGTGGAGGAATCCGAACCATGGCCTATGCCAAATTTGTTGTGAAACTCATTCAAGACTCGATCTACTTCTTCCTTGCCAAGGCATCTCAAATAAATGCCTTGATGATTCTTCTTGTAGAGAATGGAACCCTGCAGCATGTAGCCATTGCTTTTCAATCTCAGGGCCCGCTTTTGGACCCCTTGCAGGTGCGGCAGACATTTATGGTTTAGCAGATAGTAGACGACATTCTGGTACCACTCTTCGGGGGAGACATCCTCAAGCTGGTACTACTGCACAGTGAGTTCAGGTCCAGCTTCTGCTGCTGTTTCAACAATTGTGCGGGTGAGTGCCTACCCTCTCACTAGCTTCATCGGTTGGATCTCCATGTCATACTCTTGGAGCAGGGTGACCCACTTAGCTTTTAATTCACCCAATTTATTTTGCATGAGCAGTGTTTTCACTGCCGGGTTAGGGACAATGGAAAACACCTTATTGCGTAGAATGTAGTGTCTAAATTTCTTCACTCCTTTGACGAGAGCATATGCCTATTTTTCAATGTTGTGATATCACAATTCAACATCCTTGAGGGGGGCACTCATAAAGGTGACAAGATGCTCATTTCTTTCATTGTCCTTTCTGGTCAACATGCTAGCACATGAATGCTCTGAAGCAAATGAGTAGATGTAGAATGGCTTTAGATAGTCGAGGCTAACTAACACAGGTGCCTCAATGATGGCCCGTTTGATTTCTTCAAAGGATTGTTTGGCATTGGGCATCCATTCAACTTTGGCATCTTGTTTCAACATGGCATTGAGAGGTTTAATGATTTCCGCAAAACCTGTGATAAATTTTTGGAGAAAGTTGATCTTTCCAAAGAAAGATTTTAATTCTTTCTTGCTGCCCGGGGGCTAAATTTTGAGTAGGGACTCGATGCGCTCAGGATCTATGGAGATTCCCTGCTTAGAAATGGTATACCTGAGCAATCTACCTTTAGTCACTCTGAAAATGCACTTCTTAGGGTTGAGGGAAACCCAAAACTCCCGGCACCTCTGAAATACCTTGCATAAATCAGAGACATGATCACCCCGCCTTTTAGAGAATATGGTCAAATCATCCATGTAGATGATTATGCACTTGCCAATTAGGTCCTTGAAGGTGATATCCATGGTGCGTTAGAATGTGGCACCGACGTTGATGAGCCCAAAAGGCATTCTTCTGTATGCGAACGTTCCCTATTTCATGGTGAATGCCGTCTTGTGACAATCCTCATACTGCACCATTACCTGGTTATATCCAGAGTATCTATCGAGGAAAGACATCATTTGGGAGCCATTGATGATCTGCAACACCTCATCTAATGAAGGTATTGGATAGTTGTCTTTCTCCAAGGCGCGGTTCAGATTACAAAAATCCACACACAATCTAATCTCCCCGTTCTTTTTCTTGATCGGGACCAAGTTGTCCACCCACATGGAGTGGCTAACTGGAAAAATGATTCTTGCTAAGAGCAACTTTTGTACCTCCTTATAAACGACAGGTTCCAGCAAGGCATTGATAGGGTGCTGCCACTTGCGGAATGGCCTCAGTTCCGTCTTAAGAGGGATGGTGTGAGTAATCACAGAAGTGTCATATGTTTTTAAATCTTCGTAGCTCCATGCCACCACATCATGGTACCTTTACAACGCATCCGTGATTCCTCTCCTTTCCTCTGGCGTACACACCTTGTCGATAAAAATATTCTTGATCTCCTCGACTATCCCAAGGTTGTGACCATTGCATTGGTTGCTTATGGCCTCCTTTTTTGTTTGCTGATTCTGATCTTTGATCTGGTCCAAATCAAATATGCATTCCAGCTGAACCATGCCTCTAGGGATTGTGTTGGTTTTGAGGTTAATAACCCCCTCTATGTCCAGTTCGGCTTCCTGTGGATCAGCTTCATCAATTATCTGGGCTGCGAAGACATCAGAACTTGTGATGAATTGAAGGATATGCTTGTCATCATTGAAGACTTGCAAATGGGTAACATTATCTAGGACCGATGGCGTGGACACTAGCTCAACAGTGTATTTCTTGAGCCCAGACAAAGAGAGGGGTTGTAGAGTGCTAGTGGCTTGAGCCAAGGCATCAGCTATACGATTCTGAGCACGAGGGATCAATTGTTTATTGAATGCATCTAAACATTCCAAGAGATCCCAGACCCTATGTCTATAATTTGTAAGCCTCCGATCATGATAGGAATACAACTTCCTGACCTATTTAACCACAAGCTCAGAATCGCCGAAAACTTGCAGCATTTTTACATTTTTCTTCAAGGCCATGAGAAGGCCAAGGACTAAGGCCTCGTATTCCGCTATGTTGTTGGTGCAATATAACTGCAATCTGTGGGCAGCGAGAAATGTCTTACCTATTGGACTGATGAGGTCAAAACCGGCCCCAACTCCTTTCTTGGACTTTGATCCATCAAATCGGAGTGTCCAACATGCAGAGGATTCTTTGTCTTCAGGTCTGATTGAGCTTCTATTCTCGTTCAGCTGGACGGCTAGCCTTGTGACCTTAGGGGAATTTTTTGATTTGATGCATTAATCAATAGGTGGTTCTACTGGTGCCTCCTTCGGCATTTTTATCTGAGGAGCAGCTGATTTTCTAACATGGGCCACTGCTACTTGACACAAGTAACAATCAAATTCAGAGTGTGCAGCATTGTGAACCCTGCACCAGTTCGGTAACAAGAGATCCTGTAAATTCATTCGGGCCCCTAGGCTGACCTGATCCCTTGCACACTTTTCCATGAATTCCTGGAAGCCATTGAGTAGTCCCCAGTCGTTGCCCTTATCAAGCTCATCATTGGTTTCTATCAATGTTTCTGTGTCTAGGGGCATTCGTGTAGAATCGGTCGAAGGACTACATAGCATCAGTAATACTTCAACCGTACCTTCTTCCTGAAGCTCGACCTCATTTTGGTGAGTGAAAGGGCAGTAATTCCCCAGGTCAGTCTCGGCGAACAACACCTCGTTCAGATTATTGTACTCCATGATCATGTACTTCATACATGGTTCGCGGTCGATACAGATTTGATCTGGCAGCCCCTTCCACTGTAGCCACATGTGAGAAAGATTTGTGGTGGTTTATCCATTCAGTGCCTTGGTGAATTCCCTTCTTAAAATAATTCCATATGTATCGGGGATATCAGCCACTTGAATATCAATGACCTGTGTATCCGTGGGTCTATAGCAATCTACATCGAGATACGGTTTATTTCACCCATGATGTTGATCTCTGTTTTGTCCAGCTAGGTCACCTTTCTCTTTGAAGGCGTGGGAGTGATGAGCCTTGCATACTGCCAAGGGCATGACATTGACAGACGCTCCTAAATCGAGTAGGCAGTTGTGCAGGTTCTTCCCGAAGACCCTAATGGTGGTTAGGAAAGGGGGAGTTTCAGGTCTCCCCTAGAAGATGCCCGTAGGTGTGTCCATGTGATCTATTTGACCTTTGTTCTTATCATTGTCCATATCCATGGTTTTCCTAAATAGCTGGTCCTTGGAAAGCTACCTATTAGCTCTTTCCAGCTCCTTTTCAATTTGTCTAGTTGTTGATTGATTCACGTGAACATCCTTCCTTTTCTCGGTATTATCCTATATCTCTGGTTCTTTCCTAGATTCTTCAAAGGTAACCCTCTTAGCTGGTGTTTCTTGTGTTGTACTAGAAGATGGAGTCCCGTTAAGAACCCTAAAGAAGGCATGCCTTACAGCAGGGACTTTGAGTAATTCGAAGGCTGATAAGCTGATTTTTACCTTCTTGAACTCTTCTGCCACATATTCACCCATTTGTTCAATTTCTAAACTAAAAGCTTGGCCTATAGTAGAACTGAGAAGTTGGGCCTTCATTTGTCTAGACAGATTCTGGGATTGGCCTTGAGGCTGACTTTGTGACTGGTTTTGAGATCCGTTCTTGTTGAGGTATTGGGTGGGTATATGAGGAAGCGCAGGATTATTACTGGCATTTGGATCAGGCGGAGTGGCGAAATTGTTTGGTGGGGTAGAAGTTGTGAAGGGTTCGCCCGCCTGTCTATTCCTAAGGAAGTAGAGAGTCGACCGTTGATGGAAAATATGGACCTCATCTACAAATGACTCTTCTTCATCTACCGAACCATTATTTACTGAATCAAAAAGCTGAGCGAAAGTTTGTTCATTACTTACCTCTTGCGTTTGTTCATCCTCATGTTTATTTTCTCCACCTAAAGACTCAAGTATAACTGAAAGAGGAATATTGTTGCAAGTGGTCCAATGGGATCATGGCATGTGTGATATCTGGTTCGAGGCTTGTTTTCTCCTTCATCTCTATAAGAAGGAATTTAGGACCAGTAGCAAGAGAGTTGAAAATTTTGAATTAATACTATTAGACTGTCAAAATAATATGAAGCAAGTTTTAGAGTCTTTGTTTTAAGTTTCTTTTTGAAGTTCATACTTATGCATGTAAGACTGATAATGGGGTATGTGCAAGATCATGATGGGCCAAAAAGTGGCAATATGATGGGTATGTGGCTGATGACTATCTTTTTACCTTAAATTGATGAAATGAAAAGGGTTTTTAAAGGAGATTCTTAGCTTTCTATTGATATTAATTATGCTTTACGTTGAATTTAATAAGTAATTATTATTCATTTTCTATTCAAATTACAACTAAAGTCCTCATTGATAGGATGATTGAAAAATATCTATAGCTTTCAAACGATATCACATTTTTTGAATCCAAAACATGTGTCACATTCTATGCTTTACATACTATAGGATTAAAAAAAGAAAATTTGGATTTCATGAAGTTTTGACCAAGTTAAGGTGGTCAGACATACGAGTTTTTATATTTTTTAAAAAGTTGTAATAAATAATTGATAATTAATTATTTACTTGGAAAAAAAATTACAAAAAAATATGCATCGCATCAGGGCATGAGTCTTCTACGTATACCTAAAATCTTATAAAAAGTTATTATCATTTTATTGTGGTTAGGCTGGTCAGATAGACACCTAATTCTTATTTTTTCCTTGAAATTTAAGTACCACTGCATTGAAATTTGAAATTTTCACCAAATAGATTTTTTTATTTTTTAAACAAACCTAGTAGTTTAGAGATTAAATTCAATTTGCTACAGATTCTATTCTTACATATTTTTGAAATAATATAGATAACTTATTCAAATTTTTACGTCAAGTTTCCTAACTCTAATTTTTCTGAATTTTTTGCCACTTAAGGGCCTATTTTTTTCCATGATGATCCTACACATACCCAATGATATAGCATTTATAATAGAGAGTAATATTAGTTCCATGGTTATTGTCTCTCCTTGTATGTGTATTATGAGTTATGATTGAAACTAATCAAGAATTTCTTTCACTTGTCTCTATCATTACTTGATGGATATTTAGTTTCACACCTTATTGATTCAATGAGTTGATGTAAATGCTTGTATGAAATTAATGACTTATAAGAACTATGTGCTAGGATATTTGTAATTAATAATCCTAAACATCATAGAGGAATGTTGTAATGCAATATTTCTTGGGGTTATAGGGGCTATTGTGTAAATTGTTATCAGGTTATATACAATGGTATTGACTCCGTGCTTGGGATAAAGACACTCGTTCATGCAGAGTATTTGTGTTACACTTATAGTGTTGATTCATTAACTACTCAATATTTTAATCATAGAATATCAAGGGAATACTATTGTTGTTGTTTTGTGTTCAAAGTATACTCTCATAGTCAATACATATAACATTGATATATAAGCTACCAACTTATTTGGTGCATATTATAGAGTGGTTATGTGAGAGATATTTGTTATTGACAATATATTTTATTGTATTTGTGATAAGTATTTAAGTATACATTGTGGGATCACCCTCCTAGTTTTTACAGAGCCCAAATAGTAGGAATAGAAGTTTAGCAACCTCTATTTGTTTGTTGGCTAATTCCTTTAGAATTATTGATAATTGGAAATGGAAAAATCCATAGGTATTTTTAGAGATTAGTTTGGTTGTTAAAAAAAATAACCAAGACATACCTTACACTATTAGTTATATGGTCACCTTGCATAACACACCTTGCATGCTTGTAGAGCTATATTGTTTGTTCATGAGCTCCAAGCATACAATGTGTTGCTTGCCTCATGAAGCTTGAAGTTTATTATTTGTTCATGAGCTCCAAGTATACAATTTTTTTCTTGTCTCATGAAGCTCAAGGATCATTATTGCATGGTTCCTTATCAAATTTATTAGGAGGTATAACCTTGGTATTGTTTTATGAGAGCCGAACGAAGGCATGGGTATGTGCAGGATCATGATGGGCCAAAAAGTGGCAATATGATGGGTATTTATAGGGTATGTGGATGACCACTTTTTTTTACCCAAAATTGATGAAATGAAAAGGTGTTTTAAAGGAGATTATCAACTTTCTACCAATATAAATTATGTTTTACTTTGAATTTAATAAATAATTATTATTCATTTTCTATTTGAATTATGACTAAAGTGCTGATTGATAGGCTAATTGAAAAACATCTATAGCTTTCAAACAGTATCACATTTTTCGAATCCAAAATATGCATCACATTCTATGCTTCCCATATAATAGGATTTAAAAAAATAAAAAATGAATTTCATGAAGTTTTGACCAAGTTAAGGTGGTCATACATACAAATTTTTTATATTTTTTAAAATTTGTAATAAAAAATTCATAATTAATTATTTACTTGGGAAAAAATTACAAAAAATATGCATCACATCCGGACATGAGTCCTCTACTTATTTCTAAAATATTATAAAAAAATATTATCATTTTATTGTGGTTAGGATGGTTAGATAGACACCTACTTCTTATTTTTTTCTTGAAATTTAAGTACTACTGCATTGAAATTTCAATTTTTCATCAAATAGGTTGTTTTTTATTTTAAATAAAGCTAGTAGTTTAGAAATTACATTCAATTTTCTACAGATTTTATGTCAAGTTGCCTAATTCTATTTTTTTTGAATTTTTTGCCATTTAAGAGCCTATTTTTTCCATGATGATCCTACACATACCCACATGACTTCCCTTAGCCACTCACATTTTTTGGACACATACTAGTCATGTGTCTCATCCCTTTTAGGTACTCACCTCCTGGATGACCTGAAGTTTTGTGGCCCCAGAGTGAGCATGTTGTGGATACTCACCCTGTGGATGACCTAAAGTTCCATGGCCCTAGAGTGAGCACCTTTCTGTCGAAGCTAGATCCACCTATCTTATTCTTTTTTTATTATTTCTTTGGCATTACATGTTTGTGTATCTTGTTTTACTACATATCATACACCTAGTGCATGTCCTTATATGCCCATCTTGGTTTGATGAAGGATCTCAGATATTGGGGGCTTGGCCACCTCCTTTGATCTTTTTCATCCTCTATCTTGACTACATTGGTACAATTGGACCCCTTTTGAATGTCTAATTTAGTGTGAGTTTAAAGAAATTTCATCCTCTCACTAAAGCGGGGCCTAAATGTAGTGTCAAAAAATATTGTTGGTGAAATTTTCACACATGTTTGGGCCCTCCTTTTGAAATTGGGCTTAATGATGCATTGACTTAGTGTTGTAATGTGTTTAACATGCTCACATTAGGTCTTGGGAATTTGTAAATTTAAATGGTACCTTGCTAAAGTGTTGTGAAGTGTTGTAACACACTTTCATAGTTTTCTAAGATTTTATTAATTAATTGAACCTAATAAACCTCTTTTTAATCAAAATGTACCTTAATCATACCTTATTTGAAGTGTTGTAAAGTTCTGTACAACACACTTTCACACTTTTCTAAGGTTATGATTAATAATTAGGATTTCTTATGCTTTAATTGGCCTTATTTTGCATCCACAAGCCTCATTTAATGCATCTTTTCAAGGATAATCTTGACACAAATTAATATCCTTTCATAATTCAAGTGTTTTAGATTGAATGGACCAGATTTAGTGATCTGAGACTCATTTTCCAGCTTGGGCGAATGAGTCCCTCTTAGGTTTTTGGGTCTGAAACCTAGTTTCACACCTTCCTAAGAATTTTTGAAAATGGACCCATAAGTTATGCCTAATGGGATTCATTTTCCACCTTGGGCACGAATGAGTCTCGTGTGACCCAAATTCAAAATTAATTCAAAATTTTAGTATGATTTTATCCTCCTAGATATTATGTCAGCTTGTAGTGTTGTAATTTTGAGAACTCTTACATAATTAAGTATAAATACAAGGTTCTTTCACTCATTTTCACCTAAGAATTTTGTGAGAGTATTAATATAGCAAGTTTGAGTTCACAAGAACATTCAAGGGTAGAATTCTTCATCGATTGTTGTGAAAATTCAAGATCCATTGTCATGTCAAGGATATCAAGCATCAAGCGTGTTATTAAGCTAATGTTGTCATGTAGCATTAAAGATCCAAGATCAAGCATTGTTCTACACCTATTGTCAAGATCAAGATCTACATTCTTTATGGTCATTTCATGTTGAGTTGCAGATTTACAAGAAATCATTTACAAGGCATAATTCAAGGTATCATTTTCTAGTATTCATGTTCTTTTTCTTATGTTGCGCATCTTCATTTTATTATCTCATCATTTGGTTTAGCTACCTAAAATGGGTTTGACCAAGGAAAACCCCTATTCCCTAACAATCAACACACACACACACACACACTCTCTCTCTCTCTCCTTGTGTGATTGTAGATCTAGGTATCTTGGAGCATGAAGGAGCTTTGAATATTAGGGTACGGGATTAAGATTTTTTTTTGGAATTTTCCCCTCATTTACAAGGTTATCTTCACTAATAAAGTCACCTACAACCCCGAAATAAGAGTTTTAGATCTGGAAACAAAGAGGAACATAAAGAGTAGATTTCGAAGACTAGATTTGGACTTTGAAGCTCCATAAAACCCTAATTGGAATCATTTTCTAGTTTTGGTGAATGATTCATAGTTAGGTCAATTTTGATATTTTTTGTAGTTTTAGATACCTTTTTTTAGAAATCTATTCCTATACAGAAACCTAGATCTGGTATTGGTTCACCTAGCTTGATGAATGAGTCCTAGTAGGCCTAAATTTTAGGTTATTCAATATTTCAGGTCTCCATTCAAGCTCACTCAGGTTTCTAGGTACTCCTCTATAATTTTCTAGTTTGTTGTTGTTTTTATTTGCATTTATAGGTGATATATTCAAGTTTCATGCATCAGTAGGTTTTGTCATTAGATCTTGCATGTAATACATTTTTCCAAGCCCTAGCTTGGTGGTGAACCCTTCATTAATCTCTAAACATATCCTAGGATAGTCCCTTAGTAGATCTCTTCCTCCCATTATCATCATATTGAGATCTCTAGGGCATCCTTGAATGTGGAGTATAGAAAAGTTTGTTTCTGTAGGTCCTAACCCTAGTGGAGACAATTTTCTATCTTACAAGATTAAACTATGTGAATTAACCCCATATTTATACTAAATTTATAGATTAACCCCAAATTCAAATAATTCAAGCTGACACAAAATGTAAGATTAAAAATCATTACAATCCCACCAAAATTAAATTCAAAAAGAGGTGTCCTATGTGAGGAGGACTCATTCACCACTAAAGTTGAATGGGTCCTAGCACAAGTTTCTAGGACCTTTCTTCAGGGGGTGGAAGAAACATAAAAAAACCACCTCAAAAATGCATAGAAAGGGGGTCCTATGTGGAGAGGACCTATTCACCACTAAATGTGAATGTGCCATAGCACCATTTTCTAGGACCTTGATTTTTCCAAATTAACATTATGCAATTTGATTATTGAGTTTTAGGATAGATCCTTCGGAAGGTGTCATGAAGAAGGCTTAAATTTGAATTAAAAGGGGCCAATTAAGCTCAATTAACCATAATTAATTAATGAAACCTTAGATAAGTGTGGAAGTGTACTAGAACACTTTACAAAACCATAAATAAGGTATAATAACTTAGTAAATTTTATTCAAGAAGGGTCCCTAATTTAGTGTGAATGTGTACAACACATAACAACACTAAACCAAGGCATTGCTAGGTTAATATTATATCATTTGTTCCCAAATTAAGAAAAGAAAAGGGATACTTTTTTTGTTACTACATTTTGCCCCCACTTTAGTGAGTTTTCCCCCATGTCAAGTCACACTAAAGTAGACATTCAAGACACTTTAATATGCAACAATAATAAATATGCATAGCCATACACTATCAAAGGCCAAGAAAAATAAAGAAAAGAAAAGGATCAAGCACAACCATTCCAATGTGATGAGGAATAGGGCTATTTTTTTTTAACATATGCTACTCACTTTGGGGTATTGGAACATCAGTCTATCCACTAGGTACGCTATAGCAATGAGGTGGTTTAGTGAGAAATACATGTCAGTGTGTCAGATTCTCACCATACAATGAGAAATCCATCTTCTCATCGTAATAACCATACCAAAGATATATCCTCTTGATAACTTCAATAAGGCACCACAATGCTATGCTTTTGTATGCTTTTGAATGTCCTGTCTATAAGTTTTTTTCAAAGGGGATTTTACTTTGTTCATGTAAGGTATTCTTCTTAGGGAACAACGTGCCTAATATCTCCAAGAGAGGACAATTCAAGAATATTAGATAGCCACTTATAAGATGCCTCTCATTTTGCCGCATTCCATGAAAGGAGATTGTATGCTTAGAAATATCACACTCTTAGAGGACATCAAAACCCATGACACCACCAAGAAAAGAACACGTCAAAAGAAAAAAATAAATTATGCCATGAGATTTTTTGAAAGATGTCATAAATGTATGCCCCCACTTTAAAGTGGTTGCTACACCATTACCATGAGCAATTGCTTTACAGTAGCGAAGATTTTGTTCCTAAGACATGAGAGCTTTCCTTCGAAAACCCTATGCCAAGCCATATGTTTTTGAAATAAAGTTGCATCATGAAATAGGAAGGAATGGTTTCTCCTAGAAATACATAAGGGATCTACAAATTCGGGGTTAGTATGTCTTTGCTACAATGTTGTTTAAGAGCTCAGAATTGTTATCATTCCTAAAATACTCATAGAATTGGAAGAATTATAGAAAGAAAGTGAAAACAATGAAAAATCCTTTGAGGTCAACATAGAAGAGACCTAAATGTCTTGATGCTTTGCGTCATCCCCAAAAGGAAAATACAAGACACATGAAAAAAGATAAAGGAAAAGCTTTTGGGTCAACATGGAAGAGACATGGATGTCTCGATGCCTTGCATCATCCCCAAAAGGAAAACACAAGACAAATGAAAAATGCTTATGACATAGAGAAGAATGTAGGTATATATAGAGGAATGCACATAAAGAGAGAAAGATATCAAATGAAACATCATAGGGGATCACATTATGCACATGCAATTACCTAAAGAAACTTGAAAAAGACCAAGTCTAGTAAGGCCAATGCGAGTCAACCTAAAGCATGTTGTTTGCATCCTAATTTAAGTCTATATAAATGGAATGTGGACAACTAGCAAAGGGAAAAAAAATCTACCAAAACTAGGAAAATGCTAACAAACCATTTGCCCCCACTAAATGAAGGACAAGGATGAGCTGATATAGGTGATGAGAATGAGATCCTTGCATTTTAAAATGATTTATAATGAATAGAAAATAATGTAATAATGAGAATGTTAAGATTCTACAACTATTACATGGAAAGGAGTGGAATGCATTCTTTAAGGGATTATTTCTATGATATCAAGCTTTTTGAGTATTTTTTGTAATCACGACACTCATCGGTACTATGTCCAATAACTCGATGATATCGACGGTGCAATGTGTTTGTATTCTTAGGATTTGATTTTTTATCTTCTCTTATGGGTGTAATGTAATCAATCCTCCATGTAGAATTATATGTAAATTCCTTTCAATTGTAGTTGGTGGATAAGGGAATTGTAATTTCTTTAGTTTATAAGGCCTTTGTTGCTTGCTAGATTCACCTATTTCCCTAGGCGGATATAGAGCAGGAGGAGCCAAAATGACCTTATCTTTTTTATCATAATTGTGGGGCATTAGTTGCTCTTTAGGAAGGAGAACACTTATGTTAGGAGGAGGATCTTTATATCCCATCCCTTTGGTATCTTCAATTGGGATTTTCTATACAAGTTGATGAATTTCATGTTCACTTGTTGTATCACATCCTTGTTTACTTAAAATCGTGAATCCTTTTTCACATGTCTCTTGTAGATTGATAGAAGTGTTTGTTACCTTGTAAACATAGAATGGTTGAATGTTTGATTGACTAGAGGAACTAGGTTCACATATTGTAGGGAAATTTTTCTTACCTTGTGACTCAATTTCAAGATGTAAAAGACCAAACATCTCAAGTTATGTTGGTTGTTTCATGGAAGGATATAAGGATGCATTAGACTCAAGGTTGTTAAGGAAATCATTTATGAAATCATTCATGTTGTCATCATCTTCTCCAATTATGTTAACAACATGAGGAGGACATGCATTAGGAGTTGTGTGAGCATGAGTAGGTTCAATTTCATTAGGGTCATTTCCATAAACACAACTTGAAAGATCAACCAAAGAGAACAAAGACTTCTATACATTGCTAAAATACTTGTCCATTTTCAAATTTTTAGATCTAGATAAAGTAATTTATTGATTACAAAATATAGTAAGCTGAAAATAAAATGTTGTAAATGTAATTTTGATTTTTGCAATGCACTTAGATGAAGAAAATTAAGGTATATGGAATGAATTTGATGAAACAAAAAATAAAAAAAATGAAACAAGAAAGTAACAGTAGCAAACAAAAGCCTAAAAATGAGATTTTAATTTCCAAAAAATGTAGATCATGATCTAACAGGGACTCATTTGCTAGTATGGGTGAATGGATCCTGGTTAAAGATTTTTGCAATGTTTTAACTGATTTCTGAGTGATTTTTAATACTTTTCATAAGCCAAAAATTATATAGGCCCGACTTGATCATGACTCATTTTCCAATAAAGGTGAATGGGTCCTTGATTAGGGTTTTTAAATTTTTTTTGAATGATTTTCAAGCTTTCTATGATGTCTTTTAGTTCTAGGCCTAAGACAGTAACTTTCAGTTTAAGATTTTCTAGAAATGGAATGTGAAAATGTAATAAAATGATGAATGTAAAGACCTAATTTGAAATGAGATGTTGTTTTGATTTTTAAATGAAAATTTATGATATCTAAATGATATGCAAGATGACTTATTTTTTTTTGTACTTTTTAGATTTAAGAAATGCAAAACAATGGAATTCTAAACTCTAAATGAGATGTAATTTTGAATGCAAAGTAATCAACCCTAAATGAGATCTAATTAAATGAAAATTAAATACAAATAAATGCAATATCTAACTTTGGATGCAATGATAGACTTCAAAATTATAAAATTGCAATATTCAATAGGTCAGGCTGACCATTAATGATTAGGGGAAAAATAGGGTTTACCAAATCAAAATGGTAGACCACTAATTATCACCCTAATGCATGTGATTTTATGTGTGATATAGTGAAAATAATAATAAAAAACTAACCCTAACTATTATAACAACTATGAGGGGAGATTTGAGAGCTCAAAATGATGTGTACCTTGCTGCAAGAGGCTTTTTTTAGGGCACAAAGGACTCATTCGCCTTTAGTGGAAAATGGGTCCCTCTTATAGTTTTTGAAACTAAGATCTAGGTTCTATTCCTTAATTTTTGCACTCTTAGATCCTCGGTTATCAACACCTGAAAACTTGTAGAAAATTTTGTAGGCTTCTTTCCGTGTTCTTGCACTATGAATGAAAACTTTACAATTTGAAAAATTTGATAGTTTTGCTTCAAACTTATTCTCCACTTGATATTTAACCTATAAATTTGCAAACACACATTCAAGAGGAGAAAAAATTGTTGATTTTTAGTGAATATGGGTTTGCCTAAGTCAAACCCCTTGTAGGTAATTAAACCCAATGATGAAATAATGAAATTAAAGCATGAACATGAAATAATGAAGTGTTGATACCTTGGAAGTTGTCTTGGGGTATAAATCTGCAAACTAACATATAATGCCATTTAAGAATGCAGATCTTGATCTCAATTAAGATGTGTAACAATGCTTGCAAGTGGATCTTCAATGCTACATCCACATTCTTAGCTCAACAACATGCTTGAATGCACTATGCCTTTGACATGAAAAAATGATCTTGAATTGCTACAATAAACTCTTGATAATCTTCCCTTGAATGCCTTTTAAATTCTCTTGCTCTTGATCTCATGAAATCACATAAAATTTCTAGGTTTATTAGGATGAAACTATGTGAATTAACCCCATGTTTATACTAAATCTAGAGATTAACCCCAAAATTCAAATAGTTCAAGCCGACACGGGATCTAGAATTAAAAATCATTAGAATCCTACCAAAATTAAATTCAAAAAGAGGTGTCCTATGTGAGTAGGACCCATTCGCCACTAAAGGAAAATGGGTCCTAGCACAAGTTTCTAGGACCTTGCTTCGAGGGGTGGAAAGAACATGAAAACCCACCTAAGAAATGCATAGAAAGGGAAGCTCTATGTCAAGAGGACCCATTCGCCACTAAAGGTGAATGAGTCAGCAACATTTTCTAGGACCTTGATTTTGCCAAATTAAATGTTATGCAATTTGATTATTGAGTTTTAGATCCTTCAAAAGGTTTCATGAAGAAGGCTTAAATTAAAATTAAAATGGGCTAATTCATCTTAATTAACAATAATTAATTAATGAAACCCTAGGTAATTGTGAAAATGTGCTACAACACTTTACAACACCATAAATAAGGTACAATTTAGTACATTTTATTAAAAATGGGCCCTAGATTAATGTGAATGTGTACAACACATTACAACACTAAACCAATGCATTGTTAGGTTAATATTATATCATTTGTTCCCAAGTTAAGTTAGGAAAAGTAATATTTTTTCTGTTACTACAAAATGCAGCATTAGAAATTGTCACCCTTGAGAATTTCACATTATGTTTAGCTCCCCCTATGTATTTGGACATAATTATACATTTAATTAATTTTTATAAATAGGTTTGAAAAATCAAACAATGGGAATGAAAATTAGGATTTAATATTTTCCCCTAACACAATAGGGTCCAAAAAGGATGGGACTAGTCTAGGGTGTCGCATGCTCTAGACCACCTCTTTTTGGCTCCGTTTCAGATATGTTAGTATTGGTATTTTATTATTTGAATTTCTAAAATAATTTTTCAATTATGGGTGATCCCACAATAGTGGTTTACAACTTTTTGCCAAACTGGGCACTTAAATAATTTTTTTTTAACTAAATCTTCACTTTCGGGCACCTATAGCAGCTAAACTGTGAGGAATTTGAAGATGATGCAAAATAGAGTTTTGTGACATTTTTTCTGTAGATTCTAAATATACTTTTTTCAAAAAATTTGGAATCAAATGACACTTCTTTTTCCATCTCCCTCGAAAACTAGTTTTTTTAAGAAAACATTTTTAAAATGCAATGTTGACCATATAATGCATAATTTTTTTTTCCATGAAGGATAAAATTCTAATTCTTCTAAATTTAGATTTGTAACTCTGATATCTAGTGCTTCCACTTGGTTAGATAGTTTTTTATTGAATATTTTTTCTTTAATCAAGTTTCGAGGGAAAACTAATTACAATTCAGACATAGTGCAACCATATAACGCGTAACTATTTTTGTATGTATCAAAATTCTTTTTTTTTTGTTGGATCAAGGACTTCAATATTTGGTGCACTCATATTTTTTAATTTTTTTTGATAATCTGTTATTTTTACACATGTGCATAACAAAGAGCTTGATTTTCAGTGAAAAATCTATGTTTAATAAAACTAAAAAAATAAATACATAATAACACAAAAACATATTGAAATTATATTCATTGGATAGCTTGTTCCAAGGAAGAGTTGATTCTAGTTGGTTCTATCAAGTCTTTTCCATTTTCATCTTCAACCTGAGCTCTGATGTGCAAAAAAATTGATTTTTTTTGTGAACAAGGAAAAAAATCAGGGAAAGGGGGGGTTCGCCCGAACTAGGGGGGTTTGACCAAACCCCCAGGGGTTCAAGTGAACTAGGGTTCATTCAAACCCCCTTCCATAAAGGGGTTTCCATTTGGTTTTTGTCTAATTAGTCTGTACATGCATTAAATGGGTTTGCTCGAACCCTGGTTTGAGTGAACCCTCTTTTGGTTCGTTTAAACCAACTAGTTCATTTGAACCCCCAAAATGATTTTTTTTGGAATGGGGTCATTTTTCACAAGTTTTCCTTCCTCATTCAAATTGTAAACCACTTTTGTTGGTTTACCCCTATTGATATTTTATTTTCACAAAATTAGAAGAATTACATATAAATACAAAGTATTTTAACCATTTCAAACCTAGCACTTTCATTTGAGAAAATTGATCATCCTAAAATAAACCAAGGATAGCCAAGATCAATTTTTTTGACATTATTATAGCATTTATATGAACCAAGCATCATGACAATCATTAATTATATTTTCATGTATGTTTGTTCATGGCTTTTGATAAAAATTTTTTAGTACTAACACTTGAAATACTTCAATCAAACAATCAAATTCTCCTTTAAGGTGATGATTACATCACTCCAAACCATCAAGGAATGCAAATATGAATGGTGAGTTGTAGCATTTGATTAGGTGCAAATAATCTGCACATAATTAAATCTAGAAAATAACACTCTTATAAGAATGGAATGTGGAAATCTAATGTCTCTTAATTCATTACTTATTTATCATTTATTCTCTGCCTATCCAAGGGTCAACTCTCTTTATACATCATCATAGCCATTGTAGAGTTGGAAATATGAAAAGGTGGTTGGACTTAGGAAAGCCTCTATATGGCACAACCCTTTCCCCTCTTTCATGTGCACAAGTTTTCAGATATAAAGTAAAGTGGAGGAATATTGAAGACTAATTTCTCATTCATGCATTCAAGTCATACAAGTTGATAGTACATGGAAACTAGATTTTTACATAAAAAAGTGAAGCTCTGGTAGTGACCTTAAGATAACAAGACCTACAGACTAGAGGCTTCAGGCTTGTCATTACAAATATGAAAAAAGTAGGATCCTAGTCTAGGGTGGAACATGCCCTTGACTAGCCAATTCATCACTAAATTTATATGATAGGTTCATCTGTGCACACTCCCTAATTTCAAGAATTATTTTCTATCTCTTAGTTTTACATCTTTTCAAAATCATAACATTTTTTTGCATTTAATAGTTAACCTAGGAACAACATTGCATCTTAAAATTCAGATAATTAACAGTCAATCTACATCATCAAAACCACATGATATAAAACAAGGATTAGAACCCTGATTCACTATTCTAACTCATCCATTGATATTTGTAATCAAGTGGATTTGAGATCTTTTCTAATGTTTAATGCCTTGTATTGGAAGAAGTGTGATTTAAGACTGAGATCCCATTTCTCAATCAAACAAAGTCCTACAACCAAACATAAGTTGTATATAAGCAAAAGACTGATAACCTCTTATAACTACAATAGGATATTAAAAAATGAAGCCCAACTCCATGTATAATATATAAAACTATGGAACCCTTGTATCCACACAAATGAAGCTTACTTGCAAGAATAAAAAAATAATAAAATGTATTTTATCTATACAAAATGAGTCAAAAAGATAAATAAAATTTTACCATAATTACTATGGTTACTATTGATTGTTACATTCTTATGTACTTTAAAAAATAATCACCAATATTAATAAACTTAAAATACCTCTAAAATTTCTTCCTTCATATAAACTCATCCAAAATCTTTTAAATAATTATATTTGTAAAAGCCTTTACATACTATAAACATCTAAAAATACTATAAAATGATTAACAAATACTAATATTCATAATTCAACTGCTAAACATATCTGCAATGACTTAAATAAACATAACTTTACAATTCTTTGACGAAAAAAATTATAAATATATACCTATTTGAAAACATCTAAAATACTTTTACTTATTTATTAACAAATAATTAAAAGTTAACGTTAATTAATCAACCAATTAGAATATAAACTACGAATGATAATCAGTATTTATAATTTACAAAGCAATCGTACAATTCTCGTTTCTTTTTTACAAGTACTTTTAAAAACATTTAGAATACGTCTTTTTCACCCAAGGGACAATGAAAGATGAACGTCCCCATGCTTCGCGACCTTCCACCACCGCATAAAGCGACCAAGATGGAGAACAAAAATTCTACGTTCATTATCACTTTCATATAACATGTTTTTGAGAGTCTAACTGAGCTGTGAGTTAGGATCCTAAGTTGTAATATCAACAGCTAAGTTTATTTCCCCTCCAAATCACCAAGTATCACATCCCAGATGCCCCGGCTAAGACGAAGAAATCAAGTGCAGAGAGAACGTGAAAGAAGAGGAGGATTCCAGAGAGTGGGCGAGGAGGAAAGGCAAAGAAGAAGAGAGCGACAGAGGATTATCTTATCTCACCCCGGTCCTATAACAGAGCGAGACACGATGGTCGATATTCAACCCTTTCGTTTAACAGCGCAACACACGACGGCCTTATCACAACCCTTTCGTTTCGCAGAGCGAAGAAGAGCAGAAGATGCAGTTGAATCCGTTCGCCATACACTTGCAAGAGATACTTTACTTAGACCCACTCCAGAGAACGTGTTACGAGAACTTTTCGGAATACCGGAAATGATACTGCGGAGCCGACGAAACAGAGATGCAGCCATGGATGAAGCGAATCGAGTTGTGAGAGAACAGATGAAGAGGGAGGCGCGATTGTTGATGGGCACCTTTCAAACAATAAAACTATCTCTTGTTCATATTAATGAAGTTTCTGTCTGTGTAATTTGTCTAAATGAACTTGAGGTGGGAGAAGATGCCTGCCAAATGCCATGTCACAGCAATCATATTTTCCACCCGGACTGTCTTCGGCAATGGTTAGAAAGGAAGAAAAGCTGTCCGCTGTGTAAAACAACTGTGCCGTATCCATATCAGCAACCATCTCAACCCTCACCTTGAATAATGTGTGTATATTTGGATATAAAGACTTAACGAACTGTATATTTAGTTCTTATGATTACTAACATTGTTACTATAGTTTTCCCCTTGTTCGTCTGCAAAATATTTAATGCATTACATCCACTGATAATATTTTAGTCCTTCCATTGGGTAGTTTTTATTGTAAACTGCCTCGAGTATGCATCGGTTGTTTACACACAAATTTGATATTTAGTAGTCATTTCAATATGCAGGTCAATGAGTTTTACTCATAAAATTATAGGGTTGAATTCTGATAGCAATATCACATACTTAATAGAAAAATGTGTGGTCATTGTTTTCTTATGCATCTAAGAATATATTGCATGCAATAAAAATATAGGGGCGGTGTATCAAGTTGTCAATGTGTGGCATTTTTATAGTAATAATAAGTTCATTTTGTTTATTGGTTTTGTTTTTTAATTTGTCTTTTGGGTTATAAATTGGTGATTTTAGATTCCTTTTAATCTTATTTTAGTTTTAAGATTGTAAATATTTTTCATTTGTTTGTGAATCTTTATGACATTAAGTATATTTGTTTTTTCGTATTTAAGTGTTTTTTTTTTATATAAGAAAATAACTCTCTGTAATATATAACCATGCAAAATGTGGTGTTTTAATTTTTTTGGATCAAACATCTCTTGATATTTGGGGAGAATAGGACAAGGTCAAATAGATATCCAACCAAACTGATATGCTAGTAGAAAATCAGCAATCTATCCCAAAAAAAAATTAATGTATCTGATTTTTAATTGTTTTTCTTCAAAAAAAAAAAAAATGTTATTTTTTAAGAATTTTAGGGTAAAATAGGTTTTTCATATACATTTTAGTTTGTAATTAAAAAATTATTATTTTTTAAATTTTCAACATCAACGAGGTTTTTCTATGGTTGAGAATTCAAATCCTCCTCCACCACAAAATCCTCCCTTACAAAACCCTCCTTCTATCTATGACTTAATCAATGACAATTTGATTAAATTGAGAAATATTTTCCACTTATACAATAGGCACCCTCACTTTTCTACAATGAAAGCCAGTTTACAATTAATAATTACTAATGTTGAAACTCTCACCAACCAACATATTTCTTTTTTAGAGTGGCAAGAGGCCAAGAGACAATAATATGCTGATGGATTGTCATACAACTAGGTGAGAGAAAATGACATTCTTAAAGCCCAATTAGCACAATTTTTTTATCAATCATAAAACTAAATAACTTGTTGATGTGTGTAAGCCTAAATATTTCATTAAATGGTGCACACATCAAATTATCTTAGATAATTTTTGGGATCGTTGGTGGATGGTTTTTGATAAACCACCCAACAAAAATATTCATGTCCCACAATATTTTATTTGAAAACAATATAGTTGATTTATTATGGGTAAACATGTTAACTACTTTGATATGAGGAATTTCTAAGGTGTGGGTAGAGGAAAGCCTCAAGATAGACCCAAGGAAAATTGAGTAACCCATATTATTACTCCTGCTCTATTTTCTCTCACACCTCCAATACAACACCCTTATATTTTTGTAGATGCAACACATCTGAGTATCTTGGTTGTGCATGCTTTGACTAGCCATTTCATCACACAGTTTTCATAGTTCATGCAACGATATGATAGTGACACACCTATTGGATCATATGCTATTGGTATACCATCCTCTTCTTCACATATTTGTGTACCTCATTAGTGCACTATGTACAACCACATATATTTTGGTCCCCTTGCAAAGACTACAAAGGATCAGATGGACACATCTAATTATAAGGTCAATCATATGTCAAATGTAGGAGATGAGAGAGTAGAGCATGAAGCACATCTTGGAGACTCATTGGGTGCTAGAGATGAGGAGCATGTAATGGTAATACTTCAAGTAATTTTATAGTAATGCATTTTATCTTAAATTAATATTTTATAAGAGATATTAGTACTAATGTAACTTATTTATCTACCAAATTTAACAATTGATGAGGGAGGGTCAAATTACATAGGTCTAAGAGGGTACACTTATGACCATTTCATTTGGCTTAGAGAGTAACTTCATGGTATACGTTTTTATTGTACATATCATTTAAATTATGATTTAGATGTTAATTTTTTTAAAAATTTATGATTAGAAATGTACATAGATTGATATTTTTATCTATTCTTGTCTTTCTATGCAATAACATGTTGGTTTTAAATCCATGATGACTACTTCCGAAACATTGGAAGAAGGATCACAATAGGTATATGTTTTTTTTATATTCTCAACATTATGATTATATGCACATGTGCATTTATATTCTTACATTATTATAATTTTTTATATAGGAAACTATCATAGTTGGTTAATCCATGATAATCCCTTCTACAACAAGAGAATAAAAAGAATAGGAGGTATGTGTTTATTTTATATTGTAGATATATACATTTAGATAGGAGTAGATATATGTTTAGTTTATTATTATTTATCAACAATTGTATATTAATTTGCATCAATTTTATTTTACATGTTATAGTCCTTTGCTTGATTTAGCAATATGATGGATCCTCAACCATTTCAATATGCTAGGACTCTTGATTTTCCTATGAGACAATCATTTATAGAACATCCTGCAAAAAAAATAGTGCAAGACTTGAGGTAATCAAGAATTTTATTTTAGATAAAATATAGTTCAATATAGCAATTTTGATGTTAATTTGACAATTCTAAATTATAATATATAATTTTTTATTTACTACTCTAACATGCCAACAATAGACATAATTAATCTAATTTATGGTTTGAATTGTTATTGTGCAGGAAACTTTAGAGCCACTAAGTATATCAAGGAGGCTCGATTTGATGATCCAACACAAGATTAAGATTTTATAGAGATTGATACATAAATATTTGACATGTATATTGATAGATCTTAAGATGAAATATGCAATATTTAATAAAACTTATTTTGAGTTTGTATATATGCTAAATTTGTATATGTACATACACAATTATTCTACAATTTGATATAAAAAATTAACATTCAATCTAATTTATTTCTTGTGTGCATGTCTTTCTACTTTGAAACTTAAAATTGGAATGTATAATAAGTTTAGAATGGTTAATTTATGATCATTAACATGTTATAGATTAATGAAATTACACTTTAATAAAAAATATGAATTGCAATTAGTAATCCATCTATGTTAGTGTTAAATTTGGCTGCCTTGGGAAGCTTCACCAAACATTATCATCATTTTTCTAATGTTATCAATCATAACATGAATGTTTATGTTCCTAGGTATAGATATGAAAAGATAAATTACAAGATTTTTAAATTTTGAACCATTCTTGAAATGGCTACAAATACATCATTTTATACAAAAAAATGTAACACTAAATTATGATTATTTGTGCAATGTTGGATTGGTTTAAATATAGAAGATGCTGGTGTCAACCACCTCCCAAGAGCACAACCTACAAATAAATCTTTATAGATGAGAGAAGCAACACAAGGCTATTTCACTAGAGATGAAAAAGTTGAGATGAGATAATAAATTGCATAGTATAAAAGCCTTTTAAAGGCATGAAATATATGACAAGTGAGAAAACTACTCGATACGGGAAAAAACCACCCAACTAATTAACCCTATGTTAAACTTAACACACTAACACCCCCCATTAAGTGCAAACTTAGGGAGAATTATTATGCAAAATGAAGATGCAATATGGGTCTTGGATACACAACCATGTTAGGTAACCATTTACAATGTAAAAGAAAATCTCTCACAACCAGAGAAAAGGAGAAAAACCATGTGGGGAAAAACCCATCTCTGAAAGAGAGAAAAGAAAATAAAAATGATAAATGGAGGACTCACTAGTACCCACAAGGAATACATACACACATGTTCCCCCAAAGGAAGGAAAGAAGAGATATTATATGCCCCCCATAATGAAGAAGCTCCAATACTGATAAAATATACCTAAAAACAAAAGATGATCCAATGCCTGCAAGTAACTCCTCTCCTCAATTAGGAAGAAAAACATCCACCAAATGATGAATAATCCAGTCCATGTTGAACTAAAAATATGAAGGAAGTCTCTATAAATAGAATAATCCACCACATCATCATGATAAAAAACAACCAATAAATGTGACAAATCAAGTGAAAGTGACGACTCATCAATGTAAATCTCCAAAGACAATCTAGATGTATCAACTACCATGCTAAAACTATAATCAAAGAAGACAAGAATCCCATCAAGTATGTCTCCCAAATCTACAAGATGAGAATCCATAAAAAAATCTAATATTCTTGCCAAATACTCATCCAATAAAGCAAGATTCAAAAAACTATGACCAACCTACTCTTGAGTGAAGAACTCAAATCTAAAGAAGAAGGAGGTGAAGGAGGAGGAATCTCAACACTAGTCTCAAGAATACCAGATGATGTTACAGTAATGTAGATACTTTCCATCTATTAAATTACTCATGGTGAGGTACCTATTATTGTAGAGTTCATTGTAGATTATGTTTTCATTAGAGAGGATGATACTGACAAAGTCATTATTGTTGGTAAAGCTAATCATGAGTCTCACCTCTATGCATTTTCTCATTTTGTTGTTATGATGATTATGATCCTTGCAGCCCTCTTGCTAGTGTTGATAGTAATTCCTTGAGAGAGATTGGTCATTTGAACTTTAGAATTATTTATACTGAGATTGGTCATTTTCTTTGATACCATGTTGGTGTCAACCATCTCCTAGGAGCACAACCTACAAATAAATCTTCACAGATGAAAGAAGCAACACGAGGCTATTTTACTAGAGATAAAAAATTGAGATGACATAATAAATTACATAGTATACAAGAATTTTAAAGGAATGAAATATATGATAGGTGAGAGAACTAGCCTTGATACATGAAAAAATCACCCAAATAATTAACCCTATGTTAAACTTAACACAATAACATAAAAAAGGCTAGTTAGCTAAAAAATTTGTTTTTATTTTGTAATTAAAAGGATCAAGATTGTGGTCACAAAAATGTCCCTGCAACTATAAACATGACTTGGCATGCCAAGATGAAATGTTTATTTTTCTTAGCTGTACTAAGTTGATGGCATTACAATCTAAAAATTTGCACCTTGTAATGGGATGAGTCTCTCATAATACTAGTTTTGTATGTTTATTACTTACTAATCACAATGAGTTCTTCATTCTCAATTGTGATGATGAAAATTATTATGTACATGATAATTTTTTTATCACTACCTTGATTTTGTTTAGTTGTTTTTGTGGGATTAGGCTCTATCACTTTACATCAAAGATCTACCTTGTATAGTCAAAAAATACACTAGATTTTATCTCAAAATTGTATATGGCCAATCACAAACCTACTCTAACTCCCTTTCTCTATCCAAATTCAAAATTAAGGTGAGATGTTAGATTCACTATTAGTTGATGCTACTATATATTCATATATTATTGACAACCTCAATTATTTGACTCACTCTAGGCTTGGCATTTCATATGTCATTGGCATGGTCTCTAGCTACGTTGGAACCTCATGAACTAAAATAGAAGGAAAACTACTAGATCCTCCACTATAGTCAAGGAACTTGTTGATGTGTTTTTTATGCACTTTTCAACACAGGAAGTGCGTAGGTGCACTACCTCTCTTGAAAGACAATCTTCCACAATCAGATTGCAGATCACTATCCCAAGGTCTCTCGGATGTCAGGTCATGACAGTGCTTAGATACCTCGGTAGTTTGATGTGATTTGCTGGAATCACAAAGCGGTCTTACGGATGAGTTACAAAGCATGGAAGTTGGGTTTGCAAATGCAGTTTCAAAGTGCTGAAAGTGAATGAACAGTGGCTGTCCACTCAAAACAGCAAGCTGAAACTCATCAAGTTCATCTGATTTTGCTTCATGGTGATGCTTTGGATCCTACTCTAACCAAGGATTAAAAAAATAGCAAAAAGAAGGGTTAAGAAAGCTATTCTAATCCTAAGCTACGAATGAACAGTAACAATGGTGGCTGCTAAAGTAGACAGACTTCCTAAATTGGGTTTTCCTTGGCCAAGAGAAACCTACAGTTGCACAAAACTAGTCCAATCTTCTAAGGACTACAGATTTTCAAATTGCATATGCACATCATGCACATGTAATTGAACTAAGTTGCAGCAATGAAATAATGAGCTCAGACTAGCTTTGCAAAGTGACTCATCATCAATGAACCACAAAAAGCATGAGCTGGAAATCCATCAAATACTAAAACAGCAAACACCATCACCACTCCCATTCAAGAAACTAACACTAAAACTAACATGTAAGGAAAAACTATGCATGGAAGATAAGCAAAATCAAAGAAAACATCCATAAAATCATGCAATGTTGTCTTCTATTGCTGCAAATACTTTTACAACAGCTCTCCAACACTTACAAATGAGGGGCAAGCCCCTATTTATAGTTTTCCAAAGCCCAAATGAATGGCTAGGATCAATTTGTATTGAGTGGCTCAGATTCATTACAAGTTAGGGCTTCACCTACCCCACAATATTCAGCAATTAAAAAAACATCCTTGTCTTTTCCCTGTTTTGTCATCTAGTGCCAGTTACTATAGCAATTTTGTCATTTAGCTAATTTCTCTTTTCACTGTAGCTAAAACTGCCTGAAAGTTGTCTTTTGCTTGATGTGCTTGCAGTGTTCTTCCTTTGATCAAACGAGTCTGTCGACGATTGGCATCAATGGATTGGTGGCCCCTGATTTGAGCGGAAAGCTCCTAAGAAATCATCACCATCTGGAAAAAGTGGGACAACTCCCTCAATGGGCCTCTTCGATAGACCTATGGAAGGCTTCTTGACTCCTGCAAATATGAAGTGTCGTAAGTGCATTTATACATGAGTTAAGGAAAATGTCAGTCAAACCTACAAATTCCCTATTAGATCTATCTATGCATCATCAAAATATCTTGATATTCATATTTGGAGCTCATTTGGACCATAAACATTAATGCGTGCTTCAAGGGTGGGAGTGCCAGAGGGCGGAAAGACGGCGGAAGAAAGCCAGAAGGCAAACAGCAGACGGAAGCCAAAACAGCTGGGAAGAAGGCGAGCTCCTGGATGTTCAAAATAGCCAGGAAGAAGGCGAGCTCCCAGATGTTCAAAACAGCCAGGAAGGAGGCAGGCTCCCAGATGTTCAAAACAGCCTAGAAGGAGGCAGGCTCCCAGATGTTCAAAATAGCCAGGAGGGATGGAGGCCCGGAAACGGCCCCGGAGGGCCCGGGCTCCGGAGGCCGAGAAGGAGGCAGCCACCGAATGTTCCAAAATGGCAACGAAGAAGCAAAACCCCAGAAATGGCCACGGAGGGGCCGGGCTCCGGAGGTTGGGAAGGAGGCAGCTGTTGGAAGTTCCAAAACGGTGACAGAGAGGCAGAAGCCCGGAAATGGCCACGGAGGGGCCGAGGTCCGGAGGCCAGGAAGGAGACAGCCGTCGAAAGTTCCAAAATGGCGACAGAGAGGCGGAACCCTGGAAACAGCCATGGAGGGGCCGGGCTCAGGAGCCCGGAAAGGAGGCAGCCGTTGGATGTTCCAAAACGGCGACGGAGAGATGGAACCCCAGAAACGGCCACGGAGGGGCTGGGCTCCGGAGGTCAGGAAGGAGGCAGCCGTCAGAAGTTCCAAAATGATGACGGAGAGGCAGAACCACAGAAACGGCCACGGAGGGGCCGGGCTCTGGAGGCCAGAAGGGAGGCAGCTGCCGGAAGTTCCAAAATAGCAAAAGGGGGACGAAGCTCCGAAACCACCGAAACTTAACTGAATGTTGACGAAACCTTGGCAGTTCATTTACGCACTTCAAACAGATCCTAGATCCAAAAAAGGGTGACCCCAAAGTCAAAAATGAGGAAACAGGAGTGACAGGGGTCCACAGATGTTTCCAAACAACCAAGGAGGAAGGGAATTCCGGAGGGAAAGTTCCAAAACCATCGAAACTCAACCAAACATTGACGAAACCTTGGCAGTTCATTTACGCACTTGAAACACATCCTAGATCCAAAAAAGGGTGACCCCAAAGTCAAAAATGAGGAAACGGGAGCAACGGGGGTCCACAGATGTTTCCAAACAACCAAGGAGGAAGGGAATTCTGGAGGGAAAGTGTCGAAACCATCGAAACTTAACCAAACTTTGATGAAACCTTGGCAGTTCATTGAAACACCACAAACACATCCCAAATCCACCAAAAAGTTGTCCCCAAAGCCAAAAATGTGGAAACTGGACCGACAGGGGTCCACAGACATTTCCAAAACAACCAAAGCAAGACAAAAGGCAGAAAGGGGATGGGGGACTTTATTTCTCCATAGATTTGAATACCCCAAGTAGGTGAATTTGGGTAGGGGATTTGATCGTTTGATGGCACATGACCAATTTGGGCTTGGAAATGGGGCACGCAAAACAAGACAGGAGCAAAGCAGCCTGTCAGGAGTGAAAAAAGGGGGTCCCTGCCTATGGCGGGGCGTGTGTGCAAAACATGCACAACAGAACTCATGGTTTTTGGATTCTCTATGTAAAATGGGTTTATATTGATTTGATTGGGTACACTAATTTTGGTGGGCCAATTGATTTACTTGATCGTAAGTCTACTTCTAATTTTACGCTTGCTTCAAATTAGGTATATGTTGGCTAAATAAGATACACAGTGTCATTATCTTTCTTCTAAAGAAGTTAAGTATCAAGGTTTTCTAAATTCCACTACTATTGCTTCGTTTTCTTCAAATTTTTATTGCTAAGTTTAGTATCCAATTATGTAGGCCATTTATTATATTTTATAACAATGATAGTGACACATTAATCTATTTTAACCTATTCAATCATAAGTGAACCACACACATTAAGTTTCACATACATTACATTCAAGAGTTCATTCATAGAAAAGTCAAAAATCTTCACCATTACTTGACTATTAAGTAGGTTCTAATATGAACCAATGTACAAATGTGTGAGTGATTTTTATGTGAAAATATATACACGTGGCAATTATGAACATAAAAAAGTAGGTGCATACACATAACATTTATTATTCTATGCATCTTTTCATCACAGTCATCAGTGTTTGCATATGTTTGACACACTTAATCATGATTACACATACATGTGATATTTTTCAACATACACATGACATTCATAATCATCATATTTTGCATAAACTCTACCATCAATATAACCAATAATGCTCGTATATTGTATTTTCCACATCCTCATATAAAAATACATTGTATATCATCTTTTAATTATCATAATCATCAATACAACTAATAATGACCATACAATTTTATCGATGTCCTCATATACAAATATATTAATGCATCTTGCTATCAAGATATCCTAGATACACAACTAATATGTGTCCCTGATATCCTCACTTTGTAATGTACATCTCAAATCATTTCTACTCTCAAAGAAACCTATATTGTTGTATCATAAAAAAATGTTTAAAAATAAAAAGGACATTGACTAAAAGTAATTGAATAATGAAAGCAACATGAACTCCAATGTTGGATGCATTTCCATCATAACCTCATGTCCTAGTCTAACCTTGTGTTGAGAAATTCTTGCATATAAATATTATAAATTATAGATTATAAACAACATGAACAAAAAAATCAATTAATCATTCTTTGAAATCAAACGTAAGATTATGAATCAAGAGATAAAAGTATATGAAGAAGATACCTCATTTTGAATTACATAGAATGTGTCCTCAATGTTGGAGAAAAATGTTATAACTTTTGTTTTGAATATCCTCTTGACAAAATATTATTGTTTGTGCCAAAAAGACCTACGTTTTTTAAGAATTGTTAAGAAACATAGATTCCAACCTATTTTTGAATCAAAGTTAAAATTAAACATGAATATTGTAAATTGAAAAATTTGTAATTTTTTAGTATTTTTGGCAAATGGGATGTGTGGAAATGTTGAGGTAGGCAAGTAAAAACTAGGGAAAGTCTCTTTTCATTTCCTAATTCACCCGATCATTCTAGGGTAGTCTATAAAGAGCCCTAAAACTAAAAAAATTATCAAACTATGAAGAAGTCATTCTAGGAGCTCGTGGTGTGTAGGAATGATTTTTCTGGACCTATAGGTGGATATTGAATCATTTCAAACCAACATCTCTCTTTTTTGGTCAACTCAACATTGTTTGTGTGTTCCAATGTCAAATGTATTCTTGCAAAAATGTCAATGGAAAGTAGTGAAAAAATGGAAAGAAACATTTTTTGTTTTGTTTTGTGCACCATGGAATGAAACCAAGTATACCAACACATCAAGGTGGGAAGGTAAATGCTAGGGGAGGCATCCTTCTTTTTCTCAAGTTCCCTCATGATTGTAGAGTACACTAATTTGGGGTAGTCTTGAAAGAACCCTCAGAGAAAAAAAAAATGAAAAATTATTAAATTTTTAGTATTTTCAACAAATGGGAAGATTGGACACCATGAGGTAGATAGGTAAATACTAGAGAAGGCCTATTTTCTTTGCCTGATTCAACAATCATTCTAGGGTGCTCTTTCTAAGGTAGTCTCTAAGGAGCTCTAAAATAAAAAACTTATCAAACTATGATGAAGTCATTCCGGGAGCTCATGCAAGTGGATATCCAATCCCTTCAAACCAACCTCTCTTAATTTTGGTCAATTCAATACCATTTGTGTGTTACAATGTCAAATACATTTTTACAAAAAATGTTAGTGGAAGGAAGTGAAAACAATGAAAGAAGCATTTTTTTATTTTATGAAACATGATGTGAAATACTAGGGAAGGCCTTCTTTTGTTTCCCAATCCCTAAGAGAAAAAAATGCATTTAAAATAAAAAAATAGTATTCTAGAAAAATGGATAGCATGGACACATCAAGGTAGCTAGGTAAATGATATGTAAGGTCTCTTTTGATTGACCAAGTCATCCATTTATTCTAGGGTTCTCTTTTTGAGTTAGTCTCTTAAGAACCTTAAGAGCAAAAAATGTAAAAACTATAAAAAATTTAGTATTTTTAAAAACATCAAGGTGGTCAGGTAAATACTAGGGAAATCCTTCTTTTGTTTCCCAAGCTCTAAGAGCAAAAAATGCACTTTAAAAAAAATAAAAATAGTATTTTGGAAAAATGGGTAGCATGGACACAACAAGGTAGGTAGTTAAATGATATGTAAGGTATCTTTTGATTTTCCAAGTCATCCATTTATTCTAGGGTGCTCTTTTCTAGGTAGTCTCTAAAGAACCTTAAAATCAAAAAATGTAAAAACTATAAGAAATTTAATATTTTTAAATAATTGTAGTGTGGGAATGTCAAGATAGGTAGGTAAATGCTAAGGAATTTATAATTTTTCCCAAGTCACCTGATCATTTTGGGGTGGTCTTTTCGAGGTAGTCTCTAAAGAGCCCTAAGAGAAAAACATGCAAAAATGTAAAAAATTTAGTACTTTTTATAAATGGGTAGTATGAACATGTCAAGGTAGGTAGGTAAATACTAGGGAAGGTCTATTTTTGTTTCTTAAATCACTTGAGTTTTATAGGGTTCTATTTTTGGGGTAGTCTCTAAATAGCCCTAAAAGCAAAAATTATCAAACTATGACAATTTTGTTCTTGGAGCTCATGGCCTAGATAGGGATACTTTGTCTAGACCTATATGTGGATATTGAATCCCTTCAAAAAAATATGTTTGAATTTATTAGCTTTTGCCTCATGTAATTGTCATTGTAATAGGGAGATGATTTGAATTGGCTAAAGGAAGAATACATGCTTCCAAATTGAAGATTGTTTCCAACTAGCTATGTGAGAAAGCAAATATGTCTATTTTCTCTCTAATGCAACACATACCATCCAACCTATTTGACCATGTATATGAATCATTATTAGTTTGAGCATCTATTAGATAATTATTGGTTAAGAATCACCCAAATTAGTTCCTGGAAGTTGATACTTTACCATTTCCACAAAGTTTCTCCTCTTTCCTTAGTAGAATGTTGAAATCACCACCTAGAATGACCATGTGCCTTCCTATGGTGGATAATTTCCGACTTAATGTACCCAAAACTTTTTCCTTTTCTTGATTTCTAGCTAGGCCTTATATTAAACATAATAAATTTGAGATTACATTTTGTAATTGAGGCTTCACACATTATCCAATTTTGTTCTTTCTCAATTATATTTTTCACAACATTATTGCTTCGTCATATGATACCCAAACCGCTTGTTGTACCATATGCCTTTGAGTAATCTTCCTCCAATCCACTTTGATAGATGATTCGGCTATCTACTTCTTCTAACTTAGTTTCTTCCATTAATTTATATATGCCTCAGCTCTTCCGATCTGGAACTTAATTAAGCTTCTTTAATTAGGTGTGTTTAGGCCCCTAATATTCCAATTTATTATATTCATGAATCTTTGAAGAGGGAGTTCTTTCCTCCCTTTGTAGATCCTATAAAAAATTCTTGATGCTTTTTATAGCTTTGTCCTGTACAAATTCTTCTCATCTTTTTTTATTTGTCTTTTGGTATTTATTTTTTTTAATTTTTTAAACAAGTTCAAGCAATATAACTACTTTCTAAGCAATACATCTTGTTTCTATGATATCTAATTCATCATAGTCCTCTTCATTTTCAATTTTCAATGAAACTTTCTTTATTTTCTTCAGGGTTAAGTGAAGAATGGTTACTGCTTGTTATAGGGTTAGGTTTTGGATTATCTTCTTTCTTTGCTTTTTCTTCTTGTTCAAATCCATTTTTCCTATTGTTTGATTCTTTTTTCTCTTTGGGAATGTTTACCTTTATATCCTACTTATTAGGGCTTTCTATTTTAATAATGTCCTCTTTCCTTTCACTGTTTTCTTTTCTCCTCCAAACTTTTTTTTTTGTAGGACTCCTACATTGTTTAGCCATGTGATTTCTTGATCTACTTTTCAAACAATAGAGTTTATGCTCTTCCATTGCTAGTCCCTGCTTCCAAATCTTTGTTTCAGACTTTGGTTTTATCTCTTTTGATATATGTTTGATCACTGCTATTTGAATCCTTCGGTAAAGATATGAGTTTATTTCCAACAAAGGGTTGCCAATTTCTATTAGAGTGCCTAAAGATCTTCCATTTTTTTCTAAGAATGGTTTTGACTAGTACTCCCATGACATGCATAATCTAATCTATTTTTTCTCTATGTATATGGTAAAGCTTCATGGATTAAAGTTTGGTTCCTATTTTGCATGTAAATAAGGCTTCTTTTGACTTTTCATATGTCATTTTTAAATTTTGGATCCCTATCTTCTTCTAATATAAATGCTACGATAAAAAAGCTATTAGGTAGAAATTTGATTGCATGACCTTGCTTCCAGTTTAAGTAAGCCCATTTCTCTATGATATCTCTACTTTTTTGAGGCCCTATTATTTTGCATATGATGGAAAAATCTTGGAATATTTTGATGTCCTCTTCTATTTCTTCTTGTACATCAATTTCTAGTAATTTTGTTAAGAAAACTAGTAGGCAGGTATCTCTTTTCTCTTCTTTTTAATTTCTTCTTTTAGGTCCCAGATTTCTACCATAATTTATCTTATATACTTTTGTATTCTTGTGCATTAGTGCATCTTTAAATTGCTGAAGATTCTCTAACTTTTTAATTTTTTTTTTCGTTAGACCATATTTTGAATTCATTATTATCATTCAACTGTTTTTTTATTCAATTGTACCAAAATTTATTCACAAGTACACAATTAATTTGTGATTCACTAAAATATATTTAGCTGATAGGCTATTATAGGTAAGAATTCCACTGGAAAAGTCTTACTGTTTGATGCCTGAAAATATTAGACTATTCCGGTGGAAAATCTCGATCATGCTAGTAGCACGGATGTCTTCCTTGTGCAATTCAATCACCAGCGTATGATATACAGTCCATTCAGTACTCAATACATATGGGTTAGGTGTTAGTGGGGATGGTGTCGAAGCGGTGCCTGGAAGAGATGTACTTGGCCTCGACAGCACCAACAACCAGCAGTGAATGGTACAAATGAATTCTTCATCGCTCAGCAGTAGGTGGATAGAACATTCAAGTAAGAGCATTAAAGGAGAGTAGTTGTGTTGAGCATGGAATGACTATCAGTGGATAATGAAGGGAGATAAAGGCATTCGAAGTACAGTCTACCACCCACCGTGCAATGTCAATTCACCTATATCAAGGATTTGTGACTACCTTTGCCCATAAATTAATGTCAGCAGGTATGGCTGTGAGTCAGGTCGCACCGTTCTACACATTCTTGGGGTCTCCGTGCGTGGCCTGGGATTTAATATGTCACCAAATTTACACTGTAGGTAATAAATGTCCAGCAGCCTTAAGATGGATCTCACCTGGACGCAACGCACAGGCAAGATGGAGGAAATTTGGCTGCCTTCTTCAGGTCTGTGTGGCGAACAAGCAGGAGGTCAGAGTCTCAATATCCACCCATCCGCTTCAGGTCTATATACTTCAATTAAACTCTTCTTTCATTACTATTGTCTTGCATTCATTTATTGTGTGTATAGTTGGTGACCTCCAACTCGAGCTCGAATTAAACAAAATTCTTCCAAAAAGTGTGAAATATTTTGTTTCAATTGGGGTTTGTCTTTGAAATATTCTAGAGGATGATATAATATTGCTTGGAGATCTTTCAGGGGATGATATCTACTTAATCTGTTTAAATTTATGTTAGAAAAATGCAGAAACAAGAGGTCCAAACTGAATTTCTCTCTGTTGGCTTGATTGATTCTGCTCTCTTTTGGCGGGTGAGTCGATTTGTAGCTGAGATTTTTATGTAGTGTGATAATTTATGCAAAATTGGAATTTTAATGCCCTTCTTATGTGTGTTATATTATAGAGTGTGTGCATTTCAAACCTTGTTATTAATGGGCTTGAAGGAAACATCTCCTTCCTTCTCTTCGACAATGCCCAACTTAGTGCCTGCAATTATTTTTATCATGGCATGGGGTTTAGGGTGAGTACTCTGTAATCATTTCTTGAAAGATTGAACTATGTTTTATATCTGGGTTTTGTGGTTTAATTGGTACCTTTTTTCCCCTTGCTTTGTAGGATGGAGAAAGTAGACATTAAGTGTTCTCACAGCTGAATCAAGATTTTGGGTATAGTGCTTTGTGTGTGTGGAGCAATGGCCATGAGTTTCCTGCACGATCCTGCTATAAGCAAGCTCTGGGCTTCACCACACCCTCATTCACAAAACATCATCCCTAACTTTCTACATGAGGGGAATTCAGACAAAACTATTACAGGATGCATTTACCTCTTCACGGCTATGACAATCGTGTTGTCTTGTATGATAGTACAGGTCCTATTTCATTTTCTCATCCTCTTTTTTGTAGTTTTTACTTCTTGCTTACTGTAATAGAAACCTGGGTAACATTCATGAGCCTCTCATTATAACAATTGTATTATTAAGTTCTGACTAAAGTTTGTGAGCATGCAGGCTGAAACATTGAAACAGTATCCAGCTCCATTATCCCTCTCAGCACTTACAACACTTCTTGGCTCCATCGAAACTGCTACCTTGATAATGGCTTTAGACAAGGGTGTCGATGCATCATCATGGTCTCCAGATTGGAGTGGGGTTCTGACCATTATATTTGGGGTGAGTGAAACAAATGGATTTCTGCTTTGATCCATCCATTCCCCTTTCCTTAACAACCAGTCTCCATTGTTGAAATAAACGAACAATCTTTAATCCAATTGTTAAACACCAAATCACTAAGATATGATACCAATTGGTGAGATACAAGGCTTTGACTACTAGAATATGGAAATATGAAAATTGTATGCAAATCTGTAAATAAATTTTCTTAATCCTTGAAATACCATGAAGAGATTCAACTTCTTTATGATGCTACAATCAGCCACTCTAATATGCTTGATAAAACCACCTTAGATGAAATTATAACAGCAATAACATCACCATAAGATAGCAGCAACAAAGAGGCACAAATCAACAACATAAGAATGCAAGATTTCACAACACAAGGTAGCAATGGAATAGAAGAATAAACTCATAACACAGTGTTTACGTGGAGAAACCCTTTGCGGGAAAAAAACTCCACCAAGAAGAGAGGCCCAAGTTGTATTATCTTCAAAACAAGATTACAATACATCCACTTCCAATCTCCTCTTGAGTCTTCAATCCTGCAACACCCTGTTACTCTTGTTACTCTCTCTCTCTCTTACAAACTTCACTCTCAAGTCTCATATTTATACAAAATGAGTACCCACCAAAGGAATTCGTGGGAGATGGACAAAATCCAATATTTCTATCTTAGGATACACCAAAATCATCTTCTTACATATTCCCTTACACTTGTCATAGGCATCTTCCCAAAATAGGCACTTAGAACCAAGAATAGGAACTTACAAGATAATAATAGCTGTCATATGTTGTCATAGAATCTCTTACACCTTATGACAGTTGTAAGTTGTCATAGATGCTCTTACAAACTTATGACATGCGTCATAATAGCCCAAAAATACATTTCCCAAAGATATGCACCAAGATTCTCCACCTCACCTCATTTACTATTTACCAAGATTCCTTGAGCAGTAAAAGTAACTCTGTAACAAACTGTCAGTGAAACTTATTCATCCCTTATGGGTAATTACAAATTAAGAATAATAAATGGAATAAATACAATATTGGGATTTACAAGGTTAATGGCACCTTAGCCCAACATCCATGACCATTGAGCCAGTCCTTCCATTGACCTATGAGTATTTCAACATATCCATTTCTCATGAATTTCAATGTCCTGGTTGGAACTTTTTGGACAAATTTGAGTTGTCACTTGCTCATCATCAAAGCAAAACCTTAGAATTTTAAGTACTATATTTTTAATTAAACGATTGACAATTTTGTTTTAGATGGCTCTTGATTCTTAAATAGTGTTATTGATCCCCTGGTTATATCAGAATTTAAGCTCTGGTTTGAGTGATTTCATTTCACATATTTTATGTACCAATTGGAAAGTAAGCAGCCAAAATTGCTTCCATGTGCAGGGAATCTTTGGCAATGCATTTCTTGTCACCTTGCAACTATGGTGCATTCAGAAAAGAGGACCTGTATTTGTGTCAACATTCAGCCCTATTTCTATTGTTTGCTCTGCTATCTTATCATCCTTCATTTTAGGAGAAACCCTGCATCTGGGAAGGTCAGGGTTTGTTTTTTAATTACATAGTTTGAATTATATATACATTTTACATATCATTTTATTTGGAATTACTATAACTTAGGATTCTATAAGATTATTTAATTAAATGAAATAGTTGTACAAAATTTATATTTTATTGACCCATATATAGCTCTATCTATTTTGAAATATTATAATTCACTTTTTATAATATAATTTTATGAATTTAATATTATATAAACTATAAATTTAATATTATATAAACATTATATATCTGTAAACTTAATATTATACAAACAACATATATATCTTTAAATTTTTTTGTAAAAGATGTGGAGAATGTTTGCTTATTTTGAGTAGCAATTGTTGCTCAATTTATTTATATTGATAATATTAATAACTATTAAAAAAGAGGCAAAAGAATTTGTGAAGCCATATGACATTTTTGACAATAATTGATTAGAACGCAATATTTAAGATGAATAAAGAACCATAAAGAAATTTATGGGGATAACACAATCTACGAAACAAATTTCAAAGGTCAATAGTAGATATCGCTTCATTCATCAATAGAAAAGTAAAATATTCAAACCATATTTTAACATGATTTATTGGTAACTCTGTCAGAATCCTTACACTACCATGTTAAGTAGCATCTGAATATATATCAAGGTATTCAACCTATAAATAGTGGATATAGTCTATCCTAAGAATCATCATTGCAATACAATAGAGAGCCATCGCTGCTATGAATCAGCCAATGTAACAAAACAACACAAGAGTTTTCTTTAGTCATCCTTTGAAACACATCTGTCCTCTGTAGCTGCCTCCAAAACCCGTGGTTGAAGAACCTACCTGGCAGCTTGTCCAGTGCACCTTTCCTCTATGGCTGCCTCTAGAACTTGTGGTTGAAGGAGTAAAGAATGGCGCCTGGGGTTAGGGTTCTTTTCAGCTATGGCTAAATTAAGGAGGCTTTCCATTTGGGTGCGATTTATTAGCCCTTGAAGAGTGCATTTTTCGGTAGTGCCACGTATGGTAGCTAAGGAGGACTGTTGTTTTAGCTTGGACCACTTCCAAATGCATTGAAATCATGGTCTAAAGATTAAAATTGAAATGGCAATAACTGGGAGACAGCTGCACCCAGCGTTCCACCACCTTTAAATTATATAATCGTTTATATATATATTTTATATAAGTGGTTTTTTCGAGTGTTTTTAATTATATGGTTTATGTGTTAAATGAAAGTAAATTTAGCGTAAGATAGTTTATGTCCTGCAATTATCATGAAGTGAATTGCTAGCTGTGCATGTGACGCAGGTTGTAATATTCTCTTCTTGGATTATGTGGTATTTGATCCACTCACATATTCAACTACTTTAATTCGTCAAATGGGTTTCTAAGTGTTAATGAATTGTTTTGAGAGTGCTTATCTAAAATAAAAATTAAATAGTTAAATGGGAATTCGCCAAATGGATTTCTAAGTGTTAATGAATTGTTTTGAGAGTGCTTACCTATAATAAAAATTTAATGAATTTGTTAACTTAACTATTTAATATTGTATAGGTATGAACTCTATTAATTTTGATTTTACAAATAATTGTCATAATATTTGAAAAAAAAAAAAGTTATATTAGATATAATTTAATTGTTATTTATATTATTATTTTTAGAAGAATGTTTATATCATAAATTTTAATTGAATTAAATAGCTATAAATAAAAATAATGTTTGAGGAAATAATTAAATAAATCAGAATTATTCTTAGAAAGTTTTAAAGTAGAACAAAATAAATTAAATTAGAGTAAAATACATTTATACCTATAATAAAATAGCTTTGTATTTCAGTTTTTATCTACATTTGATTAACATTGTAATTGACATAATAGTACAAGACAATATATTATACGATAGTCAAATATGAATACATGCTTGGATTTGGTTTTTTAAGGCACACAAACCAAGTGGTTCATGATAGTGTTTATTTTTCGTATTCTTCTAACTTAAAAACCTTTTTTAATAGTACACGTATACCCTTCTTGTATTGATTTGGGTGGAAATATTATTTATAGTTTGGTTTATTGTGTTAGTTTGGAGCGTCACCTCCTTCGTTTCAAAAACACATATCCTACTAAAGCACCACATCACCAATTGACTTTTGCTAGAAATAGTTAGCCTTACAAAAAGCAATTTACCTATTCTTGTGATTTTTCCCCTTGACCCTTCAAAATATTGCCAGAGTATATCCTTCTATCGGCGTAACCATTGCACCTCGTTGGGGTGCAAGCGCTAGTTTTTATATTATTTAATATTTAATGAATATTATATTAAATTATATTATACAATATTTTGTCACAACAATCCATATGATCACATAATTTTATTTGTAGTATATCAGATTATATTATATAATATTATATTAATATAATATTTTATACTATTTATTGAATATTAAATTTATATTAAACATATTTATATAGTATTTATATTTATATTAATAATATATTAATAAGTTAATGTAATAATAGGATGTAGATTATTTAAAGATAGATTGGCTAATTAAAATTCAATCTTTCTTCAATAAACCTTTACAAGTACTTTTTCGAACAATTCGATTACGTCATTTTTCACTGAACGAGGAACGCCACAATACCTCGCGACCTTCCAGCTCCCCCATAAAGCGACTACGAAAGATAAGAAATTTCAACGTTTATTATCACATTCATATAACTTATTTTTCAGAGTCTATCTGAGCCGTGAGTTAGGATTCCAAGGTTGCGCGATCTTAATTGGTAATATCAACAGGCGTAATTTGTTCCCCCTCTAAAATCACCAAATATCATATCCCAGATGGCCCGGACAAAACGAAGATACGAAACGCAGAGAGAACTTGAGAGAAGAGGTGAATTGCAGCGATGTCCAGAATGTCTTAGGCGGAGAGAAGAACAGAAATCGATATCAGAGCAGAGAATGGGCGAAGAGGGACGCCAAAGAAGAAGTGAGCGACTGGAACATCGCATAATGGGGGGAGAGGTGATTTCCCTATCGCAGGCATTAAGACAGGAACGCCTTAATTTAAGAGAGCGAAGAAGGCAAGAAGATATGCTACGGAGGGAAGAAATGGAAAATGAATCAATTGACAGTCCAAGGAGGAGATTTCTTAGTCCAGCTACAAGCGATAGTTTAACTAGACCCTCAGAGGACGAGTATCAAGAAGGGCGCAGAACACTGGAAATAATGCGAAGGAGACATCGAAATACAGGTGTAGAATTTCGTGATTTTCCTCTCACGAATTTTCTTCCAACCAGACCATATAATTTCGTTGAAGCCATGGATGGAGCGAATCAAGACGTGGATCCGTTGTTCCCCGAAACAACCCAACTTGAAGTTGTAACTGAACACATGAAGAGGGAGGCGAGAGATTTGATGGGTGTCTTTAATACCATAAAAGTATCTATTGTTCATATTGATGAAGTTCCTGTCTGTGTTATTTGTCTGAATGAACATCAGGTGGGAGAAGATGTCTGCCAAATGCCATGTCACAAGAATCATATTTTCCACCCGGACTGCCTTCAACAATGGCTTGAAAGGAAGAAAAGCTGTGCACTCTGTAAAACGCCTGTGTCTTATCCATAGAACGAAGCATTTCCATCTTCACCTTGAGTTATGGGAATGTAGATTTGCATGTAAAGATTCAATTAACATCAGTAACCATTGTTTCACACATGTCCGGCTGCAAAATGTTTGATGCATTACATCCAGTGAGAACATTTTGGTCATAACATTGGGTAGCTTTATGGTTTAAGAATAGTTCAAATCTCAAGGTTTCTTGGTTTAACAGCATTTGCTGTAAACAGCCTGAGCAAGCATTTATTGTCCAAGAACAATTTTGATAATCTACATTTTGTTTCCATAGTTCATAATATTAGAATATTGAGATCTCTAAAACTGTGTGTTATTTTGAACATCAACGTTTCGTATAAAACATCATGATCTATCATCAGGATGCAAAAATAGATACATTTTTCACTGTCTTCTTTATTTATTTTTGCATTGTGATGATGGATCATACAATTTGATCTGAAATATTGATGTTAAAAAATAAAAAATAACACAGTTTAAATCCAAAAATCTTAACATTCTAACAATTTTAATATTTAGCAGTAAGTTTATCATCTTTTAAGATTTGTTCCTTAAAAGAATAATACAAAAATATCTAATAGTCACTTTTTCTTGGCCATGTAAAAAATGATACTTCTAAAAAAAAATTTCAATGTTCTCATTGACATAGTTTCATGCAATTCAAAATAAAATTTCATAGTCATATATAATTCTAATCGAGTGTGCTATAACCCTAATGGTATTTGCGCTAATGGTATTTGCCTAAGTAGTATTGGGCACCACCTTAACTCATATGCCTTCTAGTTACATGACCATTTTTGTACTTAATCAAAGACACTCGTATGCCTTCTAGTTACATAACCATATTTGTACTTAACCAAAGACATAGAATGAGCATATTCTCTAGTTTAAAATGCTTAAAAAATATCATTTCTCACATTTTATTTGTGTCTAGAAAAAATAAGGAGGTTCTTAGATCTATGGTAGAATTTAAATTTGAAATTTAAGTCTTATAAATGTGAGACCATCAACAAATGAAACAAAAAATAGAATCACATTATTAATCAATAAAAAATTACCAAAATTGTCAAAATAATATTTGTAGTCTTTCATGAGACTTTCATCGAACTTCTAATTCTTGTTTGAAATAGAAATTAAAATTAAAAAAATTATATTAAATAAAAAATAACTATTATCATATAATTTATCTTCATCAAATTGTTTTAAAAAATTACATGATATTTTATAACTTATTGTATTATCATTTGAAATATATAATGTAACTCTTCAAGTAAAAAACATTAGACATTATATTTATATAGATATGTATAAATAAATTAGTTAACCTATTATTTATATATATATTTCCATGAGTTGAGATAAATGTTCAGAGTCAAAGGTACACCAACATACTAATAAATCATAGCATAAAATGTTTCATAGTGATGTCAAAATAGTCTAGTAATAGCAAATGAATGATATGATAATTAATAATCATCAGAAGGGTCTCACAAGTGGAAGCATGGGGATTCACACACTATGTGGTGTAAGTACACTTTTAGTATGCTGCAACATAACTATAGCAATGTCAATAGAGAGTAAAAATGAGTGTTTGATTTGTACAATGATTCGATGATGGTGTAGAATATCATCATTATTTCTAGAATGAATTGTTCAACATCATTCTAGTTGAAGGTTATACTTTGGAATGCAATAAAATTTGAAAGGGTTAAGTAGAAATTACTTTTTATAAGAGAAATATGAATTCTAAAATAATATAACCAATAGTGGCATGTTGTGATGGTTGAGCTGGTGTGTTGTTATTCTTGCCATCAAGGTTCATAACCCATTGGGGTAGAATTGTTTAGAATTTACATGGATGAGGTCCCCTGTTTGTGACCTCATCAATTCATAGCTCTAGGTCAAAAGCATTTACCCCTCTTAATAAATGAATTTTAAGATAATATCAAATAAAAAGGCCAAAGATGTGTGGAATAATAATTCACTTTCTCATTTTTCAACCACATGTTGATTAAACAATTTATGTCAAAGTAGTATGCCCAAACCATGAGAAATAAGGAAAATTAGATTAAAATTATTATAAATGGAATTATCAACATGTTTATATATGTGTGAACAAGGTATATTACCCAATTGCTTCATATCTAGGTCATATTCACACTTAGTTAAGTTTACTTAGTATCTTTTAAGTTATTTATTTTTGTGTCTCATGTCATATGATTCTAAAACTTGTCATAATTTTGTTGGAAATAGGATGCCATTTAATTGCAATCCTAAACATTATTTCATGTATCTCCTAAGTCCTTGGAAAGTGTTCCCCAACACTAGGATTAGAAAGAGATTAAATTCAGATGAAATGAACATGTTAATTAACATTTGTAATTAATTCTAAATAATAGGAAGATGTGGGGATTCCCAAGAAGAGATCCTAAAAAATAGGAGCACATGGGGCACCCACATGGAAGGTGGGACCCACCTCGAGTTAAGTTAACTATTTAGAGAAAAATATAACACTTCAGTAATGCATGTAAATATCCTAGAAGTTAGGGATTGATGTTTACATGCATGGAGTTTAGTTTAGTTCAGTATCAGTTTAGTTCAGTATCAGTTCAGTTCAATTTAGTTCAATATTAGTTTAGTTCAGTTCAGTTCAATTCAGTTCCGTTCAATTTAGTTCAATTCAATCTAGTTTAGTTCAGTTATGGTTCAATTATCTTCAGTTGTATGTAGTTAGTTTCAGTTGAATGCTAGTTGACTTCAGTTGACATGGTATGAATGACTAATGACTTGAGTTGCATGACAGATAACAGGGGATAGATTTAGTTAAGTGGGGATGATCAATCATGCATGATATTTTCATGAATGGTGGAGATATATGTTCTAGTTAATAGAGATTGACTTGGACCCACCTTGGGTGCCCAAGTTGGCATCTTGGAGTTAAAAAATTTGCATGATAAGATATTTTATAAGGCTGAATTAAGTGGGACTATTCTTGCATGCCAAGTTTGATGAGAAGCTTACAAGATATCTTTGTAACCATTGTTGAGTTCTGACTTCAATTTTGGATGCCCAAATTGATGAAGGACTTTGTTTGACATTATTTTTCATAGAAGAACTCTAATTGTAAAGAATAGGTGTAGGTTTTGTGAGATAAGCTTTGTGCTTTGTAATTGTAAACTCTTTGGAGTTTATAAGGCTCGTTATTGTCTATAAATTACAACAAGTTGAAGAGAGTTTTATAAGATTTAATTACAAGTTGTGAAGAAGAATTGTTGAAGGAAAAATAAGCATCTCAAGCAAGGATTGATAAAAAAATTTATTGTAACCTTATTCTAAGGTTAAATAATACAAGCACTATTTATTATGGTAAGAGATATATGTTGGAATGGTTACTTGTAAGAAAATATTTTTCAATAGTAAAGAATGACCTTGGTTGGATGTAAGTTCAACACACTTGGCAGTTTCACATACCTCTAAAGAGGTAGTTTGGTTACAGAGACTTGGGAGAGGTATTGGTTTCAATTGCAAGTAAGTTAAACTTGAATGTGATAGTCACAATGTTATTTTTTTAATCCAAAAATCCTATGTATCATGCTCATTCTAAGCATGTTGATGTTCATTATCACTTTGTGCGAGAAATTTTTGAGAGTGGGAAGGTATTAATTGAGAAATTTGACACTTTGATTAATGTTACAGATTATCTTACGAAACTAGTTCCTACAAAAAAGTTATCTTGGTTTTGAGTATTAATCATTTGCTTGGAGTTTCATGATTATGCAGTTTTCATTTGAAGTTGGCATGGATTGATTAGTTAGTGTAGGAAGACCATTGGCCTTGAGTCCTATACTTGATTTATAATAATGATTCCTTATTTAGAATAATTGCAATGTATAATTTCAAGTGGGAGAATGTTGGAAATAGGATGCCATTTAATTGCAATCCTAAACATTATTTCATGTATCTCCAAAGTCCTTGGATAGTGTTCCCCAACACTAGGATTAGAAAGAGATTAAATATAAATGAAATGAACATGTTAATTGACATTTGTAATTAATTATAAATGATAGGAACATGTGGGGACACCCAAGAAGAGCTCCTACAAAATAAGAACACATTGGGCACCCACATGGAAGATGGAACCCACCTTGAGTTAAGTTAATTGTTTGGAGAAAAAGATAATGTACTACAACAATGCATGTAAAGATCCTAGAAGTCGAGGATTGGTGTTTACATGCATGGATTTTATTTTATTTTAGTTTAGTTTAGTTCAAGATCAGTTCAATATCAGTTTGGTATCAGTTCAGTTCAGTTCAGCCAAGTTTAGTTAAGTTCAGTTATGGTTCAATTATCTTTAGTTGCATTTAGTTAGTTTTAGTTGAATGATAGTTGACTTTAGTTGATTTGGAATTCATGACTAATGAATTGAGCTGCATGATAGGTAATATGTGATACATTTAGTTAAGTGGGGATGATCAATCATGCATGATATTTGCATGAATGGTGGAGATATATGTTTCAGTTAACAAAGATTCACTTGGACCCACCTTGGGTGCCCAAGTTGGAATCTTGGAGTTAACACTTTTGCATGATAATATATTTTATAAGGATGAGTTAAGTGGGCCCGTTCTTGGGTACCAACTTTGAGGAGAAGCTTACAAGATATCTTTGTAATCAATGTTGAGTTATAATTTTAGTTTTTGATACCCAAATTGATGAAGGACTTGGTTTGACATTGTTTTTCATGGAAGAACTCTACTTGGAAAGAATAGGTGTAGGTTTTGTAAGATAAGGTTTGTGCTTCACAATTGTAAACTCTTTGGAGCTTACAAGGCTCATTATTGTCTATAAATTGCAGCAAGTTGAAAAGAGTTTTATAAGATTTTATTGCAAGTTGTGAAGAAGAATTATTGAAGGAAAAATAAGCATCTCAAGCAAGGATTGATAAAGAATTATTGTAATCTTATTCTAGGGTTAAATAATACAAGCACTATTGATTCTGGTGGTGGAGTTTTTTCTGAAAAGGGTTTCTCCACAATTTACTATTTGTCACTTCTATCTTATTGTCTTATTCTTCTACAATCTTTTGTCTACTTCTACAAATGGTAAAATGAATCTAAATAAATAATCATCCATAAAGAATCTATAACAAAGAAGACTTATTTAGATCTACCTCATAATAGTTTTACAATTTTTAAAGCTACATAATTACCTTCATTTTCAACAACTTTTGTATTGCCCTATATCCTCACCTTGCCTATATAATAAAGGCCTCTCTTGTAAATTTATCATTATTATAAGAGTTGAAAATTAGCTCTATCCCATGACCACCTACAAAATGAATGAGAAATATCCATAAGGGAGTATGCAACAAATGGGATTTCTTGATATTAAGATCTATCAAAATATGATGATGAGTTATATTACAAGAGTACACAATGACCTTTCTCATATAGACAAGGTATGATGAAGTAGCATCAGTAAATGACATAAGTCAACATTAAATTACCTAGGACTCTAATATTTAAAAAAAAATCTAAACAACTTAAAAATTCCTAGAACCTAAGTGAAATTAATATGTAAATATGACACTACTAAGTAACTAGATGGGAAAAGTGCTTGCTTACAAAAACAACCCCTGAAGAGGAACTTAAGGAGAAGAAATTATTATTTGTATGATGCAATGATGGGTCTCGACTACAAGGCCATTCTAGGTACCCATGTACAAATACAAATGCATTGTATCACAAACAAAGAAAAGGAGAAAAAATATATAGGATTGAACCCCAATCAGAAAGAGAGAAAATATATAATCAAGTGATGAACACCCCCATGCAAAACATCCATCACATATATACAATATAACTACCCATCTAAGAGGGAAAGAAAGAGACCACATAACCCCCTATAGTGAATTGACTCCACAACCATTGATGAAAGTATAAAGATAAAAGAGAATCCAATACCAACAAAAAACATGTGTCCCCTTCGGATAAAATAATTCCATTGGTCAATACTAAAGAAATATCATCTCCATGATGAAGCAAGAGAGAAGAACCCTCATGACTATTACTCTAAAGATTTATCAATTATCTTTGTAGATGTCTCAAAAACATCAAGTGTGACTCCAATCAAGGAAGAAGACAAAGGATGTGGAAACTTAAGAGTAACCTCCAAAGAATATGTGTGGTCAAAGAGGAGAGTGACCCCCTAAAACATGTCCTCTAAATTTGGAAAAGAGGAATGAAAAATCAAATATGATATACTTGTCATGAACCATCTTGCATAAACAAGTGTGGAGATAATGTATCCTACTCATTTGAAGTCCTAGAAACTAGGTCAACACTTAAATTTGAAGTAGGAGATGGTAGAACTTCATCACAGGGTTAGTGAATAGCAAGGTTCAAAGAACTACCAAAACCACCAACTAAATAATTACCCACAATTGATTGCAATCATTACAAGAATCACCATCTAGAATAAAGTGAGAAAATGTTATATATTTGTATTATGATTAGCCCTACGCATTGTAAGAAATTTTCTAGTATGAAAAACATGAATGGAAACTAAATATAAAGTGAAATAAGTGGATTTACCAATACGTGCTATTTGATATTGTAGTGTCATAAAATTACTCCCTAAGGAAATTTCATACTTGCAAAAATATCCTATTGCATTTATGGAACCTCACCACATTAATGATAAAACCATATGAGTCAAATTATCATGCTTTCAACTCCATAAGGGAAAATGATGAAGTGTTAGTAGTCCATCACCTTATTTCTTGTAAAGTTTTGAGTTGGACACTTGTGCAATATTCAGAAGTCCATGTGGTACGCAAGTGCTCTCAAAATTTTTGAGTTTCAAATGAGGAAATCCCATGAACTTTTCCCATGACATGTGTCATTGTGGCATAATCATGAGTGTAATAGCTCTTTCCACCCATGCAACCTCACAAAACTCCCCTTTTCTCTTTCATTCTCATGTTCATTCCTATAGTCTTGCACTCGATCTTGATGTCTTTCTCTATTGTCTTCTACTAGATTCTCATCTTATAAAAAACCAAGGCTCTCTTGCAAGAAAATAATATCTCGTCTATCAATCCAAAAGGGAGCCACAAACTATTGGTAATGTTATCTTGTTGCTTTGTCTTATCTATTTGTAAGCACATACTTGTCTTTTCTATTTTATTTGTGATAAGGGTTCTCCTCCACAATGGGGTTTGTTTCTATAACACGTCTCATCTATAAAATTTTACATCTCATGGGTATGTATAGGATCATCATGGAAAAAATAGGCCCTTAGGTGGCAATAAAATTCAGAAAAATCAAAGTTAGGAAACTTGACGTAAAAATTTGAATAAGTTATCTATACTATTTCAAAAATATGTAAGAAAGAATCTATAGCAAATTGAAGGTAGTTTCTAAAGTACTAGGTTTATTTTATTTTTTTAATGTATTTGGTGAAAATTTGAAATTTCAATGTAGTAGCACTTAAATTTTAGGGAAAAAGTAAGTAGGTGTTTGTTTGACCACCTAACCACAATAAAATGATAATATTTTTTATAAGATTTTAGATATAAGTAGAGGACTCATGTCTCGATGTGATACATATTTTTTGTAATTTTTTTCAAAGTAAATAATTAATTATGAATATTTTATTACAACTTTTAAAAAATATAAAAACTCGTATGTCTAACCACCTTAACTTGGTCAAACTTCATGAAATTCATTTTTTTAATCCTATAGTATTCAAAGCATAGAATGTGACACATGTTTTAGATGTAAAAAATGCAATACCATTTGTAAGCTATAGATTTTTTCAATCAACCTATCAATCAGAACTTTAGTCATATTCAAATAGAAAATGAATAATAATAATTTATTAAATTCAAAGTAAAGCATAATTTATATTGGTGGAAAGCTGAGAATCTCATTTAGAAACCCTTTTCATTTCATCAATTTTGGGTAAAAAAATTCATTAGCCACATACCCTACACATACCCATCATATCGCCACTTTTTGGCCCATCATGATCCTACACATTCCCTCATCTATTTTCTATATATAGACACTAAAAAATTTCCCAAGACTACACGAGCAACATTTTCATACTAATTTCCACCTTGTATACATAATTAAATAATTTTAATTATTTAATTATTTCCTAATGTCATATGCTTTTATTAATTAAATAATTTTAAATTAATTGATCTTATCTTTATTTTTCTTTTAGTTAATTTAAATAAATGTTAATTAATTTAAATTATGTAACTAATCATCCTTTTTCTCTCTATAATTAAACAAATTCTTATTTATTTATTTATTCATTTTTGTTTTCCCTTCTTTCTTCTATAATTAAATAGTTATTTTTAATTATTTAATTATTCATTATCTTTTCCCCCTATAACTAAATAAATCCTATTTATTTAATTATTTATCATTTTATTTTCTCTATAATTAAATAATTATTTTCCATTTCCCTCCATTTATTATTAAATAACTTTTTTAATTATCAATATTTTACATCTCACTTATTTTCTATAGTTAAATAATTATTTTTAATTGTTTAATTATTCATCCACAATTTTCCAAATTAAATAATTATTGTAATTATTTAATTTATTCTTAGCTAAGCCCCTAAATCTCAACTAATTTCTTGAGTTTTGGTCCATCCTTCCCATCCTTATCTCTTTTCTTCTTAATTAATCTCATCCATTGATCATCATACATCATCACTTAATCCTCACCATTCATTTGAATTAGGATTTCTATAAAAGCAATCCATCACCTTCATTTAATCCTTAACCACAATCTTCAATATTTTTCAATCACTCATATCATTCATCTTGAAGAACCACAGTCTTTGAAATTTTATTATCTTGAGATCTAGCTATCTTGCATTAACATCAAGCTTATCAAATACATTGCATACTAAAAATCTAAGAATAAATGAAATAAAATGGGAGAAAACAATGAAGAAGAATCAACTATAGAATATAGATTGGAGTATTATTGCTTTATCATTTGGATTTCTATTACTATTTGTGATTTACTATTGGATCGAGTTAATTATTACTTGGATTTGGGTAGTTTTATTGTTTCTATCATTAATTCATGCTTTTCCCCTGATTTTACCTAATCTACATTTGGTGAACTTGATGTGAGCTAATAGGGTATATTAAATTTTTTCAAAATTTTTAAATTTTAGGTGTGCAACACAATCATTCTATGCAACACCACATATGTGTCTAAAATTTGTAATCATTATATGATGTGATGCATGCAAGGTTTGTTGCATCACATGTATCACCTAGAATAAGGTATCTAAATATTATCTTGAAACCATTAAAATTATTCAATTTTTTTTTTTTGATCATTTTATTAGTAGCCGATTGTTCTTCTAACATTTTAACAATCTTCTTACATCATTTGCATCATTAGATTTCTTTTTTTTTTAATTCTTTATGTTTTTATAGCTATAAGTTTTTGCACTGCAATATTTCCTTGGAATGATGCAATCATGTTATCATTCATCGTAGTCGAAATTCCATAAACCATAGTTGTCATTTCGTAAGCTGCATCTATGCACTGCATCTAAGCCTTTGTACACTGTATTTGACTGTTAGGAAAAAAGAGGGTATTAAATTTAGATTTCAATTTTTCTACTTTTTGCATTCATTAGGAATGAGCTTTCTTGTTATTAATATATGATTTCTAGCTTGTGGCAATTTCATTAGGAGAAGACGTTTTGATCTAAACTTCTAATCCAATTTCTTGCAGGGTTCCCATTGTGTGTTTGTGATTTCCATACAAGGAAATTTTTGAATTGGTGCTTAAAAATAATGAGTTCCTTTTGTGTTATGCTCACTTGTACATATGTGTTATTATTGAAAACATGTTTAGCTAAAGTATCCTCTTTCCTTGTCCTATGTGTGATTCTTGGGTGATGAGAAGTAGCGGCACAACATAGTCTTGAGTATCATCTCTCCTTGCACTATGTGCAATTCCTAGGTGATGAGAAAGAGAATTATACAAGCTTTTTATTTTTCTTTTTAGTAGGGTGTGCCTACCTACAAAGTTATACCGCATGAACAACCCCCAGCATATATGCCTCCAATATGCTATATAAAAGGGTTGAAACTGAAATGTGAGCTCAACATGGTTCTTTGTGTAGGGCATGGGCCTAGTAGCCCCAGGTGGTTCTGGTTGCGGGTTAGAGATTTTGATCTCCCATTGTTGTCTATGCCCTAGTGGTTTTCAAAGTTCCTCCACTATGAACTATTTTTTTAGAATCATAAGACTTTTTTGGCCATTTTCTATTGTGGTGCATCATGATAGCATCATCATGAGAAGTTACTTACCATGTCTAGTTCTTGGTTGAGGTGGCATAGTTCCTTTCTTGTATTTACTCCTTTCAAGGAGAGAGGTGTTAAGGTTGTACATGACCTTGCCATAATCTATATTCACCCAATCCTTTTTCTTAGATTTAAAATCACTCAAAAGGGTGAGGTAATCCCACATTAGTAGATAACTCTATTACTACTAGCTATATTGTGCTTGTTTGTGAAAAAATTCCCAATGATTTTTGTGGAAGAAAACTTGGAAAATTATTACCTACCAAAAAGTCAAAGAGTTAAAATAGCCAAAATTTGTCTTCAAAGTGTTTTCTATGTTTTATGATTAAATCTAGAAATTTCCAAAATAGAAAACCATCTAGAAAACATCAATTTGAGACAAAAAAATAGAACACCATAATTTTCAATTATAACACATCTATAATAAGCCCTAGGAAGCTAGAGGCTCACATTTTATTGTGCTCTACAATTGACCATTTTTGTACCACAATGTTTTAGTTCTACATCACATGGATGTGGAGTGAAACACCACATCTATTAGTTTTCAAAAATTTTGGGAAATATCTATGGATCCAACTTTGATTTTACTTTTAGATAGTGACTATATATTCATATCTAAGACTTGTTTAGTTTAGTCGATCTATTCATTACATCTCACCATTTTCCTTAGCTTACATCTCCTATTTTTCACTTTCCATCTTAGCTCATTTCATCATCATGTTTGAGTCCTTGAGGTTATAAGGCTTATCACACTATTGATTAGACCATCATCCCATATTTATCTATCTTCATCTTGTCATATTTTATCTCTCTTATCCTTTGGTTAAGCCTACAAATCATGTGTCTAGTTTAAGTTCACCTTTTATCCAATCATCATCATCATATTAGTTTGTATCCTCTTGAGGTCTTTCCATTTAGGATTGTTACCTTGGTTCATCATAGTTTTCCTAGCATCCCTCTTTAAGGTTCAAAGCTGCATACCCAAATCCCCTTAGCATAGTCATAGTCTCATTACCACTTTACATACCAAGCATAGTCATAATGGCATTATCATCTTGTATCCTTATATCCAAAAAATACCAAAAACAATAAGATAAGTGTCATTATAATTTTGCATTCTCGTCCTTATTTTGCATCTTCGTCCTTAATTGCATAATTCCAAAAGTCTCAAAACCTAAAAGCCACATGTATTATATGGTCTTCACTAGGTCACAAAGGAAAAAGAAAAGATATGGGTTCCTCATATGACCCCAACTTTAATCCTACTAGAACCATGAAAGTCGAGTCATCTTCAAACCAACCTCAAACATTGTACGCCAAAATTCCAAATCCATTTACCAATCTTACGTTGCATGAGGTTGAACAAGGTCTAACCCCCAAATAAATTGAAAAGGATTCCCAAGATCTTAAGGTAGTGCATAGATCATAGAGGAGCTTGTCAAAGAAGATCCTGATAGATACTTTATAGCACTTGCTCAAAATGGTTTTATAGTGTAGAAAAATGATGTCCTTTACATTTTCAAACTTAATTTGGAAATGATTAACATTAAAATAAGCCTAATGTTTCCTTGATCTAGTGTTGTAATGCATTTTACACATTCACATTAGGTTCATGGCCCTTTCAAGCTAAATAGACCTATTTTTTCCTTAAGTTAGTGTTGTAAAGTGTATTTATTTACACCTTCACATTTAGTTTTAGGCCATCTTGTGTTTATGAACTTCATATCATCATTAATAGGCCCTCAGACCCTTTATTATACATCTTGAGGCCTATTTCAACTAAGATCCTGACATAACCAATAAATACACTTAATATATTAATCCCCTGACATTTTCTATACCCAAAAAATGCCTAGTGAGACCCATATGCCACCTTGAGTGTATGAGTCCCACCCAAATGGGACCTATATACCACCTTCAGTGTATGAGTCCCATTTGGCCCCTTTTTTTGGTTTTGAGTGGGAAATCAGGGTTTTGAATTTAAATTTCATGAATGTCATCATTTGGGATCTAATAAATAGTAAATTAGATGAAGTGCTTATATAAACAAGTTTTCAAATAATTATTTCACCTAAGAAATTATAACATCAAATAAGAAATCATGAATCAAGTATCCTAAGACCTCACAAGAGCATCATAGAGTACTCAAGAGCATTTCTAAGGCACTTAAGGCTAGATTTCTCCATCATTTGTTGCAGAAATTCAAGATCCATCATCATGTCCAAGGTGTAATGCATCAAGCATGTTATTGAGCTAGTGTTATGATGTAGCATTGAAGATTTTTTTGTAAGGATTTCTTAATATCTAATTCAAGATCAAGATCTACATTCTTCATGGCCACTTCATGTTGGATTCTAGACCTACATTGCAAGACATCATTCAAGGTATCATTTTTCATGATTCATATTTCATGTTTCATTATTTCATCACAAGGTTTAATTTCCTAAATAGGGTTTGACCTAGGAAAACCCATATTCCCTAACAAACAACAATTTTCTCTCTCTCTCTCTCTCTCTCTCTCTCTCTCTCTCTCTCTCTCTCTCTCTCTCTACATGTGTGACTGTAGATGTAGGTGCTTTAATACTTGAAGACCCTTTGAAGACAAAGTTCCAAGATTGAAGAAAAGTTGTCAAAGTTGTCATCTTGTTTTCAAGATCACAAAAAGTCACCTATTGGCTACAAATCATAGTTTCTAACTCAGATATTTGATAGAAATTTTTTTATTTGAGATCAATATAGAATACCAAAGTTTTAGCCAAACTGTAATTCTGGTACTTAATCACCACCTTGTGTGTATGAGTCCTAGTAGTTCCTTTTTCCATATTTCAAGAGATTCAAATTAGTTGCTGACAAATTCTAGTTTTTGGCACAAACCCTAGTCTAGGACTAAATCACCCAAACTAGTGTATGCTCATCCTAGTGAGCATCAAACAATAGGATTTTAGGGTTTTGTATCTTGTTTTGATCGCATCTTTCTTCCAGGTAGCTTTATGTTCATTCTAAATTTTTCATTTTGTGTTTTAGTTTCATACTCTGTCATATAGTTATGTTTTCACATTACATTCATTTATTGTCTTTCCAATCCATTGTTGGTGAACCCCTTTTAGCCTTTAATCACACCCTAGGACACCTTATTGCATATCTCTTTCCCCCATTCCATCCCTTGATTTAGATCTCTAAGGTATCCTTGAATGAAACTTGTAAGAAAATTGGTTGTCCTTTGTCCTAAAATATAGGATGACAAATTTTGATGTTTCATTTTGGTGAACCTAGCCTTTAGAACACCTTATTTTTTGATTTGGAAGGCATCATAGTCCTATATCTAGCTTACATTAACTTTTCCTTAGGTCTTGCATTAGTTAATTTGCATCTAGGGTTTCAAAATCTTGCATTAGTGAAAGTGCATATAGGTTGCATTTTTTCATCTTAGATCAATTTCACTGAAATTTTGTAATTAAAAATAGTAAAGTCAATATAAAAGTTATAAAACTTAGAAACAACCAAAAATTTGTCAAAATTGGTGCAAAAATATAGAACTCATATGCCCCTTTGTTCAATTTAGTCTGAGTATAAGTTGTTTTTCCTACTTTATGGGAATTATGTGTTGTTCATTTTTCAATATTTGAACCTTCCTAAAAAATCAAAATTACCTTTTAGGAGATAGGGTCGGGGTTCTTATTTCCTAGTTTCACTTAAGGAAACCCTAGAGATCTCAATCCAAGGATAGTATGAGAGAAAGAGATCTACAATAGGGTGACGTAGGGTATCATTATTGACTAAAGAGGGGTTCACCACAAAGCTAGGGCTTGGAAAGACTAGTAACATGCAAGATCTAATGAAAAAACCTAGTAATGTGTAAAACTTCAATGAATGGCCTAGAAATGGATGTAAAATAGAAGAAAAAACTAGGAACTTAGTAAAGGTGCACCTAGAAACTTGAATATACTAAAAAAAATCTTTGAAATCCTAAAATATAATGATTTTAGGGAACACTAGAACTCATACACCAAGCTAGGCATATCAGTTAGAGTCTATGGTTTTTAAGTTGAAATATGAATCTAATAGTGTTGACCCAAGATCTTTAGAAATATGGAAAAAAAATTGTATTGGGACTCATATGCCACTTGTGAAATATCAGTCCCATCCCACTTTTTTGGAAAATCAAAGTCCAGTGTATATTCTCCAATCTTTTCTTTTTCTTCCCAATTTTTTTTGGATCTAAAACTTTAAAAAAAATTGCAAAAAAAGAATATAGTTTTGATTTGTTTATGGGGGGTTTTCCTTGGTCAAACCCTTAGTTTGGTAATCAAACCTTGATAGAAAAAATGGATCATCAAAGTAAATGTGCATACAAATCCTAATCTTAAGCGTCTCTAAGATTAGGAAATCTAAAATCTAATGTAACCCTAATCTAATATGCTAGAATGAGATGCATGAATGAAACATGAAGATGAATGACTCACTTTGGGAGATGTCTAATTACCCTAATGAGCCATGATGAATGCATGCAACTTCCTTAGTCTAAAAGTAGAGTGATAATGGAGGATGGAATCACTTAGGAAACAAGTCATTGGGCTTGGCTTGATGGCTAGTTGCATCTTCGTAACCTAGAATCCACCATGATTCAACATAGGCAACCGTGATCAATTCTTGACAATGCTAGATCTTGAATAAAAGTGTTCTTGAACTGCAAAAAATCTATAATTCTGCTCCAAGACTTCAACTTTGATTTCTACTTTCTCTTGAATTCTCTTGTGAAATAATACTTGAATGTTTATGAATTCCTAGATCTTGATTTTCTTTCTCTAGATGAAAATAATGACTTAGAATCTTGTTTATATAGGAATTACACCTAATTTACCATTTATTACATCTCAAAAGCTGACATCAACCAAATTTTTGAATTAAAAACTTGAATTTACTACTCAAACCCTAAAAATGGGCCACACGTGACTTATACACCACTTGTGGAGTATGGTCCCACCTAGGGGGACTCATATGCCCAAGGTGGTGTATGAGTCCCACCCTAGATATTCAAGGTGGTCCAATGATGGGTTGTTAGAAAAATTAATGCTTTTGTCAATTTTGTTAGGATTTTAGTTGAAATAAGCTTGAGATCCAAAATAAAGGGTCCTACCTGGGCCTATTAATGATGATTTAAAGGGTATTTAATGAAGAGGTACCAAAGTAGGTCTAAATTAAGCAAGAAATTGTACTATCTCCAAGAAGGGAGAACATTTTTTGTTGTTACACTTCTAAAAACCCTAAGACTTATATGCCCTTGTGGGTGAGTTAGTCCCAGATCAGACCTGAAACTTCCATTTATAGCATTAACATCATTTATGTTTTTCTATTTGTTGTTGTTAGCTATCTGTTTCAATTTTATGAGTTTCTGTTTCATTCACTTCATTAGATCTAGGTTAATCTAGTTCACTGATTGCATTGTTTAAATTTAAAATGGCACTTACAATATTTCATTTTTAGACTATTCCATAGCATAATGAGTCAATTATCACTTTCTAAATCTAAAAAGTGCATTCTCTCTTTGCATGGTTGATCTATCATTGTTGCATTTCAAATTTTGTAAGACAACAATTGCACCATGTTTTCATTGAAAAATTCTATAATTATCATACTTCATGTTCTATTTTCAGATCTTGTTGAGTACTATAAGAAATTATTGTTGTGTTCATATGAGTATGAAGTCCTCTACCCTCTTTTTTTTTTCTTCATTGATCCTTGTCCTAGTCCCCCTTCTATGATTAAGATTAGTCTAGTGAAATAGAATACAACCTTGGGTAATCATAACAATCATATTCATTCTCCTTTTAATATCTCTCCTAGTTGTGAAGAAGAGATTTCAGTGTTAGAAGAACCAATCGATAAGAGTTTTGAGAACCCTAGTTGTTTCTCTCCTCTTACCTCTCCTATTAGGCAAGACATTACTAAACAAGAGGACATAATAATAGGTAATCATGACAATCACATAACACAAAAAGAGACCATTGAAACATGCCTACATAGCACACCAACTAGTCTACATTCATCTCTCATCATCTTCCCTTGTTGTGATAATGTTTTAAATGATGAGGATATGTTGAGTGTTAGATAATCAAATCTTTAAGATCTATGACAACCCTCTTTATGTTTCTCCCTCTACCTATCCTCTTTTGGAAGAAATTATGGGACAAAGGAATGAAATTATGGACAATCATGAAAATCACATATTTTCTCCTAGTATCTCTCCTAGTTCTAAAAAAGATACTTTGATGTTAGAAAATACAATCAATGAAAGTTATGAGAATCTTATGTGTATCTCTTCCCCTAGGGAAAAAATATTGAATAATACAATGACACCATTGATAAATGATAAAATATAACCATTGATAACTTCCTTACTTGTGATGAAGTCATTTTAGAAGAACCAATCTCTGAATTTTATGAACATCTAGTTTGAAATTCTCCTAAAAATTCTCCTACTAGGGAAGATATCATGGTGGGGGAAAATGAGAACATTGTGAATTCCTTAGATAATGGTGAAAAGATGACACTAGACTCCCCTTCATTAGAAAGACATCAAACTAAAAATACTAAGGTTATGAACACACAAGTTTCCATTAGATCCCCCTTGATTATTGGGCCTCCTAAATACCCTATGGGACATCCTAAGAATCCTCTAATTCTTTACCCACCTTTGTACAACAACCACAAACTGAAAACAAACTTGTTTTCATCCTTCAACCACGTAAGAATATTTTTTTGTAACAACCGAGTTATAATACTATTTCTCATACATATAACACTAGAAAAAATCTTCAACCAATACATATACCTTCAACATCCCTCGCATTACCTCAACCTATCTTACCTAGTTCTCCTCATTTTCCTTCATAAAGTGGAAAAGAGTATGATCTTATTGAACAACTTAAGAATGCTCTCGCTAAGATATCATTGTGGGACCTTATTCAAGCCTCCCCTAATTATTGCAACATGATTCAAAGTTCCTTGCAACAAGTTGTGGTGCTCTCTAGTGAAAACCTGAATGACATAGCAGCCATGATTCAAGGAATAAATGTTGATATTGTTTTGCACCAAAGTGAGCTCCCTCCTTTGGAAGTGCAAAAACAAAATGAGGCTTTCATGGTAATAGTTCAATTTATAATACAACAAGCATAAAGAGAACCCTTTTCGACAATGGCTTCACTCTTAATGTGTGTAGTGTAAATTATTTGGATCGGCTAGGTGTGGATAAAACAAAAATTCAACCCGTCTCTTTATCTATTGGTGGGTTTGATAATGTGGGAAAATAAAAACTTGGTGTGATCACTTTTCCTATTACAACTAGAAAGGCCACATTAGAAACACCAACCCATGTTTTCCTCATGATCTTTCATATAATATTATTTTAGGAAGATAATTTATTCATGAAATGTGGGGGTGTCTTCTACTCTTTATCGTTTAATGAAGTATGTTTACAAAAAAAATGTGTACATACTCGAATTTGAACATGAACCAAAAATTTGTTTAAAAATTGAGAAAAATAAGGAAAATCCTTTGAATACATTGACACCAACTACACAATTAGAACCTGTACAATAGAAAGACAAAGAAAAACACATTAAGGAAGTTGGAAAGCTATTAAAAGATGACTAGGGTTCCTTGGATTTCACAACATTCATGGGAGAATACAAGATCACAACAAAAGATTTTAAAAAAGGAAAAGAGAACGTGGTAATGTCAACATGAAATTTGGAAGACCCTTCGAAAGCATCCATCTCAAACACTTTAGAAGAAGAGGAAAATTATACAACAAACTTTGGCAAAACTAACTATGAACAACCACTAAATCCAAAAGAAATGAAAAAGATTTATGGAAAAGGTTATGAACTCATGAAACAACCTGGATATAGTGGAAAAGGATGTGGTGCTAGAGAACAAGGTATTCATATCCCTATAGAGCCTAACATGCAATAAATTACTTTAATGGTCTTGGTTATTGTCCTTGAACGAAACAAACAAGCATTCATTTAATTTCATCACTATTATAAAATACTCCTCGAAGAAAACTCTAACAATAGTGCATCTTGAATTGATAGACACTAGTGGTCTTTGTTTTGGTCCTTTGAAATAAATGAAGTAAATAGATAAATCTTCGCTTAATATCAATGTCATCAAACAAAACACTAACAATTGGAGTTCATTAGATTTTGCACCCTCCTTTCAAGGAGAAAAAAATCTTGCAATCTAAAGAGTCTTGTGTAAGTATGACATCTTGTACTAAGAAAGAGATATCTTTGTGGCAAAACAAAAGAACATCTTTTATTGATCAATATAATATCTTGTCGAGACTCCTCAAAGATCATTTCATATCTCTCCCTCTAAGAACATGAAAGAAATTATACTAAAAGAGCTCATTTTTTGCATATCATAGAATTCATGGACATGGATGTAAGGGTTTGAGTAACAAAATTCAACATCTTAAGGAATGTGGTGCTCTTCCTTATGTTGAGGCACCTAATTCCTCTAATTGATACTAAGTTTCACTCTAGCATGTTTCTGATCAATCGCCTCAACTCATCCTTCTCTTGCACTAAGTGGGGGAAAGGGGTTAGGTAGCCTTGTCCTCATGTGGAACTTTTCGTTGTCTCTTTTGGAAAATTTGTCTGCCTTCCATGTATATATAAGAGAAAGATTGGGATGTGGATGGCATGCCTTTATTTGGCTTGCATGTGATGTACTGAGTTATGTTTAGTATTGCATTTCAAGGGAAACCCCTTATCCGTGATGTAGTCTCACTCAAAAACATATGACTTGGCATAGGGCTTTCCAAATAACCTCTCATTTCTTCTCCTACTTTAAAGAAATTTCTCACAACAATGGTGTTAGCAACTACTTTAAAGTGGGGGCATACATCGACACTCATCTTTCATTGTGCAATTTTCTTTATTCTTGCGATGTGTCCTTTTATTGGTGGTTCCATTAGGTTTTATTTCTTCTAAGAGCATGAGATTTTTTTGACTTTTCCTCTCTTGGAGACATTAAACACAAAGTTCTGTAAGAAGAGACTTTACATGAACTAAGAAAAATCCCTTTGAACAGACCTTACACTATTTTTCATTTGCAATAACTATTATATGGCCACCTTGTATAACACACTTTTATTTCCTATGGATCCATCTTGTTTGTTCATGAGTTTCAAGCAAACGAAGCTTTATTTTCCTCATGGAGCTCGAACTTCATTATTGAGTGGCGCCTTGTCAAATTTATCAAGAGGTATAAGTCTAGTATGGTTGTACATATGAGAGCCAAAATTAGGCATGAATTTCCCATAGCCACTTTCTTGTCTATGTGAGCATATATTGGTCATGCATGTATGTGTCTCACTGGGGGCTCACCTAGTGGATGGCCTGAGGCTCCACTAGCCCTTGTAAGTGTATGCTTATTTTGCATAGTGGACATCGTCTTCCACTTTTAAGCCACCCATTTTTGGATAATCACCCAATGGACATCCTAAAGTTTCATTGCTTCAAATTCAGTGTGCATTTTTATAAAAATAGCTTAGATATAATCAATAGCATGTGGGACAAACGGTCAAGGCTTAATCCACCTCTTTTTATTTTTTCTTATCGTACACCTTTTGTGTGTCCTTTGTGCTTATGTTGGTTTGACATAGGATCTTGGATTTTGGGGGCTTGACCACCCCCTTGATCTTTGTCATCATTGACCATCCACATTGGTACACATGGACCCCTCTTGAATGTCTACTTTAGTGTGAGTTTCAAGCAAGTTTCTCCTCTCACTAAAGTGAGGGCTAAATGTAGTGTAGAAAATTGTCATCCTTTACATTTTCACACTTAATTTGAGAATTATTAACATTAAAATGAACCTAATGTTGCCTTGATCTAGTTTTGTAATGCGTTTTACATATTCAAATTAGGATTAGGTCCCTTTTAAGATAAATAGACCTAATTTTTCCTTAATTTAGCATTGTAAAGTGTATTTATTTACACCTTCACATTAATTTTTGGGCCCTCTTGCATTTATGACCTCCATATCATCATTAATAATCCCCTAATACCATTTATTATGTATCTTGAGGCTTATTCAACTGAGATCCTGACATAACCACAAATACACTTAATATCTTAACCCCCTAACATTGCCTTTACCCAAAAAAGCCTAGTGGGACCCATATACCACCTTGGGCATATAGGTCCCACCAAGATGGGACCTATATGCCATCTTGGGTGTATGAGTCCCATTTGGCCCCTTTTTTAGGGTTTTGAGTGAGAAATCAAGGTTCTAAATTCAAATTTATTGAATGTCAGCATTTGGGATCTAATAAATAGTATATTCTAAAGATGAAGTGTCTATATAAACAAGGTTTAAAATCATTATTTCACCTAAGAAATGACAATATCAACTAAGAAATCAAGAATCATGTATCCTAAGACTTCACAAGAGCATCATAGAGTATTCAAGCATTTCTAAGGCATTCAAGGTTAGATTTCTCCATCATTTATTGTAGAAATTCAAGATCCATCATCATGTCCAAGGCATAATGCATAAAGCATGTTGTTGAACTAGTGTTTTGATGTATATTGAAGATCCATTTGCAAGCATTGTTTGATATCCAATTCAAGATCAAGATATACATTCTTCATGGGCACTTCATGTTAGAATATAGACCTACACTGCAAGAGATAATTCAAGGTATCATTGTTCATGATTCATATTTCATGTTTCATTGTTCCATCACAAGGTTCAATTACCTAAATGGGGTCTGACCTAGGAAAACCCCTATTTCCTAGCAAACATGTTTTTCTTTCTCTACATGTGTGATTGCAAATGTATGTGTTTTGAGACTTGAAGACCCTTTGAAGAAAAAATTACAAGATTGGAGAAATTTTTTCAAAGTTGTCACCTTAAATTTACAAGATCACAAATAGTCACCTTCAAGTTGCAAATAAGGGTTTTTAACTTGAAGATTTGACAGAAAGGAAGCTATAGGAGATCACCAAAGAATACTAGAATTTCAGCCAAACCTTGATATTGGGACTAAATCACCACCTTGGGAATATGAGTTTTATTACTACCATTTTCTAGATTTCAAAAGATTCAAATTAGTTACTAACAAATTCTAGTTTTGGCACAAAAACCCTAGTCTGGGTCTCAATCATTACAATTGGCATATGAGTCCTAGTGAGCATCATACAATAGGATTTCAGGGTTTTGGAGCTTGTTTTGATCACATCTTTCTTCTAGGTACCTTTCTGTTCAATCTCAGTTTGTCATTATGTGTTTCAATTTCATACTCTATGTCATATAGTTAAGTTTTCACATTGCATTCATTTATTATCTTTCCAAGACCTTGCTTGGTGGTGAACCCCTCTTAGCCTTTAATCACACCTTATGACAACTTATTTCAAATATATTTCCCCCATTCCATCCCTTGATTGAGATTTATAAGGTATCCTTGAATGAAGCTTGTAAGAGAATTGGTTGTCCTATCTAAAATACAGGACAGCAATTTTTGATGTTTCAATTAGATAGTAAAATATAAACCCTACAAATGTAGAGAAAAATTAAACATGAGAGTTGAAGTATATAAGAAATATGAAACATAAATGCAAAATATGAAAGCATTGTAAAAGCATAATAAATAAAATGACAAAAGAAAATAAAGGTTGTCATTAATTGACTAATCAAGGAAACCCTTGATGGCATGAACACACTAGAAAGTACACATTGAAACACAAACATAAAACCAAAATGAATGCACAAAAAAACTTGATGTCACTCAACAATGGCACTTGAATCACCATACCTTGAGCAATAAACACACACAATTAAAATTAATCAAAATGGCATGTTGTTACAAATAAAAATCAAGAAATAAATGGAAAAAGTCATCATTAATGTAGAGTTAAACGGGTATGTCATAATGGCATCATATACCAAGGCTTGAGGTTTGAGAGTTTTCCTTAATATCATTCCTAAAAGATAAACTTTGGTAATAAATTGATAGGTTGATATTTTAGCTTCAAATATGTTTTTATAAGATTGTATTTTATTGGCATGCTAAGATGACAAACTTCAAAAGTATGAGAAGGGGAAAAATACCCAAAATAAAATGAAAGTAGAAAAAAAAAAATGAATCCAAAGGGAAAGCAATAGATAAGTCAAAAATTAAAAAGAAGGGAATTCCTATTTTGTTAAAGAAAAATAGGATATTTGTGTGTAGGATAGAAAGAAAAAACCTTAAATAGATTTATCATTATTTTAGATAAATACTAGTGTACAACATTTTAGTTTTTTGATAGTCGATGCGTCAAAATACCAACCAACCATATCATATTCAATTGGTCTAAATTAATGATTATGTTGAATTTTAAGAAAAATACTATTCATTGCATTTTTTTATTTGATAATTTCTTTTGGACTACTAAAGACAAGAAAATAATAAGAATGGTCTATGACTTTACAAAACAACATATTCTATGCGATATTGAAGAGATACTTTAATTTCTATGCTTTCTACTAATTTTACTTTTGATGTACATTTTCCATGTAAATCACATTAGGATAGGGTGGATAAAATGTGATGTTAAAAGTCACATGTCTATTCCATTGTGGTTTTTTGTTAGCAATGATGATTTAGTAGTATAGGTAACCAATCAAATAGTATTTAAGTTCCAAATTGAATGAATGGTGATAAATAATAACTATCTATTTCGTAATCTTATTGTTGCATGTTTACAAATTTTATTGCATTCAAGAAATTATTTTTTCCCCTCTTGATCAAATATGAGAATCCAAACTTGATTTGGATATATTTTGTAACCCTAGTTTTGAGTGCTCAACTTTTAAAATTTTGAAAACTAATTGAAACTTTTCAATCCTTTTTAATAGTAATTATAGGCTAATTTAAGTGTAAAATGAGCTAAATTACTCACTAGGATAGTTTATTTAGAGACTAAGCCTAACTAGAAGCTAATCATCTAAAATTTATAGAGTACATTTACTAATTCAAATGCACCTAGATTGTATCAATTACATTAAAACTAAACTATCATCTTAGATTTATTGTATGTTCTATATCTTCAAAATTTTATTCAAATTCAAAAATCTAATCTAGCTAGAGTTTTGACCAATGAGATTTAGATTGATACAATCTTAACAAATTTAACATTTATTTGCAAGCATAGATGTTACTTACAAGCATTCAAATATTAGAGATCAAGGAGAGCATGTTACAATGCACTATAAAGTCATAAATAATTTTCTAAAACTATAAGGTTATTTTCATATAATTCATCCAAACTTTAATCCAAAGGATTGCATATACAATAGTAGACCACATCTCCAAAATACATCAATACCTTTTTAAGATAATACTATAGTATAAAATTTTAAAATATTGATGAATGACATTTTAACCTTGTAATCAATATTTTTACATAAATATTAAAATTAAATATCTATAAATTTGTTTTAATCAATTGCAAACATTTAATTTATAAATTCAATTATTATTTTACAACCATCAACCTCAACTAATTAATCTAAATTAGTACTTAGACTTTATCTAGATTTTATCAAAAGAAATTGTTTTCCTTACCAAGATAAAGAATGAGTAATCTTTTAACTTAATCTTTATTATGCAATCATAGGATGCTTTTTTTTCTTTACTTTTTTACTTCTAGACTACGCCCTTTTAATGAAACGGTAACGGCAACATACCTTTGCATCCCTTAAGCATTGTATAAAGCGAGAAAGGAGAAAATTCTGCATTCATTAATATATATTTTTCACTCTTTTTCACAGTACATATAGATTTCAAGAGAATAACTATTCGTGAATTGATAGACAGATAAGTTTGTTTCTGGTCTAAAATCATCGCATATATTGTACCCAAGATGCCGCGGAGGGAAGGAAGATATGGAAATCAGAGAGATCGTGAAAGAAGAGGAGAATTGCAGAGAAGTAGACAGATTTTACGGCGGAGAGAAGAATGGGAAACGAGACCAGAGCGGAGAGCAAATGATTTGCGACGCTTAAGAAGAAGTATGCGACAGAACATAAGGCACGTGTATCATTTCCAGAACAGAAGACCGGAATTGATTGAGACGCCAGTGGAAGAAGAAATCGGAGACGATGACCTTGAAGATGAATTTCTACGATTAGTTGGAAGTACACGGCAGAACTTGAGCGGAGTGTTTCACTTGGTGAACGGAAGACTGGAATTGATTGAGACGCCAATGGAAGAAGAAGAAATCGTCGATGATGAAGTTCAAGACTTGGAGAGAATGGAACGTGTGAGAAATGAGCAAATTGAAGAGATGGAGATGATAGAATATATCAGCGATAATGAGATTCAAGACATGTTCATGCTGGATGATTTCTTATATGACACTGACATGGATGAAAACTTTGATTTCACTTTATTCGCTGAGACAACACTACCTGATGTTGTTTCTGAACAGATGAAGGAGGAGGCGAGAGAGCTGATAGAGGATTTTGGTACCATAAAAGTATATGAGCTACATATTAATGAAGTTCCTCTGTGTTCAATTTGTAGGATTGAATATGAGGTGGGAGAAGATGCCTGCCAAATGCCATGTCACAAAACTCATATTTTTCACTCGGATTGTCTTCGCCAATGGTTAGCAAGGAGAAAAATTTGTCCACTGTGTAAAACAGCCGTGCCATACCCATATTACCAACCGTTTATTTCTCCATCTTGGTCCGTAGATTTTGATATTAAAATTCAGCTGGCTATATATGTTGTGCTTATTCTTACTAATATTTTCAGGATTGTTTACCATTTCTTCCTGTGCTAAATATTTGATTTCTGATATCCAGTAGTTGAATATTTTAGTGTCGTCATTAGGTAGATTTATGCTTTGAGAATAGCTCAAATTTGCTTGCTCTAAGAACTCATCTCATGATTAAAGCAACACTGTTCTAAGTAGTTGGTTTATGTGAAATTTTTAGAATTGGTAGACAATGATGCCGCAAACTCTCTGGAGACCAAGGGGTTGCAAATGACAACAACGCACTAGAAGCCAAGATGAGACTTTCATAGGTAGTATGACGTGTAACTAAAGCATTAAGTGACACAAATCGCAATGAATGGTGTGACACTTCAAGCAAGGCAACCAAATGGACCTAGGAATGATTCGAAATTTAAAGATATCTAAAAAATAAATAAAATAAACATATGATTTTATTTATCTTTTTAAATGCGTAATTTTTTTCTATATATTTTGTTTATTTAACTAATTATTGTATTTATTCATACACTACTTTCTAAAAAGTCATCAGGTATAATTTTTTATTTATTTTTCTTTAAGTCATAGATTAGATGGATGTTCATGATGTCATTCTTGCAAGCATGAAATTGACTCATTATAAAGTAAATTCAAATTTTCAAATTTATTTGATTGATCTATTTTGAATTTTAACAAATAAAATATTTTTGCTACTTCATATCATGCATTAGCATTTAAAGACATTGATTTACATATCAATTTGATGCTTACAAACTGAAATGAAGAAGGAGATTAACAAGATGATAAACCACCCCTTTTCTCTTGTTATTTCATTCAATTATCCATAGAAGAACATCAAAAAATAAACCTAACTGATATAACAGTAAAAGGGTAGGTTTTAAGATGGTAAAATGATGTGTACCTATTGCAAAAACTACTTTTTCAGGCCTCCCTAAGGACTCATTCACCAATTGGTGAATGGGTCCTTGCTAAGGTTATGAAAAATCAATTTCTCAATTTTATTCTTTAATGTCAGCACTTTGACATCCTAGGTGTTCAGCTCTAGAAAGTCATAAATAAATTTTGTAGAAGACATTATGTGATCTTGCAAGAAAGATGAAAACTTTGACAATTGTGACATCTTTTGTTCTCCACTTGATCTTCAATATAAAACCTACAATCGCACATCAAAGGAGAGGAAAAATGTTTTGTTTGTTAGGGAATAGGGGTTTTCCTTGGTCAAACCTCATTTTGGTAATTAAACCTTATAATGAAACAATGAAATATGAAGGATGAAATATGAAACATGAAACAATGATACCTTCGGTGAAGTCTTGGATGAAAAATCTATAATCTTCTGTGAAGTGTCCTCAATGAGTGTAGATCTTGATCACAAAACTTGTTTAGAAACAACACCTTGAATATGCTTGAATTGTATCTTCAGTACTATTCAACACATTAGCTCAACCACATGCATGATGCATCAGGCCCTTGACATAATGAAATGACCTTTGATTAATACAATAAAATTCTATTAGTCATCCCTTGAATGTCTTCTTGAATGCTCTATAATGCTTTTGTGAATCCTTAGGATGCTTGTATAAAAATTATTATTGTAGACACCTAAAAATGACCTAGGCCTACAAGCTTCATTTTTACCACTTTCGTCCTGACATAATTGCGACATTTAATTATGTCTTTGGTCCACATTCGACTATTAATTAAATAATTTATAATTGTTTAATTAATTCATGTCCTTTTATTCTTCATGATTATTAAATAAATAAATTCTATTTATTTATTAAATACGTCATTAATTGTCTAAGTCTTCCCTTAATTAAATAAATCTCTTAATTTATTTAATTTCTCTTTTTGCATTTAATTCTTCCTGATTATTAAATAAATAAATCACATTTATTTATTTAATATGTCACTAATTGTCTTAATTAAATAAATTGATTAATTTATTTAATTAATTGCTCTTATCTACTAAATTAAATAATTAAATTTAATTATTTAATTGCCAATTTAATATTTTTCCCATTTTAGATAAATTAAATTATTTAAAATGTCATCTCAATCTGAACTGTCAGTCCATTTTGATAAATAATCTGAAAAAGATTATTTATTATCCCACAAAATCATTAAATTGAATTAATTTAATTCAAATTAGTATCTAATCTTCTAAAAATCAAGTAATCGGGCAGATTCTTGATTTTCTAAATTGAATCTTCAGTCCAAATCTTATCTTCTTGATTTTTCGAATCTCACAAATTAGGCAATCTTATCTTCTTGATTTTTTGAAGATCTTTATTTCTTTAATTAACTTCTTCATTTATTCCCCACCATCAATCCGATTATCTGAGATATTATTTTGACCGTTCAATTAAGGATTTTTCCCTAACCCTGATTAGGGATTCTTAGATTTAATCTGGACCTCTCGTTCTAGGTCTTTCTTGGAATTCAATCTCGTCCGTCCACTCAAAATTGTGTTTTCTATAAAAGACAATTTTGCTCATAATTTCAGGATCCGACAACTTCATTTTTAATTTAATAGTCATTATAGTCATTTGGCATTAGAAGTCATTATTTTCATAGACATTGTCATAGTCATAGGCATTTAGACATTGCATAAATCCTTCAAAGCTTGTTGTAGGTCTTAGACATTTGTAGATTTCAACAATGAATCTAAGGGCAACATCATCCAGCAAGTAAGAAGGTGCTATGGAGGTAATCATGGAAAATTCGATTTACAGGTATAACCATTTTATTGCTTAATTTCCTTTGTACTCGATAGATCTTTAGGTTGTCTTTTATATTGATTTGATTGATCTAATCTAATTTTTAGAAATTACCCTCAGCTACATTGGTGAACCTGACATTCTATAGAAATATTTGTGTGTTTTTCTTTTTTGCTTTAACTGTTTTGCAGGTTACAGCCAAGAAGTCATACAAAATCCCATCACCTTCTTTTGAGCACAGAAAAATGGGTGAAGAGAATCGTTTAAAACATTTTTTGAGTTTTGTAGATCTCAGTATTAACTTTGTAGAACTGCAAACATTTTTAAATTTTATTAAGCTTTGAGAAAGTTATGGCTATTTTACTAATCGTTGTTTTTTTAATTTAGCTTTTGAAACCCATGTTTCTTTTTGTCTATAACATTTTTTTTGTGTAGAATCGTGGAAAATACTTTCTGGGTTTTGAAGGTTTGATTTTCAGCTTTCCATGGATATCTACCACTTAAAATTTCATTAAGTTTTGAGTAGGTTATCGCTGTTTTAAGTTGATGTTGTCAATATTTATTTTTTTTGGGTTACTAATCAAGATTTGCAGCGTGTGGCGGTTATTATTCATGTGTCAAAGAACATTTAATAAAGAAACTACTAATCATTTTTCTGCAGATTCGAATGTCGAAGATGGAATAAAATAAACATTGTGCTTGTTTTTTCATAGATTAGCAAACATTTAATTTTGGTGCACATAAAAAAGAACATTCATGTCTTCTTTGCTTGATTGTGTTTTCAAAATGGTAGGTGAGTATGCTCTCATTTGGTGAAAACCTAGTGATTAGAAAACCACACCCATTTTTATTTGTTATTACCCTGACTTGGTATATTGGAGTATCCTCTCCCCTCGCGCTTTCAGGCGATCTTGGGTGGAAGAGAAACGGTTACCAACTCTAGAAATTGGGCCTGCCTGGGGATTTCATCACCCCAACGCGACTCAAACCGGCAACAGAGCTAAAGCCAAGCTACCCCCGACCGGTATATAAATGTAAACCTTAAGGGAAAACCTAAGGTTGCTTGTGCAGATGTGTCATATGGACGAAGTTGTACTCCCTTAAACCCTGTTGAGCTTAACCTCTTCAAGGTGGAGTGCCACCTTAATGGTGATTAATCTCTTGCCCCATGTATGGCCACTCGAACGGGGGTCCCTAACTAAAAACTTTTGTGTAGTAAGCCAAAATCCTTCTATTTGCTAGCGCAACATCGGTCAGTGTGAAGGCATCCACACTTTCGCAGTTTGTAGTAGATGTGATCAACTCGCCATGGGAGTTTCATGGGGGTTGGAAGCTTGGTTGGACTGAGAAGAGAGTGCACTATAAGGGGAAGCCCGTGCAGCCAAGCTTCTGAATTCACACGCTACAGATATGCGGTTGGGGAAACCTGCGTGGAATCTAGTGAATATTGTTATGGCCTAACCTAGGATTGTACTTATCTGATGTTTGATTGGTTACATTCAAAACATTTTGCTTATCAAGTGCTTGGTGGATTATTCAAACAATATACACAATAGTCACAAATATGGACACAAACAATCAACCTTGGACAACTCAGACTTTTCAACAAAACATCAGAAAACAATTTTAGTCCTCATTTTGAACTTAGACTTTGCATTGTTCATCTTAGTCATCATTTTGAACCTAGACTTTGCATTTATAACATTAAGTCCTTAGTCAAACATCATCATCTTAGTCCTCATTTGGCACTTTAGCCTTGACAACCTTGTCATCTTGCATTAATTATTTCCTTAGGGAAACGTCATCAGCATCTTGCATTGTCATCCTTTATTCCAAAAATACAAAAAAATTAGTGACATAACTTGTCATCTTAGTCTTCATTGTCCTTTGGAATTAGTCATTTTCTTTAGACAACATTGTCATATTGCATCCCTTATTGTCAAAAATCCAAAAACATAGTCTTGCATTGTCATCCTTTATTCCAAAATACAAAAAATTAGTGACATAACTTGTCATCTTAGTCTTCATTGTCCTTTGGCATTAGTCATTTCTTTAGACAACATTGTCATATTGCATCCCTTATTGTCAAAAATCCAAAAAACATAGTCTTGCATTGTCATCCTTTATTCCAAAAATACAAAAAAATTAGTGACATAACTTGTCATCTTAGTCTTCATTGTCCTTTGGAATTAGTCATTTTCTTTAGACAACATTGTCATATTGCATCCCTTATTGTCAAAAATCCAAAAACATAGTCTTGCATTGTCATCATTTATCCAAAAAATCCGAAAAGCATAGGCTAGTGTCATCCTTGCATTTACTTGTCATTCTCATCGTCCTCATTTGAGAAAATCTCTTTTACGGTTGAGACTAGGCTTCAAAGACAACAACGAAAAATGGAAAACTTTGGACAAGATTCCAATCCCAATATCGACAATAACACTTATGACAAGAACAAACATTGGACCTTTTCTCGACCCATTTCACAACATGAACATGCAATCTTCCATGAACATGCCATCTTCATCACAAAATATTTTTGAGCCATTCATACAAAGAGACCAAAATGGACGAGTATATGTAAAAACCATAGAAGCTACAGCGCAAAATCCTAATATATTCTCCTTTGTAAAAAAATTAGTCTTACGTGACCCTCAAAGGTATCTAGCCATGCTTTTGGATGAAGGGGCTAAGTTACCACAAGGCTTTGACATAAATACTTTGCCACCTCCATTAGTCTACCCTCACCATCAACAGTCACTTGACATAAATCCTACCAGTAATTCACAACAACCGTCCACTTATCACCCTTATCCTAACCTTGACAAGGGAAGCCAACTATCAACTAGTCCATTCCAAAACTCCATGTCATATTATGACCCTTCACCTATCAATCCTGTCAATGTCTACATGCCCTATCAACCATCTATGAATGAATGTCAAGTCCTCACATCATACCATATCGATCCCATCCAAGTCTCCACGTCCCATTTTAGTCAACCTTACACTAATCTAGCCCAAGACTCCATGACATATTCGGTCAAAGTCCCCATGTCACATCCTATGCTGTCACATCCTAATCCAGTCCAAGACTCCATGACATATTCAGTCCAAGATTCCACGTCATACCCTAGTCCTTCACATACTAGTCCAATGCAAGTACCCATGTCATATCCTAGTCCTTCACATACTAGTCCTGTCCAAGTCCCCACGTCTTGTCCTAGTCTATCATTCATTAATCCTTTTCAAGTCATCCCCTCACAAGCACCATCTAGTCATGAAAATTTTGTCATTACTCAAAGTCACATCCCATCGTCTACACTTGAGGATACATGTCAAAATGAAAGCCCAAAGCATGACATTATAACATCACCCTCATGTCAAGAACAAGGTAGTCCATCCCATGACCCTATTTTCGACAACCCCATCTTTGACCAAGACCCTACCATTGACCAAGAAATCCAAATCCATGACAACCCCATCTTGGACCAAGACCCTACCATGGACAAAGAAATCCAAAATGATCCATTCTTTGACCTTTATGCCATTCATGATCAAACACTGGCCGACCCTATACAAGCCTCGACTATTGACACTTCCCACAATGAGACACTTGCCTCCATGGGACACATATATGATATTCCTCCAGAACAAGAATCTTCCACTAGGGACATGCTTGCATATGATCAAGTTATAGCTAAAACCATTGGGGTCTATGACAGTAAAAATAATGATGGCTTCGACATTTCCTTGGAAGCACCAACAGAATTATTTCAACCTGACATGTCACATGATCAGACCAAAGATATCAGTCAGGAATATGTCCAACATGACAGTGAAACTAAGACACGTTATCAACTAGGGTCATCTATCTTTGTCAGAGTAGGCTTTCTTGCAGACGAAAATATTACAAGTGATAGTATCCACATACTTAATGATGGGTTAGCATCTTGCTTTCAAAACAAAAAATACCCCATCACAAATAGAATCTATCAAAGCATGCAATATCAAGGCAAAGGACTAGGCATACATGAGCAAGGCATTCTAGAACCAATACAACTTCAGGAAAATTACAGACATCAAGGTCTTGGCTATTCCTCAGTTAGTAAATCAAATGATGTCAGTGGTACCTCCTCAATATTGGGGGCAACTTTGTTAGATACAAATGTCAAAATGGAGTTCATGAGAAATCCTTGTCATAAGATTGCTGCGAACACCCCGTCCACCCACACTATAAACCATCATTCTATCATGAATCAACCTCCCCTTTGGGACCAACAAAAACAAAACTCTTACAAGTCAAAAGATCAAAATCAAATGTCAAAGGCCATTGAATCAAAGAAAAGGACAAATGGACAAATGAAATTAAAATGGATCCCAAAGAAAGATGGATCAAATAAAGACACCAAGTCAAATACAAAAGTCAATCACAATGTGGAGCCACAAGACAAGAGGACTCCGACATACAACAAATTTCCACCTCCTTCAAAATGGTCATCAATCAAGGCATATAAAAGTGTTGGTTCCAAACACCATCCCTCCAAAATCCGTCATCCACCATCCCAAGTTTGGAAAATAAAAAGTTATTCATCCAAATGTCCAAACAATCTTTCCATGTCTACCATCATTCATCATAACCCTACATCTCATTTAAAGTCCAATGATTCCACGTCACACATCCGTCACATCTTGGCAACAACTCTTTACCATAAGGACTCTCATGGCATTCTATCACGATGTGTGTATTTTGATAAGGCCAACTCTAGTATCAGAAAGGACCATGATGACATCAATCAATTGTATGAAAGCGCTATGATCCTGATAAGACAACTACTTCAGACAGGACATTATTGGCGTATCATGGCACCAGTCTCTACATCAACACCGTCAATGGATTCAGAACAATCAGTGGTCATCTAAAGCATCCAAGCTATCTACAAAATAAAAATAAAAATAAAAAATTGAAAAATGATAAAAATCATCACCTTGATGAAAACCTGGCAAACAGGCGTCTTGGTGGCATCAAAAAAATCAAAAAATCAAGAAAATAGTAAAGAGAAAAATTTCATCCAATGGTGAAAACCTGGCAAATAGGTGCTATGGATAAGTACCATGATGAAAACCTGGCAAACAAGTGTCATGTGTAAAATAAATTGTCTATGTGGAATTTTATACTTGGGGGCAAGTCGTCTCATTTTCCCATGCCTTCCTCATGACATTGACGTCCATCTAAGCCCTATCATTTCCACACATTTTTCCCACTTACCTCAGTCTTGACGTAAAACTGACACACATAAATCATGCTTTGGGAAAACTCTTGACATGTCTATCCTTCGGTCATACATGATTCACGAAACATCATGTCATTGACCATCATAGTCTTATTGTCCTTATACGACATAGTCCTTGAAAATCATATGACAATCCAATTAGTCTCATGTCTCTTGTCCTTTACCAAGGCCACCTCTTATCCTTTCATGCCTGTCACCTATCTTGGTTTCCCCTTGTCAAACGGTCTAAGGATAGTCATCATCCCATCTAGTCCTAACCAAGTCATTCCAAATGCAACGAGTCTAATTCATACAAGCACATTATCCAAAATTTTCCTTGATTGCATTCTTGGCCCTGGTTGTAGACCTCAATACTTTCATCACATTATCATCATTATCCTCACGTTGTTTCGGGATGCGTCCTTCCCACGTCAAACAACGTTGTCATCACCTGTCAATTGGTATTTAGCTTGACTAGGGGCACAATAATGTTTATCCTTGGATTCTCATGTGTAGGCATCAGTCATATGCATTTGTCACGATCCTCTTAAATGTTAAAATCCAAAAATATCATAAAATGTCCTCAAAAAAGACAAAAACATCATAAAATGTCCTGAAGAAAGACAAAAACATCATAAAATGTCCTGAAAAAAGACAAAAAATCATAAAATGTCTTGAAAAAAGACCTAAAAATCATAAAACATCCTGAAGAAAAACACAAAAACATTCAAATCAATGTCAAAATCCTAAAAATGGAGTCAAAGTCAGTCATGTCAGTCAGCCCATGTCATTGTCAAACTACGAGGTCTCTGAGTGCATGATGTAGGGAAGGCCATCTGTCGATGAGCCCCCGAGGCCGCACTAGGTCAGTCCATTAGGGTACATGGCATTACACTAGCACACACGTCAAAAATCTGCTAGTCACGACAGATCATTTCTCCAAATGGGAAAACTCCTAAAACAAAGTATGGCAATTATTCATTCAACATGACAATCGTGTCACCATGGTATATTATTGTCATATGATCAACACAAGTCAAACTCAGTCAAAACAAGTCAAACTTAGTCAAAAAAAGTCAAATTATTGCAACCAGTCAAACTATCAACTCTTGGTTACCTTTTAGATGCGTCCTTATGAAGAATAACCTCAGTCATTTATGCCTTAGGATGTGTCCTTCCTAGGCATTGTCCCTATCATTTGACATTTTCGAGGGATCCTTTCTAACACTTAAGGATCATTCCTCTTGGCATCACCGTTCTTTTAGATGTGTCCTTCTGAAGAACAAAACACTGACATTGGTGTTTTAGGATGTGTCCTTCCTAGACATTGACATTATTTAGGATGTGTCCTTCCTGAATATGGCAACCTTCGGCATTCATCATCTCGACATCATTAAAACTTGACATCCAGACACAATTGGCAAATAGTTGGCATTCATTTTTAGCTTTTTATCATGTTACTAGCTTTTTAGTGAGATCCTAACACCAAGATTTAGAGAAGCAGCGACGTATCATGACATTTGTCTTGTCTTTTGACACTCATGTTACTAGTTTTTCAATGAGATCCTGACACCAGGATTTAGAGAAGCAGTGATGTATCATGACATTTGTCTTGTCTTTTGACACTCATGTTACTAGTTTTTCAGCGAGATCTTGACACCGGGATTTAGAGAAGTAGCGATGTATCATGACATTTTCCTTGTCTTTTGACACTCATGTTACTAGTTTCTCAGTGAGATCCCAACAAAAGGATTTAGAAAAGCAGTGACGTATCATGATAATGGCTTTATCTTATTTCTTTTTGATAGTCATGTTGCTAGTTCCTCAAGGATGTCCTGGCAACGGGATTTAGAGGAGCAATGACGTTTCATGACTTTTTCTTTTTTGTCTTTTTTTGCTTGTGGTTGATTATGACAAAGACTGGGGCAATAATGCTCTTGGTATGAGTCATGATCTTCCTTGTCTGTGACTGCTTGTCTTACATGATGGTACGACCTTGTACACCTTGATCTATGTCATATCATGGTGTTTCTTGGCCATTACAATAGTCTGCCCAATGATGATTAAGAGCAATAAATACTAATGTCCTACGGTAAAGCTTTGAAGGATTTGGTCTAGGAAATAACATGCATCTTCTTTAGTCTTGTCATCTTCTCTCACCCATCTCATATAAGCATTGCATTCATGTCTTTTGCACTAAAATTTCTTCGTCTCTTCATATTCTAGTCTTCTCATCCATTTCGAGAGCACACCCATGTTCTTGGAACCTGTCTGTCCTCTTGAGGGGGCATACTGTAACCCTCCTCGTCATTCTTCCTCATCTTATTTTGCACTGGGGCATATTTTTGACTTATTTTCTTTGTCACAATGTGACATGCTACATTATGACAAAGAGGGGCAAAATGTAGACACCTAAAAATGACCTAGGCCTGCATGCTTCATTTTTACCACTTTCTTCCTCGCATAATTGCAATATTTAGTTATGTCTTTGGTCCACATTTGACTATTAATTAAATAATTTATAATTTTTTAATTAATTAATGTCCTTTTATTCTTCATGATTATTAAATAAATAAATTCTATTTATTTATTAAATATGTCATTAATTGTCTAAGTCTTCCCTTAATTAAATAAATCTCTTAATTTATTTAATTTCTCTTTCCGCATTTAATTCTTCCTGATTATTAAATAAATAAATTACATTTATTTATTGAATATGTCACTAATTGTCTTAATTAAATAAATTGATTAATTTATTTAATTAATTGGTCTTATCTGCTAAATTAAATAATTAAATTTAATTATTTAATTGCCAATTTAATATTCTTCTCATTTTAGATAAATTAAATTATTTAAACTGTCATCTCAATCTAAACTGTTAGTCCATTTTGATAAATAATCTAAAAAAGATTATTTATTATCTCACAAAATCATTAATTTGAATTAATTTAATTCAAATTAGTATCTAATCTTCTAAAAATCAAGTAATCGGGCAGATTCTTGATTTTCTAAATCGAATCTTCAGTCCAAATCTTATCTTCTTGATTTTTTGAAGATCTTTATTTCTTTAATTAACTTCTTCATTTATTCTCCACCGTCGATCCGATTATCTGAGATATTATTATGACCGTTCGATTAAGGATTTTGCCCTAACCCTGATTAGGGATTCTCAGATTTAATCTGGACCTCTCGTTCTAGGTCTTTCTTAGAATTCAATCTCGTCCATCCACTCAAAATTGTGTTTTCTATAAAAGACAATTTTGCTCATAATTTCAGGATCCGACAACTTCATTTTTAATTTAATAGTCATTATAGACATTTGGCACGAGAAGTCATTATTTTCATAGAAAATGTCATAGTCATAGGCATTTAGACATTGCATAAATCCTTCAAAGCTTGTTGTAGGTCTTAGACATTTGCAGATTTCTCAACAATGAATCTGAGGGCAACATCATCTAGCAAGTAAGAAGGTGCTATGGAGGTAATCATGGAAAATGTGATTTACAGGTATAACCATTTTATTGCTTAATTTCCTTTGTACTCAATAGATCTTTGGGTTTTTGTCTTTTATATTGATTTGATTGATCTAATCTAATCCTTAGAAATTACCCCCAGTTACAATTATATGAAAGTATGTGGAATAACCTTATATTTATACTTAACTTAAGATTAAATCTTAAAATTCAAATAATAGAAGCTGAAATCATACCTAGGATTCAAAATCATTAAAATACCACCAAAAACATATCCTAAGGGGGGTGTCCTAAGTTAAGTGAGGACCCATTTACAGTAGGGAGAATGTGGTGAATGGGTCCTAGCATACTTAACTAGGACACATGTCGGGGGATGTGAAATTTCATGTCAAAGGGGGGTCCTAGGACCTAGTGAGGACGAATTCGCCAAGTGGCGAATGGGTCCTAGGTCACTATTCTAAGACACATTCCATTAAGAATTAAGTGTTGTGTAATATTATTTAAAAGTTTCGGGATATATCCCTCATTAAATGTAATAAATAAGGCTTGGATTTGAATTAAAGGGTACAATTAATTTTAATTTAACCTCAATTAATTAATAAAGCCTTAGATTAATGTGAAAATGTAAAGATACTTTATAACACCCTAAATAAGGCATCATTAAGTCCATTTTATCATTAATTATTCATTCCCAAATTAAGTGTGAAAAAAATTACTTTTTGAATGCTACATTTTGCCCCAACTTTAGTGAGAGTATGACTACATGTCAAACTCACACTAAAACAGTAATTCAAGACACTCATGTATGCAATAGTGACAAAGATACACAATCATACACTATCAAAGACCAACAAAGAAAAGGTTCAAGCTTAGATTGTCCCAATGCGATGTGGAACATGGTTGTTTATACAAGTAAGGAGAAAGATCAAGCCTTGACTATCCAACACCATGGGGAACATGTCTCAACTATTTGTCCAAGAACGTTCACAAGCAGAACTAGATGTCCACTATCCAAACGACACACACTCACTTTGGGGTAGTGGAATGTCAGGCTATCTACTAAGTGAGTATCCCTAATGGATGACAAATGAAAGAATCATATTAGGCTCCCATACCATATTAAAGTTATGTCTATAGGTTTTTTTTCAAGGGGATCTTTCTTCCTTCATGTAAGGTATTCTTCTTAGGGATCATCGTGCCTAGTGTCTCCAAGAGAGGACAAGTCAAGATTAACACATTTCCATTTATGGGATGCCTCACTTCACATAAAGCCAATAAGGGAAACTCGTATGCTTAGAAATATCATACTCTTGGAAGCCATTAAACACAATGACATCACCAAGAAAAGGATGCACCACAAGAAAAAGAAAATCACACCATGAAATATGCAAAATTCCAAAAGATGTTATAGATGTATGAAACTACTTCAAAGAAATTTCTAACCTCATTACTATGAGAAATTACCTTAAACTAGCCAATGTTCCCTCCCAAGACATGAGAACTTACTCGAAAAGCCCTATGCCAAGTCATATGTTCCCAAAATAGAGCTACATCATAAATAATGGAGGGGTTGCCCCAAAATTATGGAAGGTATCTATGGATTTGGGGCAAATATATCTTTGTTACAACATTTTCATAGAGTGTGGAAATGTCATCATTCCCAAAATACTCATAAAACTAGAAAAATGACACAAAGAGAGAAAAAAAAGGAAAAATTCTTCAACTCAACATGGAAGAGACCTCAATGTCTCAATGCCTTGCACCATCCCCAAAAGGAGAATAGTAGACAAGAGAAAAAGGTAAAATGTGTATGATATATAGAAGAATATAGATACATATAGAGGAATGCACAAAGAGAGAGCTACATCAAACGAAACAATGTGTGGGATCACATTATGTACATGCAATCACATGAAAGAAACATGAAAAAAAATGCAAAAGACTAGTAAGGAAGATGTGAGTCAACTTATAGCAGGTCGTTTGCATCCCAATCTCGATTGGTATAAACAAAAGGAGGAGAACTAGCAAAAGGGAGACCAGTAAGTGTAAAACTAGGGGAAGCAACAAGTTCAACACTCTTTCTATGATATTTTTCATCTAAGCTCATGGAAAAGGAAAACAATGAATTCAATTCACTATGCATTTTCTCATCAATCTTTGTAATTTGAATGTCATCATTTAGATTAATCACAACATGAGGTTCAATGATAATGTCTCTTGTAGGTTCTTTTTTTTGTTATGGTGAGGGTAGAGAATCATCATGTATTGCTTTTAAAAAGTTTGGATTTTGATTTTCTATACTATTCTTTTCTTCTTTAGCTTGTAAAATACGAGCAATAACATGACCTCTATTCCAATGCTCTGTAGCATTCTGATTTCATTTCGATCTATTTTTTATTTGAATTTGTGTAGGAGCAGGTTTTTCAACTATAGGTTTACTTTCTTCCCTTAGGGAGGAACAGAAGGAACCATAGGAGGTTGTTCAACTACTTTCTCTTTAGATTTGTAAACTTGTTTAATTTTAGGAGGCACAATGATATTGTTTTGATTTTCTCATTGTCTCTTATAGGAAATGGTGGGATCATTTGTTGTTGGTTTTTCTTTGGAATTTGGAAGGGATTTTTGTTCAATCATTGGTTCTTCAAGGATAGGTGGCTCAATCATGGGTTGAGGCATACTTCCAAGGGACAATTCTGCTATGTGCCTTGCTTAAACTTTTGATATGATTTGAAAAAGTAGTCCTCACAAGGTCTAATAAGTTCAATAGGCTTGGGCCAAAATAAATCCAGTGAAAAGCTCACATGAAATTATTTGATGACAAGATGATGGTGAATGAGACATTTAATGTTTCTGGTCCAAATTTAAAGGGAGATCTATCGAACCCATTGTAGGACAAGCAAAACCATTATACATTTTGATCCATGCTTTTGCTTTATCATATGTATCATGATAGAGGTCATGTACAAATATGAATTCTTTAGTGATCACATTCTCTCCACAAACATGATCAATTAATATCCCATTAGTAGGCTTATCATTGATTCTTCCAGCTATGTAAAGAGGGCCATCGAGTGCATGTTTAAGTATGTATTTTTGTGAGAAAGAAATATCAAGAGACATTCTAGTTGAGCCCTTATGAGGTTTATCTTCAATAAATGACACCACTTTAGCTAGTTCATCCATGTTTTCATCATCCATGTCAACATTCATCACATTATTGTTTATTTCATAATCTTTGATAAATGAAATGGTGTGTTTTGCCACAAGATATGTAAATTTCAGTTAGGAGGATCTACAGACTTATTACCTTGATCATTCACATCTCCAATTTTTAGATGATTAGAATCAACAAGATCTTGCACGAGATGTTTAAGATTCTTAAAATATTTTGTATCATGTCCAATTTTTTTGGTGATGATGGCAATAAGAATTTGGTCTATACGAGTATGTGCAAGATCATGATGGGCCAAAAAGTGGCAATATTATGGGTATTTGTAGGGTATGTGGCTAACAACTTTTTTTTAATCCAAAATTGATGAAATGAAAAGGGTTTTAGAGGAGATTCTTAGCTTTCCACCAATATAAATTATGCTTTAATTTGAATTTAATAAATAGTTATTATTTATTTTCTATTAGAATTATGACTAAAGTCATGATCGAGTTGAAAAACATCTATAACTTTCAAAAAGTATCACATTTTTGAATTTGAAACATGTGTCACATTCTATGCTTCACATAGTATAGGATTAAAAAAATAAAAAATAAATTTCATTAAGTTTTGACCAAGTTAAGGTGTACATACAAGTTTTATATTTTTAAAATTATAATAAAAATTCATAATTAATTATTTACTTGGAAACAAATTACAAAAAATATGCATCAAATCCATACATGAGTCCTCTACTTATATATAAAATCTTATAAAAAATATTATCATTTTATTATGGTTAGGGTGGTCAGACGGACACCCACTTCTTATTTTTTCCCTGAAATTTAAGTACTACTGCATTGAAATTTCAATTTTTCACCAAATAGATTTTATTTATTTTTAAATAAACATAGTAGTTTAAAAAATAAATTAAATTTTCTATAGATTCTATTCCTACATATTTATGAAATAATATAAATAACTTATTCAAATTTTAATGTCAAGTTGCCTAACACTGATTTTTTTTATTTTTTTAACACTTAAGGGCCTATTTTTTCCATGATGATCCTACACATACCCATACCCTATAGGTAATGGTTGATTAGGATCATGAGATGTAATAGGAGGTAAGGAAATCATATTCTTTTCTACGAGTTGCATCATGATGTTGTGAAGGGTATTGAGTAAAGGGGTAAATTTTCTATTCCTATCTGCAAAGGCATATGCATTTTCCATCTTTATAGCGGCCAGATGGTTATCAACTTGTTGATTTGGTTAAGGGGAATTAAGTTGTAAAATGCCACTATTTTTCTTCTTGAAAAGTTGATAACTATTTTGAGTTTTGGATTTAGACATTTCAGGATGATTAGGGTGATTTTTCACATCATGACCATAAGTTGTATTTTGATAATTATGAATGGTTGTACATAGTTGAGTAAAGGATGGGAATTTCAATATATCAAGCTTATTTTAGAGTTTGTTTTGTAAATTGGAAATAAATATTTGTTGAAGGTAAAAATTAATAATCTTAATGTTTATTTGTCAATAAAGCATTTGGTATCTTGCTATGAAATCAATCAATTTTTCATCATCCTTTGGTTTATATGTCATTAGATCAGCTAGGGTCATCTTGGGACCCATGTGAATGTTTAAATAGTTGTAAAAGACATCAACAAGCTCATTGAATGAACCATTGAATTATTCGGTAAGGAAGACAACCAATCTAAAGTAGTATCCTTCAAGGATCTAGGAAATAGGTTATCCAAGAGCTTATATTCAAAGATGAAATCACTACATAGGGTTGTAAAAGTAAAATCATGGCTAACAAGATCTCCCTTCCCACCATATTTCTCAAATCTAGGAACTTTTGTACCTTATGGAATTTGTGCTCTCAGTATCTCCAAGGATAGCAGATTGGTTTTGATGTATTGTGAAGGTTCACCATTGTTTTTTTGATTTAGAGTTGAAACTTGTGAGAGAGATGCCATGCTTTGAGAAAATTTGTTAAGGACTACATTTTTATTAATGTAAGAGGGGGGTAATAAGGTGCAGTGGTGTATGTATGTAAAGGGTAAGTGGATTGTAAATTCATGAGCAAGGATGGTTAAGGAGATATTGTATTTAAATGCACAAAGCTAGAAGAATTCCCAGTGGAAATAACTAAGGAAGTGTTCACACTGCTAGTAGGTTGGATTGTTGCAATAACTTGAGTACTGGTATATGTAGGAATGTAAATGGGTATTGTAGAGGGATGCCTTAAAGTTTTACCTTGGCTTTGGGTACACCCAAAATATTGAGTACAACTAGTGATGGTGGGATAGTGTTCTTAACAACATGAACATTAGTTGTAGGAAGTGAATTCATGGGAGATAAAGTATGCATACTATGATCCATAGGGGTTGATTATCAACACTATTAGAAAGAGAGCTAGATAACCCAAGATACATAATGAGTGATATATCATGGGATGACATGAGTCTCGAACTATGTCTCAAAATAGTATTTCTAATAGGAAACCAAGTTGTAAAGCTCATCCAAGATTTACAAAAGTAGTGTGCAAACCAAAAATGATCAACTAAGACACCCTAAAAAAAGTATTTCTAATAGGAATCCAAGAATGTAAAAAATGCAATCCTAAAAACTATATATAAGATGCAAATTTGAATGAAAACTAAGACACCCTAAATGAGATCTAATTCAGTATAAATGAATGAAAATGGATGTAAAATCTAATCTAAGATGAAAATAGACCCAAAAATAAAAAAATTATAATGTTGAAGAACTCAGGCTCACCAAAATGAAATGAAGAAAAATATATGGTTGTGTGTTTAAAAATGGAGATTAACAAGATGATAAACCACCCTTTATCTCTTGTTATTTCATTCAATTATGCATCAAAGAACATAAAAAAAAACTAATTGATATAATAGTAAAAAAGTAGGTTTTAAGATGGTAAAATCATGTGTACCTATTGTAACAGGTTCTTTTTTGGGCCTCACTAAGGACTCATTCACTGAGTGGCGAATGGATTCCTGCTAGGGTTCTAGAAAATCTATTTTTTGGTTTTGTTCTTCAATGTTTGCACTCCAAAATCCTAGGTGTTTAGCTCCTAAAAGTCAAAAATAAATCATGTAGAAGACTTTCCATGATCTTGCAAGAAAGATGACAACTTTGAAAACTTTATAAATTTGACAACTTTTGCAACTTTTGTTCTCTACTTGATCTTCAACCTAAAACCTACAATCACACATCAAAGGAGAATAAAATTATTTATTTGTTATGGAATGGGGTTTTTCCCTAGCCAAACCTACTTTTGGTAATTAAACCTTATGATGAAACAATCAAACATGAAGGATGAAACATGAAACATGAAACAATGATAGGTTGGGTGGAGCCTTAGATGATAAATCTATAATCTTGCATTAAATTTCCTCAATGAGTGTAGATCTTGATCACAACACTTGATTAGAAACAACACCTTGAAGTGCTTGAATTGGATTTTCAATGCTACATCAACATATTAGTTCAACCACAAGCATGATGCATTATGCCTTTGACATGATGGAATTACCTTTGATTACTACAATAAAATATTATAAATATTCCCTTGAATTCCTTCTTGAATTCTCTATAATGCTCTTGTAAACCCTTAATATTCTTGCATAAAAATTCATAGATGAAACTATGTGAAATAACCTTAAATTTTTACGTAACTTAAGATTAAATCTCAAAATTAAAATAACACAAGCCAACATCAGATATAAGATTTGAAATCATTGAAATACCACCAAAAACATATCCCAAGGGGGTGTCCTATGTTAAGTGAGGATCCATTCACTATAGGGAGAATAGATCCTAGCATACTTAGACACATTTCAGGGGATGTGAAATGTCATCTCAAAACAGGATCCTAGGACCTAGTGAGGACCCCTTCACTAAGTGGTGAATGGGTCCTAGGTCACTATCCTAGGACACATTCCTTGTAAAATTAAGTGTTATGTTTAATATTATTTAAAAATTTTGGGCTTTATCCCTCAGAAAATGTAATAAATTAGGCTTGGATTTGAATTAAAGGGAACAATTAACTTTAAATTAACCTCAATGAATTAATAAAATCCCTAGATTAATTTGAAAGTTTAAAGATACAGTTTACAACACCCTAAATAAGGCATCATTAAGTCTATTTTATCATTAATTTTTCATTCCCAAATTAAGTGTGAAAAAGGGTTACTTTTTTTGATGCTACATTTTCCCCACAAATTAGTGATGACAAGACTCTACTCTTTTGAATAACTCTTTTTATTAAGGAGATTACTTTTTTGAATGGAATCATCTATTAATATGATTATTCTTCGATTGAGGTCATTAATTGACATGGATATATTCTTGATGAGAATCAGTTATTAATGTGATATATTACTGATTGGAGTCAATTACTTATGAATGTTTAATCTATGAGTAGATAAAACTTATGTAGCTATACTTTAGATTATAAACTCATACTTGGGACTAGGTTATCTTTTGAAGTGAATAGCTTGTTTATGAAAATTTAATTTAAAAGCTTGGAAACCTCATATGTTATAATTGGGATTGGAATATACATTGAAGGGGGTAACTTATGCATGGGCTATATTGGTAGAGATACCTTTGTGTTTTGGGAAAAGGGAAATAGGTTATTTTTGAGGTTAGGGATTATCTATGGAAGGAATTTACCTAAGCGTAGTATATGAACAGTCATAATCCAAACCGAGCTATAGAAGTGTATGTGAATAGGATGATTGTCACTCAAAGTATTGGGTGAGAATACTTTGGCCAAAGTAGTGTAAGTAGCAACTATTTACATTGCTAATTCACTATGTTCCTTTTATCCAGTCTAGTTCAAGATTTTCATACTCATAGGGGAAATGATTGTATGATTAGGTTATGGTTTGTAGGACACAACACTAAGCTTAGATAGAAATTTGTTATGCGGTTTACCAACCAATCTCTTTGTCAAAGGGTAGGGCCATCTTGTTATATGTGAAAAATGTGTGAGGGACTACATTTGAGTCTATGGTTGGTAAAAAAACACTTGAGTGTGTGGACACTAATTTTTGTATCCAAGGGTTCTCTAACAGTTCTAGGGTTTTTCACCTAAAAGGAGAGAAATGGACCAAAAATGCATAATTTCTACACTCAAAATCAATGCAAGGATTGATGCAATATGCCTAAATATGATGTGAGAATTCCATAATTGAAAAATAAAGATGATTATTAATGGAAAATCTAGGTTATGCAAATATTTTGAAAACACGGTGATGTATGCAAAAACACCTAAGAATGAATGTAAACAATAACATAATTAAACAAGACTGGAGAGGTGCACCTAGAATTTGAAGTCTGATGTAGAGAGACTCTAGAATCCTATAGAATTGATTGGAAAAGTTGACTGGGACACTTTTTCCAAGCTGGGCGACTTAGTCTAGTTTCAGGGATATTTTTCCAGAACACAAATTTGCCAAATGGGTATCCAGAAATGTAGAAACCACTTTTTAGGCATGGAAGTGGGACTAATTCACCACTGATGGTGAATTAGTCCACATAGTAATCTCAAGAAAATTGGGATAGGATTTTGTAGCTTTCAGTCTGCGCTTCCCCTCCTGATAGGTATTTGGTTCAGATTCTATAAAAAAATAGGTTAAAAGAGGTCTCCATGCTTCAATTAGGACTTTTTTTACTTTGATGACTTGGATGGATTGAAAATACATTTTAAACACTTTCCTCTTTGACAAATACATAAAAAAGACATGCAAATACACATGTAAAGAGGGGAATAAGGGCTAAGGGTTAGAGTATAGAGGTTTTCCTTGGTCAAACCCCAATTTGGTAATCAAACCATAAATAATGAAATGAAATAAAGATAGAATGATGAATGAATAGCATGCAATGTCATAAATTCACCAAACCCTTGATCTTGAAATCTGAAGATATGCAACAAGATGCTCCAATGGATGCTTGATTAGGCCTTGAATGCTTGAGAATTGCTTGAATGATGAAATAGAAATTAGAAGATTATAGGAGATGAAAAATGAGGTGAAAACCATTTATTTGTACTTTATTTTACTAAATTTCTCAAAAATAAAACATCACAGGCCAACGTCAAGGATAGGAGAATAAAATCCTGCCAGAAAATTAAAATCATTTTGATTTTTGGTCTAGTGGAACTAAGTCACCCTAGGTTGTGACTTGGTCTCACCAGGGAAATTTTAAGGGGTCTCAAGAATTAAAGTCTATTTAATAAGGTTTAATGGGAATATTCTCAAAAATACACTTAAGTAGGGCCGAAAAGTGTATTAAATGGTCATTTAAACATAAGAAAGGGTTGAATTAGTGATGAAAATTCTAGAAAAGTGTGATAGTTTGTTACAACTCTTTACAACACTTTGAAATAAGACTTGATAAGTGATAAAAATGGGTTATTTTAAGTGAATTATAATGAAAGGGTCCTAGAAATGTGTGAAAGTTGGTTACAACACTTCACAACATTTTTACAAGACATCCTAGAATTCTTAATGATTCTCAAGGGTCCAAGACCTAATGTGAATGTGTCAATCACATTACAATATTAAATCTAGGAAAAATCAATCCAAAGTCCATGAGAGAGACTTAAGTGAGCATAAAAATGTCCAACTATACATTTTTTGGCTTCACATTAAGCCCCCACTTTAGTAAGAGGATGAACTTAATTCAAAATCACACTAAAGTATCCCAATATGCACATCAAGAGGGATCCAAATGCACTCATGCTAGTAAAATGAGATAACAATAATCAATAGGCATGATCAATCCCCCAAGATCATGATCCCATGGAAAACTAAACATAAGCACAAAGGAGCACACATGAAAATGATGAAAAAGAAGGAAAGAGAGAGAAGGAGAAAGAAAAGAGAGTTAGATGAAGCTTCAATCATTTTTTTATTTCGTTGGGAATTAGATCTAGGTTTTTTTTTTGAAGAAAAAAAATTTATACTTTCTCTGAGGTGACATAACTCATGGCTATCTACTGGGTGAGAAGGTCTAAAAGGTGAGAAACATACACTCATGTTTGGTATGCACTCACACACACAGAGGTCGCTATAGGGAAAATCCATGCCTTGGAATGAGCTTCCCACTCAACCATATCACAGTTATACCTCCCGATAACTTTTATAAGGCACCATAAAAGAAAATTTCATTTTGTGCTTCATGAGACAAGAAAAGCTTCGTATGCTTAGAACTCATGAAAAAATGTGATGGCACTAAAGGAATGCAAGCTGTGTTATGCAAGGTGACCATATAACAAATGCAAAATGCAACATGCAAAAGATGTTCAAAGGAGTCTTGCTTAGTTCATGTGAGGTCTTTAACTTAGGGAACATTGTGCCTAATGTCTCCAAGAGAGGACCAATTAAAGAATACAAAATTCATAGCTTAGGGGAAGCATAGCATCACTTCAATCCACTATGAGGAATGTAATATGCTAAGATAGATCACATTCATGAAGGAAACTACATCCAATGTCATCCACAAAGTGACAAATGCATCGTATGAAGTAACAAGGCTACACTAAGAACCAAGAAAAATAAAAATGAATAATGAATAATGCCAATGTATGCCCCCACTTTAAAGGAATTGCTGCACACCGTATTATGACCAATTACTTTAAAGTAGCAAATGAAAAATGAAAAAATAAACAAGGCATGAGAGCCAACATGGAAAGGCCCTATGCCAAGTCATATGTTTCCTAGTAAGGCTACGTCATGTGAAGAAAAGGAAGAAGAAAAGGAAGGGGTTTCCCCCAAAATAAAAATACCAAACACATAAATGATCTATGCATTTGGGGTCAGTATGTGTAATTAGCACTATCCTAAGTTGTAATATCAACAGCTAAGTTTATTTCCCCTCCAAATCACCAAGTATCACATCCCAGATGCCCCGGCTAATACGAAGAAATGAAGTGCAGAGAGAACGTGAAAGAAGAGGAGGATTCTAGAGAGTGGGCGAGGAGGAAACCCAAAGAAGAAGAGAGCAACAGAGGATTATCGTATCTCACCCCGGTCCTATAACAGAGCGAGACACGATGGTCGATATTCAACCCTTTTGTTTAATAGCGCAACACACGACGGCCTTATCTCAACCCTTTCATTTCGTAGAGCGAAGAAGAGCGGAAGATGCAGTTGAATCTATTCGCCATACACTTGCAAGAGATGCTTTACTTAGATCCACCCCAGAGAATGCGTTACGAGAACTTGTCGGAATACCAAAAATGATACTACAGAGCCGACGAAATAGAGATGCAGCCATGGATGAAGCGAATCGAGTTGTGAGAGAACAGATGAAGAGGGAGGCACGACTGTTGATGGGAACCTTTCAAACAATAAAACTATCTCGTGTTCATATTAATGAAGTTTCTGTCTGTGTAATTTGTCTGAATGAACTTGAGGTGGGAGAAGATGCCTGCCAAATGCTATGACACAACAATCATATTTTCCACCTGGACTGTCTTCAGCAATGGTTAGAAAGGAAGAAAAGTTGTCCGCTGTGTTTAACGACTGTGTCTTATCCATATCAGCAACTATCTCAACCCTCACCTTGAATAATGTGTGTATATTTGGATATAAAGACTTAACGAACTGTATATTTAGTTCTTATGATTACAAACATTGTTACTATAGTTTCCCCCTTGTTCGTTTGCAAAATATTTTATGTATTACATCCACCGAGAATATTTTAGTCCTTCCATTGGGTAGTTTTATTGTTTATGGTTTAAGAGTATTTGTTGTAAACTGCCTCATGTATGCATCGGTTGTTTACACACAAATTTGATATTTAGTTGTCAGTTCAATATGCAGGTCAATGAGTTTTACTCATAAAATTATAGGGTTGAATTCTGATAGCAATATCACATACCTAATAGAAAAATGTGTGGTCATTATTTCCTTATGCATCTAAGAATATATTGCATGCAATAAAAATATAAGGGCGGTGCATCAAGCTATAAATGATTAGATGGCAACATCTTATGGGGATTTTATTGTCAATGTGTGGCATTTTTATAGTAATAATAAGTTCATTTTTTTATTGGTTTTGTTTTTTAATTTGTCTTTTGGGTTATAAATTGGTGATTTTAGATTCCTTTTATTCATTATTTTAGTTTTAAGATTGTAAATATTTTTCATTTGTTTATGAATCTTTGACATTAAATATATTTTTTTTTAGTATTTAAGTTTTTTTTTTTATATATAAGAAAATAACTCTCTATAATATATAACCATGTAAAATGCGGTGTTTTAATTTTTTGGATCAAACATCTCTTGATATTTGGGGAGAGTGGGACAAGGTTAAATAGATATCCAACCAAATTGATATGCTAGTAGAAAATTAGCAATCTGTGCCAATTTTTTTTTAATGTATTTGATTTTTAATTGTTTTTCTTCAAAAAAAAATATCATTATTTTTAAAGAATTTTAGGGTAAAATAGGTTTTTCATATACATTTTAGTTTGTAATTAAAAAATTGTTAATTTTTTAAATTTTCAACATCAATGAGGTTTTTCTATGGTTGAGAATTCAAATCCTCCTCCACCACAAAATCCTCCCTTACAAAACCCTCCTATCTATGATTTAATCAATGACAATTTGATTAAATTGAGAAATATTTTCCACTTATACAATAGACACCCTCACTTTTCTACAATGAAATCTAGTTTACAATTAATAATTACTAATGTTGAAACTCTCACCAACCAACATATTTATTTTTTAGAGTGGCAAGAGGCCAAGAGACAATAATATGTCAATGGATTATCATATGACTAGGTGAGAGAAAATGACATTCTTAAAGCCCAATTAGCACAACTTTTTTATCAATCATAAAACCAGATAACTTGTTGATGTGTGCAAACCTAAATATTCCATTAAATGGTGCACACGTCAAATTATCTTAGATAATTTTTGGGATCGTTGGTGGATGGTTTTTGATAAATCACCCAACAAAAATATTCATGTCCCACAATATTTTATTTGAAAAAAATATAGTTAATTTATTATGGGTAAACATGTTAACTACTTTGATATGAGGAATTTCTAAGGTGTGGGTAGAGGAAAGCCTCAAGATAGACCCAAAGAAAATTGAGTAAACCATATTATTCCTTCTCCTCTATTTTCTCTCGCACCTCCAATACAACACCCTTATATTGTCGTAAATGCAACACATCTGAGTATCTTGGTTGTACATGCTTTGACTAGCCATTTGATCACACAGTTCTCATAGTTCATGCAACCATATGATAGTGATACACCTATTGGATCAGATGCTATTGGTATACCATCCTCTTCTTCACATATTTGTGTGCCTGATTAGTGCACTATGTGCAACCACATATATTTTGGTCCCCTTGCAGAGACTACAAAGGATCAGATGGACACATCTAATTATAAGGTCAATCATATGTCAGATGTAGGAGATGAGAGAGTAGAGGATGAAGCACATCTTGGAGACTCATTGGGTGCTAGAGATGAGGATCATGTAATGGTAAGACATAAAGTAATTTTATAGTGCATTTTATCTTAAATTAATATTTTATAAGAGATATTAGTACTAATGTTTATTTATTTGACAAATTTAATAGTTGATGAGGGATGGTCAAATTACATAGGTCTAAGAGGGTACACTTATGACCATTTCATTTGGCTTAGAAAGTAACTTCATGGTATACGTTTTTATTGTACTTATCATTTAAATTATGATTTAGATGTTAATTTTTTAAATTTTTTATGATTATACATGTACATAGATTGATATTTTTATATATATTCTTGTCTTTCTATGCAATAACATGTTGGTTTTAAAGTGCCCAAGTTCGGGTTTTGCTTCTCTGCCCTGTCTTAATCCCCAGCCATCTCCTGGTTGCCCTACTCCGGGTTTGTCCCCTGGTTTTAAAGGTAACCCTATTATGAAACTTGTTTCGTATTCTGGGAACTCTATGGAAATCCTCTCTGATAAGCCCATGGTTAGTAAGGAATCGGCCTCTAGTACCCCTGCTTCTGGTAAATTGGGGAATGATCATTCTGAGTCCCCTATTCAGGATGAAATTAATTCGGCCCTGAATAAGCTTAAGCCTGAGGATTTGGTTAGTATAGCGGAAAAAAGTACGGATGGCCTATTCACCGTTCTCAAATGGACCCAGAAAGAAGTTTGTGATCTGAAAGGCCGTGTTACTAATCTCAACAACAAGGTCACAGATTTGAAATAGAAGATTAGTTGGAATTGTAGAGATAATGATGAACAAGAAACTCCATTACCGAGGAAAAGACAGCAATTAAAGGAGGATAGATTGGCTAGTATCGAGTGCAGCATGTCCAAGATTGGACAAAACATTAGGGCCACTGTTGCAAACAATCACAAAATTGCTAGGCATAATACCATCATCATTAATGCGATGGTGGAAAAGATTGAAAAAAACCAAAAGGGCTCGCTGGTTGTGGATTTGGATGTGGACAGGGGAGGTAGCAGATCAACTGGTGAAGGGATTTCGACTCATACCAGGGCTAACATTAAGAGGAAGACCCCGACTTTTTCACATACGGCTCAAATTATTAAGCAGGGGTTACAAGACATGAAGGATGTTGAAAAGGAAGTTGAGGAGTTACTGAAAACCTTGGAGTAACGTGGTGTTTTTGGTTGCTAGTTTTTCTTGGGCGGTCCTTTTTTTGGGCCCTGCTGTCTCTTGGTGCTGTCGTTTCCTTTTTGGGACAGTTGTCTGGTTGTTTGTACTTTTTCTATTTATCTTTTGGTGTTTAAACTCTGTGGTTTCAGGTCCCTGTAAAACCTATTTTTTCCTTTTCAAAAACATGTTGGTTTAAGTCCACGATGACTACTTCCAAAACATTGGAAGAAGCATCACAATAGATATATGGTTTTTTATATTCTCAACATTATGATTATATGCACATGTGCATTTATATTCTTACATTATTATAATTTTTTATATAGGAAACTATCATAGTTGGTTTATCCATGATAATCCCTTCTACAACAAGAGAATAACAAGCGTAGGAGGTATGTGTTTATTTTATATTGTAGATATATACATTTAGATAGGAGTAGATATATCTTTAGTTTAGGCTTATTTATCAACAATTGTATATTAATTTGCATCAATTTTATTTTACATGTTATAGTCCTTTACTTGATTTAGCAATATGATGGATCCTCAACCATTTCAATACACTAGGACTCCTGATTTTCCTATGAGACAATCATTTATAGAACATCTTGCAAAAAAATAGTGCAAGACTTGAGGTAATCAAGAATTTTATTTTAGATAAATTATAGTTCAATATAGTGATTTTGATGTTAATTTGACAATTCTAAATTATAATATATAATTTTTTATTTACTACTCTAACATGCCAACAATAGACATAATTAATCTAATTTATGGTTTGAATTGTTATTGTGTAGGAAACTTTAGAGCCACTAAGTACTTCAAGGAGGCTCAATTTGATGATCCAATACAAGATTAAGATTTTATAGAGATTGATACATAACTATTTGACATGTATATTGATAGATCTTAAGATGACATATGACACATTTTATAAAACTTATTTTAAGTTTGTATATATGCTAAATTTGTATATGTACATACAAAATTATTCTACAATTTGATATAAAAAATTAACATTCAATCTAATTTATTTCTTGTGTGCATTTATTTCTACTTTGAAACTTAAAATTGGAATGTATGAGTATGTGCAGGATCATCATGGAAAAAACAGGCCCTTAAGTGGCAAAAAATTCAAAAAAATTAGAGTTAGGCAACTTGACGTAAAAATTTGAATAAGTTATCTATATTATTTCAAAAATGTGTAAGAATATAATCTATATAAAATTGAATGTAGTTTCTAAACTACTAGGTTTTTTTAAAAATAAATAAATCTATTTGGTGAAAATTTGAAATTTCAATGTAGTGGTACTTAAATTTCAGGGGAAAAGTAAGAAGTAGGTGTTTGTCTGACCACCCTAACCACAATAAAAGGATAATATTTTTTATAAGATTTTATACATAAGTAGAGGACTTATGCCCCGGTGTGATGCATATTTTTTTATAATTTTTTTCCAAGTAAATAATTAATTATGAATTTTTTATTACAACTTTTTAAAAATATAAAAACTTGTATGTCTGACCACCTTAACTTTGTCAAAACTTCATGAAATTCAATTTTTTATTTTTCTAATCCTATAGTATGCGAAGCAAAGAATGTGACACATGTTTTGGATTCAAAAAATCTGATACCGTTTGAAAGCTATAGATGTTTTTCAATCAGCCTATCAATCAGGACTTTAGTCATAATTTGAATAGAAAATGACTAATAATTACTTATTAAATTCAAAATAAAGCATAATGTATATCAATGGAAAGCTGAGAATCTCCTTTAAAAACCCTTTTCATTTCATCAATTGCGGGTAAAAAAATAGTCGTCAGCCACATACCCATCATATTGCCACTTTTTGGCCCATCATGATCCTGCACATACCTATATAATAAGTTTAGAATGGTTAAGTTATGATCATTAACATGTTATAGATTAATGAAATTATGCTTTAATAAAAAATATGAATTGCAATTGGTAATACATCTATGTTAGTGTTAAATTTGGTTGCCTTGGGAAACTTCACCAAACTTTATCATCATTTTTATAATGTTATCAATCATAACATGAATGTTTATGTTCCTAGGTGTAGATATGAAAAGATAAATTACAAGAGTTTTAAATTTTGAACCATTCTTGAAATGGCTACAAATACATCATTTTATAAAAAAAAAATGTAACACTAAATTATGATTATTTGTGCAATGTTGGCTTGGTACTAATGTATAAGATGTTGGTGTCCACCACATCCCAAGAGCACAACCTACAAATAAATATTCATAGGTGAGAGAAGAAACACAAGGCTATTTCACTAGAGATGAAAAAATTGAGATGAGATAATAAATTACATAGTATAAAAGATTTTTAAAGGCATGAAATATATGACAAGTGAGAAAACTACTCGATGCAGGAAAAAACCACCCAACTAATTAACCCTATGTTAAACTTAACACACTAACACCCCCTGTTTAGTGCAAACTTAGGGAGAATTATTATGCAAAATGAAGATGCAATATGGGTCCTAGATACACAACCATGTTAGGTAACTATTTACAATGTAAAAGAAAATCTCTCACAACTGGAGAAAAGATGAAAAGCCGTGTGGGAAAAAACCCATCTCCGAAAGAGAGAAAAGAAAAAAAAATGATAAATGGAGGAATCACTAGTACCCCAAAGGAATACATACATACATGTTCCCCAATAGGAAGGAAAAGAAGAGATATTATATGCCCCCCATAATGCAGAAGCTCCAATACTGATAAAATATACCTAAAAACAAAAGATTATCCAATGCCTGGAAGTAACTCCTCTCCTCTTAGGAAGAAAAACGTACACCAAATGATGAAGAAGCCACTCCATGTCCAACTAAAAATATGAAGGAAGTCCCTAAATAGAATAATCCACCACATCATCATGATTAAAAACAACCAAGAAATGTGACAAATCCAGTGAAAGTGACGGCTCATCAATGTAAATCTCCAAAGACAATCTAGATGTATCAACTACCATGCTGAACTGTCATCAAAGAATACAAAAATCCCATCAAGTATGTCTCCCAAATCTACAAGATGATACTCCATAAAAAAATCTAAGATTCTTTCCAAATACTCATCCAATAAAGCAAGATTCAAAAAACTATGACCAACCTACTCAAGTGAAGAACTCAAATATAAAGAAGAAGGAGGTGAAGGAGGAGGAATCTAAAAACTAGTCTCAAGAATACCAAATGGTGTCACAGTAGTGCAGATACTGTCCATCTATTAGATTACTCAGGGTGAGGTACCTAAAATTGTAGAGTTCATTGTAGATTATGTTTTCATTAGAGAGGATGATACCAACAAAGTTATTGTTGTTGGTAAACCTAATCATGAGTCTCATCTCTATACCTTTTCTCATTTTTTTGTTGATGATGATTATGATCCTCACAACCCTCTTGCGAGTGTTGATAGTAATTCCTTGAGAGAGATTGGTCATTTTCTTTGATACCATGTTGGTGTCAACCACCTCCTAGGAGCACAACCTGAAAATAAATCTTCACAAATGAGAGAAGCAACACGAGGCTATTTCACTAGAGATAAAAAATTTAGATGACATGATAAATTACATAGTATACAAGACTTTTAAAGGAATGAAATATATGAAAGGTGAGAAAACTAGCCTCGATGCAGGAAAAAATCACCCAACTAATTAACCCTATGTTAAACTTAACACAATAACATACAAAAGGCTAGTTAGCTAAATGTTTTATTTTTATTTTGTAATTAAAATGATCAAGATTGTGTTCACAAAAATGTCCCTCCAACTATAAACATGACTTGGCATGCCAAGATGAAATTTTATTTTTATTAGTTGTACTTAGTTGATGCCATTACAATCTAAAAATTTACACCTTGTATGGGACGAGTATCTCATATTACTAGTTTTGTATGTTTATTACTTACTGATCACAATGAGTTCTTCATCCTCAATTGTGATAATGAAAATTATTATGATAATTTTTTTATCACTACCTTGATTTTTTTGAGTTTTTTTTGTGGGATTAAGCTCTATCACTTTACATCCAAGATCTACCTTGTATAGTCTAAAAATACACTAGATTTTCTCTCACAATTGTATATGGCCAATCACAAACCTACTCTAACTCCCTTTCTCTATCCAAAGTCAAAATTAAGGTGAGATGTTAGATTCACTATTAGTTGATGCTACTATATATTCATATATTATTGACAACCTCAATTATTTGACTCACTCTAGGCTTGGAATTTCATATGTCATTGGCATGGTCTCTAGTTATGTAGGAACCTCATGAACTAAAATAGAAGGAAAACTACTAGATCATCCACTATAGTCAAGGAACTCATGGTTTTGGGATTCTATATGCAGCACGGGTTGATATTGATTTGATTGGGTACACTAATTTTGATGGGACAATTGATTTACTTGATCGTAAGTCTACTTCTAATTTCACACTTGCTTCAAATTAGGTATATTTTGGCAAAATAAGATACAAAGTGTCATTATCTTTCTTCTAAAGAAGCTAAGTATCAAGGTTTTCTAAATTCCACTACTATTGCTTTGTTTTCTTCAAATTTTTATTGCTAAGTTTAGTATCCAAATATGTAGGCCATCTATTATATTTTATAACACTGATAGTGACACATTAGTCTATGTTAGCCTATTCAATCATAAGTGAACCACACACATTAAGTTCCACATACATTACATTCAAGAGTTCATTCATAGACAAGTCAAAAATCTTCACCATTACTTGACTATTAAGTAGGTTCCAATATGAACCAATGCACAAATGTATGAGTGATATTTATGTGAAAATATATACACGTGGCATTCGTGAACATAAAAAAGTAGGTGCATACACATAAAATTTATTATTCTATGCATTTTTTCATCACAATCATCGTTATTTTCATATGTTTGACACACTTAATCATGATTATACATACATGCATGATATTTTTCAACATACACATGAAATTCATAATCATCATATTTTGCATAAACTCTACCATCAATATTTAACCAATAATGCTCGTATATTATATTTTCCACATCCACATATACAAATACATTGTATATCATCTTTTAATTATCATAATCATCAATACAACTAATAATGACCATATAATTTTATCGATGTCCTCATATACAAATGTATTAATGCATCTTGCTATCAAGATATCCTAGATACACAACTAATATGTGCCCCTGATATCCTCACTTTGTAATGTACATCTCAAATTATTTCTACTCTCAAAGAAACCTATATTGCAGTATCATAAAAAATGTTTAAAAATAAAAAGGACATTGACTTAAAGTAATTGAATAATGAAAGCAACATGAACTCCAGTATTGGATGCATTGCCATCATAACCTCATGTCCTAGTCAAAACTTGTGTTGAGAAATTTTTGAATATAAATATTAGAAAACAAAGATTATAAACAACATGAACAAAAAAGTCAATTGATCATTCTTTAAAATCAAACGTAAGATTATAAATCAAGAGATAAAAGTATATGACGAAGATACCTCATTTTGAATTACATAGAATGCGTCCTCAATGTTGGAGAAATTTTTTATAACTTTTGTTTTGAATATCTTCTTGACACAATATTATTGTTCACCAAAAAGACCTACGTTTGTTAAGAATTGTTAAGAAACATAGACTCCAACCTTTTTTTGAATCAAAGTTAAAATTAAACATGAATATTGCAAATTGATTTTTTTTTTAAAATTTAGTATTTTTGGCAAATGGGATGTGTGGAAATGTTGAGGCAGGAAAGTAAAAACTAGGGAAAGTCTCTTTTCATTTCCTAATTCACCCAATCATTTTAGGGTAGTTTGTAAAGAGCCCTAAAACTAAAAAAATTATCAAACTATGAAGAAGTCGTTCTAGGAGCTCATGGTGTGTAGGAATTATTTTTCTGGACCTATAGGTGGATATTGAATCATTTCAAACCAACCTCTCTCTTTTTTGGTCAAATAAACATTGTTTGTGTGTTCTAATGTCAAATGTATTCTTGCAAAAAATGTCGATGGAAAGTAGTGAAAAAAAGGAAAGAAACATTTTTTTTGTTTTGTGCACCATGGAATGAAACCAAGTATACCAACACATCAAGGTGGGTAGGTAAATGCTAGGGGAGGACTCATTTTTTTCTCAAGTTCCCTCATGATTGTAGAGTACACTAATTTTGGGTAGTCTTGAAAGATCCCTAAGAGAAAAAAAATGCAAAATTATTAAATTTTTAGTATTTTCAACAAATGGGAAGATTGGACACCATGAGGCAGATAGGTAAATTCTAGAGAAGGCCTATTTTCTTTGTCCAAGTCAACAATCATTCTGGGATGGTCTTTCCAAGGTAGTCTCTAAGGATCTCTGAAACAAAAAACTTATCAAACTATGATGAAGTCATTTCGGGAGCTCATGCAAGTGGATATTCAATCCCTTCAGACCAACCTCTCTTGATTTTGGTCAATTCAACACCATTTGTGTGTTACAATGTCAAATACATTTTTACAAAAAATGCTAGTGAAATGAAGTAAAAAGAATGAAAGAATCATTTTTTTATTTTATGAAACATGACGTGAAATACTAGGGAAGGCCTTCTTTTGTTTCCCAAGCCCTAAGAGAAAAAAATGCATTTAAAAAAAAAAAATAGTATTCTGGAAAAATGGGTAGCATGGACAAATCAAGGTAGGTAGGTAAATGATATGTAAGGTCTCTTTTGATTTACCAAGTCATCCATTTATTCTAGGGTGCTCTTTTTGAGGTAGTCTCTAAAGAACCTTAAGAGTGAAAAATGTAAAAACTATAAAAATAATTAGTATTTTTAAAAACATCAAGGTGGTTAGGTAAATACTAGGGAAATCCTTCTTTTGTTTCCCAAGCCCTATGAGCAAAAAATGCACTTTTTTACAAAAAAATAGTATTCTAGAAAAATGGGTAGCATGGACACATCAAGGTAGGTAGGTAAATGATATGTAAAGTCTCTTTAGATTGACCAATTCATCTGTTTATTCTAGGGTGCTCTTTTCTAGGTAGTCTCTAAAGAACCTTAAGAGCAAAAAATGTAAAAACTATAAAAAAATTTAATATTTTACAAAAATTGTATTGTGGGCATGTCAAGATAGGTAGGTAAATGCTAAGGAATTTATAATTTTTCCAAAGTCACCTGATCATTTTGGGGCGGTCTTTTCAAGGTAGTCTCTAAAGAGCCCTAAGAGAAAAACATGCAAAAATGTAAAAAAATTAGTACTTTTTATAAATGGGTAGTATGAACATGTTGAGGTAGGTAGGTAAATACTAGGGAAGGTCTAATTTTTTTCTTAAATCACTTGAGTTTTCTAGGGTTCTATTTTTGAGGTAGTCTCTAAAATAGCCCTAAAAGCAAACAATTATCAAATTATGACAATTTTGTTCTCGGAGATCATGGTCTATAGGAATACTTTGTCTAGACCTATACGTGGATATCAAATCCCTTCAAACAAATATCTTTGAATTTATTAGTTTTTTCCTCATGTAATTGTCATTGTAATAGGGAGATGATCTGAATTGGCTAAAGGAAGAATACATGCTTTAAAATTGAAGATTGTTTCCAACTAGCTATGTGAGAAAACAAATATATCTAGTTTTTTCTCTAATGCAACACATACCATCCAACCTATTTGACCATGTATATGAATCATTATTAGTTTGAGCATCTATTAGATAATTATTGGTTAAGAATCACCCAAATTAGTTCCTAGAATTTGATACTTTACCATTTCCACAAAGTCTCTCCTCTTTCCTTAGTAGAACATTGAAATCACCACCTAGAATGACCATGTGCCTTCTATGGTGGATAATTTCTGACTTAATGTACCCCAAACTTTTTCCTTTTCTTGATTTCTAGCTGGGCCATATATTAAACATAATAAATATGAGATTGCATTTTGTAATTGAGGCTTCACACATTATCCAATTTGGTTCTTTCTCAATTATATTTGTCACAACATTATTGCTTTGTCATATGATACCCAAACCACTTGTTGTACCATATTCCTTTGAGTAATCTTCCTCCAATCCACTTTGATAGATGATTCGGATGTCTACTTCTTCTAACTTAGTTTCTTCCATTAATTTATATATGCCTCAATTCTTTCGATCTGGAACTTAATTAAGCTTCTTTTATTAGGTTTTTTTAGGCCCCTAATATTCCATGTTATTATATTCATGAATCTTTGAAGAGGGAGTGCTTTCCTCCCTTTGTAGATCCTATAAAAAATTCTTGATGCTTTTTATAGCTTTCTCCTATACAAATTCTTCTCGTCTTTTTTTATTTTTCTTTTGATATTTCTTTTTCATTATTTTTTGAACAAGTTTGAACAATATAACTACTTTCTAAGACAAAAATCTTGTTTCTATGATATCTAATTCATCATAGTCCTTTTCATTTTTTTTATTTTTTTATTTTTTTTAGGCTGCAGGAATCGGGTAGCACGACCCCCTATAAACTGCAGTGCGCCTGGTAAACTTTTTAACGTGACCGGCGGCGCAGGCGCGACACACCCTCCGGTACCACAGGATGGGGGATACTAGAACTCATGACCAGCAGAGCCGCAACAGAATTTCTTAGCCAACCGAGCTAGGGCCCCCGCATAGTCCTCTTCATTTCACTTTCAAAGAAAATTTCTTTATTTTCTTCAGGGTTAAGTGAAGAATGATTACTGCTTGTTATAGGGTTAGGTTTTGGATTATCTTCTTTCTTTGCTTTGTTTTCTTGTTCGAATCCATTTTTCCTATTGTTTGATTCTTTTTTCTCTTTGGGGATGTTTTCCTTTATATCCTACTTATTATGGCTTTCTATTTTAATAATGTCCTCTTTCCTTTCGCTATTTTCTTTTCTCCTCCATACTTTTTGTTTTTTGGTAGGACTCCTACATTGTTTAGCCATGTGATTTCTTGATCTGCTTTTCAGACAATAGAGTTTATGCTATTCCATTGCTAGTCCCTACTTCCAAATCCTTGTTTCAGACTTTGGCTTTATCTCTTTTGATATATGTTTGATCACTACTATTTGAATCCTTTGGTAAATATTGAGTTTATTTCCAACAAAGGGTTGTCAATTTCTATTAGAGTGCCTAAAGATCTTCCATTTTTTTCTAAGAATGCTTTTAACCAGTAGTCTCATAACATGTATAATCTAATATATTTTGTATCTGTGTATGTGGTTAAGCTTCATGGATTAAAGTTTGGTTCCTATTTTGCATGTAAATAAGGCTTCCTTCAACTTTTCAGATGTCATTTTTAAATTTTGGATCCCTATCTTCTTCTGATATAAATGCTACAATAAAAAAGCTATTAGGTAGAAATTTGATTGCATGACCTTGCTTCCAGTTTAAGCAAGCCCATTTCTCTATGATATCTCTACTTTTTTGAGGCCCTATTATTTTGCATATGATGGAAAAATCTTGGAATATTTCAATGTCCTCTTCTATTTCTTCTTGCACATCAATTTCTAGTAATTTTGTTAAGAAATCTAGTAGGCAGGTATCTCTTTTCTCTTCTTTTTCATTTCTTCTTTTAGGTGCCAACTTTCTACCATAGTTTCTCTTATATACTTTTGTATTCTTGTGCATTAGTGCATCTTTAAATGGCTTAAGATTCTCTAACTTTTTTATGTTTTGTTTATTTAGAATTTCTCTTCCTCTTTGATTGTTCAATATCCTCCTATTAGATTCTCAGGGTTGGATTGTGATTTGGTTAGACCATATCTTGAATTCATTATTATCGTTCAACAGTTTTTGAATTCAATTGTACCAAAATTTATTCACAAGTACACAATTAATTTGTGATTCACTAAAATATATATTTTATATTATTTAATATTTTATGTATATTGTATTAAATTATATTATACAATATTTTGTCACAACAATCCATATGATCACATAATTTTATTTGTAGTATATTAGATTATATTATATAATATTATATAATATTATATACTATTTATTGAATATTAAATTTATATTTATATTAATAATATATTAATAAGTTGTTAATGTAATAATAGGATGTAGATTATTAAATAACATAGATTAGCTAATTAAAATTCAATCTTTCTTCAAAAACCTTTACAAGTACTTTTTCGAACAATTCGATTACGTCATTTTTAACTGAAAGAGGAACGCCACAATACCTCGCGACCTTCCAGCTCCCCATAAAGCGACTACGAAAGATAAAGAAATTTCAACGTTTATTATCACATTCATATAACTTATTTTTCAGAGTCTACCTGAGCTGTGAGTTAGGATTCCAAGGTTGCGCGATCTTAATTGGTAATATCAACAGGTATAATTTGTTCCCCCTCTAAAATCACCAAATATCATATCCCAGATGGCCCGGACAAAACGAAGATACGAAACGCAGAGAGAACTTGAGAGAAGAGGTGAATTGCAGCGAAGTCCAGAAAGTCTTAGGCGGAGAGAAGAACGGAAATCGATATCAGAGCAGAGAATGGGCGAAGAGGGACGCCAAAGACGAAGTGAGCGACTGGAACAGCGAATAATGGGGGGAGAGGTGATTTCCCTATCGCGGGCATTAAGACAGGAACGCCTTAATTTAAGAGAGCGAAGAAGACAAGAAGATATGCTACGGAGGGAAGAAATGGCAAATGAATCAATTGACAGTCCAAGGAGGAGATTTCTTAGTCCAGCTACAAGCGATAGTTTAACTAGACCCTCAGAGGACGAGTATCAAGAAGGGCACAGAACACTGGAAATGATGCGAAGGAGACATCGAAATACAGGTGTAGAATTTCGTGGTTTTCCTCTCACGAATTTTCTTCCAAGCAGACCATATAATTTCGTTGAAGCCATGGATGGAGCGAATCAAGACGTGGATCCGTTGTTCCCTGAAACAACCCAACTTGAAGTTGTAACTGAACAGATGAAGAGGGAGGCGAGAGATTTGATAGGTGCCTTTGATACCATAAAAGTATCTATTGTTCATATTAATGAAGTTCCTGTCTGTGTTATTTGTCTGAATGAACATCAGGTGGGAGAAGATGTCTGACAAATGCCATGTCACAAGAATCATATTTTCCACCCGGACTGCCTTCAACAATGGTTTGAAAGGAAGAAAAGCTGTCCACTCTGTAAAACGCCTGTGTCTTATCCATAGAACGAAGCATGTAAAGATTCAATTAACATCAGTAACCATTGTTTCACACATGTCCGGCTGCAAAATATTTGATGCATTACATCCAGTGAGAACATTTTGGTCATAACATTGGGTAGCTTTATGGTTTAATAATAGTTCAAATCTGAAGGTTTCTTGGTTTAACAGCATTTGCTGTAAACAGCCTGAGCAAGCATTCATTATCCAAGAACAATTTTGATAATCAACATTTTGTTTCCACAGTTTATAATATTGGAATGTTGAGATTTCTAAAATTGTGTTATATTTTGAACATCAATGTTTCATATCAAACATCATGATCTATTATCAGGATGCAAAATTAGATACATCAATTTAATCCAAAATATTGATGTTAAAAAATAACACAGTTTAAATCCAAAAATCTTAACATTCTAACAATTTTGATATTTAACAGTTAGTTTACCATCTTTTAAGATTTGTTCCTTAAAAGAATAATAAAAAATGTCTAATAGTCACTTTTTCTTGGCCATGTAAAAAATGATACTTATAAAAAAAAGTTCAATGTTCTCATTGACATAGTTTCATGCAATTCAAAATACAATTTCATAGTCATATATAATTCTAATCGAGTGTGCTATAATCCTAATGGTATTTGCGCTAATGGTATTTGCCTAACTAGTATTCGGCTCCACCTTAACTCATATGCCTTCTAGTTACATGACCATTTTTGTACTTTATCAAAGACACTGGTATGCCTCCTAGTTACATAACCATATTTGTACTTAACCAAAGACATAGAATGAGCTTATTCTCTAGTTTGAAATGCTTAAAAAATATCATTTCACATTTTATTTGTCAAGAAAAAATAAGGTTCTTAGATCTATGGTAGAATTTAAATTTGAAATTTAAGTCTTATAAATGTGAGACCATCAATAAATGAAACAAAAAATAGAATCACATTATTAATTAATATAAAATTATCAAAATTGTCAAAATAATATTTGTAGTCTTTCATGAGACTTTCATCAAACTTCTAATTCTTGTTTGAAATAGAAATTAAAATTTAAAAAATTATATTAAATAAAAAATAAATATTATCATATAATTTATTTTCATCAAATTGTTTTAAAAAATTACACGATATTTTATAACTTTATTATCATTTGAATATATAATATAACTCTTCAAGTAAAAAACATTAGAAATTATATTTATATAGATATGTATAAATAAATTAGTTAACCTATTATTTATATATATATATAGATATATATATATAGATAGATAGATAGATAGATAGATAGATAGATATAGATATATATATATATATCCATGAGTTGAGATAAATGTTCAAAGTCAAAGGTACACCAACATTCTAATAAATCATAGCATAAAATGTTTCATAGTGATGTCAAAATAGTCTAGTAATAGCAAACAAATGATATGATAATTAATAATCATTAGAAGGGTCTCACAAGTGGAAGCATGGGGATTCACACACTATGTGGTGTAAGTATACTTTTAGTAGGTTGCAACATACCTATAACAATGTCAACAGAGAGTAAAAATGAGTGTTTGATTTGTACAATGATTCAATGATGGTGTAGAATATCATCATTATGTCTAGAATGAATTGTTTAACATCATTCTAGTTGAAGGTTATACTTTGGAATGAAATAAAATTTGAAAGGGTTAAGTAGAAATTAATTTTTATAAGAGAAATATGAATTCTAAAATAATATCACCAATAGTGGCATGTTGTGATAGTTGAGTTGGTGTGTTGTTATTCTTGCCATCAAGGTTCATAACCCATTGGGGTAGAATTGTTTAGAATTTACATGGATGAGGTCCCCTGTTTGTGACCTCATCAATTCATAGCTCTAGGTCAAAATAATTTACCCCTCTTAATAAATGAATTTTAAGATAATATCAAATAAAAAGGCCAAAGATGTGTGGAATAATAATTCACTTTCTCATTTTTCAACCACATGTTGATTAAACAATTTATGTCAAAATACTATGCCCAAACCATGAGAAATAAGGAAAATTAGATTAAAATTATTATAAATAGAATTCTCAACATGTTTATATAGGTGTGAACAAGGTATATTACCCAATTGCTTCCTATCTAGGTCATATTCACACTTAGTTAACTTTACTTAGTATCTTTTAAGTTATTTATTTTTGTGTCTCATGTCTTATGATTCTAAAACTTGTCATACTTTTGTTGGAAATAGTATGTTATTTAATTGCAATCCTAAACATTATTTCATGTATCTCCTAAGTCCTTGGAAAGTGTTCCCCAACACTAGGATTAGAAAGAAATTAAATTCAAATGAAATGAACATGTTAATTGACATTTATAATTAATTCTAAATGATAGAAAGATGTGGGGATTCCCAAGAAGATCTCCTAGAAAATAGGAACACATGGGGCACCCTCATGGAAGGTGGGACCCACCTTGAGTTAAGTTAACTATTTGGAGAAAAAGATAACACTTCAATAATACATGTAAAGATCCTAGAAGTTAGGGATTGATTTTTATATGCATGGAGTTCGGTTTAGTTCAGTATCAATTTAGTTTAGTTTAATTTAGTTCAGTATCAGTTCAATTAAGTTTAGTTCAATTTAGTTCCATTCAATTTAGTTTAGTTCAATCTAGTTCAGTTAAGTTATGGTTCAATTATCTGCAGTTGTATGTAGTTAGTTTAAGTTGAATGCTAGTTGAATTCAATTGACATGGAATGCATGACTAATGACTTGAGTTGTTTGATAGATAACAGGGGATACATTTAGTTAAGTAGGGATGATCAATCATGCATGATATTTGCATGAATGGTGGAGATATATATTTTAGTTAATAGAGATTGAATTGTACCCAGCTTGGGCACCCAAGTTGGCATCTTGGAGTTAACACTTTTGCATGATAAGATATTTTAAAAGGCTGAGTTAAGTGGGCCTATTCTTGGGTGCCAACTTTGATGAGAAGCTTACAAGATATCTTTGTAATCAATGTTGAGTTATGACTTCAATTTTGGACACCCAAATTGATGAAGGACTTTTTTTGACATTAATTTTCATAGAAGAAATCTACTTGCAAAGAATAGGCATAGGTTTTGTGAGATAAGCTTTTTTCTTTGTAATTGTAGACTCTTTAGAGTTTACAAGGCTCATTATTGTCTGTAAATTGCAGCTGAAGAGAGTTTTATCAGATTTTCTTGTAGGTTGTGAAGAAGAATTGTTGAAGGAAAAATAAGCATCTCAAGCAAGGATAGATACAAAATTATTGTAACCTTATTCTAAGGTTAAATAATACAAGAAAGATTGATTTTAGTGGTAGTTTATTTTTTTTAAGGGTTTCTCCACGGTATATGTTGTGTCACTTCTATTCTGGTCTTATTGTTCTACAATCTTATGTCTACTTCTACAAATGGTAAAATGAATCCAAAAATATAATCATCCATGACGAATCTATAATAAAGAACACTTATTTAGATCTATAGTATAATAGTTTTACAAGTTTTAAAGCCACATAATTACCTCCATTTTCAACATTTGGTATTAGAGCTAATAGTTGGGTAGAGTTTGGGATGCCTTTCTCTTAAAAGTTTGAAGGTTTTTTGGTTGTAGTGGGAGCTTTTACTATTGTGTTATTTTTTATTTTGGAAAATAAGTTTGTTACAATGAGTTTTAATTCTCATTTAGTATTGAAAGATTCAATGGATCTAATTATGAGATGTGGAAACTAAAAATGGAGGATCTCCTTGAAGAGAGAGATCAGTGGTTAGCTATTGGTAATGAGACAAAGTCACCTACAACGATGTCAGATGAGGATTGGGATAAGCTTGATAAGAAGGAAAGAGGGACCATAAGATCATGTCTTGCTGATGATGTTCTCTTGAATGTTTCAGAAGAAACTACTTCATATAAATTGTGGAAAAGAATAGGTGATATTTATCAAGCTAAAAGTTTTACTAATAAGTTATATTTGAAAAGACAGTTGTATTATTTAAAGATGAAAGATGGTGATTCTGTTGCAAATCATTTTAATGCTTTTAATTTGATTCTAATTCAGTTAGCATTTGTAGATGTAAAGCTAGAAGATGAAGACAAATGCATTTTTTTACTTTTTTCTTTACCAAAATCTTGGGAAAATCTAATTGATGTTATCAGTGGTAGTGGTGCAGATCTCAGATTGAAAATATAATTCCTACTCTGCTATCAGAGGAGATGAGGAGGAAGTCTAAAACAAAAATCCAAGATGTCTTGTTTGTAAAAGTTAGGCTTGAGAAAAAGGAACCTAACAGAGACAAGGAAGGGAAGGGTAAGTCCGAAGGACTAAGTAAGGTAAAGTGTTGGAACTGTGGGAAATCGGGACATGTGAGGAAGGATTGCAAGAAAAAGAAAAAGAGTTATGATTCTTCTACAAAGGAATCCTCAAATGGCAGTAATCATGCATTGATCATTTCATGTAAAAATGTTAGTGATGACTATTTGCTTGATGTTAAAGAGTGATCTTCATGAAGAGGATGGTAGTCATGATTCCATGTGTAGCTTGTACCACATTTCAGTGGGAGTTGTTGGAAGTGACATGGATGCATCATTGGTAAGGTTATCCTCATGTGGTTGGGGATATATTTTTTCTTAGTTTAGAGTGGTTTCTATTATGTCATGGTTTACTCTTGATACGTGTTTAGAGTTTGGCATGGTACTTGTTCTCTTGAGACTAGGATGTTTATGTATGTTATGACACATGTGATCTCTATGGAGGAGATGATTAGATCATGTTGTCATGTTTATGTTCTTGATTCATGATTGGAGATTTGATAATGATCTTGTGTAGTTCTCTTATGTATTTGGCATGTTAATCATTTTCTTGATTACTTCATGATAGTGCTATGTTGCATTTGGATTTTGGCATGGATTGGTTTGTTACAGGTCCTCATGGATACTTGGAGAAATAGGCGAGGCTTGAGTTCTCTTATGGTAAGAGATATATGTTGGAATGGTTACTTGTAAGAAAATACTTTTCAACAGTAAAAATTGAGAAGCCTACACCTTGGTTGGATGTAAGTTCAACACACTTAGCAGTTTCACATACCTCTAAAGAGACAGTTTGGTTATAGAGACTTGGGAGAGGTATTGGTTTCAATTGCAAGTATGTTAAACTTGAATGCGATAGTCACAATGCTATTTTTTTAGACAAAAATCCTATGTATCATGCTCATTCTAAGCATGTTGATGTTCAGTATCACTTTGTGTGAGAAATGGTTGGGAGTGGGAAGGTATTAATTGAGAAAGGTGACACTATGATTAATGTTGTAGATTATCTTACAAAACCAGTTCCTACAAAAAAATTCTCTTGGTTTTGAGTATTAATCATTTTCTTGGAGCTTCATGATTATGTAGTTTGCATTTGAAGTTGGCATGGATTGATTAGTTGGTGTAGGAAGACCATTGGCCTTGAGTCCTATATTTTATTTATAATAATGATTCCTTCTTTAGAATAATCACAATTTATAATGTCAAGTGGTAGGATGTTGGAAATAGGATGCCATTTAATTGCAATCCTAAACATTATTTCATGTATCTCCAAAGTCCTTGGAAAGTGTTCCCAAACACTAGGATTAGAAAGAGATTAAATTTGAATGAAATGAACATGTTAATTGGCATTTGTAATCAATTCTAAATGATAGGAACATGTGGGGACACCCAAGAAGAGCTCCTACAAAATAAGAGCACATGGGGTGCCCACATGGAAGGTGGAACCCACCTTGAGTTAAGTTAATTGTTTGGAGAAAAAGATAACACTTCAGTAATGCATGTAAAGACCCTAGAAGTTAGGGATTGATATTTACATGCATGGAGTTTAGTTTAGCTTAGTTTAGTCTAATTTAGTTCAATATTAGTTTAGTATTAGAACTTAGTTCAATTTTAAGCCCAGTTTAGTTTAGTTCAGTTATGGTTCAATTAGATTTAGTTGTATTTAGTTAGTTTTAGTTGAATGATAGTTGACTTTAGTTGACTTGGAATGCATGACTAATGACTTGAGTTGCATGACAGGTAATAGGTGATACATTTAGTTAAGTGGGGATGATCAATTGTGCATGATATTTGCATGAATGGTGGAGATATATGTTTTAGGTAACAGAGATTGAATTGGACCCACCTTGGGTGCCCAAGTTGGCATCTTTGAGTTAACACTTTGCATGATAATATATTTTATAATTATGAGTTAAGTGGGCCCATTCTTGGGTACCAACTTTGAGGAGAAGCTTACATGATATCTTTGTAATCAACACTAAGTTATGACTTCAGTTTTTGATGCCCTACTTGATGAAGGACTTGGTTTGACATATTTTTCATGGAAGAACTCTACTTCCAAAGAATAGGTGTAGGTTTTGTGAGATAAGGTTTCTGCTTTGTAATTGTAAACTCTTTGGAGCTTACAAGGCTCATTATTGTCTATAAATTATAGCAAGTTGAAGAGATTTTTATCAAATTTTATTGCAAGTTGTGAAGAAGAATTTTTGAAGGAAAAACAAGCATCTCAAGCAAGAATTGATAAATAATTATTGTAATCTTATTCTAAGGTTAAATAATACAAGCACTATTGATTCTGGTGGTGGAGTTTTTTCCTGAAATGGTTTGTCCACGGTTTACTGTGTCACTTCTATTTTATGGTCTTATTCTTCTACAATCTTTTGTCTACTTCTACAAATGGTAAAATGAATCTAAATAGATAATCATCCACAAAGAATTTGTAACAAATAAGAATTATTTAGATCTACAACATAATATTTTTACAAGTATTAAAACTACATAATTACCTCCATTTTCAACAACTTTTGTATTGTCATATATCCTCACCTTGCCTATATAATAAAGACCTCTCTTGTAAATTTATCATTATTATAAGAGTTGAAAATTAACTCTATCCCATGACCACCTACAAAATGAATGAAAAATATCCACAGGGGAGTATGCAAGAAATGGGATTTCTTGATATTAAGATCTATCAAAATATGATGATGAGTTATATTATAAGAGTACACAATGACCTTTCTCATATAGAAAAGGTATGATGAAGTAGCATCATTAAATGACATAATTCAACATTAAATTACCTAGGACTCTAATATTTTAAAAACATATCTAAACAACTTAAAAATTCCTATAACCTAAGTGAAATTAATATGTAAATATGGCACTACTAAGTAACTAGATGGGAAAAGTGCTTGTTTACAAAAACACCCCCTTAAGAGGAACTTAAGGAGAAGAAATTATTATTTTTATGATTCAATGATGGGTATCAACTACAAGACCATTGTAGGTACCCATGTACAAATACAAATGCATTTTATAACAAACAAAGAAAAGGAGAAAAAATATATAGGATTGAACCCCTATCAAAAAGAGAGAAAATATATAATCAAGTGATGAAAACCCCCATGCACAACATCCATCACATATATACAATATAACTTGCCATCTAAGAGGGAAAGAAAGAGACCACATAACCCCCTATAATGAATTGACTCCACATCCACCGATGAAAATATAAAGATAAAAGAGAATCCAATACCAAAAAAAAATGTATGTGTCCCATTCAAATAAAATAATTCCATTGTTCAATACTAAAGAAATATCATCTCCATGATGAAGCAAGAGAGAAGAACCCTCATGAATGTTAACTCTAAATATTTATCAATGATCTTTGTAGATGTCTCAAAAAAATCAAGTGTGACTCCAATCAATGAAGAAGACAAAAGATGTGGAAACTTAAGAGTAACCTCCAAAGAAGATGTGTGGTCAAAGAGGAGAGTGATGCCCTAAAAAATGTCCTCTAAATCTAGAAAAGAGGAATGAAAAACTAAATATAATATAATTGTCATGAAACCATCTTGCATAAACAAGTGTGGAAATAATGTATCCTACTCATTTGAAGTCCTGGAAACTAGGTCAACACTTAAAGTTGAAGTAGGAGATGGTAGAATTTCATCACAGGGTTGGTGAACATCAAGGTTCAAAGAACTACCAAAACCACCGACTAAATAATTACCCATAGTTGATTGCAATCATTACATGATTCACCATCAAGAAATTAAGAAATTATACTATCTCCAAGAAGGGAGTGCAATTTTTGTTTCTACACTTCTAAAAACCCTAACTAAGACTTATATTCCCTTTTGGGTGAATTAGTCCCAGATCAAACCTAAAACGTCCATTTATAGCATTAACAACATCATTTATGTTTTTCAATTTGTTGTTGTTAGCTATCTGTTTCATTTTTTTGAATTTCTGTTTTTTTTACTTCATTAGATCTAGCTTAATCTACTTCACTAAATGCATTGTTTAAATTTATAATGGCACTTACAATATTTCATTTTTAGACTATTCCATAACATAATTAGTCAATTATCACTTTCTAAATCTAAAAAGTGCATTCTCCCTTTGCATGGTTGATCTATCATTGTTGCATTTCAAACTTGTAAGACAATAATTGCATCATGTTTTCATTGAAAAATTCTATAATTATCATACTTCATGTTCTATTTTCATATCTTGTTGAGTACTATAAGAAATTCTTGTTGTGTGCATATGAGTATGAAGTTCTCTACCCTCTCTTTTTTCTCTTCATTGATTCTTGTCCTAGTACCTATTCTATGATTAAGATTAGTCCAGTGAGATAAAATACAACCTTGGGTAATCATAACAATCATATTCATTCTCCTTTTAATATCTCTCCTAGTTGTGAAGAAGAGATTTCGGTGTTAGAAGAACCAATCAATGAGAGTTTTGAGAACCCTAGTTGTTTCTCTCCTCTTACATCTCCTATTAGGCAAGACATTACTAAACAAGAGGACATAATAATAGGTGATCATGATGATCACATAACACAACAAGTGACAATTGAAACATGCCTACATAGCACTTCAACTAGTCTACATTCATCTCTCATCATCTTCCCCTATTGTGATAATGTTGTAAATGATGAGGATATGTTGGGTGTTAGATAATCAAATATTTAAGATCTATGACAACCCTATTTATGTTTCTTCCTCTACCCATCCTATTTTGGAAGACATTATGGGACAAAGGAATGAAATTATTGACAATCATGAAAAACACATTTTTTCTCTTAGTATCAATCCTAGTTTTGAAAAAGATACTTTGATGTTAGAAAATATAATAGATGAAAGTAATAAGAATATTTTGTGTATCTCTTCCCCTAGGGAAAAAAATATTGAATAAGACAATGAAACCATTGATAACAAATAAAATATAACCATTGATAACTTCCTTACTTGTGATGAAGTCATTTTAGAAGAACCAATCTCTGAATTTTATGAACATCTAGTTTGTAGTTCTCCTAAAAACTCTCCTACTAGGGAAGATATCATGGTGGGTGAAAATGAGAACATTGTGAATTCCTTAGATAATGGTGAAAAGATGACACTAGACTCCCCTTCATTATAAAGACATCAAACTAAAACAACTTAGGTTATGAACACACAAGTTTCCATTAGACCCCCCTTGATTATTGAACCTCCTAAATACCCTATGGGACATCCTAAGAATCCTTCAATTCTTTACCCACCTTTGTGCAACAACCACAAACTCAAAACAAACTTGTTTTCATCCTTGAACCACATAAGAATAATTTTTTGTAACAACCGAGTTATAATACTATTTCTCATACATACAACACTAGAAAAATTATTCAACCAATACAAATACCTCCAATATCCCTCGCATTACCTCAACCTATCTTACCTGGTCCTCCTTATTCTCCTTCATAAAGTGGAAAAGATTATGATCTTGTTAAACAACTTAAGAACACTCTCGCTAAGATATAACTATGGGACCTTATTCAAGCATCCCCTCATTATCATAACATCTTTCAAATTTCCTTGCAACAAGTTGTGGTGCCCTCTAGTGAAAACTTGAATGACATAGCAGCCATGATTCAAGGAATAAATGTTGATATTGTTTTACACCAAAGTGAGTTCCCTCCTTTGGAAGTGCAAAAAAAAATGAGGCTTTCATGGTAATAGTTCAATATAATACAACAAGCATAAAGAGAACCCTTTTTGAAAATGGCTTCACTCTTAATGTGTGTAGCGTAAACATTTTGGATAGGCTAGGTGTGGATAAAACAAAAATTCAACCCATCTCTTTATCTATTAGTGGTTTTGATAATGTGGGAAAATAAACACTTGGTGTGATCACTTTTCCTATTACAACTAGAAAGGCCACATTAGAAACACCAACCCATGTTTACCTTGTGATCTTTCATATAATATTATTTTAGGAAGACCATTTTTTCATGCAATAAATGGGGGGTGTCTTCTACTCTTCATCATTTAATGAAGTATGTTTACAAAAAAAATGTGTACATATTTGAAGTTGAACCTAAACCAAAAATTTGTTTAAACATTGAGAAAAATAAGGAAAATCCTTTGAATACATTGACACCAACTACACAATTAGAACTTGTACAATAGAAAGACACAAAAAAAACATTAAGGAAGATGCACAACTATTAAAAGATGACTGGGTTTCCTTGGATTTCACAACATTCATGGGAGAATACAAGATCACAACAAAAGATTCTAAAAATGGAAAGGAAAAAGTGGTAATGTCAACACAAAATTTGGAAGACCCTTTGAAAGCATCCATCTCAAACACTTTAGCAGAAGAGGAAAATTATACAACAAACTTTGGTGAAAATAACTATGAACAACCATTGAATCCAAAAGAAATGAAAAATATTTATGGAAAATGTTATGAACTCATGAAACAACTTGGATATAGTGGAAAAGGATGTCGTGCTAGAGAACAAGGTATTCATATCCCTATAGAGCCTAACATGCAAGAAATGACTTTAATGGTCTTGGTTATTGTCCTTTAATGAAAAAAAAAAGCATTCATTTAATGTCAACACTATTATAAAATATTCCTCTAAGAAAACTCTAACAATAGTGCATCCTAAATTGATAGAAAATAGTGGTCTTTGTTTTGGTCCTTTGAAATAAATGAAGTGAACAATGAAATATTCACTTAATATCAATGTCATCACTCAAAACACTAGCAATTGGAGTTCATTATATTTTACACCCTTCTTTCAAGGAGAGAAAAAAATCTTGCAATCTAAAGAGTCTTTTGTAAGTATGACATCTTGTACTAAGCAAGAGATATCTTTGTGGAAATACAAAGGAACATATTTTATTGATCAAGAGAATATCTTGTCAAGACTCATCAAAGATCATTTGATATCTCTTCCTCCAAGAACATGAAAGAAATTATACTAAAAGAGCTCATTTTGTGCATATCATAGAGCTCATGGACATGGATGTAAGGGTTTGATAACAAAATTGAACATCTTAAGGGATGTGGTGCTCTTCCTTATGTTGAAGCACCTAATTCCTCTAATTGATACTGAGTTTCACTCTAGCATGTTTCTCATCAATTTCCTCAACTCATCCTTGTCTTGCATTAAGTGGGGGAAATGGGTTAGGTAGCCTTGTCCTCATATGGCATTTTTCATTGTCTCTTTTGGAAATTTTGACTTCCTTCCATGTATATATAAGAGAAAGATTGGGATGTCAATGACATGCCTTTAGTTGGCTTGCATGTGACATACTGAGTTATGTTTAGTATTGCATTTCAAGGGCAACCCCTTATCCATGATTTAGTCTCATTCAAAAACATATGACTTGGCGTAGGGATTTCCAAATAACCTCTCATTTCTTCTCCTACTTTGAAGAAATTGCTCAAAACAATGGTGTTAGCAACCGCTTTAAAGTGGGGGTATACATCGGCACTCATCTTTCACTATGCAATTTTCTTTGTTATTTTAATGTGTCCTTTTCTTGGTGGTTCCATTAGGTTTGATTTCTTCTAAGAGCATGATATTTCTTTGAATTTTCCTCTCTTGGAGACATTAAACACAAAGTTCTGTAAGAAGAGACTTTACATGAACTAAGCAAAATCCCTTTGAACATACCTTACACTATTTCACATTTGATATAACTGTTATATGGCCACCTTGCATTATAACACACTTTTCTTTCCTATGGAGCCATCTTGTTTGTTCACAAGTTTCAAGAATACGAAGATTTATTTTCCTCTTGGAGATCGAACTTCATTATTGAGTGGTGCCTTGTCAAATTTATCAGAAGGTACATAAGTCTAGTATGGTTGTAGATATGGGAGCCAAAATTAGGCATGAATTTCCCATAGCCACTTGCTTGTCAATGCGAGCATATATTGGTCACACATGTATGTGTCTCACTGGGGGCTCAACTAGTGGATGGACTGAGGCTCCACTAGCCCTTGTGAGTGTATGATTAATTTGCATAGTGGACATTGTGTTCCAATTTTAAGCCTCCCCTTTTTGGATAATCGCCTGGTGGACATCCTAAAGTTTCGTTGCTTTAGAGTGAGTGTGCATTTTTGGAAAAATAGATTAGATATAATCCATAGTGTGTGGGAAAAATAGTCGAGGCTTGATCCACCTCTTTTTATTTTTTCTTATTGTACACCTTTTGTGTGTCGTTTGTGCTTATGTTGGTTTGATGTAGGATCTTGGATCTTGGGGGCTTGATCACACCCTTGATCTTTTCCATCATTGACCATCCACATTGGTACACATGGACCCCTATTGAATGTCTACTTTAGTGTGAGTTTCAAGCAAGTTCCTCCTCTCACTAAAGTGGGGGCTAAATGTAGTGTAGAAATTTGTCATCCTTTACATTTTCACACTTAATTTGAGAATGATTAACATTAAAATGAACCTAATGTTACCTTGATCTAGTTTTGTAATGTGTTTTACATATTCAAATTAGGATTAGGGCCCTTTTAAGGTAAATAAACCTAATTTTTTGTTAATTTATCATTGTAAAGTGTATTTATTTACACCTTCACATTATGTTTTGGGCCCTTTTGCATTTATGACCTCCATATCATCATTAATAATCCCCTAATACCATTTATTATGCATCTTGAGGCTTATTTCAACTGAGATCCTGACATAACCAAAAAATACACTTAATATCTTAACCTCCTAACATTTCCTTTACCCAAAAAGGCCTAGTGTGACCCATATGCCACCTTGGGCATATAGGTCCCATCCAGATGGGACCTATATGCCACCTTGGTTGTATGAGTCACATTTGGCCCCTTTTTAGGGTTTTGAGGGAGAAATCAAGGTTCTAAATTCAAATGTCATGAATTTCAGCATTTGGGATCTAATAAATAGTATATTCCAAAGATGAAGTGCCTATATAAACAAGGTTTCAAATCATTATTTCACCTAAGCAATGCTAATATCAACTAAGAAATCAAGAATCAAGTATCCTAAGACTTCACAAGAGCACCATAGAGTATTTAAGAGCATTTCTAAGGCATTCAAGGTTAGATTTCTCCATCATTTATTGTAGAAATTCAAGATCCATCATCACGTCCAAGGCACAATGCTTAAAGCATGTTGTTGAACTAGTGTTTTGATGTATATCGAAGATCCATTTGCAAGAATTGTTTCATATCCAATTCAAGATCAAGATATACATTCTTCATGGCCAATTCATGTTAGAATATAGACCTACACTACAAGAGATAATTCAACGTATCATTGTTCATGATCGATATTTCATGTTTCATTGTTCCATCACAAGGTTCAATTACCTAAAGAAGGTTGACCTAGGAAAACCCCTATTCCCTAACAAACATGTTTCTCTCTCTCTACATGTGTGATTGCAAATGTATGTGTTTTGAGATTTGAAGACCCTTTGAAGGAAAAGTTACAAGATTGGAGAATTTTTTTCAAAGTTGTCACCTATAGGTTGCAAATCAGGGTTTTTAACTTGAAGATTTGATAGAAAGGAAGATATAGGAGATCACCAAAGAATACTAGAATTTTAGCCAAACCCTGATACTGGGACTAAATCTCCACCTTGGGCATATGAGTTTTAGTACTAACTTTTTCTAGATTTCAAAAGATTCAAATTAGTTACTAATAGATTGTAGTTTTGGCACAAAAACCCTAGTCTGGGTCTCAATCATTACAATTGGCATATGAGTCCTAGTGAGTATCAAACAGTAGGATTTTAGGGTTTTGGAGCTTTTTTTTATCACATATTTCTTCTAGGTACCTTTTTGTTCAATCTCAGTTTGTCATTATGTGTTTCAATTTCATACTCTATGTCATATATAGTTAAGTTTTCACATTGCATTCATTTATATTATCTTTCCAAGCCCTTGCTTGGTGGTGAACCCCTCTTAGCCTTTAATCATACCTTAGGAAAACTTATTGCAAATCTCTTTCCCCCATTCCATCCCTTGATTGAGATCTATAAGGTGTCCTTGAATGAAACTTGTAAGAGAATTGGTTGTCCTATGTCCTAGAATATAGGACAACAATTTTTGATGTTTCAATTAGATAGTAAAATAAAAACCCTACAAATGTAGAGAAAAATTAAACATGAGATTTATAGTATATAAGAAATATGAAACATAAATGCAAAAGATGAAAGCATTGTAAAAACATAAAAAATAAAATGACCAAAGAAAATAAAGGTTGTCATTAATTGAATAGTCAAGGAAACCCTTGATGGCATGAACACACTATAAAGTACACATTGAAACACAAACATAAAACCAAAATGAATGCACAAAAAAACTTGATGTCACTCAACAATGGCACTTGAATCACCATACCTTGAGAAATAAACACACACAATTAAAATTAATCAAAATGGCATGTTGTTACAAATAAAAATCAAGAAATAAATGGAAAAAGTCATCATTAATGTAGAGTTAAATAGGTAGGTCACAATGGCATCATATACTAGGGCTTGAGGTTTGAGAGTTTTCCTTAATATCATTCCTAAAAGATAAATTTTGGTAATAAATTGATAGGTTGATATTTTAGCTTCAAACATGTTTTTATAAGATTATATTTTATTGTCATGCTAAGATGACAAACTCCAAAAGTATGAGAAGGGGAAAAATACCCACAATAAAATGAAAGTGGAAAAGAAAAGAAAAATGAAACCAAAGGGAAATCAATAGATAAGTCAAAAATTAAAAAGAAGGGAATTCCAATTTTGTTAAAGAAAAATAGGATATTTGTGCGCAAGATAGAAAGAAAAAACCTTAAATAGATTTATCATTATTTTAGACAAATACTAATGTACAACATTTTAGTTTTTTGATGGTTGATATGTCAAAATACCAACCAACAGTATAATATTCAATTTGTCTATAATTAATGTTTATCTTGAATTTTAAGAAAAAATACTATTCATTGCATTTTTTTATTTGATAATTTATTTTGGACTACTAAAGACAAAAAAATAATAAGAATGGTCTATGACTTGACAAAACAACATATTCTATGAGATATTGAAGAGATACTTCAATTTCTATGCTTTCTACTAATTTTACTTTTGATTTACATTTTCCATGTAAATCACATTAGGATAGGGTGGAGAAAATGTGATGTTAAAAGTCACATGTCTATTCCATTGTGGTTTTTTGTTAGCAATGATGACTTAGTATTATAGCTAACCAATCAACTAGTATTTATGTTCCAAATAGAATGAATGATGATAAATAATAACTATCTATTTCATAATCTCATTGTTGCATGTTTACAAATTTTATTGCATTCAATAAATTATTTTTTCCCCTCTTAATCAATATGAGAAGGCAAACTTGATTTGGATATATTTTGTAACCCTAGTTTTGAGTGCTCAACTTTTAAACTTTTGAAAACTAATAGAAACTTTTCAATCCTTTTTAATAGTTATTACAGGCTAATTAAAGTGTAAAATGAGCTAAATTACTCATTAGGATAGTTTATTTAGAGACTAACCCTAACTAGAAGCTAATCATCTAAAAGTTATAGAGTACATTTACTAATTCAAATGCACCTAGATTATATCAATTACATTAAAACTAAATTGTTATCTTAGGCTTATTGTATGCTCTATATCTTCAAAATTTTATTCAAATTCAAAAAAACTAATCTGGCTAGAGTTTTGACCAACGAGATTTAGATTGATACAATCTTAATAAATTTAGCATGTATTTGCAAGCACAAATGTTACTTACAAGCATTCAAATATTAGAGATCAAGGAGAGCATGTTACAATGCAGTATAAAGTCGTAAATAATTTTCTAAAACTATAGGGTTATTTTCATATAATTCATCCAAACTTCAATTCAAAGGATTAAATATACAATAGTAGACCACATCTCCAAAATACATCAATAGCTTTTTAAGACAATACTATAGTATAAAATTTTAAAATATTGATGAGTGACATTTTAACCTTGCAATCAATATTTTTACATAAATATTAAAACTAAATATCTATAAATTTGTTTTAATCAATTACAAACATTTAATTTATAATTTCTATTATTATTTTACAACCATGAACCTCAACTAATTAAACTAAATTAGTACTTAGACTTTATCTAGATTTTATCAAAAGAAATTGTTTTCCTTACCAAGATAAAGAATGAGTAATCTTTTAACTTAATCTTTATTATACAATCATAGGATGCTTTTTTTTTTTGGACTTCTAGACTACGCCCTTTTAATGAAACGGAAACGGTAACATACCTTTGCATCCCTTAAGCATTGTATAAAGCGAGAAAGAAGAAAATTCTGCATTCATTAATATATATTTTTCACTCTTTTCACAGTACATATAGATTTCAAGAGAATAACTATTCGTGAATTGATAGACAGATAAGTTTGTTTCTGGTCTAAAATCATCGCATATATTGTACCCAAGATGCCGCGGAGGGAAGGAAGATATGGAAATCAGAGAGATCGTCAAAGAAGAGGAGAATTGCAGAGAAGTAGACAGATTTTACGGCGGAGAGAAGAATGGGAAACGAGACCAGAGCGGAGAGCAAATGATTTGCGACGCTTAAGAAGTATGCGACAGAACATAAGGCACGTGTATCGTTTCGAGAACAGAAGACCGGAATTGATTGAGACGCCAATGGAAGAAGAAATCGGAGACGATGAACTTGAAGATGAGTTTTACGATTAGTTGGAAGTATGCGGCAGAACTTGAGCGGAGTGTTTCACTTGGTGAACGGAAGACTGGAATTGATTGAGACGCCAATGGAAGAGGAAGAAATCGGAGATGATGAAGTTCAAGACTTGGAGAGAATGGAACGTATGAGAAATGAGCAAATCGAAGAGATGGAGATGATAGAATATATCAGCGATAATGAGATTCAAGACATGTTCATGCTGGATGATTTCTTATATGATACTGACATAGATGAACACTTTGGTATCATTTTATTCGCTGAGGCAACAGTACCTGATGTTGTTTCTGAACAGATGCAGGAGGAGGCTAAGCTGGTAGACGATTTTGGCACCATAAAAGTATATGAGCTACATATTAATGAAGTTCCTCTGTGTTCAATTTGTAGGATTGAATATGAGGTGGGAGAAGATGCCTGCCAAATGCCATGTCACAAAACTCATATTTTCACTCGGATTGTCTTCGCCAATGGTTAGAAAGGAAAAAAATTGTCCACTGTGTAAAACAGCCGTGCCATACCCATATCACCAACCGTTTATTCCTTCCATCTTGGTCTGTAGATTTTGATATTAAAATTCAGCTGGCTATATATGTTGTGCTTATTCTTACTAATATTTTTAGGATTGTTTACCATTTCTTCCTGTGCTAAATATTTGATTCCTGGTATCCAGTAGTTGAATATTTTAGTGTCGTCTTTAGGTAGATTTATGCTTTGAGAATAGCTCAAATTTGCTTGCTCTAAGAACTCATCTCATGATTAAAACAGCACTGATCTAAGTAGTTGGTTTATGTGAAATTTTTAGAATTGGTAGACAATGATGCCGAAAATTCTCTGGAGACCAAGGGGTTGCAAATGACAACAACGCACTAGAAGCCAAGACGAGACCTTCATAGGTAGTATGACATGTGTAACTAAAGCATTAAGTGACACAAATCGCAATGAATGGTGTGACACTTCAAGCAAGGCAACCAAATGGACCTAGAATGATTCGAAATTTAATGAAATCTAAAAATAAATAAAATAAACATATTATTTTATATATATTTTTAAATGCGTACTTTTTTTCTATATATCTTGTTTTATTTAACTAATTATTGTATTTATTCATACACTACTTTCTAAAAAGTAATCAGGTATAATTTTTTATTTATTTTTCTTTAAGTCATAGATTAGATGGATGTTCATGATTCCATTCTTGCAAGCATGAAATTGACTCATTTTAAAGTAAATTTAAATTTTCAAATTTATTTGATTGATCTATTTTGAATTTTAACAAATAAAATATTTTTGCTACTTCATATCATACATTAGTGTTTAAAGACATTGATTTACATATCAATTTGATGCTTACAAACTGAAATGAAGAAGGAGATTAACAAAATGATAAACCACCCTTTTTCTCTTGTTATTTCATTCAATTATGCATAGAAGAACATCAAAAAATAAACCTAACTGATATAACAGTAAAAGGGTAGGTTTTAAGATGGTAAAATGATGTGTACCTATTGCAAAAACTACTTTTTCAGGCCTCACTAAGGACTCATTCACCAATTGATGAATGGGTCCTTGCTAAGGTTATGAAAAATCAATTTCTCAAATTTATTCTTTAATGTCAGCACTTTGACATCCTAGGTGTTCACCTCTAGAAAGTCATAAATAAATTTTGTAGAAGACATTATGTGATCTTGCAAGAAAGATGAAAACTTTGACATCTTTTGTTCTCCACTTGATCTTCAATATAAAACCTACAATCGCACATCAAAGGAGAGGAAAAATGTTTTGTTTGTTAGGGAATAGGGGTTTTCCTTGGTCAAACCTCATTTTGGTAATTAAACCTTATAATGAAACAATGAAATATGAAGGATGAAATATGAAACATGAAACAATGATACCTTCGGTGAAGTCTTGGATGAAAAATCTACAATCTTTGTGAAGTGTCCTCAATGAGTGTAGATCTTGATCACAAAACTTGTTTAGAAACAACACCTTGAATATGCTTGAATTGGATCTTCAGTGCTATTCAACACATTAGCTCAACCACATGCATGATGCATCATACCTTTGACATAGATGAAATGACCTTTGATTAATACAATAAAATTCTATTAGTCATCCCTTGAATGTCTTCTTGAATGCTCTATAATGCTCTTGTGAACCCTTAGGATGCTTGTATAAAAATTATTATATGAAAGTATGTGCAATAACCTTATATTTATACTTAACTTAAGATTAAATCTCAAAATTCAAATAACACAAGTGAAATCATACCTAGGATTCAAAATCATTAAAATACCACCAAAAACATATCCTAAGGGGGGTGTCCTAAGTTAAGTGAGGACCCATTACCATAGGGTGAATGTGGTGAATGGGTCCTAGCATACTTAACTAGGACACATTTCAGGTGATGTGAAATTTCATGTGAAAGGGGGGTCCTAGGACCTAGTGAGGACAAATTCGCCAAGTGGTGAATGGGTCCTAGGTCACTATGCTAAGACACATTCCTTTTAAAATTAAGTGTTGTGTAATATTATTTAAAAGTTTCAGGCTATATCCCTCATAAAATGTAATAAATAATGCTTGGATTTGAATTAAAGGGTACAATTAATTTTAATTTAACCTCAATTAATTAATAAAGCCTTAGATTAATGTGAAAATGTAAAACATACTTTATAACACACTAAATAAGGCATCATTAAGTCCATTTATCATTAATTATTCATTCCCAAATTAAGTGTGAAAAATAATTACTTTTTGAATGCTACATTTTGCCCTCAACTTTAGTGAGAGTATGACTACATGTCAAACTCACACTAAAAAGTAATTCAAGACACTCATGTATGCAACAGTGACAAAGATACACAATCATACACTATCAAAGACCAACAAAGAAAAGGATCAAGCTTAGATTGTCCCAATGCGATGTGGAACACGGTTGTTTATACGAGTAAGGAGAAAGATCAAGCCTTGACTATCCAACACCATGGGGAACATGTCTCAACTATTTGTCCAAGAATTTTCACAAGTAGAACTAGATGTCCACTATCCAAACGACACACACTCACTTTGGGGTAGTGGAATGTCAGGCTATCTACTAAGTGAGTATCCCTAACGGATGACAAATGAAAGAATCATATTAGGCTCCCATACCCTATTAAAGTTATGTCTATAGGTTTTTTTTCAAGTGGATCTTGCTTCCTTCATGTAAGGTATTCTTCTTAGGGATCATCGTGCCTAGTGTCTCCAAGAGAGGACAAGTCAAGATTAACACATTTCCATTTATGGGATGCCTCACTTCACATAAAGCTACTAAGGGAAACTCATATGCTTAGAAATATCATACTCTTGGAAGCCACTAAACACAATGACATCACCAAGAAAAGGATGCACCACAAGAAAAAGAAAATCACACCATGAAATATGCAAAATTCCAAAAGATGTTATAGATGTATGACACTACTTGAAAGAAATTTCTAACCTCATTACTATGAGAAATTACTTTAAACTAGCCAATGTTCCCTCCCAAGACATGAGAGCTTACTCGAAAATCCCTATGCCAAGTCATATGTTCCCAAAATAGAGCTACATTATAAAAAATGGAGGGGTTGCCCCAAAAGTATGGAAGGTATCTATAGATTTGGGGTAAATATATCTTTGTTACAACATTTTCATAGAGTGTGGAAATGTCATAATTGCCAAAATACTCATAAAACTGGAAAAATGACACAAAGAGAGAAAAAAAGGAAAAATTCTTCAACTCAACATGGGAGAGACCTCAATGTCTCAATGCCTTGCATCATCCCCAAAAGGAGAATAGTAGACAAGAGAAAAAAGTAAAATGTGTATGATATATAGAAGAATATAGATACATATAGAGGAATGCACAAAGAGAGAGCTACATCAAACGAAACAATATGTGGGATCACATTATGTACATGTAATCACATGAAAGAAACATGAAAAAAATGCAAAAGACTAGTAAGGAAGATGTGAGTCAACTTATAGCAGGTCGTTTGCATCCCAATCTCGATCGGTATAAATAGAAGAAGGAGAACTAGCCAAAGGGAGACTAGTAAGTGTAAAACTAGGGGAAGCAACAAGTTCAACACTCTTTCTATGATATTTTTCATCTAAGCTCATGGAAAAGGAAAACAATGAATTCAATTCACTATTCATTTTCTCATCAATCTTTGTAATTTCAATGTCATCATTTAGATTAATCACAACATGAGGTTGAATGATAATGTCTCTTGTAGGTTCTTTTTTTTGTTATGGTGAGGGTAGAGAATCATCATGTATTGCTTTAAAATAGTTTGGATTTTGATTTTTCATACTATTCTTTTCTTCTTTAGCTTGTAAAATACGAGCAATAACAGGACCTCTATTCCAATGCTCTGTAGCATTTTGATTTCAGTTCGATCTATTTTTTAATTGAATTTGTGTAGGAGCAGCTTTGTCAACTATAGGTTTATTTTCTTCCCTTAGGGAGGAACAGAAGGAACCATAGGAGTTTGTTCAACTACTTTCTCTTTAGATTTATAAACTTGTTTAATTTTAGGAGGCACAATGATATTGTTTTGATTGTCTCATTGTCTCTTATAGGAAATGGTGGGATCATTTGTTGTTGGTTTTTCTTTGGAATTTGGAAGGGATTTTTGTTCAATCATTGGTTCTTCAAGGATAGGTGGCTCAATCATGGGTTGAGGAATGCTTCCAAAGGACAATTCTGCTATGTTCCTTGCTTAAACTTTTGATATGATTTGAAAAATTAGTCCTCACAATGTCTAATAAGTTCAATATGCTCTGGCCAGAATAAATCTAGTGAAAAGCTCATATGAAATTGTTTGATGAAAATATGATGGTGAATGAGACATTTAATGTTTATAGTCAAACTTTTAAAGGGAGATCTATCGAACCCATCGTAGGACAAGCAAAACCATTATACATTTTGATCCATGCTTTTGCTTTATCATAGGTATCATGATAGAGGTCATGCACAAATAGGAATTCTTCAGTGATCACATTCTCTCCACACACATGATCAATTAATGTCCCATTAGTAGGCTTATCATTGATTCTTCCAGCTATGTAAAGAGGACCATCGAGTTCATGTTTAAGTATGTATTTTTGTGAGAAATAAATATCAAGAGACATTATAGTTGAGCCCTTATGAGGTTTATCTTCAATAAATGACACTAATTTAGCTAGTTCATCCATGTTTTCATCATCCATGTTAACATTCATCACTTTATTGTTTATTTCATAGTCTTTGATAAATGAAATGGTATGTTTTGCCATCGGATATGTAAATTTCAGTTAGGAGGATCTACAGACTTATTACCTTGATCATTCACATCTCCAATTTTTAGATGATTAGAATCAACAAGGTCTTGCACGAGATGTTTAAGATTCTTAAAATATTTTGTATCATGTCAATTTTTTTTGGTGATGATGGCAATAAGAATTTGGTCTATACGGGTATGTGCAGGATCATGATGGGCCAAAAAGTGGCAATATTATGGGTATTTGTAGGGTATGTGGCTGACGACTTTTTTTTAATCCAAAATTGATGAAATGAAAAGGGTTTTTAGAGGAGTTTCTTAGCTTTCCACAAATATAAATTATGCTTTAATTTGAATTTAATAAATAATTATTATTTATTTTCTATTAGAATTACGACTAAAGTCCCGATCAATAGGTTGATTGAAAAAAATCTATAACTTTCAAACAATATCACATTTTTTGAATTTGAAGCATGTGTCACATTGTATGCTTCACATACTATAGGATTAAAAAAAGAAAAAATAAATTTCATGAATTTTTGACCAAGTGAAGGTGGTCAGACATACAAGTTTTTATATTTTTTTAAAATTATAATAAAAAATTCATAATTAATTATTTACTTGGAAACAAACTAAAAAAAATATGCATCACATCTAGACATGAGTCCTCTACTTATATATAAAATCTTATAAAAAAATATTATCATTTTATTATGGTTAGGGTGATCAGACAGACACCCGCTTCTTATTTTTTCCCTAAAATTAAAGTACTACTGCATTGAAATTTCAAATTTTCACCAAATAGATTTTATTTATTTTTAAATAAACATAGTAGTTTAGAAAATAAATTAAATTTTCTATAGATTCTATTGTTACATATTTATGAAATAATATAGGTAACTTATTCAAATTTTTATGTCAAGTTGCCTAACACTGATTTTTTTGAATTTTTTAACACTTAAGGGCCTATTTTTTCCATGATGATCCTACACATACCCATACCCTATAGGTAATGGTTGATTAGGATCATGAGATGTAATAGGAGGTAAGGAAAGCATATTTTTTTCTACAAGTTGCATCATGATATTGTGAAGGGTATCGAGTAAAGGGGTAAATTTTCTATTCCTATCTGCAAAGGCATATGCATTTTCCATCTTTATAGCAGCCACATGGTTATCAACTTGTTGATTTAGTTAAGGGGAATTAAGTTGTAAAATGCCACTATTTTGCTTCTTGAAAAGTCGGTAACTATTTTGAGTTTTAGATTTAGACATTTCAGGATGATTAGGGGGATTTTTCACATCATGACCATAAGTTGTATTTTGATAATTATGAATGGTTGTACATAGTTGAGTAAAGGATGGGAATTTCAACATATATCAAGCTTCTTTTAGAGTTTGTTTTGTAAATTGGAAATAAATATTTGTTGAAGGTCAAAATTAGTAATCTTAATGTTTATTTGTGAATAAAACATTTGGTATCTTGCTATGAAATCAATCACTTTTTCATCATCCTTTTGTTTATATGTCATTAGATCAGCTAGGGTCATCTTGGGACCCATGTGAATGTGTAAATAGTTGTAAAAGGCATCAACAAGCTCATTGAATGAACTATTGAATTATTCGTTAAGGAAGACAACCACTCTAAAGTAGTATCCTTCAAGGATCTAGGAAATAGGTTATCCAAGAGCTTATATTCAAAGATGAAATCACTACATAGGGTTTTAAAAGTAAAATCATGGCTAACAAGATCTCCCTTCCCACCATATTTCTCAAATCTAGGAAATTTTGTACCTTATAGAATTTTTGCTCTCAATATCTCCAAGGATAACGGATTGGTTTTGATGTATTGTGAAGGTTTTCCATTGTTGTTTTGATTTAGAGTTGAAACTTGTGAGAGAGATGCCATGATTTTAGAAATTTTGTTAAGGACTGCATCATTTTTATTAATGTAAGAGGTGGGGAATAAGTTGCAGTGGTGTATGTATGTAAAGGGTAAGTGGATTGTAAATTCATGAGTAAGGATGGTTAAGGAGATATTGTATTTAAATGCACAAAGCTAGAAGAATTCCCAGTGGAAATAACTAAGGAACTATTCACATTGCTAGTAGGTTGGATTGTTGCAGTAACTTGAGTACTGGTATATGTAGGAATGTAAATGGGTATTGTAGAGGGATGACTTGAAGTTTTACCTTGGCTTTTGGTACACCCAAAATCTTAAGTACAACTAGTGATGGTGTGATAGTGTTCTTAACAACATGAACATTAGTTGTAGGAAGTGAATTCATGGGAGATAAAGTATGCATACTATGATCCATAGGGGTTGATTATCAACACTATTAGAAAGAGAGCTAGATAACACAATATCCATAATGAGTGATATATCATGGGATGACATGAGTCTTGAACTATGTCTCAAAATAGTATTTCTAATAGGAAACCAAGTTGTAAAGCTCATCCAAGATTTACAAACGTAGTGTGTAAACCAAAATTTGAAAGTCGATAAAGTGCAATGCAATGACCTGGAATGAAATGTATAAATTTAATTTTTCATATCTCAAACAAGGTAATTTACTGATTACACTATGAAAAAATCTAAAAATAAAATATTCTAAATACAATTTTGAATTTAAACAATGCACTAAATGAACAAAATTAAGCTAGATCTAATAAAATGAATGAAAGAGAAAATCAAGAAACTATACCAAAGATCTAATAATAGAAAACAAAAGAACAATACAAGCATATTAATGCTTGATCAGGGACACATTCACCCTAGGGAATGAATGGGTTCTAGATTAGAATTTTGAAACAAATATTTATAGATTTTTAAGCCTTTTCTAATTATTTTTTGATTTAGGTTTGTTACAGTAAGTTTTAGGTTTATTTTTTTGTAAATGCAATGTGAAATGCAAGTTGAAAATGTGAAAAAATGATCAACTACAATCACCTAGTTTGATATGCAATTTTTTTTTCAATTTTAAAATGCAAGATTATATGATCTAAATGATATGCAAGATGCATTATTTTTTATATTTTTTAGATTTAAAGAATGTAAACAATTCAATCCTAAAAACTATATATAAGATCCAAATTTTAATGAAAACTAAGACACCCTAAATAAGATCTAATTCAGTATAAATGAATGAAAATGAATGTAAAATCTAATCTAAGATGAAAATAGACCCAAAAATTAAAAAATTATAATGTTGAAGAACTTAGGCTCACCAAAATGAAATGAAGAAAAAGATATGGTTGTGTGTTTAAAAATGGAGATTAACAAGATGATAAACCACCCTTTATCTCTTGTTATTTCATTCAATTATGCATCAAAGAACATCAAAAAATCCTAATTGATATAATAGTAAAAAAGTAGGTTTTAAGATGGTAAAATCATGTGTACCTATTGTAACAGTTCTTTTTTGGGCCTCACTAAGGACTCATTCGCTGAGTGGCAAGTGGATCCCTACTAGGGTTCTAGAAAATCTATTTTTTGGTTTTGTTCTTCAATGTTTGCACTCTAAAATCCTAGGTGTTTAGCTCCTAAAAGTCAAAAATAAATCATGTAGAAGACTTTCCATGATCTTGCAAGAAAGATGAAAACTTTGAGAACTTTATAAATTTGACAACTTTTGCAACTTTTGTTCTCTACTTGATCTTCAACCTAAAACCTACAATCACACATCAAAGGAGAATAAAATTATTTATTTGTTATGGAATAGGGTTTTTCCCTAGCCAAACGTACTTTTGGTAATTAAACCTTATGATGAAACAATCAAACATGAAGGATGAAACATGAAACATGAAACAATGATAGGTAGGGTGGAGCCTTGGATGATAAATCTATAATCTTGCATTAAATTTCCTCAATGAGTGTAGATCTTGATCACAACACTTGATTAGAAACAACACCTTGAATGTGCTTGAATTGGATCTTCAATGCTACATCAACATATTAGTTCAACCACAAGCATGATGCATTATGCCTTTTATTACTACAATAAAATATTATAAATATTCCCTTGAATGCCTTCTTGAATTTTCTATAATGCTCTTGTAAACCCTTAATATTCTTGCATAAAAATTCATAGATGAAACTATGTGAAATAACCTTAAATTTTTACGTAACTTAAGATTAAATCTCAAAATTTAAATAACACAAGCCAACATCAGATCTAGGATTTGAAATCATTGAAATACCGCCAAAAACATATCCCAAGGGGGTGTCCTATGTTAAGTGAGGATTCATTCACCATAGGGAGAACAGGTCCTAGCATACTTAGACACATTTCAAGGGATGTGAAATGTCATGTCAAAATAGGATACTATGACCTAGTGAGGACCCCTTCGCTAAGTGGTGAATGGGTCCTAGGTCACTATCCTAGGACACATTCCTTGTAAAATTAAGTGTTATGTTTAATATTATTTAAAATTTTTGGGCTTTATCCCTCAGAAAATGTAATAAATTAGGCTTGGATTTGAATTAAAGGGGCTAATTAACTTTAAATTAACCTCAATTAATTAATAAAATCCCTAGATTAATTTGAAAGTTTAAAGATACAGTTTACAACACCCTAAATAAGGCATCATTAAGTCTACTTTTTCATTAATTTTTCATTCCCAGATTAAGTGTGAAAAAGGGTTAATTTTTTTGATGCTACATTTTCCCTCCAATTTAGTGATGACAAGACTCTACTCTTTTGAATAACTCTTTTTATTAAGGAGATTACTTTTTTGAATGGAATCATCTATTAATATGATTATTCTTCGATTGAGGTCATTGATTGACATGGATATATTCTTGATGAGAATCAGTTATTAATGTGGTATATTATTGATTGGAGTCAATTACTTATGAATGTTTAATCTATGAGTAGATAAAACTTATGTAGCTATACTTTAGATTATAAACTCATACTTGGGACTAGGTTATCTTTTGAAGTGAATAGCTTGTTTATACAAATTTATTTTAAAAACTTGGAAACCTCATATGTTATAATTGGGATTGGAATATACATTGAAGGGGGTAACTTATGCATAGGCTATATTGGTAGAGATACCTTTGTGTTTTGGGAAAAGTGAAATAGGTTATTTTTGAGGTTAGGGATTACCTATGGAAGGAATTTACCTAAGTGTAGTATATGAACAATCATAATCCAAACCGAGCTATAGAAGTGTATGTGAATAGGATGATTGTCACTCAAAGTATTGGGTGAGAATACTTTGGCCAAAGTAGTGTAAGTAGCAATTGTTTACACTACCAATTCACTATGTTCCTTTTATGTAGTCTAGTTCAAGATTTTCATACTCGTAGGGGAAATGATTGTATGATTAGGTTATGATTTGTAGGACACAACACTAAGCTTAGATAGGAATTTGTTATGCGATTTACCAACAAATCTCTTTGTCAAAGGGTAGGGCCATATTGTTATATGTGAAAAATGTGTGAGGGACTACATTTGAGTCTATGGTTGGTAAAAAAACACTTGAGTGTGTGGACACTGATTTTGGTATCCAAGGGTTCTCTAACAGTTCTAGGGTTTTTCACCTAAAAGGAGAGAAATGGACCAAAAATGCATAATTTCTACACTCAAAATCAATGCAAGGATTGATGCAATATGCCTAAATATGATGTGATAATTTCATAATTGAAAAATAAAGATAATTATTAATGCAAAATCTAGGTTATGCAAGTATTTTGAAAACACGGTGATGTATGCAAAAACACCTAAGAATGAATGTAAACAATAACAGAATTAAACAAGACTAGAGAGGTGCACCTAGAATTTGAAGTCTGATGTAGAGAGGCTTTGGAATGCTATAGAATTGATTGGAAAAGTTGACTGGGACACTTTTGCCAAGCTGGGCGAGTTAGTCTAGTTTAAGGGATATTTTTCCAGAACACGAATCTGCCAAATGGGTATCCAGAAATGTAGAAACCACTTTTTAGGCCTAGAAGTGGGACTAATTCACCACTAATGGTGAATTAGTCCACCTATTAATCTCAAGAAAATTGGGATAGGATTTTGTAGCTTTCAGTCTGCACTTCCCTTCCTAATAGGTATTTGGTTCAGATTTTATAAAAAATAGGTTAAAAGAGGTCTCCAAGCTTCAATTAGGGCTTTGTTTACTTTGATGACTTGGATGGATTGAAAATACCTTTTAAACACTTTCCTCTTTGACAAATACATACAAAATACATGCAAACACACATGTAAAGAGGGGAATAAGGGCTAAGGGTTAGAGTATAGAGGTTTTCCTTGGCCAAACTCTAATTTGGTAATCAAACCATAAATAATGAAATGAAATAAAGATAGAATGATGAATGAATAGCATGAAATTTCATAAACTCACCAAACCCTTGATCTTGAAATCTGAAGATATGCAACAAGATGCTCTAATGGATACTTGATTATGCCTTGAATGCTTGAGAATTGCTTGAATGATGAAATGGAAATCAGAAGATTATAGGAGATGAAAAATGAGGGAAAACCATTTATTTGTACTTTATTTTACTAAATTTCTCAAAAATAACACATCACAGGCCAACCTCAAGGATAGGAGAATAAAATCTTGCCAGAAAATTAAAATCATTTTGATTTTTGTTCTAGTGGAACTAAGTCACCCTAGGTGGCGACTTGGTCTCACCAAGGAAATTTTAAGGGGTCTCAAGAATTAAAGTCTATTTAATAAGGTTTAATGGGAATATTCTAAAAAATACACTTAACTAGGGCTGAAAAGTGTATTAAGGGGTCATTTAAACATAAGAAAGGGTTGAATTAGTGATGACAAGTCTAGAAAAATGTGATAGTTTTTTACAACTCTTTACAACACTTTGAAATAAGACTTGATAAGTGATAAAAAGGGGTTATTTTAAGTGAATTATAATGAAAGGGTCCTAGAAATGTGTGAAAGTTGGTTACAACACTTCACAACATTTTTACAAGACATCCTAGAATTCTTAATGATTGTCAAGGGTCCAAGACATAATGTGAATGTGTCGACCACATTACAATATTAAATCTAGGAAAAATCAAGCCAAAGTCCATGAGAGAGACTTAAGTGAGCATAAAAATGTCCAACTATACATTTTTTGGCTTCACATTAAGCCCCCACTTTAGTGAGAGGATAAACTTAATTCAAAATCACACTAAAGTAGCCCAATATGCACATCAAGAGGAATCCAAATGCACTCATGCTAGTAAGATGAGATAACAATAATCAATAGGCATGATCAATCCCCCAAGATCATGATCCCATGGAAAAATAAACATAAGCACAAAGGAGCACACATGAAAATGATGGAAAAGAAGGAAAGAGAGAGAAGGAGAAAGAAAAGAGAGTTAGATGAAGCTTCAATCATTTTTTTATCCCGTTGGGGATCAGATCTAGGTTTTTTTCTGAAGAAAAAAATTTATACTCGCTCTGAGGTGACAGAATTCATGGCTATCTACTGGGTGAGAAGGCCTAAAAGGTGAGAAACATACACTCATGTTTGGTATGCACTCACACACACATAGGTGGCTATAGGGAAAATTCGTGCCTTAGAATGAGCTTCCCACTCAACCATATCAAAGTTATACCTCCCGATAACTGTTATAAGGCACCACAAAAGAAAATTTCATTTCATGCTTCATGAGACAAGAAAAGCTTCGTATGCTTAGAACTCATGAAAAAATGTGATGACACAAAAGGAATGCAAGTTGTGTTATGCAAGGTGACCATATAACAAATGCAAAATGCAACATGCAAAGGATGTTCAAAGGATTCTTGCTTAGTTCATGTGAGGTCTTTAACTTAGGGAACATTGTGCCTAATGTCTCCAAGAGAGGACCAATTAAAGAATACAAAATTCACAGCTTAGGGGATGTAGTGCATCACATCAATCCACTACGAGGAATGTAATATGCTAAGATAGATCACATTCATGAAGGAAACTACACCCAATGTCATCCACAAAGTGACAAATGCATCATATGAAGTAGCAAGGCTACACTAAGAACCAAGAAAAATAAAAATGAATAATGAATAATGCCAACGTATGCCCCCACTTTAAAGGAATTGCTACACACCGTATTATGACCAATTACTTTAAAGTAGCAAATGAAAAATGAAAAAATAAACAAGACATGAGAGCCAACATGGAAAGGCCCTATGCCAAGTCATATGTTTCTGAGTAATGCTACGTCATGTGAAGAAAAGGAAAAATAAAAGGAAGGGTTTTCCCCCTAAATAAAAATACCAAACACATAAAGGATCTATGGATTTGGGGTCAGTATGTTCTTTGCTACAATTTTTTGTTTAGAAAGCTCAAAACTGTTGTCATTCCCCAAATACTTAGAACTAGAAGAATGACACAAAGACAATGAAAAAAAAGAAAGATAAATATTTTTTGGGTCAATGTATGGAAGAGACACAAGATGTCTCAATGCTTTGCATCATCCCAAAAAGGAAAAAACAAGAAAATGAAAATGAAAAAGGAGAAAGAAAAATGAAAAAGATTTTGGGTCAACATGAAAGAGACATTGCAGCCTCAATGCCTTGCATCATCCCTAAAAGTAAAACATAAGAAAAGGAAAAGAGGTCCTTTTGGGTCAACATGAAAGATACATTTTGGTCTCATTTCCTTACATCATCTCCAAAAGGAAAACACAAGAAAAGGAAAAGGGATCCTTTTGGGTCAACATGAAAGAGACATTTTGGTCTCAATGCCTCATGTCATCCACAAAAAAGAAAAGGAAAAAGAGAAAAGGAAAAGGTGAAAGTGATGTATGACATATAGAAGAATGAAGGTACAAATAAATGAATGTTAGAAAGAGAGGAGAACATCAAATGCCACATTACAGGGGAACACGATACACACATGCACACACAAAAGAAAATGAAAAAGAAGACTAGTAAGGAAAATGCAAGTCAACAATTGAGCAAGTCATTGACCTCTGAGTCATGTTCATGATGTACCAAGGGAGGGAAACTAGCTAAAGGGACACGTGCAAGTTTTGAACTAGGGGAAGTACCAGGTTCTACACTTGTTGTAGGAGATTTTTTTTTTAAGCTCATGGAAGAGGAAAATAATGTGTTCAAATCATTATGCACCTCTTCATTGACTTTAGTGATCTCTTCATCGTCATCCAAATTAATCACAATAGGAGGACGAATGATAATTTTTAATGAAGGGTGTATCATGAGTTTTGGTTGTTGTATTGGGTCATTTTGTTATGATTAGGGAGGAGGGTTATCATGCATTGCTTCTATCAAGTGTGGATTTTGATTTTCTTTATTTTCTTCATTTTATAACTTGTGAGCAAGGGCACGAAATCTATGCCTACATTCCCTAACTCCTCTGTTTCTTTTGGTTTCATTGTCAAGTTGTGCTTGTGAAGGAGTGGGTTGATCAACTAGTGGTTACTTTTCTTCCCTAAGGGGAGGAACAAAAGGAACCATGGAAGGTTTTTCATCTACTTTCTCCTTTATTTTATAAACTTTTTTTATATGAGGAGGCAAGACATGGTTGTTATCATTATCTTGTGGTCATTTGGATGATGTGGCAGGAGTTTCAGGTGTTGGTTGAGGTTGATGGGTTTGTTCTTGTTTAGGTTGAAGTAGTGTTTCATTGAGGATAGGAGTGCCAAAAGTGGATGGGGATGTGTTATGGAGTGAAAATTTGGAAATTTTCTTTGCTTTAAACTGTTGGTAAGCAATGAAAAAGAAGTCCTTGCGGGGTGTGATAGGTTCCATGGGCTCGAGCCAAAAATATTCTAAGGAGAAGTTTCCTTTAGAATAAAAAGGGTTAAATCCACTATGGTGAACAATGAATATGTCAGTGTAAAGTGAAAACTTTAAGAAAAAATTGTATGATCAAAGGGATAACTTTCATTGAGTTAAGCCATGGATGGCCTAGCTACAAATGAAACTGGTCCAACTAGGGGATGATGGAGAATGTAACATCCACTATTTTAGGTCCTATCTGTAATGGAAGGATGATCGATCCTATCATAGGGAAAGAAAAACCATCATGTGTTTTGATCCATGCTCTCGGTTTGTCATAATCGTCTTGATAAATATCATGTAATACCAAAAATTCCTCAATGATCACATTCTCTCCACAAGCAGGATCTATGAGTGTCCCATTAGTGGGCTTATCATAAATACAATTGGTTATGTAAAGAGGACCATCGAGAAGATTTGGAAGTATGTCCTTGGAAGAGAAAGTAATATCAAGAGATTTCTTAGGCCGACCCTTACGAGGGTTAACATCTATCACACCTACCATTTCATCCATAAGATCAATAATGGTGTTATGTGGAATAGGATTAGGATGTGTAATTTTTGTATGAACATTCATCACATTATTGGTTTTATTTTTGCTAGCTTTGAAAAATGATAAATTATGTTTAGGCATGCATAGGATTGGTAAAAAATTTCAAGTTTTTATTTGGAGGGGCAACATACATATTTCCTTTAATATTAACATTTGAAATGGATAGATGACTGAAATCAATGAAGTCTTGCAGAAGGTGTTTAAGAAGCTTACATTTTTTGTGTCATGTCCATTTCTTCTATGAAAATGGCAAAAAGTGTTAGGTTTAAAGGTTGGATTTAAAGGCTTGGTAGGATTGAGGGGTTTAATGATAGGTAACGTAATCATTTGTTGTTACAAAATTAGGGACATGGTGTTATGAAGAGTGTCTAGAAAAGATGTAAACTATCATTTCAGATCTCCATAACTATAAGGTATTACAGTTTTAATAGTAGCTACATGGTTGTTGATGGGTTGAGTTGGCTGTTGATGGGGATTAAACTATTAAAATCCTTCTTTCTTTTTTTGAAATGGTTGTGAATTGTTTGGATTAGCATATTCATATTTCTTAGCTCGACTAGATGTGTGCTTTGCATCATGACTACTAACCAAATTTTGATTATCACAAAGGGTGGTACACAAGTGCATAAAGGAGGGAAATTTCATCATTGTAAGTTTTTATTGAAGTTTATTTTTCATGTTTTTAATAAAAATCTTCTAAAGATGTGAATTAATAATATTTTGTTAGAACAAGAATCTGCCAAATGGGTATCCAAAAATGCAAAAACCACTTTTTAGGCCTGGCAGTGAGACTAATTCACTACTAATGGAAACTTAGTCTACCTAGGAATCTTGGGAAATTTGAGACAAGATTCTATAGCTTTTTGTCTGCACTTCCCTTCCTGACAATTTTCTAGTTCAGATTTTGCAAAAAATGAGTTGAAAGAGGTCTCCAAGCTTCAATTTAGGCTTTTTTGACTTTGATGACTTTGATGGATTGAAAACACCTTTTTAACACTTTCCTCTTTGACAAACCTACATACAAGACCTACAAACACACATGAAAAGAGGGGGAAAAGGGTTAAGGATTATAGTAAAGGAGTTTGCCTTGGTCAATCCCAATTTGGTAATCAAACCCTAAATAATGAAATGAAATAAAGATAGAATGGTGAATGAATAACACACAATGTCACAAACTCACCAAACCCCTTATGTTGAAATTTGAAGATATGCAACAAGATGCTCCAATGGATGCTTGATTATGCGTTGAATGCTTGAGAATTTATATTTGATTTTACTAAATTTCTTGAAAATAACACATCATAGGCCAACCTCAAGGATAGGAGAATAAAATCTTGCCATAAAATTAAAATTATTTTGATTTTTGTGCCTAGCAGAACTAAGTTTCCCCGGGTGGTGACTTGGTTCCACCATGGAAATTTTAATGGGTGTCAAGAATTAAAGTGCATTTAATAAGGTTTAATCAGAATATTCTCAATAATACATTTAAGTAGGGTTGGTAAGTGCATTAAGGGGTCATTTAAACATAAGAAAGGGTTGAAATAGTGATGACAAGTCTAGAAAAGCATGAGAGTTTGTTCAACTCTTTACAACACTTTGAAATAAGACTTGGTAAGTGATAAAAATGGGTTGTTTAAGTGAATTATAATGGAAGGGTCCTATAGAAGTGTGAAATTTTGTTAAAACACTTCGCAACACTTTTACAAGACATCCTAAAATTCTTAACGATTCTCAAGGGTCCAAGACCTAATGTGAATGTGTTGACCACATTACAACACTAAATCTAGAAAAAATCAAGCCAAAGTCAATGAGAGACACTTAACTGAGCGCAAAATGTCCAACTTTACATTTTTTGGTGACATAGAGTGATGCTTCTCTTCATCAGATGGCAGCCAGAGTTTATGGATGTTTGCACCAACATTGGGGACAGGTAGAGTGTATGCACCAATGAGTGAGGAAATTCAAAATATATGCATCATTGCAGAAACATTAGGACCAATTTTTATATCTATTTCTAGATGAAGCTCAGAATAGCTATGTATTTATCTTGTACCCATTTATATGGAAAGATGTAGTTTTGAATAAACTTGAGTTTATTTAATGTGACGTCTATGTTATGGAAAGATTTGTGAAATTACAATGAATTACAATAGAAGTTTGGAAATAGTGTTATTTCAAATGTACATGTAATTCACATTACAGGAAGAAGAATTTTTATTGCTATGTTATGACATAATAGTTCATTCATTTGAGGCTAAAACATTGAAATTTTACTGAGTAGAACATTGGGGTTGTTATAGATTACCTACACAAAATAACATGCAAGGACCAATTTTGATGGTTTTAGTCAATAAAAAATCTAAGGGTTCAAACCCTGGAAGGATTCCTTAGTGAGTGCCCAAGCACATAAAACATCAAAGAGAATGACCCTAGAATATTTAAAACATGTCAAGGATTTTTTTTTTGGATGATTCTTTGACCCTAGAATATTTAAAACATATCAAGGATATTCTTTTTTGGATGATTCCATACAATATATCATCTTAATAAAAATGCCAAAATCCCAATTTTGAAAGATAAGCCTTGTAAAATATTAAGGAATAGACTTTTAGAAAAACATCTAACAAGGTGCCTTGGGATAAGGAATCTTGACGTCTTGGATCTAAATTGTGTTAAAATTTACTAGGTATGAGAATCATTCTAAAGGTATAATATAGGGTGATGTACTCATTATGTCATTGGGTAAAGGACATTCTAAAACCCTAAAAGAATATATTTATCAATATGATAAAAACAATGTGTGACTAGTGAACAAAAAAATGAGAAAGGAAGTAAAAAAAATGCCCTACAAATATAGAGAAAAATTAAATATGAGAGTCCTATCAAGTGGGAAAGATAAAATATGAAAGCATAGTAAAAATTTAAAAAATAAAATGAGAAAAAAATAACCCGATTGTCATTAATTAACAAGTCAAGGAAACCCTACCTCACCAATGGCAACAAAAGGTTGATTGCATAAATGTACTAGAAAGTACACACTAAAACATAAAGGGAAAAGAAACAAACATTCACACAAAATCTTAATGTCATTCAACAATGGAAATGGAAGAACCAAACCTTGAGAGATAAAAAAAACAATTGAATGTAATCAAAATGACATGATGCTACAAATAATTGTGTTTTCGGTTGAAAAATGTTAGGGTTTATAGGATTCTTTCATTGTCATGATAAGATAACAAACTTCAAAATTTTGAGAAAAGAAAAAATGCCTAAAGTAAAATGAAAGAAAAAATAAAAGACAAATGAAACCAAAAGGAAAGAAACAAAAAAGTAAAAAAAAAGGGAATTCCTTTTTTTTTGAAGAAAAATCAGATTTACATGTGTTTAAGATAGAAAAAAAGGTTAAGTAGATTTATCATTATTTCAGAGATGTACTAATCTACAACGTTTTTATGTTGATGGTTCATGTGTTAAAATACCCATCAATAATATCCTATTGAATTAGTGTAAAATTGATTATTATCTTAAATTTTTTAAAAACTAATACTCATTGCATTCTTTTGTATTTTATAAGTTTCTATGGACTACTAAAGATGATCAAATATAAGAATAGTTTATAACATTATAAACGAGCATATTCTATGAGAGATTGAGGAGACATTTTAATTTTTATGTTTGCTACTAATTTTACTTTTGACTTATGTTTTCGATGTAAATCACATGCAAGATAGGGTGGACAAAATGTGATGGTAAAAATTATATATCCATGCCATTGTGGTTTTTTTTAGCAACGATGACTTGCTAGTAGTTAATCAATCAAAGAGTATTTAATTTCCAAATTAAAGGAATGGTGAGAAATAATAACAAGTTATTCCATACTCTCATTGATGCATGTTTTCAAGTTGCATTGGTTTTGATAAATATATTTTTTCCTCTCTCAATTCAATATAAGAGTGTAAACTTGATCTAGTTATGTTTTGTAAGCTTAGCTTAATTTCTCAAATTTAAATTATTTTAAACAAATTGAGAATATCCAATCCTTTTTAAATAGTTGTAATGGACTAATTAAAGTATAAACCAAGCTATATTACTCACTAAGATAGTTTATCTAGAGACTAACCCTAACTAGAAGTTAATCATCTAAAAGTTATATGGTACATTTATGAATTCAAATGAACCTAGATAAAATTAGTTACAGTAAAACTACACTATCATCTTAGGTTTATTATACGCTCTATATCTTCAAAATTTTATTCAAATTCAAGAAACTAATCTAGCTAGAGTTTTGGCCAATGACATGTTTTGATTAATACAATATTAACAAATTGAACATGTATTTGCAAGGACAAATGTTACTTATGAGCATTCAAATATTAGAGATGAAGGAGAGCATTTTACAATTCACTACAAAGTCATAGATAGGTTTCTAAAACTATAGTGTCATTTTCATACAATTGATAAAAAAATTAATTCAAAAGATGAAATGTACAATAATAGACTTCATCACAAAAATATATTAATAGTTTATAATATAATATAAAATTTAAACTATTGATGAGTGACATTTTAACCTCTTAATAAATATTTTTGCATAAATATTAAAACTAAATATATATAAATTTTATTTAGTCAATTAAAAAATTTCATTTATTAATTCATTTATTTTTTTACAACCATCAACCTCAACTAGTTAATCTAAATTAGTACTTATATTTTATCTATATTTTATGGAAACAATTATTTATCATGCAATCATAAAATGCTTGTTTGTTTGGCTTTCTTTTTGGAAACTTTTAGACTATTCCCTTCTAATGAAATGGGAAGGACGCCATGCATTTGTAGGTAATGGATATACAACCATCAAAATGGCCATGGGAATCCTGATGGTTGTAACCCCATGCACCTTTCAACTGAAATTTAACCATTTCTCACCTACAATTTTCTATTATATTTTTTACCATGCTTTGGACAATATTAATATTTTATAGATAAATATAATATTGCTATTATAATGCATAGAGTATTATAGTTACATTATAATATAGTAAATTATAATACAATTATATTAATATTATATTATATATATATATATATAAGATATTTATATAATATTGTATTATATGTTATATAATATATTTATAGTCTATCCAAATATATATTATTATGGTAAATTTATATCATATATAACAAGAGCTACAAAGCAACGAAGTTCCTACCAAAATTCTTAAGAATATTTTTGTTTGTGTTTGTTGTGTTTTGAAGAAAGCGTTATGTAAATGTTTCTAGCATTATGTAAATACTATTGAGTTTAAATATTTCCTTAAGCATTCATCATATATGAACAAAAAATCCTCTTTAGAAAAGAAAAGATATTTAGAACTTTCATTGTACATAGAGTTGTGTATAAGCAAGTTGCTTAAATGTTAGAGTTTTGTCCACAAAAGAAAAAGAAAGCATCTAGTCATAAGTCCTCTTATAGGTGGCTAATGTCTCCAAAAAATGCCTTATCATAGGAAATCATATTTTTATTTCATTCAGTAATAGATAACCCATTTATAAGTGTCATAAAACATATAATGTGAATTCTATTGCAAAAGGCCTGGATCAAATATCAAAACTCTCAATTGAACTCATATGCCCGTTTTGTTGATTGTAGAGTAGTGGACAAAAGCATTGCAATAGTCATTTAACCAAGACCAAAAGGTAGAGGATTAATTGCTGAAACTATTCTTGAAGCCTCTTCATAGGAAAAATGGCTGACTAATTGGTATCCTCTTTTAGCATTAGGATCCTACAAAAGTGGAAGCAATAGTTTTAATTTGCTATATATTAACCATCGTTTTCTTTGAAACATTTTTTGAAAAAGGCGAATAGAAGGCGCCATACCTCAAGTGCATTTAAGTGAAGATCAATTAGTATTGCAAAGAAGAAATAAATACAGGGTGTTAAAGTACTTACTTTTGTGCAAGGACTGGTCCAAATTTTATACACCCTATGTACATTCTTGGTTTGGCTTGATACCATGCAAGAGCAGTAGATAACATTCTTGAAAATAGTTTTGAACATTATTAATAATCAGACAAAGAACATAGACTTATGAAATACTTCTTTAGATTGATTATCTATATTTAGGTCATATAATAGCAAAGAACATGTTAACCCATGAGCCAGTAAAAAGTAAATTCTTAAAACATGTTCATCCATGACTAAGTAAAAACCACAAGCAATGCTCAAAACATCACAAAACCTTTGACCTCAATTAAGCAAAAGTAATAAGAAAATTCTCAATTCAGTAGGAATTTTTCACAATATCAAAAATTTGCATGAGAATGGTTGCATAATTGTATTAGATGTAAGAGATCATACTGTATATGAGCTTATCAATTGTACCCAAACTTGGTTGGGATCTGCATATAGAACATCAAGCCTAAAGGTTTTGGTTCTGAAAATAGTTACAACTTTCATACTTGGAAATGAGTTGCTTTTGAAAAAACATTGCATGCAAAATGCATAGCCTGCAATGTGAGAAAACTGGAAGAAAAAGCTCCAAGTAAAAGAACATATAGAGCAACAAGCTCACAAAATATACTAAGTGAATCCTAAAGATGTAGAAAACTAAAAATCCATTGGGAAGATCATAGATATGTAAAATATGCAATAAGTATAACATTAGAGACAATCATCAGATTCTTGAGGTAGGAGAGATCACAAACCCAATTCTATTCAAATGAATTTGTAAGCAAGAGGATAATCTTGAATATTATTTTTTATTGAGAATATTGTAAGGAGGTAGCCCCCTTCAAAATTCCAAAAAATTATTATAATTAGATTGGGTAATATCAATAAAGATCACTCTGTTTATAGTGCATATGTTATTTTTTTCTTTGAATAATCTATTTGTAGTAAGGGTGACTAGCTTTATGGTATTGGGTACAGGTAGACTACTATATCCAAAGTAGAAATTATACCCAACAAAAGTAATCAAAAAATTAATGAATAAAATAGAATTATAGTATATCATGTGGATGTGCTTGCATCAATCAAAGAACCTAGCTGATAAAAGTAATCAACAAAGTAATGAATAAAATAGAATTACTGTTATGCAAAAAAAATATGTGAATATATTTAATAAAGCATAGGTAGAGGACTAAGGTATTCCTCATAGGCATGTACCCATATAATATCCTCTAATGAGGCAGTTGCATCTCTCGGAACAACATAGGAGGTCTTGGGAGAGCCTTGTATGATGCAAAAATTGTCCAAGTACCATACATCTGTAAACATGGAAACAATTTATGCTAGTAATATTAGGTTATGCACTAAAATACAAGAAGAATTATCTCTACCTCTATGTTAATGTTATATGGATAAGGTTGAATTTGAGCACTACAATTTAAAACTATTCAAAGTCATAAACATTCGTGAAACACAATATCTCTTGGAAATCACTACAATTTGAAATTGAATTATTCTACCACACTTAACAAGATCCAAAATAACCCTTCAAAGCCTTTTTACTTTTCTATAAGAAGTCATTTTCCTATAAAATAATAAAGCTTTCTTTGAATTATCCATTCTCCACTGAAAAAAGGCATGCAAACCTAGATTACTGCACTTGAATTAGACAAGAAGCAAAGTTTCTGCAGGTCATGTGAAATTATGGTGAGAAAACAAGGCTCTTGATTAGCCTCTCTACTTTCACTTTGGCATCATTGGGCAATATCCTCCTATTATAAACCAAAAAAATGCATTCAGACTATCCTTTACCTTAAAGTTTGGACAAGGTAAAAGCACAGCTACCAAGAGGATGTTTAAAATCATCCAAAGTGGACAAAAGGATAGAGGAATAAGAATAATAAACATTGAAAAACTTAAGAGCCTAAAAGCAATATAATAAATTGATGATGAAGGTTACGAAATAAAAGCAGTATTTCTTAAAAAAAATTGTAAGTTCCAAATTTGTGTAACTGCATCGGAGCAGCTATTAGTGTATTAAAAGTTAAGGGGAAAAATATTCCAAGCATTAATATACAGAGAAAGCATGGTCTTTCACAAAATCCTCGAGTGGATGAGAAGGTTTTTCCAATTTCCAAAACTACTATGCAATTTTAGTGTAATGTTATTTCAATGAAGACATCAAAATTCACACAAACCTTTTATCTTTGCATGCAAATCTAACAAGTACTTCAGTGTAAGAAGTTAGCATTAAGCAAAAGTAAACATATCATCAAATACTTATAAATTGTCCTCCATGTGCATAATTGACACATTTGCTCAATTACAATACCCTAAATGCAAATCCACATACATATGAGCAAGGTCTTTGTTGAAGAAGTAATGCTAATTAGAAGTGGAGAAAATAAAAGTGATAATGAATAGAAAAGCCATGAGTAGAAAAGTTATAATTTTGTTCATTAAGTAAATGAGTTGATTAGGTACAAAATTGTACATGCGGGCAAAGATACTCTTATGCAAGTAGCTCAACGAATAATAAGTACACAATAGCCTCATGTTATTTAGCAGTGTATGTACCAAAAAATATGTAAGAGTTTGTAGCATGTATCAAAGCATTTTAAGTCTTCAAAGAATTTGAAGGTATAAAAGGGTTGAATCAAATATGTATCAAAAATAGGGGTTGCTTATGCTACGCAATTTTCTTTCTATCTTGTTTTATAGTGCATTATCAAATTCAAGTGTTAAACTTCTTACTTCTGTGTTCACACTCTAAGCATGATAATATAAAGCAAACAGGTTTTGTCATGATGCATTACTTGACACAGTCTAGCATTAAAATCCTAAACACAATTTTGTTGACTATAAACACAAGCAAACCACATCTCACCTTACTTTATAATAGATAGAATAAGTACTCTTGTAAGTTATGCAATCCATCTTAATAAGAGATCCTTAACTAAAAGAATTGAATTCATGTACAACAAAGTGATAAGAGGGTAGACCTAAGCATGGACATATGTTTATTGAAAAAGATAATGCCCATATTATATGCATGGCAGCATGCAAATACAGTATCTAATCCAAGTAGAGAATATGGTATAAATATGAAAGATTATGAATGATTTAGGATTAGAAGACAACTAGGACATGGAAACCAAAAAATAAATATGTCCACAAAAATGACGAAAAGAACATAGAAAATTTGAAATAGCATTTATATAGATGGAAATATGACTCAAAATAGTGGAAACTAAATGAGAGATGACTTAATACAGACTTCAAATATAGTTAGACACATCCTTACCTTATCCAAGTCATATCATACCAAGATCCATGGTAGATACAGATATGGAGGTGCATTAACTCATAAAAACAAAGCAAGGCCATCAAAAACACTAGTCTTTATGATAGTGTTTTAGCAACTATAAAGAATTAGCCAACTCCTCTAAGTATAGATTCTCTCTGTGTGGCTTCAAAACTCCTACTTAACCATGGTGTGCAAATTGTGTTATCAAAAAAATAAAGAGAGTACATAGAATATTGAAAACACTTATCTATTAAAAGGAAATCTGCTTGGGAAAAAGGAGTAGAGCCTTCTTCTGCATATAAACTTATTTCAAGGTCAAATTATATAAATTTGGAGCAGCATGGACCTTAATGAATAAACCTTTTGTATAGTTCAAAGTCTAGTTTAGGATTATTAAGAAAATAAATTGTGAGGTCTCCTATATAGTTTAATTGTCTTGGTGAAAATTTCCAATATAAAACAAAATTTTTTGGAATGAATATATGGATAGAATTTTGATTTTTGCATCATGTTGCATGAATATGTAAGCATAAACTAATTTTGTTTATGTGCATTTAATTTACAACTTTATTGGAAATAAAATAATCTTATGGCATAATTTATGTGTATAAATCCCCACTCCTTGTCAATTCATAATCTAATTTTATACTTATAAATTAATATTTCTATTAAGAGAGTTACATTTATTAGTAAAAACTTCTTTAAAATTCAAACTAGTGGAGGTATAGCACAAGGAATAGGAACAGTACTGATGTGTCCTTTGAGCTAAAGTATGAAGGTTAGAAGCAACAAAGCCCCAACTCAAAAGACCGTTGGAGGGAAAATTTGTAGAACTTTCCTTGGTTGTATGTACCAAAATAGAGGAGGCTATGGAAGTCAACAGTCAACAAAAAATGCCTTTAAAACTTTGTAAATGTTGGAATCACTATTCTAGTATGACTCATACGTAGAAATGATTAATTTTTTAGCCTATTTGGTAACCTAGTTAAATTTTCCTTAAGATTCTCTACTGGGAATAACATTTTCATAACCTAATTATAAAATTTATGCATTGGAGAAACACAGACACATCATCAAAACTTATCTAATTCCTACATGAATTGATTAATAAGTAATATTTTTTAGTATTACATTTACACAAAAAAATCTACACTTTAGAAATGAATGTAAGCTAGATATTAATTTGGTGGATAGTATCACAACAATAATTTTAGGTGATCCAAAATTACCGTTGGACAAGATAGTAGGGAAGTTCTAGAATTTGTAATGGTAGCACAACCTCCTTGAACACAAAATCCTGTAAGAAAATGTCATTCATTATTTGAATTCTAAAGTGTCATTATAGTAATATTGAACTATTATAACAAAAAAAAATGTCTAGAAAGCATATTGTCACCCATTGATTCACCACCAATAAGATAGTCTCCCATATCAAACAAAAACAATTTACATTGTACAATAATAAGTTAGGAAAGTGAAAGGGTTAACATCTCTCCATCCAAAAAAATGGTCTACTAAAAGAATACATGAACCCTTGCATAAAATATCAAAATCATTCTACACCCTACTTGCCAATGTCCCTTTATTGTAACAAGCACATATGTATTGTTTCCCTAGAAGTGTTCAGAATCAACACCTCCAAATACAATCTCTTGACCTTCCTCTTCATCCACATTTTTGTTCATCAAAAAATAAAAGACTAGCTCTTGGACAAGGCCTTGTTCAATCATGTTATACCTATTGAGAAAGAGAAGAAAATAAGTTAAAAATATTGAAAAAATGCACAGACTTATACAATGATGAAAGGATGAAACTTACTATCAAAGTGTAAGAGCATCATAAAAAATTAGATTGTTACAGAAGCCAAAACAAATAGGATAGCATTTTTTGTGTGCTTGCACTACAGAAGCAGACTAAGAGATTGACACAATCAAAAAGTTCATTATAGAGAAGAGACAAACAACACTTACCAAACTAGAGCAACCTTGTCAATAGAAATCTCTTGAAATCCAAGCCCTAGAATGCCATCAAACTTGGCCACCAAGAATGTTAACCCCGGTTCCTTTGTTGTCTTAATAAAAACCTACACCATAGAAATTGAATGTCCAAACACTTGTCTATTCTTGAAAATCATTGCTTCTTTACAAAATTCAGAATGAAATCCTTACCAAAAAAAAAAAAGTAGAAAAAATAGTTTATTGTTAGGAGAAAAAGCATATAGGAAGAGACAGGTAAACTGTAAAACAAAAAAGATTGTTTGTTTATTTGAATATTTAGATGCAAAGGAGTAAGATCTTCTCTTGGAAATTAGAAATTTGGAAAATCAAGAAAATTAATTTATTTAAGAAATAAAGTTAAGATAATGAAAGATGAAATTCATCAAAATATTTTATTAGAAACTCGAATTAGTACAAATTTTATTAAACTATACAAATTACAGATAATTAAAATGTATAAAACAATAAGTTGTCTTATTGATGGTAGGTGCTCTTTCCCTTGGTGAGGATCATTAATTCTTCAATGCCAGAATCATCAGCTACAAATCAAAAGGGGAAATTTCTATTGCATTTCTTTGAAATAAGCTTTTATCATATTCAAGTCAAACAGGACAAATGATATGATAAATAGAACTCCAAAAGCCTTTATTGCAAGTAGATCAACATGTTAATTCTGATTTGTTGTGATTGCTACGTCTAGAAAGTAACTTTATATGGGTCAATCCAGTTTTCTAACTAGTAATCATGTCTATATATTATTTTAAAAAAACATTGATCTTGAAAGATATTTGATGAAGTACAAAACTTCCTACTAGTTTGAATGACAATGGTTAATACGAAAATTACAAGCAGTTCCATCTCAAGTAAGGCATCTTTGAGAATACAATTTCTTACAACTTCTTACTAACAATGTCAATAACTAGCACAAATTAAGAGACAAAAATATGTAATATGGCAGGTGTCCATCCATGACTTTCTTTCTATGTAGCAAATTCAAATGAAGTGAATCCTTTTATTGCTATTAGTATTTTCTAATTAGTTAAATAGAAGTATGCTAAGTCTAGTCTAGAAAATGCAATTAATTAAATTATTAAACTTGCTTACCTGTGAAATTTTTTTATTAATCTTATCATAATACCATGAACATTGATTAGAATCCCCATGTACAAGCTTACATTGCTTTGTTGATACTATCATCAATCATGTAATACATGATATTGTCAGGAACATGTTAATCTATGAGAGAGCACACCAAAGTTGCAAAGCTTGGTGTATTATAGCAAAAGCACAACTATATATATATATACTTTTTAATATATTAAAGAGGAGATCTATTAGGGTCCTTACCTATGAAATAAACAAAATACATAAAATCTATAAAAGGAATTAAAGACAAAACCAACAAAACAACTAACCATAGGCCATTGATAAACAAAAATTTCCTATAGAATATGATAACATAGCTTAACAACAAAGAAGCGACTAGCTACAAGCTAAGACAACAGTACTGGGCTTTAAGTGTGCAATATTTTTTTTATGTGAAACCAATGAAAGCAACAAAGCCCTGTTTAAGTTTTGCATTGAAGGAAATCAAAATAGTATTCACTAACATTAGTGTTTGTAAAATCAAAACTAATTAAATGTAAAGGTTGCACAGTAAAGTTTTGTACCAAAAGCAACAAAATTGAAGGCTTATTGAGCTAGTGTCTTTAAAATTGACTATTGTAAAATTGAAACACATCAAAATTTGTAGTTTAGTATGACAGATTGTTTGTGTAATTGCAATTTGTGGAAACCGTAAGACAGTCATTATTGGAGAATTCTCAGAATAAAATTATTAACATAAATAGTAAAAGTTCCTTGCAATTGGAATCTATGTAATAAGAACATTGTAGGTGAGATGTCTTCTTTATATTGCTCATTTGTGATCTCTTGAATCTTGGGAAAAAAAAAATTCTAAGAAGCTATCCACTTAACCAACAGTCAATGTTTCCTTCTTTCCTATACAATGTGCAAGAAAGATTGTGACAAAAGGAAAGTTGAGTGCTTTTTTTGTAGAATGTGCAATTGGCAGATCCTTTTTCAAGACACTTGTCCAGTAGCATGGAGTGATGAAATGTGCTATAGCAAGCTTCAAAGGGGGGCAAGTAGACATTCTTTGGTTTCAATGTCCCAAGTACCTATCAATAAAAATAACATGTTATGTAGTGTGTAGCGAACTGAAAATTTTTCATAAATGTGTTTATAAATGTAAAAATAAAATTCTTAATTTTTGGGCTCTTGCCTGAATGTTAAATTTTGCAAGAGTTTGCAACTATGTTCTTATACATGCATCATTGAGCTCCTCAAAAAATTTTGATTGTGTTGCATGCATTAGATTTGAACCTTGTGAACTAGTTCTAACTACATTTTCAAAAAGGAGTAGTCGCATGTCTGTTTTTTAAAACATTTGATGCAAAAATGCACACAAATCTATGTTGGTAGTTGAGATAACAACCTGCAAAAGGAAATTGTTAATTAATTTAAGTAAATAAGTTCAGTTGCATATCAAAATAAAATGAAGATGGTTAAGTATTTACAGTTGCCATGTCTTTTTGGAGGTCTCCATCTTTCACATGTATTTCGAACTGGATTTTGTTGAGATGATAAGATGTTGCTATTTCTCCAAACGAGCCAACATAATAGTTGGAGTTTTCTTATATTAATTGGTAGATAGTGACAATTGGAGTTAATCTATGTTTTTGGCAAATAGTAGGTACACTTTCTACTATGCTTCTACTGGTTAGGGCAAGACAGCAGTCTGCATCCCCTCTTTCATATTGAGTTTTATTTTTATTAAAAAATTGGTGATGCAAATATTAGACCCAGTGAACATACAGGGGAAAAATGTATTTATTAGATTATTGCTAATGTTTACAGTAATAGTCATTTAACCATAGGCATCTACTAGGTCCACATGTAATATTTCTGCCTTTTTTTGGTGTTGTTTCTTGTAGAAGCAGGACCATAGAGAATAAAGACATCACCTTCGAATACCAAACCAATTTACTCTGTGGAAATTTCTAATATTGTACTAGGTTTTTGCTTTGTTGAAATTAGACTGTCAAAAATATATTCTGTAGTTAATTATGTATTCTAAATATGCATTATAGTTGCACGAACATTGAAGGATAGAAAATGTATATTATTCTTAATATTGTGCATGTAAAATAAAGATTTTTCACTATGTATATGTTAGTGTTTGTAGAAATATTTGGAAAATGTACAATCATATACGTAGATTTTTACTAATTATGGATTGAAAGAAGAGTATTGAAAATTAATACCTTTGGTTCTTGCTTTTAGTTGTCATTTTTGTTGGTGATGTGCTATTTAGTTCAATACTTTTCAACCAGCTATAATAGGGAATGAAATTGTTAGTCATGAAATTAGTAGATGTTACTATTTAACATTTCATTATTTTGGAAGAGTTGACAATTGTCACTATTTTCTTATGTATTATTATGTAGTTACTAATAATGTATGTTGTTCTTAATTGTGTGAACATAAATTAAAGATTTTTGTCTAAGTATGTTCGTGTCTATAGAAATCTATGGAAAATGTACTTCTATATACATAGCTTATTCATAAAAATAGGTAGAGAAGAAGACTATAAAAAGTGAGTACCTTTTTTTGTTGCTTTCAATGGTCAGTCTCGTGGGAGAAGTGGTATTTAGTTCAATTTCTTCCAAGCGCCTGTAGCAAAAAATGCAATTGTTAGTCATGTAACTTGTGGACAATACTATTTAATGTTTAACTAGTTTGGAAGAGATGACATATCTTACCGTTTTGTTATGCGTTCTTTTTTAGGTGCAAAGAAAGAATCATCTTGATCATCTACATCGATGTCCTCTTCACTGATTTCCATAGTTTTGAAAATGCTACACAACACAAATTTTTTTAAGTGTATAGTAATCTATTGTTAAAGTAGAGTTTTTCCTATTATATTTGCATATATTCCTTCTATACTTAGAAATTGTTTTGTACTTATTTTTTGGTAGTATTAATACCTTTCATCTAATGTAATATTGGTTGTATGCATAGTTGTTGCAAGAGTGTTGTTAAATTTGACAATGTCCAATTGGATTTGACAAAATAGATAGGTTAGTGAAGTATGGTTTTTCAACAAGATATTTTGTTAAAGAAAAAAAATTATGTATGCTCTCCATGTAACTTACTCTTCATTTGTTTCATGTTGTGATGTTCCAGGTAGTGTAGTAGATACTTTGTATTTTTCAATGTTCATTATTGCAAGTCACCTGCAAAACAATATTTGCTAAATTTTTTTATATATGAATAATGATCTATAGAATAGTAAAAGTAATGAATTTAAGTACATTTTTTTAATAAGAGTTAATGTATGTAGACAATAAAAACTTTTTCATATAGAATTGTTGTATACGATTACCATTTTTAGAATGTAGAGCATGGCTAGATGATGTTGGCAACATGGAATAGAAGAGTGTCATGATTTGTCCAGTACGAATCATATCTTTGAATGTTTGTTGTATTTTCATAATTATTTTTCCACATATGATCAATAATGGCCCTTGAAAAAAAATTGTATTTTCCTATAATAAAAACAACTTGTGTATTTCCATGTTTTCTTTTAGCATGTCTAGTTTTTTTGAGGTGTTGGAAGTGTCAATGTTAAAGTCACCTGCAACATAAATAAGGATTCCAGTGGGAAAAATTGTCATTGCTTAACAATTTTTATGATATTTGTAAGTGATGTTGTTGGTCTGGCATAGATATTACAAATATGAAGGCTTTGTTTAGTAAATATTAGTGTACTCAATATTTCTTCAACATTGTCTTCTATAAGTGGAATTGCATTTGCTACTTGTATATGTTTTTTTGTGCAGGTCATTATCCCATGTATATGGTATGTTGTAGAGCAATTATATTATGATAACACATCATTTTTTAAATTTGTTTCCAAATATGTCTCTTGCAGAAAAATAATGTCTGATGACATCAAATATTTGTCATATTCAATGTCTTGTTTGTGTGGTTGGAAATGACGAGTGTTTGATGTAGATATGGTAATACATGATGTTTGAGATTTGTAATGTGTGTCATTTTGTAGAGTCCACTTAGCTACTGATTCTAAATGTTTAATTTCATCTATGATTTCTCTTCATACTTTAATTTTTTTTTTCTATTAGAGGGCTTAACAAAAACAATGTTTCAATTGTTGATGTGTGAGAAAGGGTTGTGTAAGTTAACCCATGTTCATGTATACCTAATGGTTCAAATGCAAGGCCTTGTATTCTAAGTCCTTGTGATCTATGCATTGTTCAAGCACATGCTAATTGTATCAAGAATTATTTTCTAACAATATTTTTATGTTGAGCATTTAGTTTTAAGATTGGTCTGGCAACTCAGAGTATTGATACCCATCCATGTTAATATGTGTTTGGTTTAAATGTGATAGTTTTTTGGCTTGAGCTTTTCCTATACGATGATCATTGGACTCAATCCATATAATGTCAATGTCAGCATGATGAGTATATGTTTTGAACATTCCATCTGATCCATTTACGATACCATCATGTGTATCATAGTTTCCATTGTAAATTACAACCAGTATGTATTTTTTTAACATAATATGGTCTGGTAGATTTGTATTATTTTTGAACAATTTTTCTACATTAATAGAATTATCATTTTCATCAATTGCATTGATTGTTATTAGTTCTCTAGGAAGAGAAAATAATATTTTTTGATTGTGTGCATTAACATCTTTTCTCTTGTAAAAAAGGAATGGAAATGTTGGATCACTTGGTGTAGGATGTAAGCATTTGTTATTCAGGTATGCTATGTCACTATCTATTTGAGAGTTTTTTCGTATTATTTTTAGAATTTTGATGAAGAATTCATGTTTTTATCTCATTGTTGTTTGTAAGGTATAGCATTTGATGTTTTCCCAAAAATTGTATGGAACTGGTTGGGTGTCTAAATTTATAGTTTGGAACACTAGACAGTCATGTATAGGTTTTGCTTGATAGAAATCACCACAAAAAATAGTTTCTAAACAACCAAAATATTTAGCAGGTGTTTACATGATGTCACACTATCTTTTATCTATGCAACACAAGACTCTTGCTCCAACTAATAAGATTTCATCAATAAGGATAATATGCAGTTGTAGATATTCTTTTGTCAATATATCTAATTTGTCTGAGCTCAATGGAATAGTAGTGGATTTGTTAAATGGTATGAAAAGTGTAGAGTGTAAAGTTGTGCCTCCAATATTGTAAGCTGCTTTACCTATGTATGCAAGTAACAAGTGTTTTATCTTATCTACATCACTATCAATAGAGTTATTGTATATACGTAGTAGGCCTTGGTATATAGCTTTGGCACTAAATTTCTTTCCCGTTCCAACACCTCCTCTAGAAACAAATGCAATGGTTCAAGTAATTTATTTTGGTTTTTTACTACTATGTCCTTTAATATGACTTGTTGCTCTTTGTTTAGCATTATTCAAAGATTGTAGTATTTTGTGTTGTCAGCTAAGTTTGGATGCTTAGCAATTTCAAATGGCCTTCTAATTTTTTTTTTTGTAGAATTTAAGTTTGAATGTGTCTAAATTCGATTGCAAATTGTATTGTTCATTATAATCACTGTTCAAGTTGTGAACATTGTTTGTTTTTCTATAGTTCTCATTTTCAATATTGACATCATTAATAGCATTGTCCAAATCACCCCATAGCTCATTTATATGGTACGTGTACTTTGCTTGATTAAGTTTTACTATTTTTTCTTTAGCAATGAAACCCTCTTCCCATGTTGTCAAGCATCTTTTCAATATGTTTTCATCTATGTAAAAAGAGGACATACAGTAAAATTTGTTCCCTATAATAGTTTTCAATGTCAATATGTTTATTGTATCTTATATATTGAATAATTTTTGGTCTCTTTTTTTTTTTTAGTTGTCCTTTTCCTGCTCTATATTCTACGAAAAATTCTGTTAGACAAACATTTGCCAATATTTGAGGAAGTCAATTAAATTTTTACAAGCAACATTTTGTGAATCATCTGGCTCATTTTTTAGTTGTGTGGAATTTTTCAAAATAAATGTACGGTTTTCAGCAGTTGATGTGTCTATGAATATGCATTTCCTTGAACTATAGTTAAGAGGAAGTGAAAGCACAATGTGTACAGCTTGCTGAGTAGACATTTGTTGTAGATTAAGCAAAGCATTGCCAAGTTTTGTTATCATTTTAATTGCATCAATGCTATGTTCTTTGTGCTCTGTGCGTATTTTGTTAAATGCATTTGTTATTGAGGCATTGCATTTTGTCATGTATGAGCTACAGTACATTGCTGCAACATATGCATTTAGAACAAATTGTGCATATGTATTTGCTTGCCATAGATGAGGAATTTTTTTACAAAATGTATTGTTCCAAATGTGAGCTGGCTTTCTTTTCAAAAACATTGTTGGTCTAAGCAACGTAGATTGTATGGCTAATATGTATTCTTCTTCATCCATGCTTATGTTCAGTAGGAAATCCTCATAAGATGTACAACTATCATAACTTGAACATTCTAAAGTGGATCTAAGTTTTTCAGCCAAACACATGTTTCTTTTTTCGTCGATGCATGGTTCTAGAATTCTTGTTGTTTTCATTGGTGGTTGTGGAAATCCAAAGCGACATTTTTTTTTTTGGTCTTGCCACACTGTTTAGTATGGTGATGCATATGTATTTTAGCCATTTGTTCATTTAAAGTTTCAGTATTGCAAGTTATGTATCTATCTACAAAATGTTCAATACTAGTATTAGTATCTTTTCCATATATAGGTGCATCTTTAACCCATAGCATGAAATGGTCATGTTTATTTCCTCAATTTTGAAATTCTATAACTGAAAAGTAGTCCAATTCCTTTCCAAAAATTGTCTCATCTAAGCATATTAATTGTTTCATTGCATTAATCCTATGTTTATAATAGCGAGTACAAGTAGTTGGATCCTTTTTAATCAAATAGGTAATGTCAACTTCATTAAGCAATTCTTC
>VDFB02000003.1:719519763-719818621 GCA_007258455.2 Sequoia sempervirens
ACATATAGACATTGATATACATAAGCATATATTTGCATATTATATACATAAATAATTTTTATTAGATTAACAATTGCTAATGAAGATAGCAAGGTTATGGTAATATAGTAAAACTTACCTGAGAAGCAACAAAAATCCCTGGACTTAAACAAAAACAACAGTTTCCAAACCTAATTGTCAAGGTGACAAGTAACTCAGATGGTAGAACTAAGGACTATCAACTTTACCCTTCTCCCAAGCAATACTCCCCCTCTTTCTCTCTAGAGGTGTTCAGATTACTCCTACAATCCCACAAAAAAAAAAAACAAACAGGTAGTTAGCCTAGAAACCATTACCTCACAATCATATCATTACAAATTCATTAATCATTTGCTTTAAAGAAAAAGAATAATCTCATAGGATTTCATCAAATTCATAGTAGCAAGTAACCATCATCATTCCATTGAAAACAATAATATAACATTTCATAACTCCATCATAATATGTAATTTTCAAGGTTTCATAATCACACAATTCATCATAATAATTACCATAAATTTAAAATTAATTTTGGAATCTAGGGTTGGGTGTAGCATACCTTCCCCCAAGTTAAGAATCATTGTCCCCAATGATGTAAAGTATCATAACATATAAGTAAACAAATGATTATGTTTTTATCCATGTTTTCATGCTCATGTCAGAGATAAGGAATATTTTATGTTGATATCATTATAATTATGTCTCATACCTCTGTCCTCTATAATCTAGTCCCACCAGACATTGCACTGAGTGACCTTGCTAATACACAGGTGGGTACTGCTTAATTCGATCACTCTTTTCTCTTACAGAGAACTATCTCGGTATTCACTTAGCATCGACAAAGCTTTCTTGTCTAGCATTGGCTCATGTTAACCTTTTTCTTGGTCAACATAATTTACACTTTCTTTTTAATATATATAACATTTTTGGACCAAGGAAAATCCTATCTTTTAGCTTTCCTAGCTTATAGGAATTTCACGCTTTCTTCCATGCAATGCTTCAAATGGATTCTTTTTAACTTGTAGAATGTTATGAGTTATCAAACACAATCTTAACAAATGGAAGATAATCCTTCCACTAGTATTGCTGACCCAAGCAATACACATACAATAGGTTCCCCCCCTAATGCCTAATTTACTCTCTCAATTCGACTACCTATCTCTGGGGAATATGTTGAACTTATGTTCAACTGAATTCCAAGCGAGGTGAAAAGGGTTTTCCAAACCTTGAAGTTATATGAGTGTCCCTATTTGAGATAATCTTCTCTAAAACATCATGCAATCAACATTATTTTACACATTTGTAGTTATGACTAGTACCCCACTTGTCATCATTTGTTTTAATGCAAAATTGACTACCTTGGTGAGCTTACCCACCACCACCAAGATTTTTTTGTGTTTATCCATCACTTGCAAAATAGTATTATTCTAAAACCCTAACATAGGAGTGTAAACGGTGATTTTGGTTTGACCCCTCACAATGCTTTGCTCCTCCTAGGGTTTTTCACCTAAAAGGAGAAAGGGGATTGGATGAGGACCAAAATGCAAGGGTTTATACTCAAAACTAATGTTAATGAGATGTATTATTCCTAATTAAGATGCCCTAATGCTCTGATTTGGAATTGAAATGATTTAATGATGCAAAACTATTAAAATGTAAAATACTGGAAAACACAATGTGATATGGAGAAATGCCTAAAAATGTAGCTAAATGATGAGATAATAGAACATAATGAAAGAGGTGCACCTGGAATCAGAAGTTTGATGTTGGAAGATTCTGGAATCCTAAAAAATTGACTGAAATGTTGACCGAGACACTTGTGCTAGTCTGGGCGACTTAGTCCTAGTTTCGAGAAACTTTACCAGAACAAGAATCTGCCAAATGGGTATGAATAAATGTCAAAATCAGTTTTCAGGCCCAAAAGTGGGACTCATTCGCCACTAGTGGCGACTTAGTCTTCCTACAAATTTCAAGGAATTTGGGACATAATCTTGTAGTCTCATGTCTGCACTTCCTTTCCTGACAGGTGTCCACACTTGATTTTGCAGAAAACGGGTTAGAAAGTCTCTCCAAGCTTGAATTAGGGTTGTGTTGACTTGATTGAATTTTTGCACAAGTTTTTTGATCACTTTTCAACACCTATTGCTTGACAAATTTGCATACAAAAGTCACATGCAAAAGGGAAAAACAGTGGAGGGTTAGAGAATAGGGGTTTACCTTGGTCAAACCCCACTTTGGTAATCAAACCCTCAACAATGAAATGGAATGAAGAGAGAGTGATAAATAGATACATGCAAATGAAAATGTCATAAACTTACCACACCATTGATGCTCAAATTTGAAAATGTGCAATGAAGAACTCCAATAGCTTGACTTGATAATACTTGATTTTCTTATGATATTGAATGCTTAATGAGTGCAAGAGATTATATGTGATTTGGAAATAGATGATTGTAGATATAAAATGAGGTGAAAAACCCTTATTTATACTAAAATTTCCTGAAAGTAACACATCATAGGCCGACCTCAAGGGTTAGAGGACAAAATCCTGCTACAAATTTAAAATTATTTTGAGTTTTGTGCCCAAAAGGACTAAGTTAGCCCTATTGGAGACTTAGTCCCACTTAAGCAAATTAAGTGGGTGTCAGGAATTTCATGGAATTAAAAGTTGTCCAACAAGAATATCCTCAACAACACACTTGAAAATGGTTGGAAAGTGTATTAAGGGGTCATTTAGAAATGAGAAAGGGTTGAATTAGTGAAATTAAGCCTAGAAAAACATGAAATCTTGTTACAAGACTTTATAACACTTCAAAATAGGACTTAATAAGTGATGAAAAGGCAATTTTTAGGTGAATTGTAATTAATAGAATCTAGAAAAGTGTAGAAATGTTTTACAACACTTCACAACAGCTTCACAAGACACCATAACTTGAGTGTTTAGGACCTAATGTGAATGTTTTGACGACATTACAACATTATACCCAAGAAAAAATCACGCCAAAGTCCATTAGAAAGACTCAAGTGAGCATAAAAATGTCAACTATACATTTTTTGGTGACCCATTAAGCCCCCACTTTAGTGAGAGGATAAAATTGCTTCAAACTCTTGCTAAAGTAGCCCGGCATGCACATTGAGAGGGATCCTAAAGCACTCATGTTGGTAAGATGAAACAACAATAACCAAGAGGGATGATCAAGACCCCAAGATCAAGATCTCATGGCAAACCAAACATAGGAACAAAAGGAACACACATAATGATAAAAAGGAATGAAAGCTTAAATCATCTGTCCAACTCATTGTGTATTTGATCTAGGCTGATTGTTTGAAAAAGAGAATGCATACTCACTCTAGGGCGAAAAAACTCATGGTGGTTCACCAGGTGAGAAAACCCAAAAATGTGAAGTACATACACTAGTTGGCATGCACTCACAAACACATAGGTGGCTATGGGGAAAATCATGCTACTAAATGGGCTTCCTGCTCAACCATATCAAATTTATACCTCCTGATAACCTTAATAAGGCATAAAAAAGATAATGTTAGTTTGTGCTTCATGAGACAAGAAAATGTTCATATGCTTAAAACTCATGAACAAATGCAAATGTACCATAGGAATGCAAGCTGTGTTATGCAAGGTGGTAAAAATGTAAAAGGTAAAATACAAAAATAAAATGTAAAATGCAAAATATGTTCAAAGGATTCTTGTTAGTTCATGCAAGTTTTATCACTTAGGGAACATTGTGTCTAATGTCTCCAAGAGAGGACCTATCAAAGAATAAAAGATCCAGAACTTATGGGATTCAGTGTGTCGCATCAGGCCACTAAGATGAATGTAATATGTTAAGATAGATCACACTTATGAAGGAAATCATACCCAATGTCATCCACAAAGTGAAAAACACATTGTATGAAGTGACAAGGCTGCATTAGGGACCAAGAATGCAAATGAATAATGCCAATGTATGCCCCCCACTTTAAAGGAATTGCTACACACCATTCAATGAGAAATTAATTTAAAGTAGCAAAGGAAAGAAGATGCAAAAAGAAAAAAAAAACATGAGAGTCAACTTGGAAAGCCTCTATGCCAAGTCATATGTTTCCAAGTAAGACTACTTCATGTAAATGAACAAGAAAAAGAAAAGAAAAGAGGGTTTCCCCCCATAAAGGAATACACCAAAAACATAAGGGATCTATGGATTTGGGGTCAGTATGTTTTTTGCTGCAATTTTTTTATGAAAGAGCTTGGAACTGTCATCATTCCCCAAAGCACATAGAACTGGAAGAATGAAACAAAGAGAGAGAAAGAAAATGAAAAACAAAGTCTATTTTGAGTCAACATGGAAGAGACATTGTGGTCTCAACACTTTGCATCTTCCCCAAAAGGAAAACACAAGGGAAAAGAAAATGAGAAGGAAAAAGGAAAGGGAAAAGCTTTTGGATCAACAAGAAGGAGACATTGCAGTCTCAATACCTTGCATCATTGCTAAAAACAAGACACAAGATAAAAGCGAAAAAGGATCTTTTGGGTCAACGTGGAAGAGACATAGGGCGTCTCAAAACTTTGTGTCATCCGCAAAAGGAAAACACAAAACAAAAAGTGAAAAAGGACCTTTTGGGTCAACATGGAAGAGACATAGGGCATCTCAACACTTTGCGTCATCCCCAAAAGGAAAACACAAAACAAAAAGTGAAAAAGGACCTTTTGGGTCAACATGGAAGAGACATAGGACGTCTCATCGCTTTGCATCATCCCAAAAAGGAAAACGCAAAACAAAAAGTGAAAAAAGACAATGTACGACATATAGAAGAATAGAGGTATGAATAGAAGAGTGTATAAAGAGAACATCAAACACACGGTATAGAGGAACACGAGACACACAAAAGCGCACTAAAGAAAAGAAAAAGAAAAAGAAAAATGCAAAAATTCTAGCAAGGAAAATGCAAGTCAACCATCTAACAAGTCATCCACCTCCCAATCATGTTCAGTATATTGTGAGGGTGGTTGACTGTCCAAAGGAAGAATTGCAAGTGCCGAACTAGGAGATGTGCCAGGTTCTTCGTTTGGTGTAGAAGATTTATCATTTAAGTTCATGGTAGATGAAAATAAAGAATTTATATTCTTATGCACTTCTTTATCTATTCTTGTGATCTCCTCATCATCGTCATCAGCAAGGTGGATGATGACAGGAGGACAAAGGGTTATCTCTAGGGAAGGATGGATCAAGAGTTGTGGCTATTGAATTGGTTCATTTTGTTGTGAGGGATGGACTGTGTTACCGTGAGGTGGGTCAAGAGGAGGAGGGTGATCATCTATTGCTTATGTCAAAGGTAGAGGTTAATTTTCTTTTCTTTTTTTTTGCATTTGACGAGCAAGGAGATGACGATGATGCCTACACTCTCTAGCACCGTGGTTTCATTTAATTTAATTTTGAAGTTGTTGATGTGTAAGAGTGGGTTGATCCATCATAGGTTCCTTTTCTTCTTGAGGAGGAGGAACGAAAGGAGCTGAAGAAGATGGGTCAATCACTTTCTCTTTGCCATTATAAACTTGTTTAATGCAAGCAGGCAGGACAAGATTAACTTCAGTTTCTCTTGGACATTTATATGAGGAAGGGGAGGTGTCAATGGTTGGTGGCTCATGAATTTGCATTGGGTGGTCAATTTCAGACTCAGGTTGAAGCTTGATCTCATCTAGGAGAGGAGGAGCGGAAGTGGATGGGGATGTGTTATGAAGAGACAATTCGGCTATGTGTTTGGCTTTGAACTTTTGGTAAGATGTGAAAAAAAAACATAGGGGCAAGCCAAAAGGATTCTAATGAAAAATAACCTTCAAAGGACAATGGATTAAAGCCACAATGGTGTAAGGTAAATATTTCATTTCCATGTGGAAACTTCAAACACTTGTGAACAACCAAGGGGACTGCTTTCATCGATCAAAGCCAATAATGGCCTAGCCGAAGATGAAATTGATCCAATTGCGGAATAATAGAAAATATTACATCCAAAGTATTGGATCCTATCTATAAGGGGAGTACGATCGATCTGATCGTAGAGCATACAAAACTAATATGCGTTTTAATCCATGCAGTTGGTTTATTATATTCTTCTTGATAAAGTTCATGTAATACTAAAAATTCTTCTGTGATCAGGTTCTCACCACAGGTGAGATCTACTAATATCCTATTGGTTGGTTTATCGTAGATGTGTTCGACTATGTAAAAAGGACAATCAAGAAGCTTTTTAAGTGTATCATGAGAATAAAAAGTAATCTCAAGAGATTTATTAGTTGGGCCCTTACGAGGGATAACGTCTATCGTACCCACAAGTTCATCCATATAGGAGTAACTTGGGTAACATTTGGAGGTATATCATGTTGTTCATTATTTTTATTAATGTTCATGACTTAAGGGTTTGAAGGTTCACTAGCCTTGACAAATGAAATATTATGTTTATGCATGGGGTTGGTAAAGATTTGTAAATTCTGGTTAGGGGGTGCAATAGACTTATTGCCTTGATCATTGACACCCATAATGGATAAATGGCCCGAATCAATGAGGTGTTCAACTAAGTGTTTGAGATGCTTAATTGTTCGGTGTCATGTCAATTTTGGTGATGAAAATGAAAATAAGCATTTTTTTGAAGGTAGGTGGTAAATCCTTGGTGGTATCAAGTGGTTTAACTATAGGAAAAGTTATCATCTATTGTTGCAACAATTGATTCATTGTGTTATGGAGAGTATTGGGTAAGGGTGTAAATTGTCTCTTCAGGTCCCCATAGGAAAAGGGAACCGCTGCTTTAATAGATGCCACTTGAATTGGAACAGGTTGGGGTGGTTAAGGAGAAGGCAGATTGAACTGTAAAAAAGCTTCAGTTGGGTTTTCTAAAGTTTTGCGCATTGTTGTGGGTGGTTTGCTCAGACTTCTCAGCTCAATTATAAGTGGACTTTGAATCAAGACTAGAAATTGAGTTGTGATAGTCGCAAAGGTTGGTACATAAATGCAGTAATGAAGGAAATTTCATCATAGTTAACTTATCTAAAGGTGAGTATGCAAGTTTTCGATAAACATCTTTTGCAGATGTGAGTTAGGAATCTTAACATCAATTTGAGCATATAATGACTGATAATGTGAAATGAAATCAGTAACTTTTTCGTCAGTGTTTTGTTTACATTGCATTAAATCAGCCATAGTCTTTTTAGGAGTCATATGGACTTGGAAACAACTTATAAAGGCATCAAAAGTTCATTAAATGATTAGATTGAATGATTGGGTAAGTTGGAAAACCACTCCAATGCAGTGTCTTTTAAGGTCAGAGGAAAAAGTTTAGCTAATAATTTGTCATCAAGAACAAAATCATTGCACAAGGTTGTATAAGCATTGACATGATTAGTAGGGTCTCCTTTACCTTTGTATTTCTCAAACCTAGGCATTTCAATTCCTTGTGGCATCTAAGTGCATAAGATTTCAAGGGATAATAGACTACTATAGACATGATATGTAGGTGGAGCATTTTGACTTTGGCTAATGGTAGATTTTTTGTTGCATGGATGAAATGGTGTTAAAGAGTTGTGTAATGATGGGATCGGTGTAAGTGGTATGAGGTGGAAGGGAAAATGATGATGGAGTATATGTAATGTTAGGGGATGTGAAAGGGATACTAAAAGGATTGAAGGTGGAAGAGGGAATATTCAATGCCACAAAAGAACTAGGAATGCTAGTTGGAATTGTGAAAGAAGGAGTCACATGACTAACTTGTTGCATAGTTGTTGTAACTTGAGGAGTGGTATAAGTTGGTATGGATGCTATGGTTGAAGGGGGAGGAATGTGAGATCCTCCTTGGCTTGCAACTATGTTTGTTGATTGGGATGTGGAAGGAGCATGTTTATTGTATATCTTAGAAATTTTCTTCATAACTTGTAAGTCATCATCAATTTCAATCAAATGATGAAGGTTTTCTATGGCAGGTATGGCAGTGGTGGAAATGTTTTCAAGGGATAAGTCTTGTTGTAAATGTGCAAAATTTTCATAAATACTTATGACTTTATCTTGCGGCATTGCACTAGTTTGTGTGCCAATATTCATAGGGTGGGAAGGTGAACGCATGTGAGTGGTAGTATCCATGCCTAATGGACCATTTTCCATACTAGGAGTAGGAGCTCTTGAGATCCCAAGGTCTGCTATGAAAGTGTTATTGTGGGAAGTCATGAGTTTAGAACATTGTCTCACTACAATATTATCAATGGGGCACCAAGCAATCATACAAGTACCATAAGAGATAGGGTGGATGCAAATGCAATGCAATCTAGGATGAATAAAATGCAAAAATACATAGTTCTGTAAAATGAAATAGAGATGAAATACTAGAAAACATAAGTACAAAAATTACCCAGAAATTACCAGAAAATGTAGTATAAAGTATGCAAAAAGGCCTAAGTCACCCAGGATGGAAATTTAGTCCCACTGATGACTTTTTTGTGTGTTTTCAAAAAAATTAAATGCAATTCTATGTATGTCAAATGCAAAAATGCAACTACAATATGTAAATGCAGAGTTTTTGTGTTTTTCAATGTAAAAATGATGCAAGAATGCATACTAATATGAACTTTTTTTTTACTAAAGCAATTGAGAACCCTAGGATGCACTTTTAACTAATGCAAGATGCAATGCAAATGAAAACTAGGATGCACTTTAAAATTAGAAAGGAAGAATGTTCAAAAGATGCAGGTTCACCAAAATGTAAATGGTGATTTTGGTTTGACCCCTCACAATGCTTTGCTCCTCCTAGGGTTTTTCACCTAAAAGGAGAAAGGGGATTGGATGGGGACCAAAATGCGAGGGTTTACACTCAATACTAATGTTAATGAGATGTATTATACCCAATAAGATTTCCTAATGCTCTGATTTTAAATTGAAATGATTTAATGATGCAAAACTATGAAAATGTAAAATGATGGTAAACACAATGTGATATGCAAAAATGCCTAAAAATGCAGGTAAATGATGAAATAACATAACAAAATGAAAGAGGTGCACCCAAAATCAAAATTTTGATGTTGGAAGATTTTGGAATCCCAAAAAATTGACTGAAATGTTGACTAGGACACTTGTGCTAGTCTGGGCGATTTAGTCTCAATTTCAGGTCCAAACTTTGTCAGAATGGGAATATGCCAAATGGGTATCCAAAAATGTAAAAACTAATTTCTAGGCCAGGAAGCAGGACTAATTCACCACTAGTTGTGACTTAGTCCTCTTGAAGATTTTGGGAAATTTAGGATAGAATCTTGTAGTTGCAGATCTGCACTTCCTTTCCAGACAGGTGGTAGCACTTGATTCTGTATAAAATGAGGTAAAAAGTCTCTCCAAGCTTGAATTAGGGTTTTCTTGAATTGATTGAATTTTTTCACTCTTTGATCACTTTTCAACACCTATTTCTTGACAAATCTGCATACAAAAGTCACATGCAAAAGGGGAAAAATGGTTGAGGGTTAGAGAATAGGGGTTTTCCTTGGTCATACCCCACTTTGGTAATCAAACCCTAAACAATGAAATAGAATGAAGACAAAGTGATAAATAGATAACATGCAAGTGCAAATGTCATTAACTTAGCACACCATTGATGCTCAAATCTAAAGATGTGCAATGAAGAACTCCAATAGCTTGACTTGATAATGCTTTATTTGCTTATGAGAGTGAATGCTTAATGAGTGGGAGAGATTGTATGTAATTTGGAGATAGATGATTGTAGGATATGTAAAATGAGGTGAAAACCCCGTATTTATACTTGTTTTTACTAAAACTTCTCGAAAGTAACACATCACAGGCCGAGAATTTTAGGGCATTAAAAGTTGACCAATGGGAATATCCTCAACAACACACTTGAAAACAACCAGAAAGTGTATTAAGGGGTCATTTAGACATGTGAAAGGGTTGAATTAGTGAAATTAAGCCTAGAAAAGCATGAAATCTTGTTACAAGACTTTACAACACTTCAAAATAGGACTTAATAAGTGATGCAAAGGTGATTTTTAGGTGAATTGTAATTAATAGAGTCTAGAAATGTGTAGAAATGTTTTACAACACTTCAGAACACCTTCACAAGAAACCATAACTTGAATGTTTAGGACCTAATGTGAATGTTTTGACCACATTACAACATTATACCCAAGCAAAAATCAAGCCAAAGTCCATTAGAAAGACTTAAGTGAGCATAATAATTTCAACTATACATTTTTTGGTGACAGAAGGAGAGAAAAATTATACTAATGAGCTATCGCTTCCTCTTTGGAATTTCATGAGTATATAAAAGTCCTACCAAGTGATGACATCATATCCTCACCTTCTGGCATTTTGGACATCTTGCTACATACATGCAACATCTCTCTATGTTTCCTTCAATAATACAATGGTTTCACATCAGTTAATAATTTAATCACTTCAAACTGTCCAGAATATGGCACTGATTAAATTATTATCTCACCTTGTTCCCTAACTCCTCTGAGTCCGGTACTTAGGTTCTTCCTTTGATTCTTATAAGTCCATTTGAATTAAAGAAACAACTTCCTTGAAATTTTGTCACACTTGGTTCTTGAAAATATAATGAGTAAGCATCACTGAGGAGATATGTCTCCTTCAACATTGGACATCCACAACTTGGTTTTTCTTGCCATTTTTAAATAAGCATCCTACCTAACCCTTTTTATCAAAATATCAAAGATTCTTATGAATTGTTTTTTTTTTTAATTAGGAACTCATAGGATTGGTGTCGTAATTGCTTCATTCTTATTTGGTCAAAGACCTTTGACTTTTCCCAGATCATTCAAATCTTTTACTAATAGCTTTTATAGATTAAACTTCAGTTCCAACAAAAAAAAATTGGTTATAAGAAATTATAGGTATAGATTGAGAACCATATCCCATGGAGAAGTCAAAAGCTTTCTCATTCTAGAAATACTTCAACAAATTTCATTGAATAGGGTACATATTTATATCTGGTCTTTTCTTGATCCAAATACTTTTATTCTTCTTCTCCTAGGTGTTTTTGATACTTATTATACATTGGGCCATCCTAAGAGTTAAATTTGTGTTATTCTTCTATTTTCTCCAAATCGGTCGAAATGATTTACCATCCTTCCTAGTTGGCTTTCAACAATTGAACGAATATTTTTGCCTTATCTTACCCTCCTTGGTATATTTTGCAAACACTTTTATTTCAAGGCTATTTTAGTTTTAAATCAAGATTGTCTGAAGGTTGTCCTACCTCCTGGATACTTCCATAATTGGTTCTGATTCACAATATGTTGAATCTTCTTCTTCTGATTTTATTTTTTTGCAACAATTGGTTTCTCCAATTAAGGATTTGTATTAATATACATAATCTTCTTACTTAGCCGAGGTGCATTCCTTCCACAACCTAAGGGAATCTCTCTATAACTTGTTGGGTTAGGAGTTTTGACCTCTAGGAGTGATTCTCTCCTTGTCCCAAAGTTAAACGAATTTTGGGAAATTGGTTTCCTTACTATTTTCCTGGTTCTTATTTTCCCTGCCATCCTAGCTTAATAACATTTCAAACATTACCCCTTGATAAAATTTATAGGAAAAAATTATGCAATGAGCTCATAGGTCCAAGTGTTGAACACAATAGCTTTGATACCATATGTAACATCCTACTCTTTCTTACAAAGAGTTACCATGAATTATTCACCAAACAATAAATAACTAAAAACATAGATGAAAAGAGGTACATTTTTTTCTTCTTTGAATATGGAACATGTTTTTGCATAATTGTTAACATAAAGATATAACAAAGAATTTATACAATCTTTTCTAACTGAAAAGAACAAACATCTATTACTTTTGTATTTCTATAAAATGATTACATCATTTTAAGCTAAAAAAATGACTTACAGGATTAAGGTCAGAGATCCTGCATCTTGATTATTTTTGTCTTTCAAGACTCAACATGCCATCTGCAAGAGGGAGAGCATCACCTAGGTGCTTTACCTTGAACCATGGACTTAAGTGGTCCCTCGCACACCTCCCTAACTAGAAGTGGCTCTGCCCTTCAATGAAGGGATTAGTCGAGAACACTCTTAGTTTTTGCATTTGAGCTTAGGTGTTGTGCCCTACTTAACTAATACAGTCGCGCAACTATGGATACCTTCCATATATGTATGACCTCTCTGACTAGCTAAGTATCTGGGTTACAGTGAACTGACAAGTGCATGTAGAGACAACTGCACTCACTATGGCCATAGTATTTGTATCGTAGATACCATCATTGTTAGGAGTGAAGTCATTTGTTCACCCACCCTAATCGACTTGAAATACCTTTTCTAACCAATGGTACCTTGGAACTGACTATCCTACCCAATGGATAATCACAAGATCTTTTAACATGACATAACCTATCTTTTAGAACTTAACTCAACTGAGTTGGTAAGGTGTTAGACCCTTCTCAAACCCTTGTCTTACCTGGCGTAACTTTCAGGTCCTAGCAACTTCCATTGGTTCCAGATAAATAGTATACAAGGGTATTTCCCACCTAGCGATATACTTGGCATTCTCTTTCCAATACAAGAAACTAGCTTGACCTAAATGGTCAAGTATTAGGACATAATAAATTGACGACAATAACCCTAGACACAATAACCCCGTCATAATAACCCTAGGACCAAATAACCCAGGGTCATAATAACCTGGCCATAATAACCCTAGACACAATAACCTCATCATAATAACCCTAGGAAAAAATAACTGAAGGCCATAGTAACCCATGGAGAGAATAACCCGTGGTCAAAATAACCCATGGACAGAATAACCCATGTAATTTATAATTTTTTTTTTGCTTTCTCTATATTCTTACGGGGATATTCTATCCATGGCTGATTTTGACCATGAGTTCTTTTGGCTTGGGTTATTATGACCATGATTTATTTTGTCCTTGGGTTATTATGTCCAGGTTATTCTGTACAGGTTTATTTTGGTCAGGTTATTATGTCTTGTAACCAAGTGGTCATCGATTATAAAGGAAACTTCCTTCACATAATACCCTCTACTGAGTGGTATTTTACTCAATACGAAACCCTAGTAGGGTTTGAACACCTATAATGAAACAATTTTGCATTTCAAGGAAGCAATGTAGTTCACAATTCATTTATCAAGAATAAAGCAAGGATTCTACACTTTTACAACTTAAGTATTCTTGCCACTATAGCACCTAGCTATGCTTATTAATTCTTTTAGTTCTCCTTTACTGATCCTTTATATACGAATAATAAGTTTGATCTTAATTATTAATTGATAGAAGACTTAAGCTGAAGATTCCTTCTTATTATAGTCTCAAATGTTTAGTGTTTTAGCTTCATTATAGTGGACTTGTTAGAAAGTGAATATTTTCAAGGTGAATAACTCATCTGAATTATTGCATGTTTCTAACTAGAACACCCAAGTTACTTTCATGTAACTTCCTGGGTCTTGACTGCAACCACTTGATCGAGTCTTAATCCAAATCCTTGAGAGTGACAACTCTTGTGATAATTCTTTAAGCAATTCTTGTCACAAAATGATATCTTCTTGACCTTCCCGATCATTAATGTAGTATTAATATTACATAGGAAAGTCTAGATCGTCAAGGTTAGATATCTAATAATAATATGAATTCCTTTAGGTTTTAGTCCTCCATGAAATTCAGTGTAATCACACTAACTAAGGTTAACCAGAAGTGTAGACCTAATGATCCCGTCGTACAATAAATTTGCTTAACATAGTGCTTACTCACCAAAGTAACATTTAACATGTTTGGTCAAATAACTTGGGTGTTGAATCCCCTGGTTGTGTACCTGCAACAACTAGGGCCTAGGCTACTACCTCTAATTCAAGTCCCAACATGGTTCAAAGGGTTTTATCTTCTCACCCACTCTCAAGTGTCTTTAACCATATGGATGACACTATTTCATCATCACTTGACGTACATAAGGTTATATAATAGTATATAGGCATCCTTTACAAATATCTCACTTGGGTATTTTCAATAAGGAACATATCGAGGAAGGAAAGAGGTTTTCCTTTCCAAGGGCTTGATTATTATTACAAGGTCACTCAACAAGTAGTTATTAAAAGAACCCAAGAATAGATATATGTTACTCAACTAAGCGTTCTTGAAAGAAAATATAGCATTTAGTTGTGCTTGAATTCTTTTTTCCACTTATTTACTTCTCAATTAGTCAAGCTTGGTTCTATACCAACCAAGGAACTATGGTTTGATATTTCCTTTTAATAATGAAAATAATCCCATAATAAGCAATGGTGATTTCATGATCCATCCCAACACATAACTATGCTAAGATGGTTTGAGGGTAACATACCCCGAACTGCCTTTTTAAGCATCTAAATCACTCTAAAACAATTAAGAATTAAAATTTCTCGTTGTGGACATTTAAATAAATCTCACAAAGATTCATGCATAATGTGGATTATAGGAAAAACTTCCTCACTACTGGTTTTCATAAGCATTATTATCACAATGTATACGTGTATACATCCTAGGAAAAGACTTTATCCCTTATAAAGGAAAGAAAGAATACTTGCCTTATAGTGAAGGTGATAACCCGTGTTGTCTCTCCACTAATAAGGCTTTAATCTTCGAATGAATATGGAAGTAGCAATAGCTTGAGTGAAGCCTTCTTAGCAATAGTAGGACAACCACTTTACTCTTTGAAAATTGTGTTCTTTCAGTCAGACCTTTGGAATGAAGTTGAATAATAATGGAAGCTCTTTCTAACCTCAAAACATGGTCATTCTTCTTTATGCTCGAGGCTTTAATCCAAGCCTCAAAACTTTAACTGTCATCTTAAAGATAAATGATAGGTCAAGGCCCTTTGGAACAACACAATCATGAGCTTTGCAAGCTCTACCGAGTCATTGACACCCATTGGCCCCTACCAAGGTCTCATAACTGTATCATTTTCTAGCCTGTCGCCAACTGTGAGCTTTTGGAAGGAGGTAGGTGATTTTGCAAGCCTCATATGGAAGGAGGCATTGTATCCGACCCAAAGGAGCCTCTCCCCTCTATTATGCTAGGTGGATATTTCATTTTATTTCCTTTAAACTTTTTTATTAGTATCAGTATCTCTGCTCTGATAATATTATCCCCCTCCTTAGTCTTACCATACAAGGAAAAATGAATAATCCCCCCCTTTATCACCTACGGTTACCATGATAATATCTCACCCTCCCTACCCGGTAAAACGACCACGTCAATGGTGCTAAAACAAGAGGCAGTTTACAAAGCGGTTATAGCAATCAGTTGCCAAGAATTCGTTTCCAACTAATCGACACGATTCATATCTTCCCAATATACCAACGACTTACTTGCAAGATATTTTGCTAATAACATTAGTTACCATCCTCACTTTATGTTATGAGAGCCATGATTTTTAACATGGAGAGTTCGGGTTGCAAAGAGATAGGATTATGCCGCCTTCATGGCATTCTACCTGGAGTCGTAAATGGCTGCCATTAGCATTTCCACACATCTAAATATTTTTCCTCCTCAATATCATTATGTTGCGGCCTTCTAAAATATTTTTCCATTCCCAAAATAGTTATAAAAAGTTAGTTATTCCGCTACAAGAGCATGGAAGAATCCATGGCCATAAAGAGGTAAGATTGTATTACAAAACGATGAAAAGATTTTGCCACCTTCATATGGTTTCCACATAGCCTTCAAAGATTAAAGTTGGCGCCTATAAATTGTGTTGAATGCTTGTCCAAGCATCGCAAATTTCACTTAATTACATAGCTTAGTATTATGATTATCAAAGCCACATAGGGGTTCCAAATGTATAGCCAAGCTCCTCTAGTTAAAGAGTCGATCTTAAATATCCATCACGACTTAACAACCGACATAGGCATTAATAGATGAATTACATACTTACAAAGTATTTAAATTTTAAACCAATAAATGGTCGTGAAACATAGGGTGGCAATGTAAAGTATACGCCATTATATTGGTATAATCCATCATTTCACAAATCGACACCAATAATTTCCTTTATCGGTTATCATTCTTTATAAGCATACTACTGTTAGTTAGCAAATAATTATAATCTTTCCATACAATATGCAATGTATACGCATATTTATTTCCTAGTACACATATATCGATGAAGCGTGCGCGCGCGCACATATATATATAAGAGCATATCTTTGCATATTATATGCAGACATAATTTTTATTAGATTAGCGATTGCTCATAAAGATAGCAAGGTTATGGTAATATGGTAAAACTTACCTGAGATGCAACAAGAATCCCTAGACTTAAAACAAAAACAATGGTTTCCAAACCTAATCATCAAGGTGACAAGTAACTCATATGGCAGAACTAATGACTCTCAACTTTACCCTTCTTCTAGGCGATACTCCCCCTCTTTCTCTTTGGAGGTGTTTGCATCACTCCTACAATCCCACTCAAAAAAAGAAACTAGTAGTTAGCTTGGAAACCATTACCTCACCATCATATCATTGCAATTTTATTAATCATTTTCTTTAAAGAAAATGAATCATCTCATAACATTTCATTAAATTCATAGTAGCAAGTAACCATCATCGTTCCATTGAAAGCAATAATATAACATTGCATAACTCCATCATACTATGTAATTTTTAAGGTTTCATAATCACACGATTCATCATGTAATAATTACCATAAAGTTAAAAGTAATTTAGGAATCTAGATTGGGGTGTAACATGATACTATGTGTTGCATTGAACCCTAAGTTGTGATTCTCTAATCCTATATTTTTCCTCTCTTGGAGACATTAGGCACGATGTTCCCTAAAAAGAGACCTTATACGAGCTAAGCAAGATCCCTTTGAATAAACCTTTAGCCACATTTTTATTCATAATTGTTTAGCATAATACAACTTGTTAACCTTGTGAAGCTCAAACCCCTCCCTTCAAGGCCATGAAGCATAACACACTTTACTTCCCAGTGGAGCCTTCTCCATGTTCATAGGTTCTTAGCATAATGCAGCTTGTTAGGACTTATAAAGCTTGAAGCCTTAGTTGTGTGGCACCCTATCAGAGTTGTTAGAGGGATAGCTTTGGTATGGTTAGCATAGTGAGAGCCTATAGACCTAGCATGAATTTCTCACTAAGCCACTGTCCTGGGGGCTCACCTAGTGGATGGTTTGAGGTTCCACTAGCCCAAAGTGAGTGCGTGCGTTGTTTGCATAGTGGACATTGATTTTTGCTTGCGAATCTTCTTGCACAAACAACCAAGACGTGTTCCACATTGCGTTGGATAGTCGAAGCTTGATCATCCTCCCTTTTATTCTAGTCTTCAATATTGTATGATTGAGAATCTTTGTCATTGTTGCATACAAAGGTGTCTTGAATGTCTACTTTAGTGTGAGTTTGACACGGGGTCATCCTCTCACTAAAGTGGTGGCTAAATGTAGTGTAGAAAAATGTAACCCTTTACATTTTTATACTTAATTTAGGAATTAAATATTAAAATGAACTTAATTATGTCTTAATTTAGTGTTGTAATATGTATTTTATATATTCACATTAAGTTTAGTGCCTTATTAATTAAAATGGACTTAATTATGCCTTATTTTTAGTGTTGTAGAGTGTACCTCTTTACACTTTTACACTTATTTAGGGATCACTTAATTAATTGAGGTTAATTTAGCTTAACTTTCCCCTTTAATTCAAATCCAAGTCTAATTAATTGCATTTTTCAAAGAGAAAAAATTGACATTCATTAATGCCTAAACATAACACTTCTCATTGAGCAATGTGTGTCCTAGGCAAGTGATCTAGGACCCATTCACCCATGGGTGAATGGGTCCTCACTTAGACCTAGGACCCAAATTTAAATTATGCCTTTGGGGCTATTTTAATGATTTCAAATCCATATTCACATGTCAGCTTGTGTTATTTGAATTTCAGGAATTTAATGTTACATACTTATAAATATAAGGTCATTTCACTAAGGTCCATCTAAGCAATCTAAAAGATTTTCAAGAAATCTAAGAGTATTCAAGTGAGCATTATTAGAGAATTTCAAGAGCATTTCAAGAGCATATTTATAGAATAATTATTGCAGCAATCAAGATCTAATTGTCATCTCAAAGTCTTCTTTCATCATGCATGTTATTGGAGCTAATATGTTGATGTAGAGCTCACAATTCATTCAAGCATTCAAGGAATTCTTTCAAATAAAGTTTCAAGATCAAGATCCACATTCATTGAAGCCATTTCATGAGAGTTGCAGATTTATGTTCTAAGGTTCATTCAAGGGTTTGGTGAGTTGTGACATTGATTTGTTCATTCATCATTCCTTTCTTGCTATTTTATTTTATTACAATGTTTAATTACCAAAATAGGGTTTGAACAAGACAAACCCCCATTCACCATAAACAAAATATTTTTCCCTCTTGATTTTTATTTACAAATTTAGGTGGAAGACATCTTGGCGATCTTTTGAAGAGAAAAATTGAAGAAGTTGTCAAAGTTGCAAAAGTTATCAAGAAAGTTTTCATCTCATAGAAACTCAATTACAAAATTTATTCGCAACTTTTTGAACCTAAAACTAGGAAACATTGAGAGATTTGGATCTGTAACAAAGGATGCCAAAAGCTACTAAAAAAACCCTAAACCAGGACCCATTCACCCATGGGCAAATGAGTCCCAAGTCAGCTTCAGTAGAGCACTTTTCATGACTGGAACACATAATCTTTCCTCTCTAAGATCTAAAATTTGATTTTTGGTTCTATCAGTATTGAGCTTAATCTATTATATCCAAGCTGTATATGTTATTTTGGGTTTGATTTGTTATTTTTAATCTTTCTCCCCAAAGTGTTGTTTAATCAGGACCCCCATCCTTGCAAAAAAAGGAAATTTATAGATTCACGCTTTGACTTGACTCACCTCAAGGTTGATAGTCATTTCATTGTGTGGATTTCATTTCCTAATGAATTGAGGAAGAGGTCACCCTAATTAAATCATCAATCTATATAATATATTTATATATATATATATATATATCCAATCCTAAATAGAAACATAAGTCAATGATCAACGGGTAAGGATCACTACCAAGGTATTAAGTAATCCTAATCATAAAAGGATTTAATCAAAATAGTAAAAATTAATAGATACAACCTTTATTTTACTATTATCATTTACATATGCATTTAAAAGGAAGTCTAAGTAGTCCTTCCAAATTCTATGTTCCTTTTCACACTAAAATCCAAATTCATAACTTTGTAGTTGTATTCAAACCACTGTTTTGAAGCTTGACCCACATTTAGTGATCTATAATTAAAGGATTACAAATAATTTGCACTTTACTCCTAATTATAGAATTCTCGATCGCAAACAAAATTGTGAGGTTATGTATTTTAACCTTTGAAATTACAAAAATTGAGTTCACTTAATTCCTTTACACAACTTAACTAATTACTTAAATGTCATAATTAATATCTCAAAGAAGGAATTAAATACTGAAAGGAATGACTTTAGAGAATTATAAGACGGTAAACCCACAAAAGTGGTTTACAATTCGAGTGAGGAAGGAAAACTCACAAAAAAGATCCCATGGAAAAAAAATGATTTTAGGGGTTCATACGAACCTACTGGTTCGAGCAAACCCATTTAATTCTTTCCTTTCCAAAACCCAAACAAAATGCATTATGGTTGGGGGGTTCGCTCGAACCCCCCTTATCCCTCATCCTCCCCCTCAGACACAAAAAAAATCTAAATTTTTACACTTTGAAGCCCGAAATGAAAATGAAAATGGTGGAGACTTGACAAACCCAACTGGAATCAGGTAGTCCTCAGAACAAGCTATCCAATTAATATAATTTTAATATGTTTTATTTTTATTTTATATTTGTTTTTTTAGTTTTATTAAACATAGGTTTTTCACCGAAAATCAAGCTCTTTGTTCTACACATGGAAAAATATCAAATTATAAAAAAAAAATTTGAAAAATATGAGTGCACCAAATATTGAAGTCCTTGATCCAACAAAAAAAATTGAATTTCAATACATACAAAAAACGTTACACATTATACGGTTGCGCTATGTCTGAATTGTAATTGTTTTGACTTTGAAACTTGATTAAAGAAAAAATATTCAATAAAAAACTATCTAATCAAGTGGAAGCACTAGATATCAGAGTTACAAATGCAAATTCGAAAGAATAATAATTTTATCTTTCATGAAAAAGAAATTATGCATTATACGGTGAGCGTCACTTTTTTTAAAATGTTGTTTTCTTAAAAAAAATAGTTGTCATGGGAGATGGAAAAACAAATGCAAACTGATTCCAAATTTTTTGAAAAATAATATATTTAGAATATACAGACAAAATGTCATGAAACTCTAGTTTGCATCATCTTTAAATTCCTCACAGTTTAGCCGCTATAGATGCCCGAAAGTGAAGATTTAGTTAAAAAAAATATTTTAGTGTCGAGTTTGGTCAAAAATTGTAAACCACTATTGTGCGATCACCCAAGACAAAAAAGAAGGAGAGAGATCACAAGCTTGATAATGGAGTTCACTCAATATGAGCTACGTCTCTAGGTCCGCTTCTTAATGTTGGACAACTTTATTAATGATGCCAAGCTTTTAAATGCCTTTTTACATCATCCAAACTTTAGAACTGCATTACAATTCCTCTTACAGTCTCTCTTAGCACCTAAGACTTCTTCGTAGCCTCCTTACTTCCGTCCTGTTATGCTTAAGAAATACACAATGCAAGTCTTTGTGCTTACAAAAAAACACTCTTCTCCAAAAGAATTCTCTCAACACTCCTTAGTTATCCCAACTCTAAATTCTCACCCCTCTTTTATACATAAATTTTTTCCCATTATGGTTAAAAACCATAAGATTTAAAAAATCAACCCATATCACCTATATACAACATGTAATTTTGCAAATCTCCCTTATTTGCAAAAATATCTCAATAAATCCCCCTTTACATCATGAAAATCCTCTAAAATCTCCTATATAATCTTTTAATATTACTTAAATTCAAGTTAAGCCATTTTCATTTTTTCATTCTCGGGCTCATTCAGTTTTAGGAGATTTTCTTTTAATTGTGTAGAGGTTCATTTTAAAGAGATAGAGGTTAATCCTTTAAAATTAGGCAGGATTCAACTTTAAAAGTTGGTTAGAAGAAATTCACACTTGATATAGATCAAGCACCATAGATGGTGCGATGGTGGAGAAGATTTTGCTATAGCTAGGAGGTTGGCAGGTTGAACTTGCCAACCTTAATTTCCACCAATATTCTCTAAAACATGTCAAAAGAAACCACCGCTCAAAATAGTTAATGCGGTGGTGTAGTGGTTGAGATAATGTGTAGTAGCATAGGTTTGAGCCTCCCCTTGATATTTTGAACAAACTGAATGACAAAAGAAATTTAGATGATGTTGATGAGGTGCCATGTGGCATATTCTTATTTGTTGCTAAAAATATTTCAATGCCTCTTAAGGACACATGTCACCACGTAGTTTGTCCAACTCGGCTGCTTATGCAATGTCGGCCTGCCATGTGTCTTCACGACAAGCTGTCACATCATCATTTGCTGACTGTATGTGCTACATCATTGTTGGTTATTGACAATACGTCCATGTCACCATGCTGATGTCAGCATGGTCAAACCATTTTGACTAAAGCTTTGACTTGGCATAACTTTGTCATATAGACTCCGTTTTCAACAAAATGAGTGGCGTCAAACTCATGGCGACAAGCTCTTCATGATGACACCATCTTTGACCAATTTGAAGATGATGATTTTTTATGCTTTTTGGACTGGCCTTTGTACCTGCTTTGACTCCAATCTTGAGTGGGCATAATTTGAGCGTATGAGCTCCTTTTTCGCCCATTCAAGTTGCATTGGGTTTCGTTTTCTGAGCTCTTCAAAATGATGTTGATTTCGTCAAATTATGAGATTGTGAAATTTTTGGTCTTCTTAATCCTCCTGGGAAGATGTAATATAGACATAACCGGAGTTTAACAAGAATATAACATCCAGAGACATGCCATCAACTAGTTGAATAGAGGATTTCACTATGACAAGGAAGGAATATTGAGTTGCCACCTGACTCTATCTATAAGGGAAAGAGAGATACTAGATGTCGGCTCCCTATCTTGATGTAGAGCATAGGAGAGCTTAGCAGGTTCGCTAAACCTTCATAAGTTGGCGCGGACATTTTGTATGGTGCCTACACTCGAGGCCGATGGGTACCATACCCGAGCAAGAGACTCCTGGGAGCGACCATGCCATCGTATTCTTCATAGAGGCAACCGCAAGAGAGTATGGCATAAGAGTAGAAAAACATAGCCTTTGACTTTTCCTATTTTCGAGTTGACTTGGGATGGAAAATGATATGGGAGGGTTTAGATATGCAGAGTTGTGATTCGATTCCTCTTGAGCAGAGGCCTAATGGAGGGTCGAGTAGGAAATTTCGGTTAAGAGGGGTGATGCCTTGAATCTATATACCTACACATGGGTATCGCCAAACATCATATTGAAGGAATTCAACCTTTTTGGAGTAAAAACATCGAATCAAGAGCAATCATAACCATGCGCTGCAAGGTGGACTAGTTCATAGGCAATGCTAACAATAAAATGCAAGAATTTTATCCTGAAAGCCATCTAAATGTTGTACCAAGAAGGAGAACTATCATGCAGCGAACTTCATACGAAAGCTTACCTTAAGAACACATAGCTGAGATTCTTTCCAATAGAACCTTTCCTCTGCTCTCTCTTTTCCCCGTTGCCCGTAAAGACCTCCCTTCTCTCCTTTATCTTTCTCCTTGTCCTGTGCGGTCCTCTACCCTCCAAAGTGTCCATCATTCTTCTTATTATTTTCTCATACCGTTCGGTATGATCGTTATCTTCTCGAAGAAATACCTTGAGAGTTTTTATTTTATTTTGAATTACATTCATGGTAAATGCTTAGAGCCTTCTGTCGTGGCTGCCACGAACTGGCTGCATTTAAACCACCATTTCCACCACGTCGATCCCCCACTCTCCCTTTCCAAAACATTTCATGCAAATATAATTGCTTTAGTGAGTGACAAGTGCGGGTGATTCCATTATTTCCATGCTAAAGATAGCCTCCACCTTTTGTGACAATGCACATGCATCAAATAAATGAATTCATTTAGTTGCAAAGTGAATGTGTTTCATGCAAAGTGCAAGCAAATTTAAATTTTATTTATTTTTAATAACTACAAATAATGATTTGAATAATTCTTTCTTTTTTTTTAATTTTAAAACTTAACATTAATAGTTAAATTTATAATTATTTGTATGTCTAATTCTCTTATTTTCATATTATAATATTAATGAGCTAAACTTAGCTTTTCTTTTCTTTTTAAATTTTTATTAGAAAATTGAACAATAAAATTTATTTATTTTTAGTTATCTTTCTCACTTGAATAGTTGAATTATGCAAGGGTGAGATGTGACTCTACCACATATGGTACATCAACCACACACAAAAAAGAAGAAAAAAGAAAAAGCATAAATGGTGTATGAGGACACATATGGAAAGATCAAACCTTTGTGGAAGACGGCTTTACCCCCTCACACCAGTGTCCTTTGAAACCCTAGCCAGTCCTTTTTTATGCCACCACTCCTTTTATTCCTAAACCTTCTACTCACATTTATTATAACAATGTCGTTATGTAGGTTTCATTAGCTCTATTCAATTTTATGAATTTTTTCTTTATTTTTATCTATAAGATAGTAGAAATGTTGGTAGTATTAACTATGGCATATTTTTTCTAGGGGTTTTTGTTTTCTAAGTTGTAGTAATATGATGCAGGAGCATCCGGTGGTGTAAGGGCAATCTTGCATCACCCAAAAATAGTTAAATTTCAATTTTCTCAGTTTTTAGATGTTTTTACATTTTTGGATACCCTTTTCGTCATAATAAAATTCTCAATTTACGATTTTTATTTTCTGTTCTTGGGTTGAAAGATATTGCAGTTTTAGTTTCCTAGATTTGCACCTGAAAATCTTCTGAGTTAGATTTGAGGCACTTAGAGTTCCCGGAACGGCCTCGAAACTTGCTGAAATCAGCGTGGCAAATTTCAAATGCATTATTGACTTCGGGACCTTTCCAACGGTTCAAACGGTTCACGAATCAGAGTCCCGGATCAAAAGTTATGGCCTCGGGAAGTTGGCACACTTTCTAGAAGATACAATTGTAAATGCTCTTTTGAAATTTGAACTTCATGTTGTAAATTTTCGGTGCCAAACTGCCTAAACTCAAATTTGAATGTTATTTTGGCACCAAACTAATGAGGAGCTCTATTTATGGGCAGGTTTCTAATTTTTGGGTATCTGTTTGGGGACAAGCTCGCATATTGCGAAAGGGTTATTCTGTAGCTTTCTGTAACTTGCATGTGTTGTAGAACTTGGGGATTGAGATCCTCTGCATGTAAGAAGCTCAATTTTCTGAATAATAAAATTATTTTTTTGATTGTGGGTTATTTTCTGTGTCTCGGGCTGTGCCCTCATCATAATATTTATGGAAATGTAAATGTACTTTTGTGGATTGGAAGTAATTATCTTATTTTCTCTCATTTATTGTTATATTTAGGTCTCACATGATGATAGTAATTATCTTTTATTTTCTCTGGATTGAATTGTATTCTATGATGCAAGTAATTTTAAGTTTTATATGGGTCTGTATGTTGTTTGTGATAGTGGTATTTTTATGTTGTATAATGAGGTTTTGGTTATGACTTAGATTAGTCTAAGGTAATTGTATTTATTAAAACACTTTATGAATGAGAGTAAAATAGATTTCATGCTAGAATATACCATCACTAAACTAAAATGCTTGAATTATTTTGTTTCCTATTATTATCATTCTAATACATTCTTACTTAATTGGGGTTTAAGACTATCATTCTTAGTATGATATTTATGGGTGAAAAGGAAACAATTGGTTGGGACCATCTTGCACCTCTACAATCTTGAAAAGTTGCCTTATAAATCATAAATGACTATGAAAGTTATGCATATTTTAAATTCTTGGGGTTCTTTCTTTCACAATATGTATATATGTATGTATATATATGTATGCATGCATATATATGAGTGTATATGTCTATGTATATATAGACGTCTATTTATACATGCATCATACATGTATGTGTTTGTGTTAATGGACGAGGAGACTAGCCCTTACTCTCTTAGTAGCAAAGACAAATATTTTTGTGCTTATTATATAATATTCTGTTGTAAACAATAAATTCATTATGAAATATCTCAAATTTATAAGGATCAGTATCATGTATTCTTAGGAAGAATTAAACATAAATGATTATCGAATTTTTCTGTCATAATGAAAACACTTAGGATGCAAGGCATTGGTTTTTCCATTGATCATAACTTCTATTTTCCATAGTAATATGCATGTAAGGTTAGCAATAGTATTTTCAATCTAAATTGAGGATAGAAGTAGGATACCAAGTTATATGGATTAACCTCGATCAAATGAATGTTATAAAAGAGGAAAAATATAATTTTCAAACTCTTATTTTCCTTTGTAATAAGAGAAATCAAATATTAATCATCACTTGTTTATTTGACCAAAATATCATTAAATAAATATTATATAGTTATAAACCTATACAATGTTTTAAGTTGAGAGATAATCATATAAACTATACTATGGGACATTATTATAGTCAATGGATATTGGAATTTTAAGTCTACATGGAGACAAAGTAAAAATTAATATTCTAGATAATTAACTTATAAGATGTGTTGCAAATGATTTGTGTAGAGGAATTATACTAATCTAGAGATAAATACAAAACAATAGTTTAATAATTAAAAATCTTATTCTTAAATTATGCATAGTTTATTATTTTTTAGTTAAATATGGACTAAGGGTTTATGTAAAAAATACATAAATTGTTTATAATATACATTGGCTTAAAGATTAATTATTGATAATTATTTAGGATATTTATATTAGAGAATAACATGTGTGGTCCGATAATATTTTTTTTAGATTATTTTTAGCAGACCATTAAATTAATAGTTTACAAAAGTGGAATGGTGATTTTTAGTTGTAACAATAACAAAAAATGAGACTATTATGTACATGCAAGAACACATCTAGTTATTTAAAGATCAAATGGAAATTGAAGTGCATAATTTCATTTAAATTATAATGGATCAAGAAGGATTATTCTCCAAACTTAACTAATAGTTTTGTAATCTAAGTGGGGTCAAGGCTCAATAACAATTTACAAATAAAATAAAATTTCATTTTGAAGTCTATTAAGATAATAATCAAGTAACAATTGAAATCATTTGAAAGGATAATGAAGACATGTACAAAATACATAAGATGTCTTAATAATATATGATTTTAATACTATTCTAGAGTAACAATTGACATGATGAAATGAACACAAGAGTTTTGAGTAGACATGACATCATTGTTGCAATCTCAAGCTTCATGGTTATCAAGTAGCAATTGATAAATGAGAAAATTATGATGGCACTAACAATTTTTTCATGCATATTTAATTTCCCATACAACTAATATTTAATTGATGCAAGAACTATAAATAGCCAAAAAACACTTAGTTGAGCATTGTTAATATGTGATTATTCAAGTGATAGTTGATATTTACATGAGCCTATTAGATCAAGTGGCACTTGATAAGTACATGAATCTATTAGATCAAGTGACACTTGGTAAATTATGTGGAACTCTAAATTTACTAAGCTAGATAACTAGACTTTTGGCTCAAGTATGTATTGAGTTGAACATAAAGCATGACAATTTCTAATGACAAATAGGGTAATTAAAACATACTTGAGGAAGTAATCTATTGGTGCCTCTAACTAATTGCTTGGAATCCTCTAATGAATAGATAGTTCTTATTACATACTTCAAGTAGTTGGCCTATGAAAAAGGGATGATTATAACCATATTCTCATCTACACTTCAGGATCTATAGGACCTACCTGGGGGTCACCTTCAATAACATTGGATATGAACATTATGCATGGTTACGTCATAGGTCTTAGTAGATCAACATTATACAAATAACAAAGGCTTTATATGTCAATACCCATGACTAGTAATTCCTTTGTCACTATCATAGCTTTTTTATTAATTTTAAAATAATTATAAATAAATTACAAGATAGCTAGGGTTTGAATTTTTCTTTTTTAAATTTGAGTTTTGTTTTTAATATTAAGAAAAAATTACTCAAGACACATAGGTTCATATCTTTAGACATTCAAATTATCTTGATTGATATCGTACATTTGATCATGATTCACTAACATCAGTTCTGCTTGAATCACTTCTTTACTAACCAGTTAATTAAATAATCCTTATTTAATTAATTCATCACAATTCCTTTGTTAATTGAATAAATCAACTTTATTTGATTAAATCATCATCTTCTTTTAATTAAATAAATCATTTTATTTAATTAATACTAATTTTCCTCTTTTGATTAAATAAATCATTTTATTTAATTTAATCCTAATGTCATCTCCTATAAATTGAATAAATTTACCTTTATTTGATTTAAATCTAAGGTTCTTCATTTAATGGAATAAATAAAACTTTATTTAATTAAATATAATATTAATTTAATTAAATATAATATTCATTATTCCTCCCATTTGATTTAAATAAATCTAAACATCTAAGTCAAATGTCAAATCAACTAATTTCCATCTAAGTTAATTAAATCCTAATTAACTCTAACTCCAATCCATCAAATCCTCTAGATTTTGCATCTTGCACAAGTAAATCAATTTATTTGATTTATAAATTCTTCTATTTCCATTCAAAAATGGCATCTCTTTGGAATATTCCCTCCATTTGAAAACTCCCTCCTAAAAGGACTTGTCCTCCAACAAGGAATTTAAGTCTCTTACATGTCCTTTTTCTTGAGCCAAGTGGCATTAACTCATCTTTCAACTCTCCCTCCACAAGTCACTTCTTCAAATTGAAAATTCCACCTAATTGCATTTATCATGCACATTGATCAAAATGTGTTCCACCTCTCCTCAATAGCATGTTGACAAGTGGCACATTGTTATTGGTTCATCTTTAGTCCCACGCCCTTCATGTTTCTCATTCCTCCATTCTTCTTTCCTATAAATGGAAGACATCTCTATTGATTTTGGATCCACAACTTTAGGAAAAGTCATTATCTACAAATTTTATGCAAGTTCATCCATTGTTCATCAAGGTTTTCATAGCATTTCATCACTATAGCTAGGTTATTGAGAATTTTCATCAAGGATCACATTGTTCATCATCAAAGCTTGCAAAGAATTGGGAAAGGGCTACTTTCCACATCAAAGTAGCACCAATTCCCCCATGGGATGATGGTTTGAATGCTTAGAATGAGTTTTATTAGCTTTCATTAGATTAAATTTTCTTTGTTTCTTGTTATTTGCATTTGAATGAGTTGCATGGGGAATGATATTTTTAGACTTGTTTAATGACTAACATTGGGTTGTTTGATGATGTTTGAGTAGGTCTAGATCAACCATTCACATTTTTGTGCTAGAAGGAGGGCCAAAGTCAAAGTAAAAAAATTCTCGAGATAGACCCCACCAAAGTCAAAGGAATTCTCGGATGGAGGAGCCAAGAACTTTGAATTAGTTAAGGGGCTTACAAGAAAGGCTCAAATCCATCTGCTGGTTTATAGCACAATTAGTAGATAAGGAAATACCATATTCTCATCTATTCCACAAGGGGGTAGCATACAAATGGGATGAGAAATGTAATCAGGTGTTCAACAAAATCAAGGAGTACTTTCTCACACCACCAGTTCTCATGCCACCAATTCCAGGCAAGGCATTGATCCTATATATATCAGCCACAATAGTAGCCCTTGGCACTCTCTTAGCACAACATGATGAAAATGGGAAGGAGAGAGCTATTTACTACATCAACAGAACTATGGTAGGACATGAGCTAAATTACACATCCAATTCGAAAGATTTCCTAGCAGTCATGTTTGCCACTTTTAGTCATTATATGCTAGCACACCAGATAAAACTCATTGCCAAGATAGACTCTCTCAAGTATCTCCTTTCTAAAGCCACACTCACAGGGCGAACAACTAAATGGGTTATGATCCTGACAGAACATGACATTGAGTATGTAGAATGAAAGGCCATTAAAGGACAAGCAATTACAGATCAATTGGTAGAAGGACTAATATATTTAGAGAACCCACTTGTATTAGAGTTCCCCGATGAGTCAATCTTTAACCTAAGTGTGGCCAATCACTGGAAGATGTATTTTGATGAATCCTACACACAAGATGGGTAAGGAGCGGGAATCTTCTTCATTACACCACAAGGGGATTGCATACCCAAATCATATAAGTTGTATTTTCCTTGCACAAATAACATTACAGAATATGAGGCTCTTGTCATAGGGCTCAGGATTGTAACATAGTGGTAGATCATGGCACTCATAGTCTATGGAGATTCGTAGCTTATCATCAACCAAGTCAATGATGAGTACCAAATGACGGATGACAATTTGACTCCATACAAGAAGCTGATGGAAAGCCTCAAAGAGTCCTTCATTGATATCACGTTTGAGCAAATACCAAGGGAAAATAATAGAGCAACAAATCATATGGAAACAATTGGATCACTACTAGATGTCCCACACAACGTCCCAAAACAAAAATTCCTTGTAGAGAAACTTCTCATACCAGCATTCGAGGTACTAGAGTCTGAATTTGTGTGTGAAATCATTGGTCCCAACGATCCACGGTATCATGATATATACACCTACTTGAGAATAGGAGTCCTACTCGCTGATATAACCCTAAACCTTAAAAGAACATTTGTCAAAAATTCATCCTATTTTGTTATCTTAGGAGACACCCTATATCATAGGAGTATGGAGGGAACACTTTTACGATGCCTAAACACTAAGGAATCTTTGACTGCTTTAATTCAGGTACACAATGGAATTTGTGGGTCACATTCGAGTGATATGACCTTGGCTAAGAAACTACAGAGGACTGGGTATTATTGGCCTACCATGGAGAAGGAAGCTCACCACTATGTCTGAAGGTGCTTGTAGTGTCAACAACATGGGGATCTCATCCATGCACTAACTCAGGAGCTCCACCCGATCATAACACTTTGGTCCTTTTCATAATGGGGGCTCAATCTCATTGGTAAAATCACCCCCACCTCATCCAACAGACATAAGTTCATCATCACCGCCACATAGTACTTCATGAAGTGGGTAGAGGCCATCCCCATGACCTATATCACAGGAAATCAGATATCGAAGTTCATCCTGAACTAACTAATTTTCCACTACGGTGTCCCTCAAGCCATTATCTCAAATAACAAGACACCTTTCAAAAATTAGGATGTTTGAGACCTATTCCAAAAGTTCAATATCCAACATCACTTTTCCACTCCATACTACCCCCAAGGAAACAACCAAGTTGAGGCTACAAATAAAACTATCTTGAAAATTTTAAAGAAGACAGCCAATGACGCTGGTCATGACTGGCACTTGTAGTTGAATCCCACCTTATGGGCTTATCGAACAAGTATCCACAGACCAACAAGTGCAACCCCTTCCTCCCTGGTCTATGAATCAGAAGCAATCCTCCCTATTGAGATCAAGCTCCCATCTCTAAGAATATCATTACATAATCTCATCAGTAATGAAGAATATCAGGTATCATGGTTGAATGAGCTTGAACCATTAGATGAGCGGCACATGGATGCCTTGAATCACCTACAACTCTATCAAAATTTTCACAAGAAAATCTAAAATAAGAAGATCAAGAGTCAGAACTTTCAAGTCAGAGAGCTCGTGTTAAAGGAAAATAAAAAAAATGTACCAAATCCCAACAGTAAGGGAAAGTTTGAATCCAATCGGTTGGGACCCTTCATCATCACAACAAGTTACAGGTTAGGGGCATATCAACTCTATCAATGCCCGAAGGAGAGCCTCTACAAGAGCCCATGAATAGCTCCCATCTCAAAAAGTTTATGACTAATATTACAAGGTATAAATCCAAATATCCAAAAAAAAAAAATCTAAAAATCTAAAAATAAAATTAGAAAAAAGGATTGAAAATAGTAAAGAAAAAAATCATCCTCTAGTGAAAACCACTTCGATGGCACTTTGGACAAGTAACTTGGTGAAAACCTGGAAATTGGGCACCTTGTCTAAATAAAGCACTTTCCATCCACCATGACCTCCACGACTTGTTCTGCATCATCCATCCATCACACTTCCATATCTCCATGGACATCATCCATCTACGTCTGCATCATAGCTTGATCATGTGTTCATATCATGATACCTCCTAGTACTACTCGGCCCATTCCCAAGGTTAGTTTTTCCTACCTATATCAGAGTATTCTATCTCATCGCATCATGCTGGGGGCATGTTCTTATTTCTGCATTGGGTCAGATTTGTGTATATTCTTAAAGTCTTCCTTAAAATCAAAACATCCAAAAACATTTAGAAAATTGAAAAATCCAAAAAGATTTAGAAAATTAGAAAATCCAAAAACATTCATTAAATCAAAAAATCCAAAAAATTCAAAACATATCAAAATCCAAAAAATAGGTCAAAAAGTTAGTCAAAAAGTTAAAAAACAAAGTCATCTTGTCCAACTACAGGTCTATAAGCTCTAAATGTAGGCATGGTTGATCTTTGATCATCCCCTGAGACACCTAGGTCAATCTTTTAGGAGTCTGTCATAATAAACTAGCAATCCATTTGTTCATATCTTCATAAATAAACGAGTCTATGTCAGTCAAACTACATGGTCTCTACATGTATAATGTAGGCAAGGCTAATATTTGATCAACCCCTGAGGCCCGTAGGATAGGTCTAAAGGTTAGTCTCTTGGTCAAAATCTTAGAAAACATAAAAACATTGGAAAATTCAAAAATCAAAACATTTGTAAAACATCTTGAAAATACCAAAAAAAGCCTCAAAAAATTGCAAAAATACCAAAAACATCCAAATATTTGAAAAAAATCCATCTATCCCATCTCACTTTCACCCAAAATAAACATTCACTCATAGTAAATCATCATTGTTCTCAGCCTTTGGTAAAACAGTCAGAAACAAGTCTAGCAGGTTACAAAGTGAAAATTCAATCGTCAAGGTCTCAAGTCTAGGTCAGTAGGTAAATAGGTTGGTCAACTCTTAGTACTAATAGCCCATCATCCAGTCAATCCCAAATCATCTAATAGCATCATGTCCTAGGATGTATCCTTCCTATAGTGGAAATCAACATCAGGCATCACCGTAGTTTAGTCTTCGCTAGTGGTATGAAGAACATTAGCTTGTTTGTTTACTTGATATTTGTCTTGTTTGATTTATCTTATTGTGTTGATTCCAATGACCTCTCAATGATGTCTAAAAAAAATGATATAGATAGAAAGGAATGGGGCAATGGTCATGTTATCTTTTTATCTATTGTGCTTGTTGGATGTTCTTGTAATATAACCTTGGTCATGTGTGTTTTGTTTTTGATAAAGGAAAACACGGGTTTTACAGGGACCCGAAACCACCAAGTTTACAACAAAAGATAGAGGACAAAAAAGTCCATTAGAAAAAATAGGCTACAAAAAAGGAAAAAACCAAAAAGAGCGGTAGCCAACCACAAAAGACCAGGAAGGTCAATAAAAAAACTAGCCGAAACACAAGCCAAAAAACCAATAGCACCTAACCCAGAGTCTTCAGAACAAACTCAGTCTTAGCCTCTAGGTCCTGCATGTCCTGAACATCCTTCTTGAATGTCATGTATGTTTTGTTTGATTTGTAGGGAGGATGTTTTTGGTGTCTTGTTGACCACATAGGAAGGCTTTCCTTTCTATGTTTTGGTCTGAGATATTTGAAATATCTAAATTACATTTTAAATAAGGTTCCATATGCTAGGTGTGAATAAGAGTACGCCTATCTAATTGATGAGTCAAATCCCATCACACTAGGTGCAATGCCATCCTAGTTCTTTATACCTTGATGCATTGTGCCTATGTGTGTTATCAAACATAAGGTAAGTAAGCCCTTTTAAAATCCCAATTCCTGATAAGCAAAGCATCATCATCATCATCCTCATCTCTAATAAAGTCTTGTAGATCATGGGCTTGTTGGATCCCTTTTTCATCATTATTTCTTCTTTCTTCTTTCCACGCTAACATGGTACCATGAAATTTAATCAAAATATCACCAGTGCATCCATCCCGCATCCACAAACTATCAACATGCTACATATCATAATAGGAAACATTGATTATCTCACATGCATTGCATTTCCATCATCTGTATCCTAATATAGATTGGTTATTCAAAGCATCTCATAAGCCATACATTTGCATCCATTGCATAATCATATAAGCATCATCATATCATACATGAAAAAGATACTGAAAAAGAAAAAGAGCATGTCATAACATCTCATAATCATAACATATAACATCATCCATTAGGGGCATAATATAGATCTGTTATTCTAAGCATACTAAAATCATTTGCATATCATAAACATTTGCATCCATACTCCATACATCATCATCATAAAAAGTACATAGAAATAATACAAAAAGAAATGCATCCATGATGTCCATAAACATCTGCATAGTCATACATCACATCATATCATATAGAAACACATCGCATATAGAATAACAAATATATCCATCCACAAAGGCATAAATAAAGTAGGCACATCACATAACAAATTGATCATATCATATATATATCAAAATGTAACTGTCATGGTACAAATTAGGATCATGTGTATGTGTATCAATCAATATACAATGCCCATAGGGCTATAAAAAATGGAGCCTGTGGATCTCAAAAAGAATCAAGTGCCACTGATCAAAACTGTGTGAGCTAGCCTTGATGGCTACTCCCCTTGCCCACCTGTCTCTCAGCCTAGTCATCTGGCTATCTCATGTTGGTCTGCTGAGAGTACTCTGGTACTTGAGATGTTGTGAGTACGACCTTCTGATAATAAATCCTATAATACTCGGCCTCCTGTACGACCTCGCAGTACATCCACGCCGAGATTGTCCTACCCTATGATGCAGCAGCCATGCTCTCTAGCTGTTGTCTCCTGTCAACCTCCTAGGCCAGCTAAAGCTTTGTCACTTGCCATTGCTAGTGCTCCTGGTCTCTCTCCATCATGAGGGCCTGGACTTGCTGCTTGGCCTAGTCCCTCTCTACTATAGCTGCCTGCAACTGCCCTTGTAAACCTTGTATCTTCCCCTGAGCCATGCTCTCTAGCTATTGTCTCTTGTCGACCTCCTAGGCTAGCTAAAGCTTTGTCACTTGCCACTGCTAGTGCTCCTGGTCCCTCTCCATCATGAGGGCCTAGACTTGCTGCTTGGCCTAGTCCCTCTCTACTATAGCTTCTTGCAACTGCCCTTGTAAACCCTGTATCTTCCCCTGAAGATGTTGAATCTAGATGTCTCGTGGGTCGGGCTGTGGTGGCTAAGGTGGCTAAGGTGGCTGCTAATCCTTGGGTTGGTCCCTCTGCTGGTCCCTTGGTGGTGGTTACTGGTCTCTCTGGTCTGGTTGTCATGGAGGTGGTCCTCCTTCTCGTCCTCCTCTTCCTCCTCCTCTAGGTGCCCCTGGGACCTACCATGCCTGCGCTCTCCTGGTCATCCTACCTCAAGGCCTCCTCCATGGAATCACTAAACCTAGAACTGTGAGTCATAGTGGAGGTCTGAACCAATTATCATAGGCACGTGTGGTTCACGGATTTGCCTACCCCTGTGCATAGGCCCATGGCCTAGCTACTAGTTGCCTAAATGAATCAACTGCATCAGACGCTAGGATCATCTGACCCTAGGTAGTCTCTCTAGATGTGTGTACAAAAATGGCAACATACTGATCATCAGGGTGATCCTGCACATCCCCGAACTATCTCGCTACCCTTTCTAGTAGGTAGCGCTTGATCATAGTATGCTCACACCCTCGCATAAGCCAATCCTTTCTGGCATAAAACAACTATTGGACATCATCATACCAAGCAAGCATGTGTAACCATGGCCTCCAAATAAACATTGTCATCTCGTCAATAACTCTGTGCCAGTGAGGTAGGCCTAGCTGTCCTGTATGATTAAAGGTGAGGCTACCCCTGTACCTCCAAACTACTAGATCATTGGGCTCAATATCAACCACGGTAACCCTCGGTCAAAGCATGACTATGTGCTCCTAGGCCCAGATGTGTAATAGTGTGATGCTGACACCGATCACTCTACTATCACAATAGGAGAACTCATGTAAATCATGATATAATGAGGCCAACATTACTGGTCCCCAAGAAAACAATGTCCTCTCCCACAACATCCGCTCCCAGGCCAAGCCCCATCCCATGCTGAAATATTTGCTTCGTCGATTTGGAGCCACTAATCCTAAAATGATTGCAACAATTATCAACTTGGAAACTAACACATGGTGTCTATAGTAGTCCAAATTGAGCTGACCCTTACAAAGTGTGAACTCCTCAACCTATAGGATCTCGAAGCATGCATCGCCGTTGGCATTAGTATCATAAATAATTCACTCACCATGAATGGGAAATCACAAGGTGCACCAAACATCCTCTAGTGTAATGGTAGCCTCACCAGTGGGTAGGTGAAAGGACAAGGTCTTGTTGTGCCACTGCTCGACCAATGCTATCATCATCACTAAGTGGGTCCTCATGGTAGCCGCATAGGCAATGTACCAGAGGCCGATCTTATCAAGGTGCTCCTATCGCAACTCATGTAATCTCCATAGTTTGCTTAGCTTTGAGGGTCAATGTTCACGTGATAGTGCAAGCTCTCTGTCCTCTTTCACTCATAAATTCAGAGTGTCAAAATTTGTAAAAAATTTGACCTCGTTTGGAGTTTTCGACACAAAAAACATGATTGCATTGCTGTTTGCAATTGCGTCACCTTTTGGAAACTCCAAACAACAACACTTTAACCCTTCAAAATGTAAACTAGGTCGTGGCATTTCTCTTTGCACATGCGGGCCCATTTAACCAAAAAACCCTAAAACCTAACAAAGGTGTGACATCGCCATTCGCATTGGCATCACCCTTTTCATTTTTGACCCCTAAAGCTAAATTCCAGCACAACATCGCAATATATAGTAGCGACATGATTTGAAGCCTAGCATCACTGATTATGCACTTTTAGCATGGTTGGATAAGTTTGACCTTTTAAACTATAATAAATGAACTCAAAAATAAAAAATAAAGGTCGGATTAGGATCACATACCACTAGTCCTATCCCTGGAGGTCGCTCGTACACTTGAACTCGCTCAAAAATGTGTCAGGGAAGTACTCTTTGCACCATTCTGTAGGAGGGTAAGAGCTCAAAAGAAGGGAATTCTCAAAGTGTGAATGCAAAAATGAATGGAAAGTGACCTCTCCATGGCTATTTAAGCATGAAAATTAGGGTTTTTGCCTTGTTTTAGCCGTCAAACTAGGGTTTTGCACCCCTAATCCCATTTTTTCCCAACAGAAGCTTGTTTTGCATCCTTTTTTCACATTTTGCCATGTTTTTAGCATCCTGGAGCCTTTTTGTACCCGTCGGGCAGCTTATCCTCTTTTTTTTGAGATATCACCCAAAAATCCAAATTTCCATCTAATCTCTTGAGGGAGTAGTATACCAACGTAATTCTTCCACTGGGGCAGTAGTGGAGCATCCGAAAAAATTAGAATTTTTTAGATTTTTGATCTCTTAAAATTTATTCTTTGAACCAACGCAATAGGTACATTGCTTCAAAGAGGAGAAAAATTTAGAAAGTCAAAATATCTCGATTGATATCGCACACTTGATCCTGATTCACTAACATCATTTCTCCCTAAATCACTTCTTTACTAACTAGTTAATTAAATAATCCTTATTTAATTAATTCATCATAATTCCTCTGTTAATTGAATAAATCAACTTTATTTGATTAAATCATCATCTTCTTTTAATTAAATAAGTCATTTTATTTAATTAATCCTAATGTTCCTCTTTTGATTAAATAAATTATTTTATTTTATTTAATCTTAAAGGCATCTCCTTTAATTTGAATAAATTAACCTTTATTTGATTTAAATCTAAGGTTCTTCATTTAATTGAGTAAATCAAACTTTGTTCAATTAAATCTAATATTCATTATTCCTCCCATTTGATTTAAATAAATCTAAACATCTAAGTCAAATGTCAAATCAACTAATTTCCATCTAAGTTAATTAAATCCTAATTAACTCTAACTCCAATCCATCAAATCCTCTAGATTTTGCAACTTGCACAAGTAAATCAATTTATTTGATTTATAAATTCTTCTATTTCCATTCAAAAATGGCATCTCTTTGGAATATTCCCTCCATTTGAAAACTCCCTCCTAAAAGGACTTGTCCTCCAACAAGGCATTTAAGTCTCTTACATGTCCTTTTTCTTGAGCCAAGTGGCATTAACTCATCTTTCAACTTTCCCTCCACAAGTCACTTCTTCAAATTTAAAATTCTACCTAATTGCATTTATCATGCACATTGATCAAAATGTGCTCCTCGTCTCTTCAATAACATGTTGACAAGTGGCACATTGTTATTGGTTCATCTTTAGTCCCACATCCTTCATGTTTCTCATTCCTCCATCCTTATTTCCTATAAATGGAAGACATCTCTATTGATTTTGGATCCACAACTTTAGGCAAAGTCATTATCTAAATATTTTATGTAAGTTCAGCCATTGTTCATGAAGGTTTTCATAACATTTTATCACTATAACAAGGTTATTGAGAATTGTCATCAAGTATCACATTTTTCATCATCAAAGCTTGCAAGGAATTAGGAAAGGGCTACTTTCCACATCAAATTAGCACCAATTCCCCCATGGGATGCTGGTTTGAATGCTTAGAATGAGTTTTATTAGCTTTCATTAGATTAAATTTGCATTTCAATGAATTGCATGGGGAATGATTGTTTTAGACTTGTTTAATGACTAACATTAGGTTGTTTAATGATGTTTGAGCCAGTCTAGATCAACCATTCACACTATCTAGGTTAGAAAGTCAACAATTTGCATACACCCTTCACAACATTCTAAACATACTTTGATGATCATTAAATCATTAATGCCCTATATTAATTAGATCAACTAATGACTAATAGTGTAACTATACTTTATAATCCATTGTACAACAACAATATTCTCATTATTTCTAGTGAAATAATTTATATTGGTCCTTGATCAAAAGACAACCCTAAAAATAACTTCTAGATGCAACAAATGTGTATGAAAAGCTTTACAATCCTTGATTGTATTATTGAAAGAAATATCCCATTACAAATTGGAGACAATATACAATAAGAGCATGCAAAAGAATGTATTCATATAAGTTGTAATAAAAATATACAAGTAATTACATGGAGATTTGCAAGCACTAACCTTTATTTCCTTACATATACCAAACTAATAGACTACCCCTTAAAATTTTTCAAAATATAGAACCCTTACAACTCAGATATAAATTACAAGTTAAAGAGAAGGGAGAATCCCAAATTCATTACCACTTGACACCTATCACAAGCCCAACCCTCAAATATACAAAAACTGGCATCTGAAATATTTCTCAACACCTTTACATCCTCCTTATCTACCTTTACTCTCTTTGCAACTAAAACTTTCTTTTCAATTTTTTTGTTTGTATTCCTATGCAAGACTTTTAACTAGGTGCAAAAACACTTATATTAACTACATTGTTACTTCATAGTGAAAATTTTTACCCCCATTTAAAATTTTCCCATATGCTAGCAGTTAAAATTACACTTTATCAAACATTTTGACCTTCTAAACTCATCAATTTTTATGTGCAAGCAACCTGGAATTTTCTCAAACACTTGTCCAACAACCATACTTTGAGCATTTCACCTATAACACTTTATGTACTTTATTGGAATTTTCTTCCTACAAACTAAAGTTCCTTCCCATTATTAATCAAAATGCCCACATTGTTTATATACCATGTCAATTTCAAAAAACATAATAGACTCCCCAAAATTGACCAAAACTATTTGAAAGATGTGCAAGTTATTTTTATGATTGACTGGTACCACTAGCTTATCTATCTTATTGCATAGTCTATATAGGAAACACTGAGATATATCAACTTTTTTGAATACATTTTAGAAATTTTATTGTTGTGTTTTTATCGTAATAGATTCTTTAGTTGCACAATAATATAATATCATCAACTTGTAGGAATGTACAAAACTGTGCCATGTGTATAATATTGAATATAATCGAGGAGAATGAATATTGTCTAAACATGAGGACATTATATTGAATGGATAAGTATATAATTTACATGAGTTGTATTATAAATCTTGTACCCTATGATTTATCTTAGAACCCTAACCTTAACCCTACCCCTATTGAAATTTAATCCTAATTCAACTATATCCCTAACACTAACCCTAACCTATTGAAGTTCAACCCTAATTCAACCTAGACACTAACCCTAACATTAAGTCTAACTGTAACCCTAATTAAACCCTAACCTTAACCCTAATTGAACCCTAACTGTAAACTAACTTTAACCCTAACTGTAGTTGAATCCCAATCCTAACCTTAATTGAACCCTGACCCTAATTAAATATGAAGTCTAACCATAACTCTAATTGTTTATCTGAATGCTAATTGAATATGAACCCTAACCATTTAACCCTAAGTAAGTCCTAATTGAATCTTAACTCTTATAATAATTGTAAGCCTAACCCTAATCCTAGTTGAATTCTAACCCCAATCCTAACCGCAACCCCAAAATTTATCCTAAAACCCTTACCCTAATTGAACATCAATTGAGCCCTAACCCTAACTCTAATTAAATCTTAACCCAAATTAGACCCTGTCCCTAACACCAATTAATCCCTAACCCTAACCCTAACCCTTACTCTAGTCCTAACCCTAATATTATCTTAGAAATTCTAACCCTAACCCTAATAGATATGTAACCATAATTGAATGCAAACCCTAACCTTAAGATCTATCTTAGAATCCTAACCCTAACGCTAACCCTAATCTTGTTGAAATTCAACCTTAAATAAACTAGATCCCTAATCCTAACCCATTGAAGTTCAACCCTAACTGAACCTAAACACTAACCCTAACCTTAATCCTAGCTGTCACCCTAATTAAACCCTAAAATTAATCCTTAATGAACCCTAAACCTAACATTGCTATAACCCTAACTATAATTGAATATAAACCCTAAACCTAATTGAATATAAAGCATAACCATAACCCTGATTAATTCATAATTGAATCTTAACTGTTACCATAATTGTAACCATAACTCTAATCCTAATTGAATTCTAACCCCAACCCTAAGCCTAACCCCAAACTTTATCTTAGAACCCTTACCCTAATTGAGCCCTACCATAACCCTAACCCTAATTAAACACTACCCTAATGCTAACCCTAACCCTAGCCTAACCTCAACCCTAATTGATCTCTAATTGAATCCTAATTGAAGCTTAATCCTAATTGATCCCTAACCCTATCCCTATCCCTAATTCAAACTTAATCCTAATTAATCATTAATCCTAACCCTAATTGTCACCCTAATCTAGCCTTAATCACCCAAACCCTAACTTCAAGCTTTATCTTAGAATTCTTATTGAACCCTAACCCTAATTTGATCCTAATCATAATCATAACCAAATTCTAAATAATAAAAAGTAAATAATAATGTTATATGAATTATTTTTAAATTATATGATAAAGCTGAGTGAAAATGTAATTCTTAATTACATTAACTTTTTAAAGATAGATAAGCTAGTTTTAAATATATTATTTTAAAAACTTATTTTTATATGTATTAATATTTTTTTAATATTTTATTTGTATTAATTTTATAATTTTAAATTGATTTTAGATGGGCACTTATTATGAAACAATTTTATATTAGATCTATATTCAAGTTGTTATACTTTTGTACTATTAAATCTTTAGTAAAACCTTAAGTTTATAATATTTCTATTTGTATATATATATATATTAATTTTGAATAAAATAGAATATTAATGATTTTTGCCTTTGAAACATTCCAAATTTTTAAAAAGTATTGCTTTTTTAAAAATGTTTTAAATGTATTAATTTAGAAATATTTTTATGCGTAATAATAAATTTAGAATATTTCCTTTTTATTTAATTTTCAATTTTTTTATTTTAAATACATCAATTTATTTAGAATTTTTAGAAAGAACAATTTTTTTTCATTCTTTATAATTTTTTTTCTATTCTAATATTAAAGAACATTTTACAATGAATCAAAGAACATATATTTTTAAGTATTTTAATTTTTTTTAATTTTAAGTATATTAATATAGGAACTTAGTTATATATGCAATAGTAAATTTAAGAAAGTTCTTTAATACTTTATCTTATAAATTTTAGAATCTTATTTTTATTTTTAGTTCTTTATAAATAATAATTATTTTTATTAGAAAAGATTACATAAATAAATCTCAAGAGATATCTTGTTTAAAAAAAATGATTTTTTTAAATTTTAAATATATTAATTTAGAAACTTACTTAAATGAAATAATAAATTTAGAATATTTGTTTTATACTTAAGTTTTTAAATTTCATAAACTTCTTTTATTTTATTTTTTGTTTAAGTGCTACCAGAGGGGGTAGCTCCCTAAATTAATTTAGAAATGGTTATAAAAACCATATGACATCGATGGACCAAAAAGTAGCATTCGTCAACAAAACTCCTAGAAAACCCATGTGATTGAAACTTCATTGGAACTGATCCTCCAAACCTAGGAAATACCATGTGGCCAAGATCTCCACCACCAGAGCATCCACCATCGCCCAACATGAGACAAAGAGGAAAAAAGATATAGTTCCCTCATGTATCAAGGCCTAGATACCAGAGTAGAACCTTCCATGTCTTTCTCAGCCAAAAGGCATAGGTCCAAAGGAAAGGAGGAAACATTGAATAAAACTTAAACTCAGCCAAACCCACTCCCAAGTTGGCGATTCTATCCGCCACCACATTCGGCTCCCTGTACATATGTGACAGGGAGAAACAGTCAAATTTTCTTAAGATCTCCCATATCTTTTCCACAAGAGGTTTGAATTTCTAATTTTGGACTTGCTTCTTGACTATTGCATGAATGATGATCAGAAGAGTCTCCTTCCATGTCAATCTCCTTTATACCTTTCTCCCAATAAAGGTTCAACCCCCTCGCCAAACCTTCAAACTCGACTTCATTGTTCATGGAAATTCCCACATTAGTGGCCATTGCGTAAACACATTTTCTAGACCCATCCTTGATCACACACCCTACACCAGATGGCACCAAATTACCTTTTGAAAATCCATCGAAGTTAAGCTTGAATTTACTAGGGATAGGGGATATCCACTTCACAAATTTCCTTGAGTTTTCTTTAGTCTTTTGTAGCACCCTTGGAGGTTTCAAACCACCCTAGACCGACTGTAATCTATTGTACCAATCAAGGAATATTGAAGCTTTGCTTGATAGGCCATTCATATTGAGCAGTTCAACAATCGCTCATTCCACTGCCTTGATAAGTTCTAGCACTAATTTGCTTACATTTTAAAAAATTATGTGGTTGCATTCTTTCCATAGGTTCCATGTCAGCAAGGAGGGGTCCACCAACCATGCACTAGCCCACACCTTTCTCTTCTTATGCCTTGGCCAACTGCGCAATAGGTCCACTAGGTTACTTTGTCTTGGATTTTTCCAACTCAGAGGACCCATCAACCAATCCCAACATTTTGCAGCCACAGGATAGTTAAGTAATAAATGGTTTGTTGTTTCCTCATTGCACAGGCACATTATAGCAACACTTGGACTTACAAACCCTAAATTTCTCAATATTTCCCTAGTGAGAATCCTAAATTGTGTAAAGATGTCCATAAGAACACACTAGCTTTTGGAAGCACTTCCTTCTTCCAACAGAGATCCATTGGCCACTCCAGATCCACTTCGCATTTTCATTGCAGCTCAAAACCCATTTTTACTTCTTTTTATGTCTAATAATTTAACATATATTTTTTATACTTTATCTTTTCTAACATATTTGTTTCTTACTTTATATTTACAAATAATTATTATTTTTGATTGGAAAATATTGCTTAAATAAATATACTTAAAAAATATCAATCCATATCTTGTGTGATGTCTATTATAATTTAATGTAGCAATTTTGATTATAAATTTATTTTACTTTAGTTTTGTAATGTAAACTTATTTGAAAGAAAAAATCATAAGAACATTGAAAAATATTCAATGATGATAAAAAACACTTACACATTTTTAATGAGAAGTGGTGGATACATTGCAAATGGTTTGGAAAAGAGTAGATGCAATTAAAATTCTCTATAAAAGAATGGTTAAGAACATTATTGCAAGTTAATCACCAAATTATATAAATTTACAAGCTTATAAGCAGACACCTTAATGGATGAAATTTATAAATTTATAAGGTAGGTTTAGAAAGGCCTGATCATGTTGCTTATATCAAGTAAAAATATAGGAAATTGATGATAATACAAAAGACTGGGAGGCTTTTGCTTCACTTTGAGAGTCGTACTCATAAAAGACACTATGAGTTTTGAGATAAAGACAATGAATCCTTTCTCTTTCCTAACAAGGACAAGGCAACAGACCCAATGCATTACAATAAGTGTTTTCAAATATTTGTAATACAAAGAAAGAGATTGAATGAAGACATTGAAGGAATAAATAAGTCCCGGGGAAGTTTAAAAGAGTGTGAATACCAATCTACCATGTATCTTTTGTTTACTTCAAATTCAAAGACAAAAAATGTATCATAATGGAAATTAAAAGTGTTTAGTTGTGATTAGAGCTCCTGAGAACAAAAGAACCCTTAAAGAACATTACTACAAGTTACTCATTAGCTTGCAAAGTTGTTGACAAAAATCTCAAAAAAAAATAAAATCACATTTTCAGTTATTGAAGGAAGGGCAACCAAAAGGAAAATAAAAGATGTGATAATTGTGGTTATGAAAAGTGTTTTTGCTATAATTCACCAATTTTTTGATCACATTTTTCTCAGAACGAAATTCAAATGTACATCAGTATAATTAAGATCTAAAATTCCACCAAGGAAATCATACAGAACCTATTCAAGCCCCTCACACAACAAATAGCATGAAAACAAAATAAAAATACAAAATTTGACGTATCTTTCAACTTAAATTATTGTTGAGAAGGAGCTAAGAGTGTAAAGGTTGTGCCAGAGGAATTGTAGGAGCATTGCTAAGCATAAAAGAAAATGAGATGCAAATTCATATCCAAATTGAATTCGGAAAGCAAATCTAAATCCTTCAAAACATAAATGGGAGCATTGAATGAGGTACAAACATTCATCTAAACATAGAGGATAGAAGGATCTGCTCAAGCATACAAAAGGCATACAAAAGAAATGCATGCAAAACATGTCGGGAAGTGCATTAGTAGGACCATGCATGCAAAATATCCAACCATAAACAAGGTATGATGCTTGTTATTTAAATTGATAAACAAAAATAATAATAAATTGCACCTTACCTTTTCTCTTCAAAAACGGGCATGTGCAAGATCATCATGGAAAAAACAGGCCCTTAAGTGGCAAAAAATTTAGAAAAATCAGTGTTAGGCAACTTGACGTAAAAATTTGAATAAGTTATCTATATTATTTCAAAAATATGTAAAAATAGAATCTGTAGAAAATTGAATGTAGTTTATAAGCTACTAGGTTTATTTAAAAATAAATAAAATCTATTTGGTGAAAATTTGAAATTTCAATGCAATAGTACTTAAATTTTAGGGAAAAAATAAGAAGTAGGTGTCTGTCTGACCACCCTAACCATAATAAAATGATAATATTTTTATAAGATTTTATATATAAGTAGAGGACTCATGTCTGGATGTGATGCATATTTTTTGTAATTTTTTCCAAGTAAATAATTAATTATGAATTTTTTATTACAACTTTTAAAAAAAATAAAAACTTGTATATCTAATCACCTTAACTTGGTCAAAACTTTATGAAATTTATTTTTTATTTTTTTAATCCTATAGTATGTGAAGCATAGAATGTGACGCATGTTTTAGATTTAAAAAATGTGATACTGTTTGAAAGTTATAGATGTTTTCAATCAGCCTATCGATCAATACTTTAGTCATAATTCTAATATAAAATGAATAATAATTATTTATTAAATTCAAATTAAAGCATAATTTATATTGGTGGAAAGCTGAGAATCTCCTCTAAAAACCCTTTTCTTTTCATCAATTTTGGGTTAAAAAAAATTCGTCAGCCACATACCCTACAAATACCCATAATATTGCCACTTTTTGGCCCATCATGATCCTGCACATACCCAATTTACCAATGTTCTCACAAAAGATAACAACTAAAAAAGGAGTAACGAAAAGAGAGATTATGCATTTGTTGCATTTATAGTACAATGAACATCATTAAAGAAATTTCTTAAGAAAAAAATAGCAACTTTTTTTTTTATGTACACAGATTCTCAAGGAATTGGCTTTCATTGTAAACACCTATCAATGTAATAAAACCATAAAAACACTCACCAAATTAATTCTTTAGCTGAAAAAATATGTTTTAAAAATTTTTAAACCATAAAGTAGAAATATTTAACCAATAAATGCTTCTAGGAAGTTGTACAAGCATTTACACATAAGTATCCTCACTTCATGCTACTTGACAAGCTTTTTGTAGGTTAAAACGTGGAGAAACAACCTCCAAAATAATGCTTGAAAATTTGTAGGTCATTTTTACGACCTTTGGGTCATTTTACAGTTATGTAGGGGTGTTTTAATTGTTGCTAGGCACTCAAGAATACTCACAAAAAAAAAAAAAGATACCAGGGCATGATAAATGGTCTAGGCAACATTCTGGACATGAAAGAAACATCAAAATTCAGTTTCAAACAACTAAAATCCCTCTTAGACCCTTCCCCATGTGATCAAAGTTTTTGGGACAACAAGCAATCAAAGACCAGTACATAAGTTAATAACAACATGGTTTTTCCTTTTTAATTTCCATTCAAAAATGTCATTTGATGAAGTAATGTATAGGAAATAAAGCCAACAAATACTTGACTTTACACCCCATTTTTCTTTTTAGTTTTTCCATGTTAAAATGTGTTGGGGTAAAGTATTGTACTAGAAATAATTGATTTATGAATTTTTCTTTTAAACTATTGAAACTTTATCTTAACTTTCCTTTCAAATGCCCATGCCTAATTTCATCCTTTTAGGGTAAATTAATATTTGAAAACAACAATTTAGCCCCCAATGACCATTTAAACATTCAAAATATTTTAATATTTTGTAAAATTAAGTTTTAAAAAGTCAAAAATTTAATTTCTTAGTATTATGGAGGGTCATTATTAATCGTTTAGAACATTGTGCAATTGCCATAAATTACACAGATTTGTTTTTACGTCCTTCCTTTGTAAATTAGGCCTTTTAGCAAGGCACTTCAAAATTTTAGGGTTTAGGCCTTGGCAGTCCTATGAAAGCCATTGTGCCGTAGAAAAAAGGACCCTTTGCTTGACATTGGATTAATTTGTGATAAAATGGACTTACTGAGGCCTTGACTCAAGTGTTGTGAGGAATTTTATGCATCCACATTAGGTCTTGGACCCTTGCACACTGAATAAAATATGTTTATTGACATCTTGTGAAGGTGTTGTAAAATCTTGTAAGGGACTTTCATACTTTTCTAGACTTAATAAACCCATTTCTCCTTAATTCAACATTATAAAATGTGTTTAATAACATTATTACATAAATCTAGAAGGTTTTTGAATTAAACTTAATGTTAAACTAGTGTTGTAATGTGTCTTGCACATTCACATTGGTTCTTGTGCCTTCCTAGGCTATGTGGACCTCATTTTAGTTTTGTAAAGTGTATTTAATCACACTTTCACATTGAATTGTATGTCCCAAGCCCTATTTACATTTACATCATCACTAAGATTCCCACATTAACCCATATTGTGCATCCTGAGGCTTCAATTGATCAAATACCCAACAAGGTTGCATTTTAGACCTTATTTCCTTATCTCTTGGCATATGAGCTATCAAATTGGCCCCTGTGGGACCCATTCACTATGCATGGTGAATCAATCCCATCCTGGTGGGACCCATTCACAATGTGTGGTGAATGAGTCCTATTTGGCTCAATTTTGACATTTGAGTGGGAAAAAAGTGAAATTTGAGTTTATTATTATTTCATGTCAACCTGTGATGAGGTATTAACAGGTAAAATAGGTGAATTTCCTATAAAATCACCTCTCTAAACTCATTTTTTCACATGACCAACTTAATTCACATATTCATCCACCAATCTTTCATCTCAAGTCAAGCAACTTAGAGTTTTATCATTGCAAGACATCAAGAAAACTCGTAAAGACATTCAAGGGCTAAATCTTCCTCCATTGCTACAGAAATCCAAAATCAAACATCATGGCAAGGTAATATACTCCATTATTGCATGTTTCACCCCAATATTTTATCATTTTGGTTTAATTACCTAAAAGGAGTTGGACCAAGGCAAACCCCCATGCGCTAACTTTCAACATCTCTCTCTTGTTTTTTTTGTTTGCAGATTTAGGACTCTTGGAAGCTTGGAAATCATTGAAGATCAAGTTGCAAGGTTGGTCAAGTCTTATTCTCATTCAAAAATTAAAAATATCAACCAAATGTGATTTTCAGAGCCGTAAATGAGAGTTTCAGAAGCGGACACCTATAGGGCATCAAAGTACAGATCTGAAGCTTCAGAATCCACCTTTGAAAATCCAAAAATTCAAAATTGGACTCATTCCCCATGGGTGGTGAATGAGTCCCACCTCATGGTCATTTTTTGGATTTTTACATTTTTAGGTACCCTTTTGTCAGAAATGGGTTCTGGTATAGTTTGGCAGAACTGGAACTGATTCACCCAAAATGGTGAATGAGTCCCTCTAGGCCTAAAAAATAGCATCAACAACATTCCAAATGTAATTTCTAGTTTTCATCAAGGTTCCAGGTGCACACTCTTTGTCTGATTCATTTCTATTGCATTTTCCCATTCATTTGTAGGTGATTTTGTAATACACAATGTGTTTTTAAACAAGTTGTTTTCCTTTAGTTTCTATTCATTAGTGAATCAATCTTACTAGTTTGTTACATTCAAACACCACATCTAGGAATTTGACATCCTGTTTCAATCCATTTCATGCTAATCTTTGAATGTGAACATAAGCATTTTTTACCCCACTTTCTCCTTTTAGGTGAAAAACCCTAGAAGTGCTAGAAAGCAAGTAGGAACCAAAAATCTATGTTCCATTTTGGTGAACCTGTTTTTCAATTACTCTTTTGTCTAATTTGGAGTCCTTCATGATACATCTAGCTTGCATTCATCTTGCATTAGGGTTTGCATGAAGTCCTTTACATGATAGGTTTCAAATTTTGCATTCATAAAAAGTGCATTTAGATTGCATTTTTGGCATCTAATTTCATGTAAATTTTTTAGATTTCTGCATTTTTCATTTAGCTATGCATTATAGCACTCAGAAATCATAAAAATCCATTAAAAAAATTCTAAAAAATATGAAAAATGTCCATACTAGGACTCATTTGCCACCCTAGGCAAATCAATCCCTTTTGACACCTGAAACTACACTTTACAGAACTCAGAACTATTTTTTTAAGTTTTTGTTTGGTGCCTTAACCTACCTATATCAGTTAGTTGCATTTCATCAAATTAGCTTTATTTAGCTCATTTCATGCATGGTTTAAATTTCAAGTTTCCATTCTCATATTATTACATATGTCATAATCAGTCAATTATCATCTCAAAATCGCATTTCATTTCAAGCCTTTTACATTGCATTTTGAGTTAGCATAGATTGTTCTTTTAAAATTTTAGTTTCAATTTTCTCTAAATTTTCAAAGAAAAAGTTAGTTAATAGGCATTATCATCATTCCTTCAATGCATGTCCTAGTGAACCATAGATTTTTGGATCCAATGCACCTCTCTAGCTCTTCTAGGGTTTTTCACCTAAAAGGAGAGAGGTAGGGCCAAAAATGCTAAGGGGTTCATTCAAATTATGTTATTTATGAGCTAAATGGAATGATATAAGTGTAATTAAGTAATGAAATTGATTGATTAAACATATTAAACCAATGAAATATGAAATGTTTGAAATCACATTATGTAATGCAATAATGAACTAGGAATGAATGCAAAACTTAACATAAATGAACCAAACTGAAAGTGTGCACCTAAGATGTTGAAGGAGGCTAGAAATGATATCTAAAATTCTGCTAATAATGAAATTTGGGCCTGGTGGGATACATTCACCATTTTGGGCGAATCAGTCCTAGTTCTGGTAAATTGAGTCAGAATCTATTTCTGTCAAAAAGGTGTCAGAAAATGCAAAAAACACAAAATTGACCTAGAAATCAGACTCATTTTGACTCCACTTTTGAACTTCTAGATTTTTAAAAGTTGATTCTGAAGCTTGTGATCTGCACTTTGACTTCCTATAGGTGTCTGCTTTTGAAACTTTAATTTACAGGTCTAAAAATGAGTTTTTGTGGATATTTTGACTTCTTGAATGAGAAGAAGACTTGAACAACTTTGCAACTCAATCTTCAATGATTTCCAAGCTTCCAAGGGTCCTAAATATGCATACAAACAATACAAGAGAGAGATGTTGAATGTTAGGGCATGGGGGTTTGCCTTGGTCAAACCCCTTTTACGTAATTAAACCAAAATGATGAAAGAAAGAAATAAGACATGAAATAAGGGAATTGTTTACCTTTCCATATTTATTGATCTTGAAAATCTACAGTAATGGAGGAAGATTCGGCCCTGAAATGTTTGAAAAGTGCTACCTTGGTGACTTAGAATGACAAAACCCTAGCTTGCTTGACTTGAGATCAAAGAAAAATGATGAATTAAGTTAAGTTATTATCAATTAGGGTTTAGAAGGTTGTATTTATAGGAAATTCACCTTATTTTCCCATAAATTGGACCCCCAAGGTTGACATGAAGAAAAAATGAATAAAAAACCTAATTGTTCCTGCTCATACCCCGAAAATGGCTCAAATGGGACTCATTCACCACTAATGGTGAATGGGTCCCACCTATATGGGACTAGTTTTACACTAATGGTGAATGGGTCCCATCGGGGCCATTTTTGCTCGCTGGAATGTCGAGAAGTAAGAAAATCAGGTTTATATGATGACTATGTTGGTTATTTAATCAAATTATGCCTTAGGATGCACAATATGGGTTAATAGGGGCCTATTAATGATGATGTAAATGTTAATTAGGGCTTGGGACACATAAATCAATGTGAAAGTGTGATTAAATACATTTTACAACACTAAAATGAGATCCACATAGCCTAGGAAGGCACAAGAACCAATGTGAATGTTCAAGACACATTACAACACTAGTTTAACATTAAGTTTAATTCAAAAACCTTCTAGATTGATGTAACAATGTTATTAAGCACATTTTATAATGTTGAATTAGGCAGAAGTAGGTTCATTAAGTCTAGAAAAGCATGAAAGTATCTTACAACACCTTTACAAGACATCGTTAAAAGCATGTTATTCAATTTGCAAGGGTCCAAGACCTAGTGTGGATGCATAAAATGCCTCACAACACCTGAATCAAGGCCTCATTAAGTCAATTTGATCATGAATTAATCCCAAGTCAAGGAAAGGGTACTTTTTTCTACGGTACATTTAGCCCCCACTTTAGTGAGAGGATGAACTTGCTTCAAACTCACACTAAAGTAGACATTCAAGAGAGATCCAAGTGTACAAATGTAGATGATAGAAGATGACAAAGATCAAAGGAGGTTTTCAAGCCCCTAGGAAGCATAGTCCTAAGTCAAACCATCAAGATGCAAAATTAGGCAATGGCAAGATAAAGAAAGATGAAAATGAAAAGGTGGATCAAGCTTCGATGATTTGGCCAACTAGTTGTGGATCAGATCTAGGCTTGTTTGTCAAAAAAAAAGAAACTAAATACTCACTTTGGGGCGATGAAAATCTTGGCTATCCAATGGGTGAGAAAACCCAAAATTATACTCACTTTGGGGCCACAAAACTTTTGATTATCTATGAGGTGAGAAAGCCCAGAAGGTAAGATACATATGCTAGTTGGTATGCACTCACAAACACAAAGGTGTCTATGGGGAAAAGTCATGTTGCTAGGTGGGCTTCCCATTCAACCATTTCAAAGTTATACCTCCTAATAAATTTTTAGCAAGGCACCACAAGGAAAGGTGATTTTCGAGCCCTTTGAGGTAAACAAAACTTCCTATGCTTGACACTCATAGACATTGTTAATGCAAAATAGTGTATGGATTGTTCAAAGGGATTTTTCTTAGTTCGTGCAAGGTCTCATCTCAGGGAACATCATGCTCAATGTCTCCAAGAAAGGATAACTAAAAAGAAGTATCACACTCTTCGAGGAATCAAGCCTAATGACTCCACCAAGAAAAGGATGCATCACAAGAAGAAATAAATCGCACAATGAAATATGAGTGGTGATGTATGCCCCCACTTTAAAGTGGTTGTGAGCACCCGTACTATGAGAAATTGCTTTAAAGTAGGAGACATGAGAGCTTACTTAGAAATCCCTATGCCAAGTCACATGTTTATGATAAGCTGCATCATGAAAAAGGGTAGTATGTCATATGCAAGTCAACTGAAGGCATGTCGTCCACATCCCAAGCTTTCTCTTATGTATTCATGAAAGGTTAATGACGAGCCAAAGGAGGAAATGACAAGTGACATACAAGGACAAGGCTACATAACTTCTTTCCCCCACTTAGTGTAGGAAAAAGGTGAGCCTAGAATGGATGAAAGTGAATACTAAGTAGAAGAATTAGGTGCTCCAACACAAGAAATAGAACCACACTCCTTTAAATGTTGAATGGTTTCTTTGTGCAAAGTATTGGATGAAAGTGGAGATAAGGGAGATACCCTTAGATCTTTCTTGAAATCTAGTAGGAGGTGTTGGATTTGTTCATGTGTTGATTGCATTCATGTGTAGGAGGAAGGTTGTAACCAATACCATAACAATCTTTCAAGTTAGAGGAAGGAGGTGTGTGTTGGTGAGAAGGATTGGTTTCTTTCCAAGAACACAAATCCTTGTTAATGTGATGTGTCATTGCTTCATGAGGGATGGGAGTTATATTTCCCCCATTACCACCATGAAGTATGTTGGTAGAACTAAGTTGAGTGAAAGGAACGCAAGGTTGTGTGGGTTGAGAGTGGGATATTGCACACCCTCCCTTAAGCGTAGGTGTGAAACTCCAATCGCTAGTTAGAACTTGCGTCTGAAAGTAATTGTGTGTATTTGACTCTTTGGACCATGAGGGTGAGATTTTGGAAATATTATGGGAAGGAGGGGTAGAATCTAATGACCCCCAATGATCACAAAAGAGTTGTGTTGTAGGTGAAGAGTTAGCATCAACTGGTGGAGGTGCAATTTTTGATCGAGGGATGAAAGGATTAGGGGAATTGGAAGTGTTGTGATCAATTGACACATAGCTTTGCTCATCTACATCAATCATGCATATCTTGTTGTTGTATTCAAACTTCATGACACGGTGAAGCATAGATGGGACTCCTTTCATAGCATGAATCCATGGTCTCCCTAGGATAAGATTGTATGGAAGGGGTTCTTGCATGATATGAATAGAGGTAGGCAACACTACAGGTTTGACCTCAATAGGTAATGTGATCATCGCAAGTGGTTGCCTATGAACATTGTCGAAGCAACAAATATGAACATAATTAAGTTGAATGAGTTGTTTTTCCATGCTACAATCATTAATTTATAATCCATTTTTGATGAGGGTGTGTCTAATTAAAGTTTCATTAATGATCACCTTTATCATCAAGGGATCATTTTTGTGTTGAATCGCAAGTGAGAGTAATTCATGTTTAGGGAATGTGATTTCTGATGGAGTGTCTTACATGGGATGAGAGGAGGATATGACATGATTCAGTTTGATGTAAGATTGTATCTCTTCCTTTTGTTTTTACAACATTTCATGAAAGAGAAGTTTGACTATTGGTGAAAGTTGAATGAGCTCCCATACAAATATATCAGTAGGAGTCTTTTTAAGATCTTCAACACTAGGCAATTTTCGAGGAAAAGGTAATGGTGTAGGAGTGTTGTGTGGTCCTCTAGATGTTTGAGCCACTAAGTTACAACTTAGTGGCTGCAAAACATTGTTATGAGTAGATTGCATGATGGATTTCAATACATCTCTAATTTTTTTTGTTTTTCACTAATGGAAGGTGACTTAGGAATCTCTCTAATTAAAGGAGATCCCACTTGTGTCATCATAACCTCAAATTTTTTGTCTTGATTGGCATGATATGTTGGTGAAGGTGATTCTAATGCCACTTGAGCATCTTCATCTAAGGAAGGTTTAGTGGTTGAAAGATATGTGTCAATGTTCATATGTTTGTGCACCATGAGATTCTCCCTAAGAGGAGAGTTTTTAGGAGAAAAACAAACCAAATTTTTGTGACATTCATAGGTTGGTTCTTCTAAAAGGACTTTATTGAAAGTAGGGTAATGGTCAATTGATAAATATTTTTTTTCAAGAGGGGTTTCCTTAGGTGAAATGGGACAACTAAGATAGTCATGACCCTCATCAACTATGTTGCCTAACATCAAAGTATCTACTTTACAACTAGGAAAGATACTAGAGGAAGAACAAATGTTGTTGTCATGATCATCTAAGGTTGTGTTATTTTGGGTGGGAATGTGTTGTCCACTAAGAGAGTTAAAAGGAGAGAAACAACTAGGATTCTCAAAACTCTCATTAATTGATTCTTGTACTAAAATATCTTCATCCCCAAGAGGATAGATATTATGAGAAGAACAAGTATGATTGTTAGCAATGGCCCTTGAAGTTGTAGTCTCTTTCACTAAAACACTCTCAAAGGGAGGGGATAAGAAGTGTTTCTTAACATGTTTAGATATGTAAGGTACTAGGAATGTTTGAATAAGAACGAAAAGCAAATGCAACCATTTCATGCAATGTTTCAGCAATATGAACAATGTATATGCAAAGATACAAAACACTCTTATCCAATGTATGCAACACCTTAAAAATGTAAACGATGTATATGCGAGAAAGAAAAGTACTTTTACCAAACTAATGTATTTTTTTACAAATAGAAATACTATATATGAAAAAGATAAAATTACTTTTATCAATGTTATGCAAAAATGCAGAAATGGAAGCATTTTCAGATGTAAGGATGTACATGCAAATGAATTTGAAGAATGAGTAATCTAAAATGATGTTTTTGAGCTAGATGCATAAAAAAAATGTTATAGAAACTTTCCAGACTTATACTATATGATACTATGAGGCTTAGGAAGCACAAAAATGAGGTATCTGAAGCAGTAACAGTTGGTCAAAAATCTAGATAGGGATTGATTCGCCCAGCATGGCAAATGAGTACCAGTACTGGGTTTTTGCAAAATTTTCAGAAATTTTGAATGGTTTTTTATGTGTTTGAGGTTGTGTGATGCAGATCTAAGATAAGATGCAAAATTTCAAAGATTTTTAAGGAAATTGTATGCAAAAATGCAAGCTAAATGCACTTTTTATAATGCAAAAATTTGAAACCCTAGATCCAAATTAACCAATGCAAATCTAATGAAAATTCAATGCAAGGTAGGATTAGGATGAAAATGGTCTCCAAATCAGAAAATAAGATGTTCAAAAAGCAGGTTCACCAAAATGAAGCATATTTTTTTGGTTCCAATGCACTTCTCTAACTCCTCTAGGGTTTTTCACCTAAAAGGAGAGAGGTAGGGCCAAAAATGCTAAGGGGTTCATTCAAATTATGTTATGTATGATGTTGTATGAGATAAATGGAATGATCTAAGTGAAATTAAGTAATCAAATTGATTGATTAAACATAAAAAACTAATGAAATATGAAATGTTTGAAAACACATTGTGTAATGCAATAATGAACTAGGAATGAATGCAAAACTTAACAAAAATGAACCAAACTGAAAGTGTGCACCTGAGATGTTGAAGGAGGCTAGAAATGACATTTGAAATGTTGTTGATACTAAAATTTAGGCCTGGTGGGACTCATTCGCTATTCGAGGAAAATCAATCCCAGTTTTGGTAAATTGAGCCAAAATCTATTTTTGTCAAAAGGGTGTCAGAAAATGTAGAAAACACAAAGCTGACCTGGAAATGGGACTCATTTTCCACCCATGGTGAATGAGTCCACTTTTGAATTTTTGGATTTTCAAAAGTGGATTTCGAAGCTTTCGATCTTCCCTTTAACTTCCTAAAGGTGTGTGCTTCTAAAACTCTAATTTATGGGTCTAAAAATGAATTTTTGTGGATATTTTGATGTGTTGAATGAGGAGAAGACTTGAAAAAAATTTCAACTTGATCTTCAATGATTTCCAAGCTTCCAAGAGTCCTAAATCTATATACAAACAAGACAAGAGGGAGATGTTGAATGTTAGGGCATGGGGGTTTGCCTTGGTCAAACCCCTTTTAGGTAATTAAACCAAAATGATGAAAGAAAGTAATAAGACATGCAATAATGGAATTGATTACCTTGCCATATTGATTGATATTGAAAATCTACAACAATGGAGGAAGATTCAGCCCCTGAATGTCTGAAATGTGCTACCTTGGTGACTTAGAATGACAAAACCCTAGTTTGCTTGACTTGAGATTGAAGACAAATGATGAATGAAGTCAAGTTATGATAAATTAGGGTTTAGAAGGTTGTATTTATAGGAAATTTTCCTTATTTTCATGTAAATTGGACCCCCAATGCCAACATGAAGAAAAATTGAATAAAAACTGTATCAATGGGTATTTTTTTAGGTAAGGTTAGCAGATTAGATCAACAATATAAAACCCAATGAAACTATGAAATACATTGAAAGCTTAAAACATAAATGATTATCCCAGATATTCATCACTCCCACGATTCACCTTCATAGCACCTTCTAGCTTGCAACATATGATTCTTGCCCTCAGATTTGTGTGTATGAGCCAATAATTGTGACCAAGCCCTATGCAAGTTTTGAACGATTTGATGACTAAATGCCTATAACAAATTACTATGCTTATGAAAAAATAATAAAATTAAATAAGCTAAATTATAATTAAATTCTAAGCATAAATGTCTATAATAATGAAGTGGTCCCGAAATGTGATCAAAATTGGCATTTTATAGAAAATGTAATTTTGGATGGACAGACGAGATTGAAAGCTGAAAAAGCCTAAAATCAGTGGACAAGATTTCATGTGACAATCCCCATTTAGGGTTAGGGAAATATCATTAAATGAATGGAAAAGATGTCATTTGATAAAATCAAATGGACGGTCAAGAATAAATGTGATAATTAGTCAAAAAGATAAAGATTTTCAAAAATCCAGAAGATAAAGACTACTTGATTTGTAAGATTTGGAAAATCAATAAGATAAGAGTTGAATTGAAAAGTAGATTTGAAAAATCAAGAATTTTCTCAATTACTTATTTTTGGAAGAAGATTACCATTTTCAATTAAATAAATTCAAAATATGGATTTTATGTGAGAGTAAATAATCAATTTTTAGATTATTTACTAAAATGAAGTGACAGTTAATAAAGTGAAATCATTTTAAACAATTAATTTATTTAAAATGAGAGAAATGTTAAAATTTTGTAATTAAATAATTAAACATAATTATTTAATTTGGAGGATTATGACCGATAATTAAATAAATTCATAAATTCATTTAATTATGAAAATTAGTGACATACTAAATAAATAAATAAAATTCATTTATTTAATAATCAAGAAGACATAAGGAATTAAATAAATTAAGAAATTTATTTAATTGTAAGAAGATAATAGACCATTAGTGACGTATCAAATAAATAAATTTATTTATTTAATAATCATGAAGAATAAACATACATGAATTAATTGAATAATTATAAATTATTTAATTAATAGTCAAATGTGGACCAAGGACATAATTAAATGTCATAATTATGCTAGGACGAAAGATGAAAAATTAAGCTTGCAGGCCTAGGTCATTTTTAAGTGTCTACAATTTTTCCCCTCTTTGTCATAATGTAGCATGTCGCATTGTGACAAAGAAAATAAGTTGAAAATATGCCCCTGTGCAAAATAGGATGAGGAAGAATGATGAGGAAGGTAGCGGTATGCCCCCTCGAGAGGAAAAATAGGTTCCAAGAACATGGGTGTGCTCTCAAAATTGATGAGAAGACTAGAATATGAAGAGACAAAGAAATGTTAGTGCAAAAGATATGGATGATGAAGATGCAGACTAGATGAAATGTTAGAAGGGAAACAAAGAAGAGTGGGATGGGAAAGAATCCTTCAACACTTGCCAAAGAACTAATAGGCATTGCTTGAATCATCATTGGGTGGTAAAAATAACACAAATGGACAACAAACACCATGGTATGACATAGACCAAGGTGTGCAAGGTCATCCACTTGCAAAACAAACAATCACAAGCAATGAATGTCCTAACTCATTATAAGGGTCATGTTGCCCCAGTATTTTTGTCAAGACAATCCACATACAATAGTCAAAGAAAAATAGAATAGGTCATGAGACATCATCACACCTCAATAGAAAGATAAGACAAAATAGCCAAAAATTAATAGCCATTTATTGTATTTCCAATGTTTGTTTATTGAAGATTAATTGTTTGATACTTTGACAATTTTGACATTCTAAGAGTTTTTCTAATTGGACGGTGTTGATGGTTTTGAAAGGGCCTATTATCAGGAAGGACACATCCTGAAAAAGGCTAATGACATTTTCACGAGGTCTGAATCCAAGGACACATCTTGAAGAGGACCAAAAAGCGATGAGATTGACATTGTTTTTGCAATTTGACTGATTTTGACTGTAAGATTGATTGGACTGTGTTGTCTATTAGGTCACGATTGGAATGTCAATGTTCAAATGACTGTCTTGTGTCTGAGTTTAACTATGTTTGACTTATCTGACTGATGCGATGATTGTAACAAATGACATGATTTAATTTGGAAAAACCTAAGAGGACTGACCTAATGTCTCGGGGACTCATCGACTGATGGCCTTGCTTATGTAGCAAATGCGCAGAGACAACATAGTTCAACAATGACATGGATTGATTGATTTGACTAACTTTGAATCTTTTTTTGGGATTTTGACATTGATTTGGATGTTTTTGTGTTTTTCTTCAGGACATTTTTTGATGTTTAGGTCTTTTTTCAAGACATTTTATTATGTTTTGTCTTTTTTAGGACATTTTATGATGTTTTTATCTTTTTTGAATGGTTTAACAAGATTATGACAAATGCATGTGACTGATTCCTACACATGAGAATCCAAGGACAAACATGATTGTGCCCCTAGTCAACCTGAATACCAATTGATAGGTGATGACAACATTATTTGATGTGGGAAGTATACATCCTAAAACAACGTGAGGACAATGACAATGTGATGAAAGTATCGAGGTCTGTAATCAGGCTAGGAACAAAGTCAAGTAATGTTTTGGATAATGTGCTTGTATGGATTAGACTCATTGCATTTGGAATGACTTGGTTAGGACTAGATGGGACGATGATTATCCTTAGACCGTTTGACAAGGGAAAGCCAAGAGAGGTGACAGACATGAAAGGATGACGAGCAGCCTTGGTAAAGGATGGGATACATGAGACTAAGGGAATTGTCATATGATTATTCAAGGACTATGCTGTATAAGGACAATAAGACTATAATGGTCAATGACATGATGTTTCACGAATAATGTATGACTAAAGGATAGGCATTCCAATAGTTTTCCCAAAGCATGATTTATGTTTGCATGTTGTTATGTCAAGACTAAGGTAGGTGGGAAAATGAATGGAAATGATAGGGTTGAGATGGATGGATGTAAATGTCATGAGGAAGGTATGGGAAATGAGCTGACTTGCCCCCAAGTGTAAAATTCCACATAGACAATTTATTTTACACATAATGTCTATTTTCCAAGTATTTATCATGGTACTTATCTAGGGTGCCTGTTTGCCAGGTTTTCACCATTGGACAAAAAATTTCTCTTTACTATTTTCTTGACTTTTTTGAATTTTTTTTTGGTGTCACCAAGATGCCTATTTGCTAGGTTTTCATCAAGGTGACAATTTTTTTATCATTTATCATTTTATTTTTTTAATATTTTTGGATAGCCTTGATGATTTAGATGGCCATTGACTATTCTAAATCCACTGACGGTGTTGATGTAGAGACTGGGGTCATGATATGCCAATAATGACCTTTCTGAAGCAATTGTCGCTTCAAGATCATAACACTTGCATACAACTGATTGATATCATTGTGATCCTTTCTAATACTAGAGTTAGCCTTATCAGAATACGCACATCGTGATAGAGTCCTTATGGTAAAGAGTTGTTGCCAAGGTGTGACGAATGTGTGACATGTGATTTTTGGACTTTAGATGAGATGTAGGATTATGACAGATGATGGTAGACATGGAAAGGTCATTTGGACATTTGGATGAATCACTTTTTATTTTCCAAACTTGGTATGGTGGATAATGGATTTTGGAGGGATGGTGTTTGGAACCAACACCTTTAGATGCCTTGCTTGATGACCATTTTAAAGGAGGTGGACATGTGTTATATGTGGGAGTCCTCTTGTCTTGTGGCTCCACATTGTGATTGAATTTTTCTTTTGACATATTTTCTTTGCTTGATCCACTTGTCTTTGGGATCCATTTTAATTTCATTTGTCCACTTGTCTTTTATTTTTATTCAATGGCCTTCGACATTTGATTTTGATCTTTTGATTTGTATGAATTTTATTTTTGTTGGTTCCAAAGGGAAGGTTTATTTATGATGAAATGACGGTTTATGATGTGGGTGGAGGGGGTGTTGGCAACAACCTTATGACAAGGATTTCTCATGGACTCTATTTTGGAATTTATATCTTACAAGGTTGCCCCCAGTATTGAGGAGGTTCCACTGACATCATTTTATTTTATAATTGAAGAATAGCCAAGACCTTCATGTCTGTAATTTGTTTGAAGTTGTATTGGTTCTTGAATGCCTTTCTCATGTATGCCTAGTCCTTTTCCTTGATATTGTATGCTTTGATAGATTTTCTTTGTCATGGGGTATTTATTGTTTTGAAAGCAAGATGCTGACCCATCATGATGTATGTGGAAATTGTTACCTCAAATTTTTTCGTCTGTAAGGAAGCCTGCTCTAACAAAGATAGATGACCCTAGTTGATAAAGTGTCTTAGCTTCATTGTTATGTTGGACATATTTTTGACTGATATATTTGGTCTAATTTTGTGTTATGTTAGGTTCAAATGATTCTATTGGTTCTTCCAAGTTGATGTCGAAGCCATCGTTACGGTTAGTATCATATAGTCCAGTAAATTCAGCTATAGCTTGATCATTTGAAAATATGTCCATAATGGAAGACTCTTGTTCTTGAGGAATATCATCTATGTGTGTCATGGAGGCAAGTGTCTCATTTTAGAAAATGTCAATAGTCAAGGCCTGTATAGGGTTGGAAAGTGTTTGATCATGAATGGCATAAAAGTCAAGGAGTGGATCGTTTTGTACTTCTTGGTCAATGGTAGGGTCTTGGTCAAAGATGGGGTTGTCATGGATGATATGATTGGGATTGAAATCTTTGTCAAGGGTAGGTGTATTTTGGATGTCATGATTGTTTTGAAGGAATTCTTGAAAGGACTTTGAGATAGGGTCATGGGATGGACTACCTTGTTCTTGACATGAGGGTGACATTATAAGGTCATGCTTTGGGCTTTCGTTTTGACATGTATCCTCAAGTTTAGAAAATGGGATGTGCCTTTGAGTAATGACAAATTTTTCATGACTAGATGTGGCTTGTGAGGGGATGACTTGAAAAGGATTAATGATTGAAGGACTAGGATAAGATGTGGGGACTTGGACTGGACTAGGATAGGACATGGGGACTTGTACTATACTAGTATGTGAAGGACAAGGATATGACATGGGGACTTGGACTGGACTATTATGTGAAGGACAAAGATATGACATGGGGACTTGGACTGGACTAGTTGGTGATGGCATAGGATATGACATGGAGGCTTGGACTGGATTGGTTAGTGATGGAATATGATATGACATGGAGGCTTCAACTAGATTTGTTGGTGATGACATAAGATATGACATGGAGACTTCGACTGGATTAGTTGGTGATGACATAGGATATGACATGGAGACTTGGCCTAGATTGGTGTAAGGTTGACTAAAATGGGACTTGAAGACTTGGATTGGATCAATATGGTATGATGTGGGGACTTGACATGAGTTGGTAGATGGTTGATAGGGCATGTATACATGGATGAGATTGATAGGTGAAGGACTAGAATATGACTTGGAGGTTTGGAATGGACTAGTGGACAGCTGGTTTCCATTATCAAGGTTACAATAAGGTTAATAAGTGGATGTGTGCTGGAGATTAATGGTAGGATTTTCGTTAAGTGATTCTTGATAGTGAGGGTTGATGGATGGAGGACTTGGACTGATGGGTTGTTGGTATGATGGGCATTTATTTTTCATTTTGTAGGAATTATCTCTTAAAGTCTAAGGATTGTTGGTATCGACCTCTATGGTGTAACTGGTATTCAACTTGACTAGGATGCCTATCAATGGTCTGTTCAAGGAAAGGAAAGGTGGTGGATGTGATGATGTTGTTTAAAAAGGATGTTTAAATGCAAAGTGATAATGAGGACCAAAATGAATGATGGATGACTAAAGTGAAAAATGCTAGGTCTAAGGGAACTCTAAGGTGTAATCAATTTTGGCAGAATTATGGAAAGGTATACTCAACCATTCAAAGTTTGGTCAATGTCTCAATTTTGGATTGTCAAGGGACTTGTTTGAAGGACTAAATGAAAAGATGCCAAGATGACAAAGTGAGGTTTCCACACTAGAATTTTGAGGTGGAAGTGGCTCACAAAAGGACCAAGACTAAAAGAGGTGATTTTGTTTAAGTCTAATGACACTTTAATTTTCAAGGAAAAGATTTGACAAAGAATGGCAAGGATTCCTATCCAAAAATCCACAAAATGAGGACCTAAAATGATGGTAAATCCCAATGATAATGTTAAGGAAATGCAATGATAGACCTTTGGAAAACTAAAATTGCAACCTAAGATGCAAGGATGAAGGAATTTGAGCAATTCTTATTCTGATTGTTGACAAAGATTGTAGAAAAAGATGTCTGGAATATGTTTGCAATATTTTAGACTCAAGTTTTTTGACAGTGATAATGTTTTCTAATGTCACAGGCAAGTGTTCTGTTTCAGGTGTCAATTGCGTTAATTTTTTTTAGATGCATTGTTTAAAGTATCAATTACGTTTTAGGAATGCAAATCCATTACAATAGTCTGACTGTATGGGCTCGAGTTTTGATAGGGATTTTATTATGAAAAATAGATGTGTCACAAGAGGTGGAAAATGCATTGCAAAAGGTCAGGTGCATCACTGGTTTACATTAAAGTAGATGTGTCTTCTATTTGGTGGTGTTTGAGATAACAAATGCGGTGCAACAAGTTAGATGCGGTGCAACAGGTCAGATGAGATGTTTAAGATGGAAAATGCGGTGCAACAGGTTAGATGTGATTTTTAAGATAGAAAATGTGGTGCAACAGGTCAGATGTGGTGTTTGAGATAGCAAATGTGGTACAGAATGCAAAAAGTCTAATAATTTGTCGAACGTTTTCGCCAAAAATATGAATTGTTTGATGTTTGACTATTTGTTTCTAGATGCTTGAATTTTTTTTGTTTTGTTTAAGTATTTAGAAAAAACTTGGCAAGCATGATATTATCAATGTAACCAAACACAAATAAGACAAGCATAATCCAATGGTTAGGCCAAGACAATATTCAATAGATTTCACGTGGGTTTCCCCAACCGCATATCAGTAGCGTGTGAATTCAAAAGCTTGGTTGCATGGGCTCCCCCTTACAGTGCACTCTCTTCTCAGGTCAACCAAGCTTCCAACCCCCATGAAACTCCCATGGCAGATTGATCACCTCTACTATAGACTACGAAGATTTGGATGCCTTCACACCGATTGGTGTTGCGCTAGCAAATAGAAGGTTTTTGGCTACTACACAAAGGTGTTTAATTCGGGACCCCCGTTTGAGTGGCCATACATGGGGCACAAGATTAATCTATGTTTAGGAGGCACTCCAACCTGAAGATCTTAAGCTCAATAAGGTTTTGGGGAGTACTACTTGGTCCATATGACACATCCACACTCGTAATCTTAGGTTTTCCCTTAAGATTCATATTTATATACCGTTCAGGGGTAGCTTGGCTTTAGCTTCATTGCCAGTTTGAGTCACCTAGAGGTGATGAAATCCCATGGCAAGCCCAATTTCTAGAGGCAATAATCATTTCTCTTACACCCAGGATCACATGACTATGCAAGGGGAGAGGATACTCATCAAGGTTACACAGGGAGGAAGTGGGTCTGGCTTTCTCATCACCTAGTTTACACAAGGTGAGAGCATAGTCGCATACCACTTTCAAGCACAGTCAAACATAACAGAAGACATGTTCATTTTAGTGCACCAAATTAAGTGTTTTCTATTCTAAAAATCATAGACACAATGTTTCAAATTTGGACTTCTTAGACAAACGAATCTGCAAAACACTTGTTAGGATTTTCTTTAATTTTTAGTCTTCAACAAACGTATGTTTATGCGAACCTCCACAAAATCCCAATTAGCAGAATTAGCCACAAAGCTAAAATTAAACTAAAAAATATTAAAAAAAAAAAACATTTAATCTAAAATCTAAAGTAATGTTAATTTAAATTAAATTTAAACTAAACTAAATTAATCCTAAAGTAAATTAAATCTAAATTAAATTTAAACTAAAAATTAAATTTTCCTTCTAAATTAAAAACTAAATCTGAATTAAAACTTAAAACTAAATCTACATTAAAAATTAAATCTAAATTAGAAACTAAATTAAAAATTAAAACTAAATCTAAATCAAAAGTTAAATCTAAATTAAAAGCTAAAAAACTAAATTTAAAAAATAAATAAAAGCTAAATCTAAATTAGAAATTAAAAATCTAAAACTAAATTTGAAATTAAAAGCTAAAACAAAATTAAAAACTAAAAAGCTAAAACTAAATTAAAAATTAAAAAGCTAAATCTAAATTAGAAATTAAAAAGCTAAAACTAAATTAGAAACTAAAAACTAAATCTAAATTAGAAATTAAAAACTAAATCTAAATTAGAACTTAAAAACTAAATCTAAAAGCTAATTTAAACGTTAAATCTATATGTTGTGACTATGACTGCAGGATTCATGGAAATGTGTGACTTTGCTGTGACTCCAGGATTTGTTAAAACTAGAAATGTTGTGCATAACTCCTTATCAAAAAAAATTCCAACATGCATTTACTTGTACCTACAAAAAAAAATCTTGAAAACCATATGGCAATGTGTCTGTAAAAAAAAGTGTCAGGTTCACCAATGTATCAATGCAATTTTATGGGGTTAGCAAATTAGATCAATAATATAAAACCCAATGAAACTATGAAATACATTGAAAGTTTAAAACATAAATGATTATACCAGATATTTGTCACTTCCATGATTCACCTCCATAGCACCTTCTAGCTTATAGCATATGATTGTTGCCCTCAGATTTGTGTGTGTGAGCAAATGATTGTGACCAAACCCTATGCAAGTTTTGAAGCATTTGATTACTAAATTCCTATAAAAAATGACTATGCTTATGAAAAAATAATCAAATTAAATAAGCTAAATGCCAAGTAAATTCTAAGCATAAATGTCTATAATAATGAAGTGGTCCTGAAATGTGATCAAAATTGGCATTTTATAGAAAATACAATTTTGGACGGACAGATGAGATTGAAAGCTCACAAAGCTTAAAATCAGTGGACAAGATTTCATGTGACAATCCCCAATCAAGGTTAGCAAAAAATCATTAAATGAGTGGACAAGATGTAATTTGATAAAATCAAATCGGCAGTCAAGAATAAATGTGATAATTAGTCAAAAGGATAAAGATTGCTTGATTTGTAAGATTCGAAAAATTAATAAGATAAGAGTTGAACTGAAAAGCAGATTTGAAAAATCAAGAATTTGCTCAATTACTTGATTTTTGGAAGAAGATTACCATTTTGAATTAAATAAATTCAAAATATGGATTTTGTGTACAGTAAATAATCAATTTTTAGATTATTTACTAAAATGAAGTGACAATTAATAAAATGAAATCATTTTAAACAATTAATTTATTTAAAATGAGAGAAATGTTAAATTAGGTAATTAAATAATTAAACATAATTATTTAATTTGGAGGATTATGACTGATAATTAAATAAATTCATAAATTCATTTAATTATGAAAATTAGTGACATACTAAATAAATAAATAAAATTAATTTATTTAATAACCAGGAAGACATAAGGAATTAAATAAATTAGTAAATTTATTTAATTGTAAGAAGATAATAGACCATTAGTGACGTATCGAATAAATAAATAAAATTTATTTATTTAATAATCATGAAGAATAAACAAACATGAATGAATTAAATAATTATAAAATAGTTGAATGTGGACCAAGGACATAATTAAATGTCATAATTATGCTAGGATGAAAGATGAAAAATTAAGCTTGTAGGCCTAGGTCATTTTTAAGTGTCTACAAAAACCCTTATTTTTCTCACTCATAACCTGAAAATGGCTAAAATGGGACTCATTCACCACTAATGGCGAATGGGTCCCAACTAGATGGGACTAATTCACCACTAATGGTGGATGGGTCCCACCTATATGGGACTAATTCACCACTAATGGCGAATGGGTCCTGCAGGGGCCATTTTTGCTAGTTAGAATGTCGAGAAGAAAATTAGGTTTATATGATGACTATGTTGGTTATTTGATCAAATTATGCCTCAGGATGCACAATATGGGTTAATAGGGGCCTATTAATGATGATGTAAATGTCAATCACGGCTTGGGACACATAAATCAATGTGAAAGTGTGATTAAATACACTTTACAACACTAAAATGAGGTCCACATAGCCTAGGAAGGCACAAGAACCAATGTGAATGTGCAAGACACATTACAACACTAGTTTAATATTAAGTTTAATTCAAAAACCTTCACATTCACATTATAATGTTGAATTAGGGAGAAGTAGGCTCATTAAGTCTAGAAAAGCGTGAAAGTATCTTACAAAACTTTACAACACCTTTACAAGACATAGTTAAAAGCATGTTATTCGATTTGCAAGGGTCCAAGAGCTAGTGTGGATGCATAAAATGCCTCACAACACTTGAATCAAGGCCTCATTAAGTCAATTTTATCATGAATTAATCCAATGTCAAGCAAAGGGTACTTTGTTCTACATCACACCTCGTTATGAGAGTCTCTTAGTACAAGAGAGTGAAATTGACAATGTTAACCTTAAACTTACACCCCCTCCTATCTTTCCTATTTTTGTGGATTATGTTATAGAAGATCATACAAACATAGATACTCATGATGATCACAATTGTACTTCTCCCAATACCTCTCCTTTTAGTGATGAAGGTATCTTGGTGAAAGATGGTAAAATAGTTGAGAATCATGGGGCTCTTGTTTGTCCTTCTCCTCACCCCCTTTGGAAATATATTTTAGCACAAGAGAATGAAATCATACACACATTCTTAAACATCACCTTACCTAATTTCCATTGTATGGATAACTTTGAGGAACATGAGATTATAAATGATGAGGATATGTCGGTCTACAATAACCCTCTTTATGATCCTTCCCCTACACCTCCTATTTCAGAAGGCATTAGGGAACAAAGTAATGAAGTCATAAATGATCATGATAATCACATTTTTTCTTCTCCTAGTATCTCTCCTAGTTGCGAAGACGATTCTATGTTGTTAGAAAACATAACCAATGAGAGTCATGAGAATATTAGTTGTCCCCTTTCACCTAAGGAAAACCTTATTGAGAAAGACAATTCAATCATTGATCATCCTCATACTTATGATGAAGTTCTTTTAGGAGAACCAACCTTAAAATGCCAAGAAAAATTAGTTTATAGTTCTCCTCCAAACTCTCCTCCCAGAAACAATATCATGATGCAAAACATGAACCACAATAATGATATGGATTCTTAGTTGTTAATGGATGTTAACATTATTCAACCTCAACTCATCCTTTATCCCCCTTCACATAAACCTCCACCTCAAAAAAAACACAAGTTTACTCTCTACCCACCTTCAGTCAAATAACAACTTCAAAATAAACCTCAACTTATTCTTTACCCACCTTCACATAAACTTCACCCCTGTAACCAACCTCGATACACCCTCTACCCCCCTAAACCCAATGTGTTGCATAAATCTAGTAATGATAATGTTTCTCATACATATAACACTTGAAATTATCCACAACCGCTACAACTAATCCCACCCTCCTTACCTTTACCTAATCTGCCCAGTGCTCCTCATTACATCCCACACACAAAGGAGTATAATCTTGTTGAACAATTAAAGAATACTCCTACAAAGACTTCCCTTTGGGATTTACTTCAGAGCTCACCAAATCACCACAATATTCTTCAAACAACCTTAAAATGAATTACAGTTCCTCCCAGTACCACCCCAAATGATGTGGTAGCTCTCATCCAACAATTGACTCTTGAAATTGCTTTTCATCAACATGAACTCCCTCCTTTGGAGTTGTGTAAGCAACATGATGCCTTTATGATAATTGCTCGATTCAATCGCATAGGTATCAAACACACTCTCATAGATAATGGTTCTGCCCTTAATGTGTGTAGTGTGAGTCTCCTTGATCGATTAGATTTTGAAAGGTCACAAATAATACTTGATTCCATCTCCATTCGAGGATTTGACAATACAACAAAACAACCGCTCAGTGTAATCACCTTGCCTATTATGGTTGGGGTTGTTACTTTGCAAACTCCTATTCATGTCATGCCTTATGATCTTTCGTACAATCTTATTTTAGGAAAACCATGGATTCATGAGATGAATGTAGTCCCTTCAACCCTTCATTGCATAATGCAATATGTCTATAACAATAGCATTTATCAAGTTGAATGAGATCCTAAGCCTGAAAGTTGCTTGCATCTTGAAAAAGGAACTACAAGTCCTCTAAACACATTGATTCCCACATCCAACATAGAAATTGAATACAACGATGAGGAATTTCCATCTAAATTATTTGGTGATGATTGGGGATCCTTAGAATTCACACCTTCATTCATGGATGAATACATATTCACACAAAAGAAAGATGAGAAACAAGAACAACCAAAAATCATGACAACACAAAATTCAGACAACATTTTGAAAGCATCCACCCCAAACAATTTAGGAAAAGCCACAAACTACACAACAACCTTTGATGAACATAGTAACGAACAACCACCTGATTCCAAAGCAATGAAACAGCTTTATGGAAAGGGTATGAACTCATAAAACAACATGGATATAGTGGAAAAGGATGTGGTGCTCGAGAACAAGGTATTCAGAACCCTATAGAGCCTAATACACAACAAACAACCCATGGTCTTGGTTATTGCCCTTTGTCCAAACCTTCAGTCAATATCAACAATCTCACAAAACACACTCCTAAATCATCCATCACAACTAATGGTCTTGAACATCAGCCTTTACCAAACGTGCAAAACACAACTACTCCTTTGCTTAATGTCAATGTCATCTTGCAAACCAATCATCATTTGAATTCGTTAGATTTTATACCTTCCTATAATGGAAAAAATAAAATCTCACAATCTAGAGAGACTTGTGAAAGTATGACATATACTACTAAGCAAGATGTATCTTTGACACCCACCACAAGACCATCTTCTCCTCTTGATCAAGAGGGTATCTTGTTGAGACTCCTCCAAGATCACTTGATCACCCTCCCTCCAAGAACTCGAAAGAAATTCTATTCAAGACTTCATTTTGTACATATCATAGAGTTCATGGTAACTCCACTAATGAATGTAATGCTTTGAGTCATAAAATCCAACATTTTCAGGAGTTTGGTATGCTTCCCTCTGTTGGGGCATCTAATTCCTCTCATTGATACCGATTTTCACTCTCGCTTACATCTCATCAATCCTTTCAGCTCACCTTTGTCCTACACTCAGTGGGGGTAAGAGGTTAGACAACCTTGTCCTCGTATGTCATATGTCATTGCCTCCTTTGGCTAGTCATTAACTTTTCATGAACACATAAGAGCAAGCTTGGGATGTGGATGACATGCCTTAAGTTGGCTCGCATATGACATACTCCCCTTTTCATGACGTAGCTTATCGAAAACATATGACTTGGCATAGGGCTTTCTGAGTAAGCTCTCATGTCCTCTTCTACTTTAAATAAATTTCTCATAGAACTGGTGTTCATGACTGCTTTAAAGTGGGGGCATACATCACCACTCACATTTCATTGTGTGATTTATTTTTCTCGTGATGTGTGTTTTTCTTTGTGGAGTCATTGGGCTTGATTCCCTCCAAAAGTGTGGTACTTCTTTTGACTTATCCTCTCTTGGAGACATTAAGCATGATGTTGCCTAAGATGAGACCTTGCACGAACAAAGAAAAATACCTTTGAACAATATTTACACTATATTGCATTAACAATGTCTATGAATGTCAAGCATACAAAGTTTTGCTTACTTTATAGAGCTCAAAAACCATCTTCCTTTGTGGCATCTTATTAAAGTTATCAGGAGGTATAACTTTGATATGGTTGAGCTGGAAGCCCACCTAGTGGCATGACTTTTCCCCATAGCTACCTTTGTGTTTGTGAGTGCATACCAAATAGCGTATGTATCTTGCCTTTTGGGATTTCTCACCCGATAGACAACTAGAAGTTTTGTGGCCCCAACGTGAGTATACTTTTGGGTTTTCTCACTTGGTGGATAGCCAAGAGTTCCATCACCATAGAGTGAGTACACATTTCATTTTCCAAACAAACAACCTAGATCCAATCCCCAATTAGCTGGACACAAGATCAAAGCTTGATCCACCTTTTCGTTTTTCATCTTTCTCTATCTTACCATTACAGGATTTTGTATCTTGATAGTTTGAATTACAATCTTCAAACCTGGGGGCTTGATTTCCTTCTTGATCTTTGTCATTATTTGTTGTCTACATCTATACACTTGGATCTCTCATGAATGTCTACTTTAGTGTGAGTTTGAAGTAAGTTCATCCTCTCACTAAAGTGGGGGCTAAATGTGTTATAGAAAAAAGGACCCTTTGCTTGATATGGGTTTAATTCATGATAAAATGGAATTAATGAGGCCTTGATTTAGGAGTTGTGAGGCAATTTATGCATCCACAGTAGGTCTTGGACCCTTGCACACTAAATAAAATGTGTTTATTGATGTCTTGTGAAGGTGTTGTAAAATCCTGTAAAGGACTTTCACACTTTTCTACACTTAATAAACCCATTTCGCCCTAATTCAACATTATAAAATATGTTTAATAACATTATTACATCAATCTAGAAGGTTTATGAATTAAACTTGATGTTAAACTAGTGTTTTAATGTGTCTTGCACATTCACATTGGTTCTTGTGCCTTCCTAAGCTATGTGGACCTCATTTTAGTGTTGTAAAGTGTATTTAATCATACTTTCACATTGAATTTTGTGTCCCAAGCCCTATTTGATATTTACATCATCACTAATAGTCCCATGTTAACCCATATTGTGCATCCCAAGGCTTAAATTGATCAAATACCTGACAAGGTTGCATTTTAGACCTTATTTCCTTATCTCTTGGCATCTAAGCTATCAAATTGGCCCCTGTGGGACTCATTCACCATGCATGGCATATCAGTCCGATCTAGGTTGTACCCATTCACCATTTGTGGTGAATGAGTCCCATTTGGTTCAATTTTGACATTTGAGCAGGAAAAAAGTGAAATTTGAGTTTACTATTGCTTCGTGTCAGCCTATGATGAGGTATTAACGGGTAAAATAGGTGAATTTCCTATAAAATCACCTCTCTAAACTCATTTTTACACACCACCACCTTAATTCACATATGCATCCACCAATCTTTCATCTCAAGTCAAGCAACTTAGAGTTTTATCATTGCAAGACATCAAGAAAGCTCCAAAGGCATTCAAGGGTTGAATCTTCCTCCATTGCTCTAGAAATCCAAGATCAAACATCATGGAAAGGTAATCTATTCCATTATTTTATGTTTCACCCTAGTATTTCATCATTTTGGTTTAATTACCTAAAAGGGGTTTGACCAAGGCAAACCCCCATGCCCTAACATTCAACATCTCTCTGTTGTTTTTTTTTGCAGATTTAGGACTCTTGGAAGCTTGGAAATCATTGAAGATCGAGTTGCAAGGTTTCTCAATTCTTCTTCTCATTCAACAAGTAAAAATATCAACAAAAATTGTTTTTCAGACGTGGAAATCAGAGTTTTGGAAGCAGACACCTATAGGGCATCAAAGTGTAGACCGGATGCTTCAGAATCCACCTTTGAAAATCCAGAAATTCAAAAGTTGACTCATTTTCCATGGGTGGTGAATGAGTCCCACCCCAAGGTCAATTTTTGGAGTGTTACATTTTTAGATACCCTTTTGTCAGAAACAAGTTTTGGTATAGTTTGGCAAAACTAGGATAAATTTTCCCAAAATGGTGAATGAGTCCCTCCAGGCCTGAAAAATAGCATCAACAACATTCCAAATGTAATTTCTAGTCTTCATCAAGGTTCCAAGTGCACACTCTCAGTCTGATTCATTTCTATTGCATTTTCCCATTCATTTGTAGGTGATTTTGCAATACACAATGTGTTTTCAAACAAGTTGTTTTCCTTTAGTTTATATTCATTAATCAATCAATCTTACTAGTTTCTTGCATTCAAACACTACATCTAGGAATTTAACATCCTTTTTCCATCCATTTCATGATAATCTTTGAATGTGAACATAAGCATTTTTTACCCCTCTTTCTCCTTTTAGGTGAAAAACCCTAGAAGTGCTAGAAAGCAAGTGGGTCCCAAAAATCTATGTTCCAGCCACAAAAATAGAGATAGGTTAAAATGAATAAAATAACAACTAGGTCATCACCATAATTGAGCCATTTGAAACTTTTTATGGAACCCTTTGAACCCGCTTTAAAATGGAAACACATTAAAATTTGCCTCAAAACTCATTGAGGGGCCATGAAAATGAGTTTACAAACTCATGATGAATTACAAAAACTTTCTACCAACTGTATTTTTCATGATGAGCCCTAGATTAAAAAAATTTAATAGAAAAAGTTTAGGGCTATTTACTCGCTACAAGGCTAAAAAAGAGGGCTGTGTAGCTAATCTAAAGAAAAATAAGCACTATAAATGAAGGAAATTTCTAGGTGCTAACATAATCTACTATTTAGATCTACTTTATTTAGTTCATATAAGTAAACTTGGTTTGTAAGAAGCAACATATACCGAAAACTACAAGCCTCATTTATGAAAACTATGAAAGTCTAAAATTTTATGTTATTACAATGAAAAATAAATGCAATCCATTTAGAAAGGTCAAAGTAAAAAATAAATCAAAACAAATTATAATTTTAGTCAAGTTGATGAGTATATTTACCAATCAATCTATAATTTTGTATCCTTAATCCATTAGAAAATTACAAAATTAAATTCATATGCAACATAAGAAAGAAGTAACAGTAACACACAACACTTGTTCATAGCCACTTGTGTGAACATGCACCACTATTGATCAGTACATTAAAAATAAAAGTAACACAACAATAAAAAAGAAGAAAAGAAAAATAAAATAAATAGTCTCAATCAATGATACTCAAAACATTATCCGACAAGAATTGTAAGAATGAATCTCAATGTCAACATACTTAACATTTGAATAATACTTATGTTGTTTCTCTAGTGAGATATGAAGATGAGAATATGTTATCACATTATAACAATAACCACTTTATGATTAAAAATTAGTATCACCCTTAAAAAAATCATTAAAATATTATTTGAGTGAATATCCAAGATCCATGAATAAAGTTGTGTAAATCAAACCATAGTAAAGATCAATCAATTAAACTTTCCCTAATACATAGTCCAGAACCATATCATGGTAAACATTTATACAATGTATGAAGAAAAAGATTTAAGATGGAAATGCACACACTATAATGACCACCATTATTGGTGGATCTTTATTAATATGGGCTTTATAAAAATAGAATCTAAAACTCCATGAGATATAGAAGAACATTCCTCACACATATCAATACACATGTTAGCTCATAAATATATGTAAAAGAGATACGCTTTCCAATTATATCATCACCTATGAGTGTATACCAATTATGTATCAAGAAAAAGATTTAACATGGAAATGCATATACTATAGTGACCACCATTAACTGATGGATCTTTAATAATATGAGTTTTATAAAAATAGAATCTAAAACACCATGAGATATAGAAGAACATTTCTCATGCATATCACTACATATGTTAGCTCATAAATATATGTAAAAAAGATATGCTTTCTGATGATATATGTATCAAGAAAAAGATTTAACATGGAAATGCATACACTATAATGACCACCATTAACTGATAGATCTTTAATAATATGAGTTTTATAAAAATAGAATCTAAAACACCATGAGATATAGAAGAACATTCCTCATGCATATCACTACATATGTTAGCTCATAAATATATGTAAAAGAGATATGCTTTCCAATTATATCATCACCTATGAATGCACACAAAACTTTGAGTGGAGACAGAGGAGAGGGAGTGAATATACTTGTTTACACAAGAGAGAATGGAAGAGAGCCCATTAGCTTGCATAGAATGCCTTCCCTAACGCTATCTAGGCCTTCTCAATCACCAAAACATTCATCAATAGCAAAAATAGCGAGAGTTTCGGCAAACACCTCAATAGTGCAATTCCCCAGGTTTTCCACAGCAGATTCACCCCCATTAACAAGCTTTTCCAGAATACGTTTTCCCCTGGTTGGGCGTTGAGCACATCGGGGTAGACCACAAAAATACATGTCCAAATTAACTTTACACGTCTCACACCGATATTTCCATTTCAGATTCTTCTCGTTGCAATCCATGCAACTGTATTTTACATCCTTGGAATCAAGGTCGTGATTTCTATGCAACATGCACTGCGGGTGAAGTTTCAAATGATCGCTGCGAGACTTGAATGCAAACCCACAAAGTACCTCTCCGCAGCCGTCGCAATGGTGTCGCAAAAGAGTCCCTCTGTGAAATTTAAACGGGTGGTGGCTGAAAAAGGGATGGACGTATTCATCAGCCAAAATAGCACAGGCCTCGTGTAAAATGAAATAGGGACACAATGGGCATTTAAATCCAATATTGGCCCCTAATTGTTTGCATCCGCTGCATTTGTAATCAGAAAGTCCTTCCCTCCTGTAAAGATCATGCTTATGGCGGCTACTGTTGAAAACCTGGTTTTCCTGAGGTGAGTTTGATGCCATTTTCTGAAGATGTCAACGTCAATGATAGTTTTATTCACAGCCGATGCAGACTGCGCTGTTTAAATATTTTTATTGTTTTAGTTTTTTACTTTTTTTCGGGATTGTAGGCTTTAAGGCATTTTTTTTCAATTTTTTGATTTTATTTTTTCGATTTTTCTATCACATCTGAAAAAAAACAAAATAATCAATAAAATCAGAATATTCAAATCTTATTTTCTTATCTATTTCAGAAAATCAATAGTTAAGTTTTTGAAATGGATAAGAAAAAATCTAAAACCGTAAAACAAAAAATGGAATAACAATATTTTAATAATTATAATATTTATAATAAAATAATAACAATAATTTAATATAAAAATATTATTGTAAATATAAAAATAATAAGAATAGTATAATAATTTAATATAATGTGAAAAAAATGATATTAATAATATAAATATATTAATTAGCACTTGCATCTAAAAAGGTTCAAAAATTAGGTCGATATAGATTTTTTTCACTTAGATAAATCTAGATTTTTCCTTTATAGAAATTGAGTATTATTTGATTTTTCTTTTTTGAGGATTTTAGATGATATTTTGGAGGAAGATACATTTAGATTTTTTTTACAACAATTGGATAATATTTGATTTTGAAGATTTCACATGATATTTTGGAGGATTTTACTATTAAATGACAATTGAGCAATTGAAACTTATTTTTTGACAACTCAACAATGGTATAATGATGAGAAAATCTTGTTTTTAGGCGTGAGGATCAATTTTGGTCTTGCAAGTCCATAGGGGAACCAATATAATATCATGGTTCAATATAATATTGAATAAGGTTTAATATATTAGATTTAATATATAGGGGAGAGGGGCCATGGCTAACTTTGTGGGTATGTAACAATTGATAGGACGATTCACCTCTTATCTATCTATAACTAAAGTTTGGAGGTGTGGTCATGCAACTCACCACATCACCACATCTATTGAGAAGTGTCTAAAATTTGACTTTTTAAAGATTCAACCAAAACTTAATCATGGGACCAAAAGTGTTAATATTGGCAATCATAAATCTTTGATATCTCTACCTTTTATATTCAACACATATGGACCAATAGTTGAACATAAAAAACTATGTGTTATTATAAAAATAACACATAATTATTTAAAATACAACAAACAAAAATGGGTGAATAGGTAATTGAACACTAAAACTTTTTAAAATCCTTCACATTTAATGGGAAAATACATGGTATTTATTTGCACCTTTTATATTTGTGATAGAACAAATTATTAATATAAAATACTCCAATGCTTGTACATTGATACCCCAATAGGTGTACATATAAGAACCATATCCCCAATAGTAGTACACATAAGAACCATATTTTTTCACTATGATAACAATACTTGTTTGAATTGTCTTATTTTATTAAATGAACATTTTATTTTTGAAATGACACATTTATAGTGGATAGTTATGATATTTTATTTGAGACAAAAAAAAAAACTTATTTCACTTATTCATAATGTATTTATGTTTTTTTTTATATATAACATTCAAAGGTTCTCATGTGTTCAAGTATGGGTCCATTTTTGGTCAACATTTTATTTATTTATTTATTTACATTTGGACTATTTATTTCTAATATATAATATAAATATGTCGTAAGAATGGATATTATAATCACAATTGACTCATGACTATTGAACTCTGCATAACTATTGACTCCTCTCCCCTATTTTAATTGATTATATTAAATTAAAATGTTATATTATTATTAATATTAACATTATATTATTTAATTAGTAAAATATTATTATTCTTTTATTTATATTATTATTAATATATAATATTACTATTATATTATTATTAAATTATTGTTATTTTTTTCCAAGCATCGAGCGGCATTTTCAGTCACATTGCACTAAAGCAAAAGAGATAAAGTTGCATGAGAGAATGATGAAAAGTAATATAGAATATTAATAAATATAATATAGTATTCTAATTTATAGTTTTAATATTTATTATTTTGTAATATTTATTATAAAATATAAATTAATATTCTAATTTATAGTACTAATATATTTTATTTTATAATGTTTAATACTAGCAGTTTCGTGTAGTAACACGCAACAATGAGCCGATAGGCAGTGCGTGCCATGAAAGGGGAGTGATGTACAAACAATTTATGCGAGGAAATATTCGAATGTGAATGGCATGAGTGCGGTTAGAGTGTGCAAGAAATAGTTGGTGAGGAAATATCTTTGTAGATTATACATATATGCACATATAGAGGGTTGGTTGATGAACATTTGGATTAACATTCAATTAGTTATTAAGTTTTACTAGTTAATCAAAATATAGTATTATGCATATGACTCAATATCTAAATTTATAACATTACTAGTGTGCAATCAGTTGCACAATAATAATGTTGACATTAAATTAGATGAATTCATCATTATACAACTGCATGAAATAATTTAGCCAACAACTAACAAAGAATGCTACATCAACTATACTTAAAACAATCCAAAAGTAATATTAATATCATTAAGTTTTATCATTCAATCAAAATATAATATTATTATGCATAAGGTGGAATGTCTAAATAATTGATGAGATTACTAATCTGTATTTAGATAGGAAATAATAAATCTAGCGTAGTACTGAGTAAATTCATAATTATCTAAGAACACTCCATAATTTGACAAGTGCATTGAATTGTATAAGCCCACCCCATAATTTAACCATTGTATCAATCTAACAATAATATCAATATCATTAAGTTTCATTAGCCAATTAAAATAGAATATTATTATGGATAAGGTTGAATGTATAAATAATTAATGACATTAGTAATATGCATTTAGATGGGAAGTAATAATTGTGGCATAGTATAAGTTGTATTCATCATTATATGAGACCCCATTATTTTGCAACTACATCAATTGTTAACAATAAAAATAAAGGATCTTTTCACAGACACCAAGAAAGCACCATAGACGAATTTTGGTTAAAAACAAGTTAATAATTTGTTTGATGTAGAGTATAAGCACAAGAAGACTAATCAACAATATAAATTTTTTTTGAAGCTGACATCAGTAAGATGGTAATATGTACATACAAAATACAAAGTTAAACTCAACACAATGAGGACTGCTCTCCACCCTACCATATTGGGTCATGGAGCCTCATGGACCCTAACCAAACCCTTGAGCAAAAATATAGATTTGAAACCATAGTAATTAGTGGTGAAATGAATATTGTGTATTATAATCCATATCGAGTACATAAGGATATGATTGTCTATTTGAACATTATTGTAGAAATGCAAAACTAGCATTATGCATTCAATTAGATTCATTCATCAAGTAAACCGAATTCACATCCATCCACTCATCAGGTAAATTAGTTTCATCATCCACTTAAATTGAATAAATTAACTTTATTTAATTTAATCCTATCATTCCCTCTTTGATTAAATAAATCAAGACTTTTTTTAATTAAATCTCATAGGTCATATTTCTCCCTCTTGATTTAAATAAATCAAATATTCAAGTCAAAAGGGTAAAAAAATCTTAATCATCATTAAACTAATCTAATCCTGATTTACCTAGCCTAACCACCCATCACATCCTCTAGCTTTTCGCACTTGCACCAATAAATCATTTTAATTCATTTATAAAATTAGCATTTTCCATCAACAAAGCACCTTTTTGGAATATTCCATCAAGTTTGAAAATGAAGACAAGTTGACTTGTCCTTTCCAACATTGCATTAACTTCTCATTTTCATGTCCCCCTCTCAATTTATTTCACAATTTCAAATTTGAATTTCCCCCTCTTGGGCACATTGGCCAAAACTTGCACATACCTCAACTTATGGCAAGTTGACAAGTGGCCTCATCTCACTGGCTAAATCTTTGTCCCACATTCATCCATTTGGCCATTCTCTCATCAAAATAATCTATAAATGAAAGGCTTCATTTTTTATCAAATCCTCCACAACTCCACAATCTTCATGCAAAATCATTCTCTTAAACTAAGAACTGATTTTTTCCACCATCATTTGCAACATCATGCTTATCAAGGGTCAGGAAAGGGCTATTTTCCACAATAGCACCAATCCACTATGAAATAAAGTTGGATCATGTTTTTATATGATTTATTTAGTTATCTTGAATCTTTTCATCTTATGTGCATATTTTAACATGATTAAAGTATTTCATAGAAACACTATGGTATTTGTATAGTTTGAATTAACATGCTAATGTGTTGTGAAGTTCAAGCTATTTTGTAGATATTAAGGTGTTTACATTTGGCACCCACCGTGTCTTAACATTCTTTCTCCTTACTTCTATTTTGGTGCAGGCAGAAAAGCCATAGTCAAAGGCTAAGGAATTCAGCTTTACGCTTGCCAGAGCTACATTAGTTTGAAATTTTTTGAAAATAGCTTTGGCCATGTTTTCTTTTACACTTGCCAGTTGGATTAAACTTAATTTTTTTTGAAGATTATGAAACTTAGCTTTTTTATGCCTGCCATTTGCATTTATTGTGAAGGTCTTTCAAATGACTTCTTAGACGCGTTTTTACACTTGCTGATAGCATTTTCTTGAAGAGTTTCTTACGCTTTGGTTCAATGAATTCATCTATGCAGATCTTGCAATCATTACACTCTGGCAGAAAATAGTATAAGCATATTTTTCTGAGATGGCTCCATTCATAGGAATTAATGAATTAGCAATACTGTAAAATTATTTTTGATACTAGATAAATGATTTCCTAAGAATTTTCTGCTCTGGGTATACCACACTTTTGATAGAGTTACTTCCTCTAAAAATTTTGGCACTATGGAGCTGCTTCCTTGTCTGGATACTTCTTTTTTACATTGTATTTTCCTAGTCAATCATTTTGACCAATCGTAATTACATCCTAGGTTTTTAGACAAGCCACCCTATTGCATCGTTCTAGTCCACATAGTTTTTTAACCTTTTTTTTTACCAACAATGGTCCTCAAACTTGCATGATATTTGTTTGTCTAGAAAAAAAATTCATCTTATTCTTCTACAATTGTTTTCAGTACTCACCACTATTAGGATTGAATGTGAGTAGATACGGGGACATGTTTAATTTGATGGATGCATTCTGTGTCTCACACAAATAACTATGCTTAAATATTTATGAGGACAAATAAATACTTAGCAAATTGTATGTGCAAAGAAGAACACCCTCATATGATTCTTGGAGAGCTACCTCAATTTGGTGGTTTCAATTGATCAAATGCTACTACATAGGCTTCAATAGCATATTTATAAGCTCTCCTACGTTCACCTCCTTGCGTATGTTCTAACGGTGTGAACATTTATTGGAAAGGGCAGGAGGGGTGGCCTAGGTATGGGCATGTACATTGGAGGGAGGACTTTTTGATACAAAATAAAATCATTTTTCTGTGACTGCTTTAAAAGATTATGGGCGCCTCCTTTCTAGTGGGATCAAAAACAAAAAATTGCGCTAAAGAGCTTGAGGAATGGTATGGAGGAGGGCCGGTTCCAATAGTTATCCAAATGTGAACAGAAATCTGTATCTCTCATTTCTAACAATAGTCTGCATCTTTGTTTATTTTATTTTTACTTTATTATTAATCTATCACTGAGTAAATGCTACAACATAGGCTTCAATGGAAAATTATTGACTTGAATGTCATTTTGCTTCATCATTGTAACATTTTTTGGCTTTGTAGTAGTCTGTTGATAAATAAATTCTTATTTTCTAAAATAGAGAAGCTATGTTCTTTTTACCAAAGCTAGGAAATTAATAAAATTCTAGCAAATCAAAAATTTTGGCTGATTCTCATTTGGACTGCACATGCATATCTCTTTCATTTCACAGAGAGGCGAAATTATTTTGGTTGACATAACTTCTTACATTAGAGTATGTGTTCATGTATGAGCTCCAGACTACAGTGGAGTGGGTCACTCCATGAATTTCATCATTGCATGCTCCATTTTGCTAGAATGTTCTCCTAAAAATCCACACTCTATCCGATCTTAATTCCAAATCTATGCAGACTTTGTGCCAGGCTAGATGCTACTCAACAAATTGCAGAAGTAAAAGGTCAATGAGAATTCAAAATCTTGACAGGACTAGATGAAGAAAGAAGGCCATTAGCTGCTTGCATTTAATGAGGCGGCAACTTGTTATAGATATCTAGCAGCTAGCTGCTTGCATTTAATGAGGTTGCTACTTGCCAGATTGGAGAAGTTAAAGGCTTTGGTGCAAGAAATAATCTACTTGACTTAGATTTATTTGAGTTACTTTCTAGCATGTTACCTTGCTGGCTGTAGCCTATGGATGTGATTTAAAAAGGGGAATATAGCTTATAGTATGAATTGATTTAATGCTACACTTGAATAGAAGGTGCGGGTTATGATCTTTCACTTTCTTGGAGATCTTCCAGATTCAACGATTTGGTGAAAAGACTAGGAAATGACTTGCTGGTTGTGCACATAAATACTGACATCAAAATATTAAGGCATTTAATTCACTGAGGAAATATCGTGCTCAAACATTTCAATGTAGTAACCATTTGCAAAATTTTATAACTCATTGATTTAAGTCTTTTGGTATACGTCATAGTAATTAATAATTTCCCACTTGCAGCAATAAATAAGAAATCTCTATGAATATTACCTCTGACATGATCTATGTAGAATTTAATTCATAATTACTACTGACACAACTTGGAATTTTGTAGGTTACAAACATAATTTATGATTCAACACTGTCATTTATTTGTGCTTTTCTTAAAGCAAATCTAACTTTTAGTGTTGATTACTTATAACATTGATGTTGGGTTTCATTAGTTGAGAGTTTTTGTAGACCTCAATTTGGCATTTATGGAAGAACAAAGAGATTGAACTATGTGGATCAGAAATCCTTTATCAAAATTTTGTCATGCCTCTAAAGAACTAATTTTCTTTTTTTAGTGCTCTAACTATTATCTGTTTCTCCAAATACTTTGCATGATAGGGGCATTTTTTTTTTTTTTTACATTGCTTCATTAATTCGTTGAATTAAATCTCATACCTTTGTTTGTAGGAAGGAAAGAAAGAATTTTGTTCGTGCAAAAGCTGTGCAATGTTGGAGCATTGGAAACAATTGTGGACGAATCTTAGAGTTAAAGAGGATTGAAACATTAAATTTAGAGTTTTCTAAAGCATTTTTAAATTCTTTGAGCTTCCATTTTATGCCCTAGTTTTTTGTTTTGTATCAACTCACATCTTTTTGAGCTCTAAAATAAACATTACCTAGGCTTTCAATTTTCATTGTGAAAGGGTCAAAACAAACTTTAGGCAACTTACTAGATTTTGTTTCTTGGATTAACAATTGAACAAAATATCTCTCACTCATCTTTTGGTGCTTAAAAAGAACTCACATTCTGCTTTGTGGATTTAAAAAGAACAAGTGCAACTTTGTTTTTTGTGAAATCTTACTTAAACTAAAGGAATTGAAAAAGGATGTATGCACTTCTCTCGCTCTTTATAGCGATCTTGAGAATCAAAAGGCCTTTTTCATGAATTTAGGGTGAGATAAAGCAATCACCGTAACACTTCATTTTGGGCTTAAAATTGAACAAAAACTTGTGCAAGTGTGAGTGAGCTTATTGCATGTGTTATCCCCTTGTTTCTAAACAAGGGTCGATCAAACTATGAATAAGTTTACTCACTTTTGTCTATCTTAAAGGGCCTGCCTTGGTAAAAAAGTGCTCACTCAAGGGAATGACTCAACCGGTAACACTCTAAAGCCAAGAGTATTTCCAACCAGGATATAAATGTGGGTATTGGAGTAAATGTCAATATCACGCAGTTGATTCCAACGAGATGGATCCAAAAGGGGACTCTTGCCGTATGGGTCAATCTCCATGAACAGAAAGGACTTCTGAACTAAAACCCTTGCTTTTAGTGACCAACTGATTCATTCAATGAGTTTATCAAAGTGGTGCATTGGAACTCAGATTCCAAGAAGTTACTTGCCATGTCTGATCTTGGTTAAAATATAGAGGTTAAGACTTCATTCTTAACATACCTTTATATTTTTTCCTTGGTTGCATGTAAAATCATCTCTTCTACTATGAAGGGCATGAGGTAATCCCACCAAGAAAAATGTACCAATCAAGCTAGGATGTTATATTGCATGTGAGTCAGCTTGGAAACACAGTGCTTTGATTGAAAACATTGGAAAACCAACATTCAACATGAGCACCAAATCTCAAACCCTTTAGGAGAAGCAAATATCTTTGAAAAAATTCACATGTTATTGCTTTCCCTTGGGATTTGTATCCTTAGAGGCTTCTAAACATTTGGATTTCATCTCAATTTTCTCCTACTAAGGTCAACATTAGGAAACCTTTTCCTTGATTTCCTTTATTTCTGCATAATGCATTTTGTGGGATGAAAGAAAATTAGGACATTGCACATTCAGTTGAAAACCTAATCAAGAAGTGTTTCTGGTAAAAAAAGAATCCATTAAGCAAATATTGAATCAATTAGACCCCACACATGTGCTTGTCATCTTTTGGTCATATGGTTTTCATGCAAACATTGGTCTTTTGATTTGAATTACTCTTAGAAAAAGGCATATTCTTCACTATCTTGGTCTAGTAAACAAGCCCTTCTTAGGTTCATTTAGAATCAAATCAAACATTTCACCCATCCCAAAAATCTATCAAAAAACCCATCCCACCATACAATTTTAGATTTTTGGAAACATCATTCTAGACTTGGGTAAATCAGCAAAATCTAAACCACCTTGTTTAGTTAGGTGTATGGGAATGCATCCTTTCTCATACATTTAATTGAATTAGAAATCCTTTTAAACAAGTTCATCCTAAGATAATATCTAACATCTTAGGGTTTACAAGTCCATTATCCAAATCCAATCAAACCAATCAAAATCAAACCCTAAGTCTAGCATTGATCCAAAGTCCCTAAACATTCAACACTCATATCATTTCCCCTTTTCATCCTTCATCTTGTCATTGGTCCTAAAGGTCACTTTTTCAACAAGGTCAAAACACAAGGAGGACATGGAATACAAACTTGATCCATACATCATGAGTAATCCAAGTCAACTAAGTTATCAAAGCCTTACAATACCGATTTATTATCAAAATTCACACTTATATAATCCATACATGGGATCATTACCTTCTACAAATGTCAATAGAACAACAAGTGTGAGTATGCCAAAATTAAAGATTGGAACACCTTTCCCAATGATGGTAGATTTAAATCCATGTCCAAACCTACAAATCCACCAACCGAACAATCAATGCATGAGCCTTCAAACAAACAACGTCATCCCACCAAATCCCTACATGCCAAATGAGAATGTACCAAGTACAAGTTTTCCAAACATGAATCCGACAAACTTTGGGATAAATATGTTTGCAAATCATACGAATATTGTTCAAAATCCAAACAAGATGTTAAAGACTCCAAGTCAAGGTAACAACATGCAAAATCAAAGTTACCTAAATCAAGACAATGTGATTCCCAACACAACCATTGTTCAATTTCAACCTATCATTCTAAATCTAAACATCATCCCAAATGAGAACATTGTCCAAAATCAATTTTTCCATGATCCCATTCAAAAACCACAAGTATGTGTTCCAAATCTGCTCAAACAAAAGCCAAATCAAGTATATCAAGGGTGTCAATATCAAGATCAAATTTCACTAGAACAACTTGCTTCACATGCCAAACTAATTGAATTATTGAGCCAAGAGATATCATCGCTCCAAAATCAATACACTCTTCCATTGGTTAATCCATGTCATCAAAGCGTTAAGTTGTGTCCACAACCACATCAAGAACAATATCTCCAATGTCAAGAAGTTAGATATCAAGATCAAACACATCAACAAATCCAACCCCCACATCTCAAAGATCAATCAAAAGTCTCACAAGGTAAAAAAGGAAAATACACACCACTAGGGAGACCAATCGAATTAATCCTACAACAATTGGTACAAGAAAATATCATCAAGCTCCCTGTCTATGGGAACTATCAAGAACCCCTAGTTAAACCACTAGGTTATAACGAGGAGCACCATTGTGATTTTCACAAAACAAAGGGACACACAACATCAAGTTATATTCAACTCAAAAATATCATCCAAGATCTCATTGACCAAAAGATAATCACTATTGGGGATAACGATGAACATTCAACCACTGGTGATAGCATTGACAATCTCCCCACCACAATTGATTAAAGAAATGATCAAGATCTATCCATCACTGAGCACCTTGAAGTTGTGTCTACTTCATCCAATGATCAAATCAACATATGTCAAGAGTCACTTTTCAATCACGATCAAAATCCACCAACAATACTCGACAATGATCCAATTCAAGAAATGTCAACATCACTTGACCCTATGAGAATGAGAATGATGGACAAGACATCCCCTTAATAGAGAAAAGACAATAGTTGCAGGAGGAAAGAGTGACTAGGCTAGAGAGCAATATGTCAAAGATAGGCCAAAATATCAAGGCCACTGTGGCACATAATCATAAAATTTTCAGGCACAATGCCATTATCATTAACGCTATGGTGGAAAAGTTGGAAAAAAATCAAAAGGGCTCACTAGTCGTGGACTTGGATGGGGACAGAGGTTGTAGCAGAGCTGTTGTTGAAGGGATTTCGACTCGCACTTGGGCTAACATGAAGAGGAAGGTCCTTGCTTCTCCACATACGGTTCAAATCCCCAAGTAGGGATTACAGGATATGAGTGAAGTTGAAAAAGAAGTCGAGGAGCTGATGAACATCTTGGAGTAGGGTATGTGCAGGATCATCATGGAAAAAACAAGCCCTTAAGTGGCAAAAAAAATAGAAAAATCAGAGTTAAGCAACTTGAAGTAAAAATTTGAATAAGTTATCTATATTATTTCAAAAATATGTAAGAATACAATCTGTAGAAAATTGAATGTAGTTTCTAAACTACAAAGTTTTTTTTTTTTTTAAAAAAATCTATTTGGTGAAAATTTGAAATTTCAATGCAGTAGTACTTAAATTTCAGAGAAAAAATAAGAATTAGGTGTTTTTCTGACCATCCTAACCACAATAAAATGATAATATTTTTTTATAAGATTTTAGACATAAGTAGATGACTCATGTTTGATGTGATGCATATTTTTTGTATTTTTTTCCAAGTAAATAATTAATTATGATTTTTATTACAAATTTTAAAAAATATAAAACTTATGTCAATTAACTTAACTTGGTCAAAACTTCATGAAATTCATTTTTTCTTTTTAATCCTATAGTATGTGAAGTATAGAATGTGATGCATGTTTTGGATTCAAAAATGTGATACGCTTGAAAGCTATAGATGTTTTTCAATCATCCTATCAATCAACACTTTAGTCATAATTCAAGTAGAAAATGAATAATAATTATTTATTAAATTCAAAGTAAAGCATAATTTATATTGGTGGAAACTGAGAATCTCCTTTAAAACCCTTTTCATTTTATCAATTTTGGGTTAAAAAAAATTCGTTAGCCACATACCCTACAAATACCCATCATATTGCCACTTTTTGGCCCATCATGATCCTGTACATACCCAATAGTGTTGTTGTGGTCGTCTCTGGCTTTTTGGCAGTCCTTTTTTAGACCCTGTTGTCTCTTTTTTGTTGTCGTTTCCTTTTTGGGACAACTATCTATTTGTTTGGACTTTTTTTGCTCTATCTTTGTATGTTTAAACTTTGTGGTTTTAGGTCCCTGTAAAACCTATTTTTTCCTTTTCAAAAACATCACTTGACCCTATGGTTGAAGACATTCAGAATCTCTTTGCCACAATTTATGAAAACAATGATCAAGACCTCTCCATCAATGAGCACCTTCAAGATGTATCTACACCACTTGATGATCAACACAACATACATCAAGAGCCACTTTTTAGTGATCTATTTCAAGGAGTGTTAGAACTATTTTCAATTCTATTAACATAATTCATGATCCACTGACCATTAATCATGTTGAAAATGTCTCTACATCACCTAATGAGTTAGAGAACATATCTCAAGAATTTATTCCAAAGCATGATCAAAATCTTTCACTAAGGTCAAGCAATGGTCTTTTCCAAGACATGTTGACATCCTTTGACCTCATGGGTATAGATACTAAAGGAACCCTAAACTTGACACTTGATCCAATTCCACTCAAATATCAAGAGGATATTGAGCCACTTCCCATGCCTAATGATGACATCCAAGAACCCCTTATAAGCAATCCATCCTTTGAAACTGAACCATGTTAAGTATTTGATCCAAAGCATGTTGAAAGCAATTCTGAAATCATTCAAGATCAAGATTTTGTATCTCTAAGATACTATAATGATCTAATGGACACTCTCCTATCTATACAAGATGTCACAAATGATGATCATATCCCTATAATACATACTCCTCCATCTACCCATGAGATGCTTTCTATGGATGGACACATAGATGATCTTCATTTAGAACAAGATCCTTTATTCCTGACATTACTACACAAAAATATAGATTCTTATCTCCTACAGTCAAACAGAGTTATCAACATTAGGATCAGGTATATCCAAAATTCAGACTGAGGACATCAGGTATGCAGATATCAAAAATTATTTGCTCAAGGAAACAAGTCAGATAGAACAATATAATTCAGAGTTAGCGGAGCAACAAATTGAAACATCACCCACGGTGGTCATTTATCAAAGAATACAAGAGCTCTTAGAACAAGCGAAATCAAAGCATGAAGGTACTACTTCCACAATACTGGGGGCAACTTCGTCTCAAGCAAACCTCAACATAGGAAGCATGAAGAATCCTTATGATGAAACTGATGTCAATACTACAACCATCCATGCAATGAATCTTCATCCACCCATCACCCCATCCACGAAATGGGAACAACATCAAAATAAATATTTGAATCAAAGTACAAAGAACGTCATCAAAGAAAAAGAAGCTGAGAAGCATAATGGACAAATCAAATACAAATGGATATGAAAGAATACAAAGAAAGATCATCCTTATCAAACTCCATCAGTCAAAGAAACTATGGGGCAAAATAAAAAAGAGAAAACTATCCACCAAGGATGTCCACATGCAAAAGTAGGCTTTTCAAGTGACGTACAAGGTATATATCAAGCAGTTGGTCCTAATTCCATGCACACTTCTGTATCCACCCATCATTGCTCATCTTCCCAAGTTTGGAGAGTCAAAGGTTCCAAACTATCAACCAATCCATCTCTTATCCCTAAACACACTCCATCCATGCCTCCATGCATGATATCCAATTCCACATTGACCATGTATTGGCAACGACCCTTCATTGTAAGGATTTAGAAGGCACTCTATCGCGATGTGTGCATAGAGACAAAGTTAACCCCGATATTAATAAAGAAAATCAAGAATCCCAAAAGTTGCATTCAAGTGCACATATCTTAGAAAAGCAACTTCTTCAGGAAAGATACTGATGGCACATTATGACAGAAGCATCTACATCAATGCCACTAGGTGGGTTAGCATGAATCTTTTAGAAAAAACCAAAAAATATCAAAAAATATGAAAATTCAAAAAAATCAAAAAATTAGGAAAATAGTAAAGAGAAAAAAATCATCCTCTAGTGAAAACCACATGTTCGACGCTTTGGGCAAGACCATGATGAAAACCTAGCAAATAGGCGTCATGTGTAGAATCGGGCATCTACGTGTGCCACTTCAAGTGAAAGCATCTCATCCCATCTGTAATAAACAAGCATTCCATCCATCTCATCCATAATAAATCCATTCATCCATAAACCATTTATCCAATCCATTTTCATCCATCTGCATCCATGGTCCAAATTATCTTGATCTTATGATATTGCTATCAGGATTCAACCATGTAGTTTCGAGTCAAACTCATTGACCCATGTTTGACTCGAAACTACATGGTTGAATCCTGATAGCAATATCATAATTTGACGCGCTGTGGAAAAATACCTCCTACTTATCTTGATCTTAACAAATTTTGGTGTACACTTTGCGCTTTCTTATGGTAAACATCTTGACATGGGCCATTTTCATTGATCCTATCCTATGCAGTATTATCTGAGCCATTAAGCATTATCCAAATGAGCATTCTTTATCTGAACACTATATCTTATCACAAGATAATCCTTGGAATCCTTTGTATTCTTTTCATATCCATCCATCCATACACCTATCCAAGCACCCATCCATGACATTCCCTACACTGCTAGGCATTGGGGGAAAGTATTTACATCTTGGTTCGGGAATAAATCTTGATCTATATCCTCCAACTTATGTAGTGATCTAAACATTGGAAAATGTGAAATCAAATTGGTCAAAGCATTTGTGATCCAAAATCCAAATCACTAGCCCATGGCATATTTTGACAAAAATATGTTCCTTATCAAGTCTTCATCTTTTGTCAAACATCAATCCAAATAATCACTATCAGTCGCATCTAATTTACACTTCAAACATCACATCAAATCATTCAAGAAAAAATTGTTCCAAACCAAGCTTTATCAATCATTATCAATCAAATCCAATCAAAAAATCATCATCTCAGGATATCCTTGTGTTGCTTAACACTATTTGTGCCTTGTTGTGTTTCCTCAACAATGTTATCATCATTAATCTAGATCAATCAATCCTTGCATTTTTGTGCATCCTCAACAATGTTATCATCATCATCAATCCATTGATTCAATCAATCAACCTTAGCTTGGTCTTAAACAAAATCCTAAATAGAGCATTGATATCATATCCATATCCAAATCGTCAAAATTGCGCAAAAAATCCAAAAACACTCAAAAAATCCAAAAATGTCAAAAACATTGGAATCCGAACTACGTCAACTCTAAGCTTAAATGTAGGCAAGGATAAATATTTGATTAGCCCCCAAGACATCAAAATCAAAAAATACTCAAAAAAACACAAAATCCAAAAACATTCAAAAAAGGAAAAATCCAAAAAACATTGCAAAATTCAAAAATCAAAACATTTGTAAAAATCTAAAAAACACCAAAAATAGCCTCGAAACATTCCAAAAATGTCAAAAACATCCAAATATTTGAAAAAATCCATCCATCCCGTTTCACTTTCACCCACGATAATCAATCATCCATAATAAACTGATCGTCATCTTCATCCTTTGGAAAAACAAATAGAAACAATCACAACAATCAGCAAAAGCAAACTTCAAACACAAAATCAAAATCAAAGCAACAAGCCTTTAAAACAAAATCAAACTCTTGATCATTCACAAACATGTCACTCAAACTTATATCAATAGCCTATCAATCAACTTATCAAACCATCATCATCCTATACAATGCATGTCCTAGGATATATCGTTCCAACAATGGGCATCATTTTGGATATCACTTGGATTCTTATCCTATTGAAACACATCCCTCTAGCTGAAGGTGTGAAGAACATTGGCTTGTTTGCGTACTTGATCTTTTCTTTTGATCTATCTTATTGTGCTCATTCCAAGGACCTTTCGATGATATCCGAATGAAGGATTTAGAGAGATAGGAATAGGGCAACGATCATTATTCTTTTGTCTGTTGTGCTTGTTGGATGTTCTTGTAATATAACTTGGTGAATACTTGCTTTGTTAGGTATGTCCTAGCAAGGTTTTTGTATGTCAAGTGTGAACAAGAATACTCCTATCTGTTTGTTGAGTCAAAGTCCATCGCACTAGGTACAACACCATCCTGGTCCTTTATACCTTGATACATCATATCTATGTGTATTATCAAACATAAGGTAAGTAGCCCTTTTAAAATCCCAATCCTTGATAAGAAAATCATCATCATCATTTCTCAACATCATCTCTAATAAAGTGGACTTGTTGGATCCTCTTATCATCATCTAATGTCTTCTTTTCCGCACTAACATCACATCATGAATAGTTAATCATCATCACCTATGCATCCATCCTTCATCCACAAACCATCAGTATTCTGCATATCATCTCACATGCATAATCATCATCACAATATAGATCTGTTAGTCTAAGCATCTCATAAATCATACCATTGCATAATCACAACATATCATCATCATAATATAGATCTATTAATCTAAGAATCTCATAAATCATTCATTGCATAATCACAGCATATCACATCATCAATCCCATCCATCTCACATCATATCATCATTTAAGTTGTTTAGGATAATATAGATTTGTTATTGTAAGCATCTTAAAATCATCTCATTTGCATCATCATCCATAAACATCTAGTTTGAACCTCTTTATCACGAGATCAACCTTCAAATAGAATCTTTTCACTCGATCTCTCGAGAGGGCAATGTACTAGTGTACTTCTTTCCGCTGGGGTAACTGAAAAAATCAGAAATTTTTTGAATTTCGATCGCGGAAAGTTTATTCTTTGAACCAACGCAGCAAGTATATTGCTTCAAAGAGGGGCAAAATGTAAACATGCAAAATTAGCATTATGCATTCAATTAGGTCCATTCATCAAGTAAATCTAATTCACATCCATCCACTCATTAGGTAAATCAGGCTCATCATCCTCTTAAATTGAATAAATTAACTTTATTTAATTTAAGCCTATCATTCCCTCTTTGATTAAATAATTCAAGACTTTATTTAATTAAATCTCCAAGGTCACATTTCTCCCTCTTGATTTAAATAAATCAAATATTCAAGTCAAAAGGGTCAAAAATTCTTAATCATCATTAAGCTAATCTAATCCTGATTTACCTAACCTAACCACCCATCACATCCTCTAGCTTTCCCCACTTGCACCAATAAATCATTTTAATTCATTTATAAAATCAACATTCTCCATCAACAAAGCACTTTTTTGGAATATTCCATCAAGTTAGAAAATGAAGACAAGTTGACTTGTCCCTTCCAACATTGCATTAACTTCTCATTTTCATATCCCCCTCTCAACATTTATTTCACAATTTCAAATTTGAATTTCCCCCTCTTGGGCACATAGGCCAAAACTTGCACATCCCTCAACCTATGGAAAGTTGACAAGTGGCCTCATCTCATTGGCTAAATCTTTGTCCCACATTCATCCATTTGGCCATTCTCTCATCAAAATAATCTATAAATGAAAGGCTTCATTTTTTATCAAATCCTCCACAACTCCACAATCTTCATGCAAAGTCATTCTCTTAAACTGAGAACTGATTTTGTCCACCATCATTTGCAACATCAAGCTTATCAAGGGTTGGAAAAGGGCTATTTTTCACAATATCACCAATCCACTATGAAATAAAGTTGGATCATGTTTTTATATGCTTTATTTAGTTATCTTGAACCTTTTCATCTTATGTGCATATTTTAACATGATTAAAGTATTTCATAGGAACACTATAGTATTTGCATAGTTTGAATTAACATGCTAATGTGTTGTGAAGTTCAAGCTATTTTGCAGATATTAAGGTGTTTACAATTATTACTAAATTTTACAGTCACTAACATTATTTGGGAAGCTCGTTTGTAACACATTAGTGTATGGAAGACTGTATTATTGTTGGAGGATGGTCTGTAAGGAAAATGAAATTGTTTTAGTGTGATAAAGACACATCATCAGTATACAATTAGAAAATGTAAAGCCTTATACAACTAATGACAAAGATGATGCAATACACTTGCAATAGAACATAGTATGTAAATAAAATCTAGCCATACCTTTTGTAGGGAATGAATTGAAGTCTGGACATACAAAAGGAGGTCTACTCTCCAACCTACCATATTCGCTGATGCAATACAGTTGCAATAGAACACAATAAGTAAATAAAATATAGACATATCTTTTGTAGGGAATGAATTCTAGTCTGGACATAGAAAAATAGGTTTCCTCTCCATCCTAGCATATTGGCTAAGATAGAGAACAATAACCAATAAATTTTATGATCTTATTTGAATAGTATGGGTGTGTAAACATATTTAGTTTGTTGTAAAAATTGAAAGTCATGAAAATATAAATTATTAATGTGAAAATCAAGTGTGTCTCCAAACCTAATTGAAAAACTACTTGTCTGGCCAATCAATGAGATGGGACACAACCTTTCACATTGAAATTAAATCTTTGGAATCCACATTATGTCTTGAGTATCATCTGGAAGAATAACAACAAAGTGAAAATATTAGTGCAATGGTCATCTCTAATTGATAGACAACATGTAAAGCAAGAGATGTGAAAGTTGATTATTTTATAACACACAATTTGCTATGAAGTTCTAATACAAGGAATGAAGTAAACAAAACTTAGAGATACCTGGTGTATGTTGAAGAATGGACAGTCAATATAAGAAAGCAGCACACGATGTCCACCCCACCATATTGGGTCATGGAGCATCATGCGCTCTCACCAAACCCCAAGCAAAAAAAATAAAATTGCTCACCATTCAGATAAATGGTGAAAACAATGTCTAGGCCACTGCTTACTTAATGCAAGCTCTGAAGGCATTGGAAGCTACACGTATGATGATTTTTTGCATAGAGTATGGTTGGAGACATGAAAGAATAAGTGAAAAATTAGCACACTAAAAACATTCGATTGGTGGAAAACAAATGAATTAGAAAATTATGTGAACACTTACAGAATCCATAACAAATTGTATGAAATGAAGTTGCGGTAGAAGAGTAGAAGAAAATAAAATGTAAGCATACCTTATGTAGGGAATGAAATGGAAGATTGAGAGAGTAAGGTGTGCCTTATTTGGACCCTTGTAAATTATGCCATTAAGTGTCATGGATTATGACCCAACCTGTAAGGAGAGTAGTTTTTTCTCTAGCAATTTTAATTACATGACAGTGTATGTATTTGGAATGTAAAATGTTGTCAAGGGAAGTATAAAGAGTTGTATAATTTGTAAAGAATAATATCTAATATATGTTGAATAAACTACATGTTATAAACAAGATGGAGGTATACCTTTTGCAAAGTGTAGCCCACAATATGTGGACAATTGAATTTAATTGTCTTCCACAACCTACCAATGTTATCAACCTGAGATAACTATTATCCTATTAGAAGAATATATAGACTTACAACATTTGTCACAAAGAAATTTGAATAACATACAATTTTCTATGACGTTGTAATACAAGGAATAAAGTAAACAAAAATTAGAGATACCTGGTGTATGATGAAGAATGGATATTCAATATAATAAAGCAACACCTGATGTCCACCCTACCATATTGGGTAATGAAGCGTCATGTGCTCTTGCCAAACCCCCAAGCAAGTAAAAATAAATTTCTCACCATTCAAATAAATGGTGAAAATAATTTCTAGGCCATTGCTTACTTTATGTAAGCTTTGAAGGCAACAAAATCTACAAATATGATGATTGTTTGCATAGAGTATGGTTACAAACATGAAAGAATAAGTGAAAATTTAGCACACTAAACACATATGATTAGTAGAGAACAAATGAATCAAAAAATGTGAAGACTTACAAAATCCATAACAAATTGTATGAAATGAAGCAAGAGTAGAAGAGTAGGAGCAAATAAAATGTAGGCATACCTTGTGCAGGGAATGAAATGGAAGATTGAGAAAATAAGGTAGGTCTTGTTTGAACCCTTCTAGATTATGTCATCAAGCATCATACATTATGACCAAACCTGTAGGGAGAGTAGTTTTTTCTATAGGAATTTAAATTGTATGTCAATGCATGCATTTGGAATGTAAAATGTTGTCAAGGGAAGTATAAAGAGCTCTATAATTTGTAAAGAATAATATCTAATATATGTTGAATAAAATACATGTTATAAACAGGATGGAGGTATACCTTTTGTCAAGTGTAGCACACAATATGTGGACAATTGAATATAATTATCTTCTGCAACCTGCCAATGTTATTAACCTCATATCACTATTATCTTGTTAGAAGAATATATAGACTTGCAACATTTGTGACAAAGAACTTTGAATGTAATTAGAAAAGAACAGATGGAAAGAAAGGGATACAACCTTACCTTCCATAGAAATAGAATATATTTGTAAACAATAATATCTAATACATGTTGAATAAAATGCATGTTATAAATAGGATGCATGTATACCTTTTGCAAAGGGTAGCAGACAATATGTGGACAATTGAAAATAATTGTCTTCTACAACCTACAAATGTTAATGACCTAAGATTGCTATGATCTTGTTAGAAGGATATATAGACTTGCAACATTTGTCAAAAAGAACTTTGAATGTAATTAGGAAAGAACATATGGCAAGAATGGTATACAACCTTACATTGTATAGAAGTCCAATATAGTTTCATCTCGAAGAACAAAGGGTAGTCAAGAGCATAAATGTATTGAAAATTATAAACCTCATCAGTGAGACCTGGAAATATTTCTAATATAAATTTATTAGAATCTGAAAGTGTTAGAAACGAATAATTCAAGTGCCATAGCTATGGAGGCGGGATGAATCCACAGAAGCGCAAGAAGGCACTTAGAGGAAGTTAAAATTTAGATAATGGATGTTTCTTGCTAGCAAGAAGGGGAAACAAAAAGCAATAGTTAAATAGGAACATCTTGTACTAATGTCTACAAAAGTTGATCTTTGAAAATGTTGGGGAAGCTAAGCAGGGCTGGGAATGAAGGGTCTTGGAAAAGAATTGAGACAAAGAGGAAGAGCAGAAGTGGCACAGGTATTGTAGAGATAAAAAAATATTTCATGATGGTGCCAATGCAAACAATTGCTGGAGATGTTCCTCTTCTTTGATTTGAAGTGCCTTGTATTTGTTGGAGTGCAACCTAGAATATCTATTGAAAGAGAAAGGTGGATCTATGCATATACCTTGTAGTGATTTAACATGAGAGAGTTGTGAATGTTAATCCTTTTCTTTCTTTAGTTCCAATATCTATTGTAGCTTTCTCTAGTGTTAAGCCTTCAAATTTATGGATTGTGATAGCCCAGACCATTGTCAATGGTAGTTGTCTTCAGCTGCCTCGTGTGATTGGGATAATGGGGATAAATCTTGGATTCTCTCAATCCCATGCTGGTCGGATGTAATTTTGGAAGTCAACTACAACATATTTAGGAAGTTGAGGTAGTTTAGAACTGATGGCATATACAATAGCCTTCACCAGAGCTAAGGATCTATTCACCAAGCTAGCTGCCACCCAAAGATTTGTTGCCAACATTACCTGTTGGACAATTGCAAGCAACAGTTCAAGTTGAAGTTGCTCATCATCAACATATAATCAAGTGTATGTTGTTGGGAACATTCAGTAGCACTAATTACAATTGGAACACTTAATTGTTGTAGCATCTTCCTATTGTGCAAAGAAACCAAGTTATTAGTTGGGAATAAGTGGATAGCTTGATCAAAGTCTTGGTTTTGCTTAGATGCAAGCATGGCTTTTGTTTGATTGATAAGAAGTTGCCAATCAGGTAGGGCTACTTGGCAGTTTCCAATATTCATATGAAGCATACAAAACTATTTTTGTGATTCAGATTGCCCATGTTGGTAGAAGATAGTGTCAAGCATAACAACAATATTGAAAGTGTGCCAAAGTGCTAGCGCTATTGACCAGGAACCATAGATAGGCATCTCCATAATAGGGGGCAGTTGTGCCAAGTCTTCAACAAGTATAATAGACACACCACTAAATGGTTGTAGATGCTTGGAAGGGAATGCTTGATGCAATCGACTATCTATTTTTAGTAGTAACTTGGGACCCAAGAAACTCATTTCATCAATTAGTTTGTACTTAATATTTTTGAAATCTTCTTGAAATATGGTCAATGCTTGTCCTTTCAATAGATTCATATTGTTTTGTATGTGGCAGAGACTTTCTACTATCAATATCGCTATCACTACCCTCGTCAACTGTAGGTTGGTCAGCAAGTCTATTTACATGCCAAGCAACATAGCTAGTAGCATGGAGTAGCCTCCAATTTCTTGTAAATCTTTCTCTTGTAAGCCCTATGTCAGCCTCCACATTTCAAAAAGGTTTGTACAAAAATAATTATAACCAACAAAAATTTTCATATGCATCACTTTGTTCAAGGGGATGGTCTTGAAAAGCGAGTAAACAATGATAATAGCAAGTTGGGAGCAAGCATGCCAAGCCAAGCCTTTGCAGTTCTTGCGATATGTATAGAGCTATGCAGAATGAATAAGTGATATTGCGTCCATTTCAGGTGGTTTTTGCATGTAGGAATGAATATAAGCACTAGCAAGGTCATCACCATTGTCAACCATTTTCAATTGATGGAACGTCTGCCTACTAACATTCAAAGACAGGAAATGTCAGCTTGAGATAACAATTGACAACTTTTGCAGCATATGGCATGTTTCTTGGGCACCAATGTCACGATGAACAACCAAATTCATCATGAAATTTTGGTATGCAAGAAATACTTTATCCCCAGATGAATTTGTATTTGCAAGCCTTTCCAAGATATCAATGTAGCTTTAAGATTTTTCTTGGACTTTGATGCATATTTGGAAATGCAATTTAGGACAATCTATCTAGACAATACTAGTTGACAATCAACATTTGCTTGCCAAATTTTGATCATCTTAGGATTATGGATATTAACATGGTCATCATTTTTTATTGGTTTGTACAATTTCTTTAATTCACTGTCAATTGTCAATGTCGAAGATGGTTGTATATTCCATGGAGCTTTGTAGTGACATTGTAATTGTTGGCCTTTTTTCCTCAAGCAAGTGGACTAAGTGCACTTGTTATGCCTTTGTATCATGTTTAACAAATTTTAATAGTCCATCATTGGATCCATTGAGGAAATTTGTGTACTATTAAGCAAGCATGGGTCATCCAAGGTTGACCGGTGGATCCTTGATATTACCTACTATGGGGTACGAGGGTTCCATGCTGAAACATAGCAATCAAAGAATTTTCTTTCCTTCTCAAGCTCATGAGGATTGTACCAATCAAGCATGTCCATATTTGGGGCATCTAGGAGCCACAATAACCCATGCACATTTGTTGACCTGCGATGCCACTCATAGCTATACTAATAGTCCTTTGTCTGGAAAAGTCTCTCAATAACCTCTTCACAGAAAATAGTGAATCGCAGGTGCATGTACAAGGCTGTTATGTGTGGGTTTTGCACAATGTTCTTTGTGAAGTGTGCTCAAGAGTAGGGTGAAGCAAATTGTGTTATGGGTTCAATCACCTAATGAAAATTAGTCCATTTTGTATCTACAAAGCTCAAAGTGAAGAAAAGGGTTGGTGTACCAAGCTAGTGGATCATTCCTGCAAGCTCTTGTCAACTCTTGGCCCAATATGAGCGAGTCCATCGTAAGGATGCACCAAAGAAAACAAGTTGGTTTTCTATTTATGTATCCGGTGCATTCTGGAGCATTTGTTGCAGAGCTAGAATTGATGTTGGAATTCTTTCCTCCAAGTTTTTTTCCATAAATATGGATGTTGTTTACTGGCTTCGATATCTCATTATTAAATTATAAATATAATATCTAAATATGGCATGCTCCCCAAATCTATTATCACAATATCTCACAAGTGCAAGGGATATTCATGTAAGTGAACTTGTATTGCTCTCGATTGTAGTGGCATTTCCATGCTAGTTGGGAACAACATTGGAAAAGCCATACTTAATAACCCTTTTGTATTATATTCATTGATAGGGCTAGAATATATTTTAGGCCAGGGCAAGGTATTTTGACTACTGTCTTTAATTTGTAAGGAATCTCTGATTGGCTACAACTCTCGAGGAGGTTTGGGCATCAATGGAATAAATGATGAGAAGTCTTGAAGCTCAGCCTCCACATCAACAACACTTTCTATTGCTTTCATTGGTTCATTTTGGCCATACATCGGTTCTTCCATTATGTGCAAGAGATCAAAGATGTCAGTACTTTTAGGAGGCAACAAATTTAAAGCATCACAATCTATTGCAACATCACTATAGTACAAGTTATTCTCAATTTTATAAATTAATGCAGCCATGACATTATGTTTGTCAACATAGCAATCAAAGTTTGTCCCTTGCATGCCATTAATTTTTCACATAATCACAACATCAAGATCATGTAGTCGGTGTGAAAAAAAAGTTGCAAAACAAATATGTCTTGTGGGAAGCTTATAGTGTGCCCACTATATTTTTATTGGCCTCCTCTAGCATGGGTTACTTGCAAAATGAGAGTAAATATGGCTATAAGCATTTCAAATTGAGTATGCTTTGCAAGGATGGGTGGTTGTGGCCTTAGATCCATTTTATTTGCTAGGCTATATATATGCACACCCTTTTTAGAAGCACAACACAAGAAAACAATGCTAGAACTGGATGGAAGAACTCTCATTCCAGTATAGCTCTCATTGCAAGTAGAACAAGTTTTCAAGTCGGACAAAGCATCAATGTGTTGGCAGAAGGATTGCATTGCTATACGGAAGGGCTCACAAAATAGTTGTCCTAAGCGCGGGGTTGCTAAGGATGTGGTTGGGAAGGAATGCGAGGAAGTGGTTCTAGCGATGCACACCCAGGTATAGCAGGACTATTCTCACAAGGTTGGGTACGGTTCACTAGCAAGCGAGTGGAAGTTGAGGGGGAGCAATAGTTTGCATATGCTATTGGTGAGCTTTCTTGCAATGGTGGTGTCCCTTGTTTAGCATGGGCTATAAAGCCAACTGGGTTCGTGGCACTTCGATTTTGGAAGTACTTCACTCATTGGTCTGCACAAATGCGGTCTTTGTGGCGTGCATAATAAACCTAGTTTCTCTCGCGTTTTCCTTCCTTTCTACGTTCTACACTTGATGTGGCATTGAAAAATGAAGGACATTACAATTCCTACAACAACAACATGCAACAGAATAAAATGGTTACAAAAACTAGGTTACAAGGCAATGGCATAAGTATAGCAGTCAACCTAGTTGAATGTGCAAGAAAGTACCAAAAGTCACAATAAAACCAACATGTATTCATAATTTTATGTATTCATATGCATTGCATTTAAAAGTTCTTACAAATTGGAAATTAAAAAAGAAGAATGCAAGGACTCAATCCGATTGGGCTAGTGGCTAACTGAAAAGGGATTGCATCGATTGCATTAGCAAATTTTTGTAGGTACAGGAATTACTAGCACCACCATGCATTGAGGAGACTTCTTTTTAGGAAAACATTTTTAGTGTTAAACCATGTTGCATATACTAGTAATTTGTGAAGTATAATATGATACATAGTTTAAAACTTAAATACTATTCTGAAAAAGAAGTATCTTCAATGCTATTAGGTCAAGTATCTCCATAAATTTGTGTCATGCCATCAAATATGGAATGAATGTTGCTTATTATTGGAAATATACTACTTTTTACTGTAACAGTTACTTTTAAAGCCTAGAAGGAAATAACAACCAAGGCATGAGTATTGAAATTATGTATTAGATGAACACATGCAAATTTTTTGATTGCAGATGCAAAACCATCATGGATGGGAGGGTGAATTTAGAAAATTCAAAATCCAGATGGGGACAATTTTGTTTTTACTATGTCAGTTATTGACAATAACCAAGATAAACATATGTGGTAACATGTCTACAAATGTATATGTGCATATCCAATCTATGTTCAATGCAGAATGTCATGAATGGAAGGTACGATGTGTACTATTAAAACAAGATTGTAGTGCTATTGTTGCCTGATGTTCTACATCATCCCTTCCTTCATGATAGTCTCCATTGAAAATAAGTTGATATTTTTCGTTGAACGTGCATATGCACATATATATATATATATATATATATTAGAATGAAGCCAAGCAAAAATGCAATTAATCAATATCCAGGCAATGGAAAATGAAATAGATTGAAGAAATACTCACTGTCCACTAGACAGGTTTTCTATTGCACATGCATATATACATACACGTGCATGTAGAAATATTGCAATGAACATAAAATATTTCTGCAAGCACGAAAGAAAAAGAAAACAAGATCTACTATCCATCCTACCATATTGGGAATACAATCTTATCAGTCAACATTTCTATGTAGAAATAAGTATACATGTGGACTACAAAAGAAGACAACAAGGCCTGCTCTCCACCCTACCATATTGGGTCATGAAGCCCCATGGAATCTCACCAAACCCCTGAGCAATAATATACATTGTCCATCACAATCATCAATGTTCGAAGCAATCCTTCTATTCACACATACCACAGATCTGATGCCTGCAATAATTTTGTTTAAGAGCATTTAGGAAATAATCAACAGTGAATAGAAAATTTGAAATGGAAAAGAAGACAAGAAGTTGTGCTCTCCACCCACCCATATTCGGTCATGAAGCTTCGTCAATTCTGACAGAACCCCTAAGAAAGTGTATACATTATCCATTAGTTCTATCTATGGTGGAAGCTATCTCTATCACGACAAAATGAATAACTCCTTTTGTGAGGCGTTAACAAACAAAAACCTAAAAGCTATTCTTGACAACAATGCAACATCATTGATTGGATGCATATAGAGGGACTTTCTATTTGGAAACATTGTTTCCTTGATGTCTTTTTGTTTTCTGGCCATGGTTTGAATGTAGTAAAATAGTCAATGTTAAATGCACTACATGTTTTGCCACCTAAAGTTAGAGAATAACATCCAACAATGCCTTACTGAATTTTGAAAGCAGTTTCGGTATCTTTGCTCATGTCATGGCACTCCATGACCCAATATGGCAGCGTGGAGAGTAGGCCTTATTGTCCTGTGTTTTATTTTATAGTTTACATGTACAGATTACTCTGTCAGAGTATAGATTGCTATCCTTCTCAAATAGCATTTACAAAAAATTCAAATGTTTTAGGTCGTGGTTAGAATCTACTAAAATAATTTACCTTATACACTTTAACTTAGCTTGAATTGACCATTGTTGCCAGAACACACAAACCATACAACACTAAATGTTCATGCAAAGAGGACAAGCTTCTGTGAAGGTGCAAGTACAACCACTTATTATTACTTTTTTTGTGAAGCTGGCATCACTTGTGCTTCGCAAGTTGCTACAAGTTGTATTGCTTCACTTCTATCAACAAACTATTGATTATTGCAAAGTATGCTAGGTTTCTATTGACAGAAGATGGGTGCATTTCCATTCCTCCTAGAGAAGTTTTGATCAATTTTTTGAGGCGATTTCGAAAGCTACCTAGCTTGTTTTCATCACAATGCAAAATGTCAAGAAATCAAAATCTAATAATTACGCATTGCAACTTGGGATGCATTAAAGATTTTGAAGATTTTTTCACATTCCCCTTGCTCTCTTGCTCTTATACCAGTGGCATTCATCAATACTAGAACTCCCTGGATTCCATTTGCTAGTACAATTGTCATGGGGCATAAAAAGGAGAGCTAATCCATATTGAACCTTTCAATTACATCACCAATTTTGATGAAGATGAGATGAATAGGAAGGTTCCACAATCCTATGAAGCACAAGAAGAAGTAATTCAAGGATCTAAAAGTGAACAAGGAATGAAATAATATGCCAGGGGAAAGAAACATTGTCAGATTAATTAGATGAAAGTCATATCCTCACAGATTTAGCAAGATGTCAGGAAAAATTGTCACAAATAATACACTGTGAAGTTGTTTCATTGACTATTTGTGAATATTTTGCAACAGAAGAAGGTACATGCAATTCTCAAAATTGCATAGTATCTAGTTTTTATGATACCGCTTGGTGGAGGTGTTCTGCCGAACTTGAATTGGCATATAGAGAGTATCAAGAGAATGGTGATACAAGTTCACTTTGGTATGTTACAAAAAATATCCACTAGCTTCAGTCCACTTTTGGAATCATACCAAATTTAGGAGTGAATGGTAAAGCAGTCACAAATGTTGTAGATATATTAAGTTTCATACCATTAGAACAACCTATTGTGTTAGAGATACACTTATTTTACTAGATCATCATGTGGACATGGTCGCCCTATGTATTCTCAATTAACTTGTGAAGGATTTGTAGATGAGTTCTTACATGTAAATAATGAAGCTATTAAATCACAAATACTTGGTGATGCCTGGAAGACACTTCAAAGGGGTTTTAGGCATATCTACAAAATGAAGGCATGTGAATTGATGAGCAGAACACCTAAAAGAGGCGTTTTACACAATGGAATTATTCAAAGGGATTTTATCCACTATGTCAATGCCATAATTGGAGCTCTGGAATACATATTAAACTAAGGCACAAAAGACAAGAGGTTGACCATGAATTTAAGCATAGAAGCATAAATAGAGCAAGTAAAATGTCTGAAAGAAAATCTTCGAAGGAGGCTTAGTCCCATGGAATACAATGATTGTAGATTGCACACAAAAAGGGATTTGTTGAAAATGGTTCAATAAAGAGAATTAGTAGATGCCATATTTCTCCATTCTCGTATAAAAGAGCTTCGATACAGGGTATGGGCATCTATCAAAACATGATGAAAGGCAAGTTTTGTTGAAAATGAGATACATTCTAGGGTGCGAATGAGAAGGGAAAGATTTTCCAAACAGAAATTACATGTTAGACTTTGATTTTGGTGTTGAAATCTAGAAGTTTTTAACTTCAAAATCAAGATGCACTACTGAAGAAGCCCGCCAGGTAGTTTCATATTTGGTGAATATACTCCATGTGTGTAGTCGGTTGTCAACTGTGGAAAAGCATTCACATACATGAATTTGATGAAGATAGAGTTGCATGTTGACTACTCATGGTGATACCAACTATTTTCAGAGCAAAAGTATCATTATCTGGTCATAATGTTGAAGGAAGATTTGTTGGTGAAAGGCATAGCGAACAAAAAGTATGAAGGGTGATTCAAACTAAGAGCAGGTTAGTGCTGAAGAGACCGAGCAGTGGACAAGGTAGTCAAAATATTGCAAGAAAACATTTCCTGTACTCCCACAAACATTCTAGGCATGAAACCCTAAAATTGGCATAGTGCAGAACTTCATCGATGAGAAAGACTAGTATCGAAGTGAGATTTTTCAAAGTCCCTTTGACACCCAACTACAAGAGAAGAATAAATGATTGTCAAAGAGACACTGGCACATCGAAGAGAGAATATTCAAAGTCTCTTTGACACAACAAGGAAATATGTTTTAAGGTAGGTGCTTTATGTTTAAAAGGAGATTTATTAATCTACAAATTTATTTCTTGTGAAAGCTATATAGTGAAATATTATTGGGATTCGAGGTAAATGTGCCAAATAAAGTTCCTTTGGGAGATAAAGATAATGTAAGATGCAGTTAGAGAATATTTTATGGGAAGTAAAATATTTTAACTAAAATATGAGATATTCTCACTAAAGAGGTTGAATAAAAATAAAGGGTGCGAGTAATTAATTTTATCAAGGGGTATTTTATTACATCGGGAGAAAGTGCATCCATATAAAAGTGAGGTAAAAATCTCTAGCAAAGTAGTAATAATAAATCAAAATTAAATTTCACGAAGAGGAAAAAAAGGGAGTTAAAAGGTGGGTAATTATTTTTACCCAAATTATATATTTAATGAAAGAACAGGAGGAAGTTTCTAGCAAAGGAAGATTATTATACAAAGACGGAGAATAAATTTGAAGAATTTTATTTTGCCAAAGATAATTAATTAAATGAAGAGCTGCAATGGATGGGCATGCAAAAAGTTGTAACCCTAGAAAATGCAATGTATATATGTGAGATGAAAATATATCATCAATCATTAGCAATTAGAATAGATAGTAGGTTAGAAAATCATCATTGCCACCATTCCACTTCCATCCACCCGCACTCATATTTCATACATCAAAAGACTTATGTTGTAAATGTATATATTTTGAAGCAACATAATGGAGAAGACTATGCTTAATTGGTGAATTTATTTTTAGTGTTCAATTGTTGTGTCAATTTTTCATGCTTATCTATTACTCTGTTGTCTCCATAGTGGTTTCTTCAAATTATTTAAAACTGCAAGATTTATTAGGGCACAATTGTTGTTATTGTGTGATTGTTTTGATTGGGTTCTGGTGAGAAAGAAATAAATTCCTTTCAATTAATCCATCTTAATTGGTTCCCTTAGGGATTAAAATCCTTTAAAGATAATCAATCTGACTAGTTTCCTTCAAACTAAGAATTAAAGTCCTTTCATAGCATCACGGTAACTTGACGGCATAACACTGGGCTAATTAAAGAAGAGCATTGTAATAAAAAAACTTGCACATTTTCACAAGGTGTAGACATTTGAAAGTGACCAACAATTTGAGTTAAGCTGAATAATAGGTTTACTTATCTTACAAATCTGTCTCCATAATCACTGTACATCCATTTCACTCCATTCACCTAATAGGTTAGGCACTGGTCAATCTTGAAACACTTTATATATATATTCAATTCATATTCCTGATTATTCAAATGCTCTTAGTAGGTATTAGATATCAATCTCTGCATCTACTTCACCCTTATGTGCCATTGTAAGTAGATTTCCATAAGTAGGATCCATTTTGAACTCTCAAATCTGCTTTGTCATTCAGGTACACCCACCTAGGTCTAGCAGAGCCTGAAGAGTAGGAGGTAATCAATCTCGTTTGCCTCGTTCGTTAGCCAAAAGTGTATTAAAAGATTGGCACCCTCTTAAGGCTCAAAACCTGCACTTTTGAGACCTAACAAGTCTGTACACATTTCATAACCCTAGATGCTATATTATTAAAAATTCTATATACGCATCACAAAATGGAATTGGAACCACCATACCCTAATCCTCATACACAATAAATTGGGAAATTCACTGTGAATCCTTAATTGGCATGAGTTGATAAAGACACTTCAGGAAATCATAAGCCATCTTTGAACGAAAGTGATGCATCTAGTACTCAGATTCACAAAGGTCTGGTAAGAAAGGAAAAATTTTGATGGCTACCCTATTAGGATGCAATAAGTCATGCAAACATGGAATCCCCTCTCTGATATGAGTGGAAATCAGTACCACGTCCAAACCTTCAAGGGAAGATGGCTTAAAGTTCTAGAAAAGATGCCACAAAACGAGAGGTGATATTAAAATTTACCTTGTACCGGTCACTGGTAGTCACAAAATGCTTCCCTGGAACCTGATGGCACACTCAAATTTTGCAAATTTGAGATGCTCATATTGAAAATTTTTCCTCTGCACTTTCAAAAGTGCACATGATGAATCTGCCTAAGTGACCTAATTTAAACGGTCATATTTCTAATCCAGTTGATTTCTATGCAAAACCCATTTGCAAACCTATTCATGTGACATATGTAAACGTGCATGTCAATTTTCAGCTTCCCACAATAAGCTTTTTCAGGGCTTTGAAAAGTGAAGCCAAAGGGTTTTGGCACTTTTCTCTTGTTTGTAACCTTTTAGTTTTACAAAGTAGCATCCTATTTGAACTTGCATTTTGTAACCGGGTAACTTTCAAGTCAAAATGAATGTTGTTCTTCATCCTCCATGCCAAAATGAACACCCATGTCAAGTTTCAGAGCTTCATGAGTTGATTTGATATTTTTAACAAATCAAAACCAAATGCATTTTTTTCAATTTTGTACCTATATTTTCAAAAACCTTTCTGAGATGTCAACTTTGACTCTCAATATCTTTTAATGGACGATGATTCAAGAAAATCCCTCTTGCACACGTACTCAGTGTACCAAAATTATCTAGTGTGCCTGGTGGAAGCTCGCCAAGAGTTCATTTGATATTTCTGTGACGAGGTGATTTGGTCAGTTTTAATTGGCTTTGAACAGGTTGTTTTTGAAGAAAGTTCAATTGAGAAACTTTGACAGTTAATAACTCTCACATCGTGATCCCTTTTTCTGAGTCATCTTTTTCACTCCATTCTTGGGTCAGATGTCTACAAGCCTACAAATTTGCATTGCTCTAGGAGGTCATTTGACCAATTTCCTTGAGCAATTCCAGAGCCAACTTCACCAATTTTGACCATTCTTCAAATGAGACAGAAAATAGATGTTGATGATAACCCATTTCATTTTTTCACTTCTAAAGAATTTAGAGGCTATGTATGATTAATTTGAACATGAAAGTTGTCTGAAAATGATTTTTTTTTTAGTCGGGGCACATGGGCCCGACATGCTTTGCACAGACACAAAGTTGTAGGTGTTGCATTGGTAAAGGGGGGACATAATACTTGGAGAGCATCAGGGCCATTGCAAAGATAAGGTATATATTGCAGGAATTATCTTAGGTTGATCACACTATGTTGCCCCAAGATTTATGCAATGTGAAAGTGCTCATTACTAGATCATGGTCTTGATATTCAATAATGCACATCGTGAACAGTATAAATAAATTTCAAATGTAATGGAATGGAACTAATGGAAAATGGCTAGCTTGAAGTAATAAAACAATTTCTAGCTACATAAAGGAGTGAGTTTGATGCAAATGAATCATATGTTGATCTTCCAATTGGAGTTGAAATTGATTTGCTGCTTTGTGCAAATAGAAGATGGAATAGCCTTGATCATAGAAAAACTCTTTTGAAGGATGGCGAAACAACTTTGACATATAATTCAGATTTAGTATATGAGGAGATGCCTTGATCTCAGAGAAAGGGAAGGAGAAATCTTTCATCAGACTAATATTGTGCAAGTTTCTTGACTATGAGGATGCATATCTATAGTTTTGTTTCTTGGGAAGAGGTTCAATTTGGATCCAGTTAAATGTAGATGTAACTGGGGCTGCATTTTGAATAATTAATATTCACCAAATATTGTGGACTTGCTTGGCAATGTGAGATTTAAATGATGATTGGTTCAAAACAAAAGGAACCATTTCAAGTTGCACCAAGAAGATCAAATACAAAGTTCTCTCAACTATATGAGAATGCGCACAAGGGATTTTCAGATACTGTAATTACAAATGTCCCTATTAACATGTGAGAACAACAATGTTGGAATCTACAGTGGATCAGTGCCAAGATGGAGGGATCTGAACATTGAGAAGTCATCAAGATTTCATAAGGGCCAGTGCACACTCCACAAATGATTTGTTGAAAATCCTTAAGAAACTTTCTAACAAATACAAGGCATGGTGTGAAAGCATAGGAAGCCAGTAGGTAGTATGCACACAAATTTTATTTGTTGAAAAGACTTTAGAAGTTAGTAAAAGGAAAACAAAATATTGGTAGATTTCTTGTGCATGGAATGGAGAAAGCACAAAGGATGGAAGAGCTTTGTTCAAGTTCTCTGCACAACAATAAGGAGCTTGAGAAACTTCAAAAGGGAGAAAATGTGCATGAAAGGAAGGCACCATTGTACAATTCATGTGGAGATCTATCCAGAAAGCAATGAGGGATGCCCACACTAAATGTAAAGAGATTGACTTACTGCCAAAGGGGATCGAGTTATTTGGTGCATGAGTAAAATGGAGTAAGTATTAAAAGGGGGCCATGTGAATAAATTACTGCCAGTGTAAAATTTAAATGGCTTTATTTTAAAGCCAAGTGTTTTACATTTAAGCTAAAGGAGAAATTTGTGGAATGAAATAAACTACAAGAATGGGGAAGTAACTTAAGAAGGTGAATAAATTATTCACTCAAACTTTATTTGTTGGGGAATGTAATATTTTTCCATGCCTTTTAAATGAAATATTAAAAGTGAAGTTGCAGTAAGTGAATATGTAAATATTATGTACAACAAAGAACAAAGGGCATAAATAAAAGTTTTCATGGGTACAAAGATATTTTCCAGCAATTGGGTGAATGATGAAATTCTCCATATGGGAAAGTTTTTTGTTGCTCAACAACTTACAACAAAGGTAGAATTGGGGGAAAAATTTTTGCAAGGAGAGATGAGAGAGGCTTCGTTTGTTACTAATCAACGGTGGATGAAGATTCCAGATGGCCTCTTCAGATCAATTTTGGAGTTGCTTTTGTTTCCTTTTATTCTCTTCTTCTCTCATGGTTTTGAGGTTTTGAATTCTTGTGTGGGGTTGGGTGGATAGAGAAATATTGAATTATGAGTCATAATCTGAGTCTATAAGCTATAAATGTTGATTCCATGAGTAAATATCAGCCAGTTTATGCAAATAAATCATGAAAGTCATTAATGTTATCATATTGTCTCTAGATCTGTATATTTTTAGTCATTAATGTTATCATATTGTCTCTAGATCTGTATATTTTTAGTCATTTGAATTCAATAATAACAAGTATCTTTGAGTTTGGCATCTCAATTTTATGAGATTTTTTTGTTTGTTCATGGTTATGTTTCAATGAAATGGTTAAAATACTTTGAGTAGATGATTGTGATTTTAAGTGTGTAGGTTGGATAGATGGTAAGAAGAGTTTGGTTGATAACAGGAGAGGATCTGTTGATGTAATACATTAACAGTTGTAAATCCACTGGTTGAGGTTTGTTTGCTGATGAATTCATTTTATGTGTTTGACTCCATGGCTCAAAATTAGGCACTAGTCTATCATTCAACTTAATGCATCTCAGAAACAATTTATAAATTCAAACTCATTTTAAATCCTTATTGTTTGGTTGAGGTTTAATGTTCTTCCTCCCAATTGCTAAGTGTTGAGTTACCAAGAATTTAGCCAAATTTGAGATTGTCAATGCTTTCCTTGGTTTTTTTTCATTGGGAGTTATCTGCTATAAAAAGCAATGTCAATGTGTAGTTGAATTAAGTTTTTAGGGAATTGTATAGGTGGACCCACCTTGTTCCTACGGAGTTAGAAGTGTAGAAGATCTCAGTCTTTGACTGAATCTTGTCAGTTGGCCCAATCCCTCTTTGAGTTTGAGTATAAGAAATTGGCTAATTCTTTAGGATTCATTGAACTAGTTGATTTGGAGAACCAAGAGAATGGTGACTCTATTGGGGAGAATTTGAGAAAATTCTGATTCAAGAATCTAGCCTTAAGAGTCATTTGAGTTTCATAGAGTCATATTTTTTGCCATTTTGAATTTAGTGCAAATATTGAAGGATCTCAAGCCTCCAGAGAAAGAATTTGTTGCAATGAACTTGAAATTTTTATGATATGTGGTGCTCTGCTGGTAAAAGGAACTCAAAAAAAATTTACATGTGAAAGAAATTCCTACTGATTGAAGTGCAGTCCTCTACAAAGAGAGGTGGAAACTTTGTCAGAAGAACCTGTTGAAGAGGTGAATATAGTTCCAAATCTACAATATTTCCAATCAAAAGAAGATTTACAACAACTGCAACATTTCTAGGTATTCTTCACTCTTGGTTTTTAAGATATTTGTATGAAAACCATATTTGAACAAGTCTTAAGAAAATTTTTGGTTCCCTATTTAGTGATTTAGCACTAACAGAGGGAAAGGATAGTAAATTTAATTTTGCACATTCCCATTTGTTGGATCTATTGAATGTAATTGCAGTTCCATTGAAAGATGTTGTCTAGTGCTCAAATATCTGCTAGTATGGATGGTTAGAATGTATTTGTATATCCTAGGGATCTCCATCCATTTGCATTTTCATATGTTGGCTATCATCATGTCAACAATTGTCATTCTAATCCTGCATTCATTCATGGCTGTCATTATGCACAATTAGTTAAGCCCTTGATTTGCATATATCCATGGATCATAAAATAGACATACCTATCGATGCTTTGAGACAACTTGTCAAGAAGTGTCAAAAGTTTGATAATCTTCACACATTTGACACCCCAAAGTGCAAGAATCCAAAAGTGTACAAGTCTAAGATAAGGCCAGAATGGAAAGTTTTGTTTGAAAGGGGACTTAAAGAGATGGATAAAAGGCATTGGATGTTTCAACAAGCCCTGTTAAGAGACAAACATAATGTGTCTACTTGTCAAGTTGCTACACCTTTTTTCAATTCCTTTGACCCATTGTATGCTCAATTAGATTTTTCATGGGTTGATTACAAAGTTGAGATTATGTCAGCTCAAGTCTACAAGAAGATGCCTAGATTTAATGGATACAATGTATGTGAAGGAGATGTACATGTCAAAAAAAATTCCAACTTCATGGAGAAACATTCATTTGGATATTAGGATATGTGGATGAGATTTTTTGTCAAATCCCTTGAAGCAAGAGCTCGGGATTTGTATCTAAAGTTTCCTGAGAAATCATTTCCTTGTTGGGATAAATTAGTGAATGCTTATAGAGAAGAATTTGCAAGAGAACCTTCTGACCTTGTCATGAGGTTAAAGTAGATTAAGAAACAAAATGAAGGGTCAAGTATTGATTCTAGTCATAGACTTGTTACTGCCCTATCACTAATCCCAAAGAATTTTAGACCTAATACTCCACATTGTATTCATATGTATTTTGAAGCCTATGAGGAAGGCTCTAGTGCATGGTTAAAATATTTTGAAATATTGAGTATGCAGATGGCTTACACAGTCTTGGATAATTTGGAGAAACGAAGGAATGAATATGTACAAAGTTTGTTGTCTTCACTTATGGGTAAACATGCTGATGAAATCAGCAGCTATGTGAATGAAAATGATCAGATATTTTCATACAAGTGCATACTTGAGAAGGTAGAAGATGAGAATGATGCATCATCAAGTGATGAGGAAGTTGTCTTTGAACAACTTACATAAGAGATGTACCCAAATGAAATTTAGCAACCAAGTTTTCCAAGCCAAGAACCTAAAGAGGGATATGAGTTGGACTTACTGTTTGAAGAAGAGATATGTGATCAACAATGTTGTGGTATAATTGACCATGTCAATTATACAAATAAGTGTAGTCTTGATGCAAGTCTTCATGATGAAACAAATGAATTTGCTGATTTGGGAAATGCTCTTGAGAGCATCAGTCTATCAGCTGTAAATGATGAAGTATGCAATGAATTTCAGCCAATAAGATCAAACATAAGTTGTTGCAATGAAGAAAACATTGAGGGTTAGCAATTTGATAGTGAAAATCTATGGGTTTATCCTCAAAAGGATGTAAATGACAACCCAAAAGTAAGTAAAGATGAAAGAGTGGACAACCTACTCACCATGATTGGTTGTGACCATGCTCCTGACAAGGTTGACAGTAATCCAATCTCTTATGATTAGGGAAATCCTGTTTATGATCAGCCCATTGAGTTTTTAGACTTTGAAGATGATGACATTATGGTTATCCTGATTTGTAATTTGATAATGCATCCAATTCAAGTGAAGGTCAAAAGAGGAAGTGGTTGAAAGAATGGATTAGAGCAATGATCTATTAAGATGTGAACAAATTTTAGATCTGTTAAGCACATAATATCAGAAATATGCACATGAGAATAACTCTTTGTTGTTGTGTGTTGCCCCTATTGACTTTGACACTGATGATGATCTTCAATTTGCAAGGTATGATACATGTGCTTTTGATCTTCCTTTCAGTTATAAATCAGTTGATCATGATGATGATAGTGTGAATGAAGACAAGCGATCATTTGATGGTAATGATGCATTGTATGATGAGTATGACAGTGTGCATGCTGATGCAAATTCATAATTTGTTTTGATGAGTTTGAAACAACAAATGACCATGAAGTTTGTGTATCCAATGAGCCAAGTTTTGAAGATTGTAATGCAGATTTGAACAAGTCTTTGTTTGTTGACTTGAATGAGCCTATTCATGAGTCTTTCCATGTGAATGTGAATGTTGATTTCAATGAGAAATCAGATTGTCCTTTTGAACCAGAATTGCTCATTGTTGAGCAAGCTTGTGATATTGAAGATGATGATATCTTATGTTCAGAAGATGACAAGGTGACTATAGAGGAGGATGAGTTAGAAATCTCTGATGATTCCCAATACCAACACAATGAAGAACAAGTATAGAGTGTCAATGCATGAGTGTATTTCTTTGCATACACTTGGAGATAGTTTACATGATGAGCAAGATCTTCTAGTAAGTTCTTGTGATAGTTTCACTTTTGACATGCAAACTAATGATCAAATTGAGCTTAACAGTTCTAGCCATATGGAAAATTGTAAGTGCTATTTTTGTCAGCTAGAGGAATTTTTCATAGATGTGGAAAAGTGCAACACACTGAAGAATGTTGTCTTCAATTTGAGAGTGATTTGTATGATGGATATGATCAGTTGTTGCCACATGATAATCAACATTTTGAGAGTATGCTTGAATTTCAAATGCATAGTGATTATGAACATGTTGATAGTGTTGTATATGATTACCTGTTGGGAGGCACCAACATGTTTAATCAAGTAGATGGTTTTGATCACGCATCACCATTTTCAAGTGTTGCCACTTCATACATAATCAAAAAATGAATAGAGTGGAAATGATATGGCCTATTTGATTTGGCTGCCATGTGATAACAAAACCAAACAAAGAGCAAGTTTCCACTTGCATGAAGTTATCTTGATACTTGTGTTTGCAATGGTGCACTCATTCAGGTTGTGGTGGTTTGACAAGTGCAAGCATGAGCTAAGGGAGATAAATTCTTTTATTAGAATTGTGTTTGACAGAGGTAAATGTTGAATCCCCTTATCATTTGGTGGTTTGGGGTCACCAGATGAAGTTGAAAAAGAAAGAATGAATAAAAGAGCAGTTTGAGGACACCTCATGGACTCAGTATTTGGTCTACTCCTTAGAGATCTGGAATCTTGCTATGCCCATAGGGGGCATACATCCCCAGTCGGAGCCACTAATGTAACTCTCAAATTTTGCAAATTTGAGATGCCTATATTGAAAATTTTGCCTATGCACTTTCAGAAGTGTGCTTGATGAATCTACGTAAGTGACCTACTTTAGAGGGTCATATTTCCGAGCTAGTTGATTTCTATGCAAAACCCATTTTGTAAAGTAGCCTCCTATTCGAGCTTTCATTTTGCAACTGGATGACTGCCAAGTCAAAATGAATGTTGTTCTCCATCATCCATGCCAAAATAAACTCCCATGTCAAGTTTTAGAGCTTAATGAGTTGATTTGATATTTTTAACAGATCATAACAAAATGCAATTTTTTCAGTTTTGCATCTACATTTTTTAGAAACCTTTCTGAGATGTCAACTTTGAATCTCAATATCTTTTGATGGACAATGATTCAAGCAAATCCCTCTGGCAAAAGTACTTAGTTTACCAAAATGATCTAGTGTGTCTAGTGGTAGCTCGCTAGGAGTTGATTTGATATTTTTGTGATGAGGTGATTTGGTCAGTTTTAATTGGCTTTGAACAAGCTGTTGTTGCAAAAAGTTCAACTGACCAAATTTGACAGTTAATAACTCACCTTGTGATCCATTTTTTTGAGCTATCTTTTGCACTCCATTCTCAAGTCAGATGTCTACAAGCCTACAAATTTGCATTGCTTCAGGAGGTCGTTTGACAAGTTTCCCTAGGCAATTCTAGAGCCAGCTTCACCAATTTTGACCATTCATCAAATGAGCCAGAAAACAAATGTTGATTAAAATCCATTTCATGTTTTCACTTTTGAAGCATTCAAAGGCTATGTTTGATCAATTTGAACATGAAATTTGTCCATTTTTTTTTTTTAAATGTTGGGCCACATGGGCCTAACATGCTTTGCATAGACACAAAGTTGTAGGTGTCGCATTGGTAAAGGGAGGACATAATGCTTGAAGGGAATCAGGGCCATTGCAAACATAAGGTATATACTGCAAGAATTGTCTTAGGTTCATCACACTATGCTGCCCCAAGATTTATGCAATATGAAAGTGCTCATTACTCTTATGGTCTTGATATTCAATAATGCACAACATGAATAGTATAAATAATCTTCAAATGTAATGGCATGGAACTAATGCGGATTAATGTCTTGAAGTAATAAAACAATTTCTAACTACATAAAGGAGTGAGTTTGATGCAAATGACTCATATGTTGATCTTCCACCTGGAGTTGAAATTGATTTGTTGCTTTGTGCAAAGAAAAGATGGAATAGCCTTGATCATAGAAAAACTCTTTGGAAGGATGGAAAAAAAACTTTGACATATAATTCAGATTTATTATATGAGGAGATGCCTCAATCTCAGAGAAAGGGAAGGAAAAATATTTCATTAGGCAATATTGTGCAAGTTTCTTGACTGTGAGGATGCATATCTATAGTTTTGTTGCTTGGGCAGAGGTTTGAAGTTTGGATCTAGTTAAATGTAGATGTCACTGGGGATGCATTTTGAATCATTAATGTTCACCAAATATTGTGGACTTCCTTGGCAATGTGAGATTTAAATGATGATTGGTTCAAACCAAAAGGAACCATTTAAAGCTGCACCAGGAAGATCAAATACAAAGTGCTCTCAACTATATGAGAATGTGTACAAGGGATTGTGAGATATTGTAATTACAAATGCTCCTGTTAATGTGTGAGAACAATAATTTTGGAATCTGCAATGGGTCAGTGCCAAGATGGAGGGATCCAAACATTGAGAAGTCATCAAGATTTCATAAAAGCCAGTGCACACTCCACAAATGATATGTTGAAAAGCCTTAAGAAAATTTCTAGGAAATACAAGGCGCGGTTTGAAAGCATAGGCAGCCAGTACGTAGTATGCACACAAATTATATTTGTTGAAAGGACTTTAGAAACTAAAAAGAAAACAAAGTATTGGTAGATTTCCTACACATGGAATGGAGAAAGCACAAAGGATACAAGAGCTTTGTTCAAGCTCTCTGTGCAACAATAAGGAGCTTGAGAAACTTCAAAAGGGAGTAGTTGTGCATGAAAGGAAGGTGTCATTGTACAAGTCAAGTGGAGATATATCCACAAAGTAATGAGGGAAACCCACACTAAATGTAAAGAGATTGAGTTACTGCTAGAGGGGCTCAAGTTATTTTTTAATTCATGGACATCGATCATAATGAAAAGGAATTAGAAATCTTCAAACAACATTGAGTGAAGGAGATCCCATGCCAACACAATGATGGAAAGCCATTGCTAGTTGTATGTAGAATGGTTTGTTGAAATTCCTTCAGAAGCTTTTAAGTGAATTGATGAGAAATAGGGGCACGCCTGGCCTGTGCATAAAATGTATTTGTTGAAAATCCCTCAGAAACTTCAAAGCAAGAGGGTCGATGGTTATGTGTTTGGCAGAATTCGCCCTGTGAAGCAGAGCAATGGCATGAAGATGGGACACAGTGAATGCCACAAGGGCAATGCACAAAGTGGAGGCGTGGAAAAGTCTTAAGAGACTTTGAAACAAATGCACGCAACCATGGTGCTAGGGGACTCTACATAAATAGTAAAATGTCTCAAAAATGGAATACAAACATTGCGATATATGCAAGCATTGTGACATAGGCACAACATAATCTGTTGAAAAGGCCTTAAAAATTGTGAGAGTGTGTGCAGTGAACAAGCTAAAAATAAAACCTTAAACAAATGTGGGTCATCCCACAATAATAGGTTACACTTTTTGGCCAAACTTGACATTGAAACCAACATTTTCAAAGAAAAAATCACTTTCTGACACTTATAGTAGGTAAACTATTAGGAATTTGAAAATTATGTAAACTAGTGATTTGTGAGATTCTTTCGGTAGATTTTAAATGTATTTTTTATTTTAAATTGAAATTAAATTGAATTTTTTTTGCGTCTCCTTTGATAACTAGTTTTTAATAGTAAACAACATTTTTAAAAAGTGGTGTGTACTTCGGCACGCATAACTTTTTTTCTACAAAGGATAAAATTCTAATTCTTTTGAATTTAGGTTGGTAACACAAGTATCTAGTTCTTTCATTTTGTTTCATAACATTTTGTTGAATATTTTTATTTTAATAAAGTTTTGAAGTCAAAACATTTATAATTTAGACATAGGTGCACTTCGACTCGCATAACTTTTTGGTATGTATTGAAATTCATTTTTTCTTTTTCTGTTAGAATGAGGACATCAATACCTAGTGGATATATATTTTTCAAAATTTTTTCCTCAAATTTACTATTTTTCCACAATGATTTTTCATCGAACTTGACATTCGGTGAAAAACCTATGTACAGTAAAACTAAAAAATAAAATATAAAATAAAAACAAAATATATTAAATTTATAGTTGTTGGAAAGCATGTTTCGATCACTACAATCATCCAACTTGGTTTATCAAGTTCACTCCATTTGCACCTCCTTCCCAAGCTTCGATAGTAAAAAAAATGCATAAATTTTGAAATGGTGGAGGGGAAGGTGAAAAAAGGGGGTTCATTAGAACCCCCCTTCTAATGAAGGGGGTTCATTCGAATCCCCCTTATATTGTGCAAAAGGGGGTTCATTAGAAGGGATGGGGGTTCATTAGAAGGGGGGACGGTTCATTAGAAGGGGGGGTTCATTAGAAGGGGGGTGGTTCATTCGAACCCCCTTCATTAGAAGGGGTAAACCATTTTAAATTTTTTGATGAGAATTTCTAATTTTTCTTCATTTGAAAAATTGTAACCCACTATTGTGGGTTTACCCATGCAATCTCATGGAATGCCACGTGTGGTATGTAGAATGGATTGTGGAAAATGCTTTAGAAACTGTTTAGAAAATGCTAGAGTGAAGTGGCCACACACCCAAAGAGAATGGATATTTTTCAAGTTCTTTATGCAGCACTGGCAATGGAAGTTAAAAGGGCATCCATTGAAGTATACAAAGGAAGGCGCCATCATACAAATTAGAGAGGGAATCAAGGAGGAAGCCATGTAGATGAGGCATGCACTAGTTGGAAAATAATCCCTAAGTTAATGCCATACCATGGAGGCAACACAGATTGCAGAGGTGTGGCCATCATCCAAGATGTACAGGGAGCCACCATGGTTGAGCAAAGAGGAGAAGCAATTGAATGTTGCGTGAAGGAATTAGGGAAAAATGTGAAGATAATAGGGCAATAAAGATCCAACGGTAAAGAATGAAAGTTGAATGTGGCACAATCATCACCATTCTCTGCCAATTCATACCCTGAAGTTGCCCACTTGTTAAACTTGTGAGGTTAGCCAAATCATGACATGTGGCAAGTGGTGGGCCAGATAAATATTTTCAAATGAAAAACATTATAATAATTCAATTCTCTTGATGAAAATTAAATGGGTATGCATTTAAAATCAAAATTTAAATGATGTGATAGATGAGATGCACCTACATCCCAGTCGTCCCCGCTAGCTCATGCCTCCACCATGCACACGGGTTAACTCCCACAAGATCAGCGAAAACATGCCATGTGGTTGTGGCGAGCGTGGGTGGAGTCTCCAATGCGTGGGTATAGTTGGGTTTTTCCTGATAGAAACTTTAAATGGGGGCTCATTTGATTTTAAAAGGGTAAATATTTTAAAGTCAAAACATTGCAAAGGAATTTATATTTAATTTTTTTTAGCTGGGCATAGTGTGGCAGTTATTTTAATTTCAGGTGAAAACTAAAAGGAAGATTGCAGTATGTTGGTGTATAGATATAAAGTGAAATGCAATTTGGTGCATGAGTAAAATGGAGTAAGTATTAAAAGGGGCCACGTGAATAAATTATGCTAGTGTAATATTTAAATGGCTTTATTTTAAAGCCAAGTGTTTTACATTTGAGCTAAATGAGAAATTTGTGGAATGAAATAAAATACATGCACAGGGAAGTAACTTGAGAAGCTGGATAAAATATTCACTCAAACTTTATTTGGTGGGGAATGTAATTAATATTTTGCCATGCTTCTTAAATGAAATATTAAAAGTGAAGTTGCAGTAAGTGAATATGCAAATATTATGTACAACAAAGAACAAAGGGCAGAAATAAAAGTTTTCACAGGTACAGAGATATTTTCCAGCCGCTGAGTGAATGGTGAAATTCTTCACATGGGCAAGTTTTATGTTGCTCAACAACTTATAGCAAAGGTGGAATTGGGGGAATTTTTTTTTGCAAGGAGACATGAGAGAGGCTTTGTTTGTTACTGATCAACGGTGGATGAAGATTCCAGATGGCCTCTTCAAATCAATTTTGGAGTTGCTTTTGTTTCCTTTTATTCTCTTTTTCTCTCATGGTTCTGAGGTTTTGAATTCTTGTGCAGGGTTGGGTAGATAAAGGAATATTGAATTTTGAGTCATAATCTGAGTTATTAAGCTGTAATGTTGATTTCATGAGTAAATATCAACCAATTTGTGCAAATAAATCATGAAAGTCATGAATGTCATCAAATTGTCTCCAGATCTATATATTTTCAATCATTTGAATTCAATAATAACAAGTATCTTTGAGATTGGCATCTCAATTTTCTAAGATTGTTTTGTTTGTTCATGGTTCTGTTTCAATGAAATGGTTAAAATAATTTGAGTAGACGATTGTGATTTTAAGTTTGCTGGTTGGATTTGATAAAAAGAGTTTGATTGATAACAAGAGAGGATATTTTGATGTAATACATTATCAGTTGTAAATCCATTGGCTGAGATCTATTTGCTGATGAATTCATTTTGTATTTGACTCCATAGCCCAAAATTTATGCACTAGTCTGTCATTTAGCTTAATGCATCTCAGAAACAATTTATAATTTTAGTATCATTTTAAATCCCTATTGTTTGGTTGAGATTTAGTGTTTTACCTCCCAATTGCTGAGTAAGTGTTGAGTTATCAAGAATTTAACCAAATTTGAGGTTGTCAATGCTTTCCTTGGTTTATTTTCATTGCGATTTATCTGCTATAAAAAGGTAATGTTAGTGTGTAATTGAATTAAGTTTGTAGGGCATTGTATAGGTTGACCCACCTTGTTCCTACAGAGCCAAAAGTGTAGAAGATCTCAAGCTTTGACTGAATCATGTCAGTTGGCCCAATCCCTCTTTGAGTCTGAGTATAAGAAATTGGCTAATTCTTTAGGATTCATTGAATTGATTGATTTGGAGAACCAACAAAACCATTTTAACTGCCTTTATGGTCAACTTATTCAGCCTAAGTAATATGCACTTCAGCCAGCGGTTAGATGTTAGATGCGAAAAAAGGCCAACTATGCTTTGGAGCTCATTAAAAACAATGGGGTTTCCACTTTTAGGTGATTCTTGACATCTAAAACTACCGAGAAGAAAAACAAGTGAATCCAAAAGGACCCAAAACCCATTTTGTAGACCAAATAAGCAGAATGAGGCATGGTAACCAAAATGAATTGCCCCACATGTGCCTCTAGTCATTTTGACCTTGACATTGTCAAACCATCATACACAAGCAAAGCAAAAATGATATGGAAAAGGGTTAAAATAAAATGATTAAAAGATTGTGTAAGGCCCCATGAAATTAACCGAACTGAGGCCTTTGGCTCCCCCATTGAAAAAACTTTAAACATTGTATAATTAAGTGAAATGAAAGGGATCGAGCCTCTCTCCACCCACTCTATACCATAATGGTGATAGTATCACAAATGAATTTTTTTTGCAACACCAAAAATGCACGATTCACACAACAACAAAGGCAAGAAAAAAAAATGGGAGACAAAAAAATTAGGTTAAAAGATTAAAAAAGTATGGGGTCCACTCCCAAGTGCCAACTACCCCTTGGAGATGACATTAACCTTAAGGACAGGTAAATCAATTCCAAAAATGTGAAGCTACACAAACCCAAAGGATTTGATAGCCCATGTCAGTAAATAATTAAATAGCATGAGAACATATCAAATGAGAGCAATAGAAAATAATAATGGAGATTTACCATGCCATCAAAATGGTAAGCTTACATTAAAAATAAAAATAAAAAATAAAAAATAACATTTATTAAATATATTATTTATTTAAAAATTAGTGATTCAAGTTAGGTTTATAGTTATGGATAGTGTTACCATCATAGTTAGGGTTAGAGATAGCTCTAGGATTAGGATAATGGTTTAGAATTTATTGTTAGGGTTAGAGTTAGAGTTAGGGTTGGGGTTAGGGTTAGGGATAGAATTAAAGTTAAGGTGTGAGTTAGGATTAGGATTAGGTCATGCAAATAACTAATTAACAATACTAAAACACTATAATTAACAAAACTTACATTTATTTCTATTCATATTAATAAAGTGTGTATATTTAATTTTTTTCAAATCTAGAAAACAATAATTACAATACTATAAAAGTAGCCACTAGTGGTACTTGTTAACATTATTATTTGAAAAATATATATTTTTAAAAAATTATTATTATTTATCTAAAAATCTAAATTTAAAAAGTTTTAAAAAAATAAAAAAGTAATCTTATATTTTCTTAATTTAAAGCTAAGACTAGATAAGAATGTATTGTTTTTTCTTTAATTATATGTTATATTTTTTAATAATTTAGAAAATTTGACGGTTGAGATACTTTCAACTATTGATTTTGAAAAACAGGTCTTTGAACACCCTTGGTGTAAAAAAAAAAACAAACTATAGTAAAATTGTTAAAAGTAAAATTACAAATAACACCAAAGTCAAAAAATTAAAAATCTAAGTTTATAAAAAACAAAAAAATTGTATTTGTATCCTATCTTTCTTTTTTTTTACCTAAGATTTAATAAGAATGCATTGTTTTATTTATCTAAAATGTTTTTTTATTTTTTATTTTTTAGAAAAAATCAATTTGTATCTTATATTTTTTTTAATTTAAAGCTAAAAATAGATGAAGAATGCAATTATTTTTCAAACAATTTATATATTTTTTTAATTTAAAGTTAAGATTAGATAAAAAAAAGCAATTGATTTTTCTTTAATTATATATAATATTTTTTATATTTTAAAACAATCGTCTTACATTTTTCTCCACCATCGATTTTCAAAAATAAATCATTCACTTCATACATTATTTTTAAAAAACATAACGGCACAAAATGCTGTGGTGCGTTACCTCCTTCCATTGTTTCCATTGTCAGCATGGCGTTATGCATGTTATCATGTTTTTTTTATATAAACAAGCTTTTTGGCAGAGAGAATATCGGCGTCCTGAAAAAGCAACCGAAACAAAAGAGAAAAAAGTACATGTAAAAAATAACCAAACTCCGGGAGCGGCCATGCAGCAATAACGGCATCGACCATAACTTCACTACTGCTGATGGCCTTATAACTCACCGTTAAGGTCCAGTTCAGCTCTCATTCACTGTTGGTGTTTAAACTCATCGCTGCCAAGAAATTCAAAAAACCAGAGAATTAATATATTGAGAATCCCCTGAAAGTGGATGTAGCCAGTTGGTGAACCACTATAAAAATTTTGTGTTCTCGTCTGTTTATTCTTGATCATTCATTAGTTTTTATTTTTCTGCAATCTTTTCTTCAGACAGACTATAAGAGGAAGTCGTTGAATTGAGAAGTAGGCATCAAGCAATGGCATCCAACGTACGTAAGGAAAACGAAGCTCCCGAACCCTCAGCAAATGAAGGGGAGGTATTCAACGGTAGCCGCCATAAACATAGTCTTTACATGAAGGAAGGATTTCCTCCTTATAAATGTAGCGGATGCAAACAATTTGGGGCGAATGTTGCATTTAAGTGCCGATCGTGTTCCAAATTCATCTTACACGAGGTCTGTGCTGGTTTGCCTGATGAACTTGTCCATCCCTTTTTCAGCCAGCACGCGTTTAAATTTTGCAGCGGGACTCTTTTGCGACACTACTCCGACCTCTGTGGAGAGGTAATTCGAGGGTTTGTTTTCGAATCTCGTGACGAGCATTTAAAATTTCATCCACTGTGCATGGCACTTCCCGCTAACCTCTCCATCCCCAACTTTTTCCATAGTGCTCATGAAAATCATGACCTGAAGCTTGTTGTTGAGGGCAAGAAGAGAAAATGGAAATGTCGATGTGAAACGTGTAAAAGTAATTTGGATATGGAAACTGCTATACTGAATTTTTATGGTCTGTCCGAATATGCTATTTTCCACGTTCAACGCCCAACCCGGGGCAAACATATTCTGGGAAAGCTTGCTAGTGTTGTGAAATTATGGGGGAGTAGTTTTTTGGTCGGGGTTGCGCTAGGCCTCGGTGATGCTCTTATTGATGATTGTTAAGGCTTAGTAGCGTAGGAAGGGCATTCTATGCAAGCTAAGGGGCTCTTTTCTATTCTCTCCTGTGTAAACAAGCATATTCACTCCTTTTGCTCTGTCTCTGCTCAAAGTTCTGTGTGCACCCATAGGCAGCCAGGGGAAGAGGTGACAATGAAAAGAAAGGAGATGGCAATGACGAATAAGCTGGTAAGCAAGGAAGAGGAAGCAACGCAGAAGAAGCAGGTAGCAACGAACCTACTGGTCTAGCAAATGGCATCTACAGCCGAATAAACCTAATTTTTCCCAAAATATTAGAGAAGAGCAATGGCTGTTACGGCAGCAGCAGCTGTTCTAAATACTGTAGCATGCCCTTTGAATGCATATAAATAATGTAAGCTTTCATAATCTCAAAAATAATTAGATTTTACACTTTTGTAAGGACTCTCTTTATGATGTTAGATTTGGACTAAAATTAAGCAAATACTTCTTCTTGGTTGTGTACAGGCGATTTTGTCTTACGTATTATCTATATGACTATTGTAGCAGGCATAGAATAATATTCCCTGCAGTCTATCTGATTTTTTTATGCATTTGAATGTGTTCTACAATTATTATTTATCTCCGATGGTGAAACCATATATATTGTGGATCCTCGACTGTGTTTTATACAAATATTTAAAAATGTTTCATGCCTTCAGGCTTCTTTATCCTCACATCTTTTACCCTCTGTTCATCTGCTTGGTGGCTATCATGGGATTATCATGTTGTTTGTGTAGAATCTGTCATATTCAACAAAATGTTCTCTATTTTTATGCAGTCAATAGGCTCCTAAGTTTTGTCTCTTTGTTTCAATACTCTCTAGCAGACCTCTTCTCAAACTATCCTTTAACACATTGAGTTACTCTCATATGGATGTATTATGCCTTACAAGAAACCTGCAACTTCATTACTGTCTCATCATCATCCACAGGTGATAGGGTTTTGTACTTTTTACTGTCCTCTCCTTGAATGCCATTGTACCTTCTATAGGTCTCCGTCTATACCTTCTTGGTTGTTTGAACCCCACTCTGTACTTTGTGTTCCTCCTAACCCTCTTCCATGCAACTCATTGCGACATTCATATTTCTTGATAATACTTTGTTTTCTCACTCTGGTTATCTGCCTTCCTACTATACCCTGCTCCTCATTCTTAATGTGCTTGTCACATTTGATTCTTTTCTCTGTCATCACAGTTCTCAACTCTACAAACTGTTTATCACAGTCCTAAAGGTTAAGTTTTCCTGGTTATGGTTTATTGATCTCTTTGAATTCCTCAACACACCGTCATGTTAGTATGCTATCCTTTAGTCCTATAGCAGGCATCTTCCTTCAATCTACACCTAGCTTCTTGTCCTGAAACTTCATACTATCACTTTGAAACACCATGTTTTGGAAATGTAGTAGCTGCAAACAAATATCTTGGGTCATTCGTTGAAGCCATATCAACTTCATCATTCTTTCCTTTCTTTATCTCATCTACCCATGTCAACCGTTCTGTTTTGACTATAAGTATATGAGGTCACTATGCTGACTTTTGGTACTGTCCACTTACCATCTAAACCCTCTTTGTTAACTGTTCCTTCAAGCTGTCCCTTGCGCCTCCTTAAGCTATCCTCATATCTCTGTCATCCACCTTTCATACTAGACAATCACAAGACATGACAGGGTCTTGAATACTGATAGTATGAAGGTTTTTTGACAAATTTCAGTCATTTCCTATGACCTTGTCATGCTATGCATTTCCTTTTTGTCTTTAACAGCGAGACACAAACAAAAGACAGTGAACACAAAGTTTATTACCCCAAAACCTTGTCCTCTGGTCATTGTCATATAGACAGTGTCTTCTTGCACTTGACTTGTGTCATAAACTGTCATACATTGTCATGCATGTAATGTATACCTCTGCCCTCCTGACTTTTTAGCCCGTAGGTTATTCTTTGCAGGGCTGTCTTTTGTCTCCTTCATTCCAAGAATGTCTTTTGTCTTATTCCATGCAACTCACTGCCACATTAATGTTTCTTGATAATACGCTGTTTTCTCACTGCGGTTATCTTCCCTCCTACTATACCCTGCTCCTCATTCTTCATGTGCTTATCACACTCAATCCTTTTCTCTGTCATCACAGATCTCAACTCAGCAAACTGTTTATCACAGTCCTAAAGGTTGTCAAGTTTTTCTGGTTATGGTTTATTGATCTCTGTGAATTCCTCAACACACCGTCATGTTAGCATGCTGTCCCTTACTACTATAGCAGACCTCTGCCTTCAATCTACAACTAGCTTCCTCTCCTCAATCTTCATACTATCATTTTGAAACGCCATATTTTGGAGATGTAGTAGCTGCAAACGAATATCTTGGGTCATTCGTTGAAGCCATATCAAGTTCATCTTTCTTTCCTTTCCGTATCTCATCTACCTATGCCAACCATTCTGTGCATTGTTCCTTGAAGTGATTGTGATGGGGTTGTCGTCATGCTTAGTAGGTTATTCTCTTAAGGGACTTCTACTAACCCTTCTTGACTGTCCCTTATTCCCACAGTCCTTTCATGTTGACTGGCCTTCTTATCAATCCCATTCTTCTCACTCGCATACTTTCCTTTTGGCATGCATGCAAACTATTACGATTCTGTCCTCCATGCTCTGTCATCCAATTTACTCATGGCTGTCCTGAGATCCTTAAAAAGATTATCTATCTCTGTTCAACTTTCTTGTGACTGTCATGAAGATGAAAATGCTCATGTATACTCTTTCAGTTGTGTTTAAAATGTGCCCTCTTGAAGCTTGCTCATTGACTATCACCATGACTCTTTGACTGTCTCTGAAAATCCCTATCTTGTTCATCTTCTTAAGCATTGCCACTCGTCATGTCTTGGTCTCCAATATTTCATCACAACTGTACACAGGTTATAGGATCCTCATAGGTCTATGACAAGGACAAGGGTTTGGCAGGGTTTTAACATCTATTTCCACGGTCCTTCAATTTTTTGTCTCTTTTAAAATGGCCCTAAATGGTCCTTTAATTGCCACTGTTTTGACCTCACTATATGAGGTCACTATGCTGACTTTTGGTTATGTCCATTTACCAACTAAACACTCGTTGATAACTATTCCTTCTAGCTGTCCTCTGTGCCTCCTTAAGCTATCCTCACATCTTTGTCATCCACCTTTTATACTTGACAATCACAAGACATGACAGGGTCTTGAATATTGATAGTATGAAGATTTTTTGACAAATTTCAGTCAGTTCCTATGACCTTGTCATGCTATGCATTTCCTTTCTGTCTTTAACAGTGGGACATAAACAAAAGACAGTGAACATTTAGTTTTTTACCCCAAAACCTTGTCCTCTGCTCATTGTCAAATAGATACTGTCTTCTTGCACTTGACTTGTGTCATAAACTCTGTCATACATTATCATGCATGTACTGTATACCTCTGCCCTCATGACTGTTTAGCTTGTAGGTTATCCTTTGCAGGGCTGTCCTTGTCTTCTTCATTCCAAGAATGTCCTTTTCACAGGCCACTGGACTGTGCTCTTTGGATAGGACAATCGTTGTTCTTGACTGGAACCTGTTTGATTATCATCTTACTGACCCATGCTTGATTGTTCAAGGCTCCTTTTAGGGTATCTGATTGTCGCTGTTGATACTTGGTGACCATCCTCCTTACTTTAGATTTGTATTGTCCTCTTATGTCTAATGACAGGACTGTGTAGTATTCTTATTTATGCATAAACTTCTGTCATAACAGTATCTTTTGCTAACATAAACTGTCAAGTCATCCTTCATCTCCTAAACAGGTTCAAAAAGATGAGTTCCAGAGCATAGATAATAGCTCATATATTCCGCAACTAAAAGGCACTCCAAAAGCTTGTTTTCCTTTGATAAACCATCATCCCTTCTTGACAACCCATCTTGGTAGCTGATAGCACAAGAAATGAATTTGAGAGTCAAGACCATGAGAGTACCGGTCTCATCTCAATCTCCTTCCTTCAAGTCTTCTCTTCATCAAACTTGTACCACTGACCTGAATGAATTGGCCGTAACACAAGCATTAAGCATAATAATGGTCTTCATGCATGCTTCCACTGTATCCTAAATAGACAGAGAGGAAATATAATATGGCTCCACACAAGATTAATACAACTACCTTCATTGCAACCTCAAAATTCTTGTAATTGAGTTTGTTGGCGATTACATCATCTCCTAAAGAATATTTCTTGTTAAAGCACTTCGACACAAAATGAATATGTACAAACTTATATGCACTTCTTTTTCTGTGATTTAGAGTCTGCTCTGCCACTTTGGTAGACTTGGAATACATGGTCATACTCGTATGGAATAGGAGTATTCAGTGTGTGACTCAAAAGAATCCAATTTCTTCAATATTTCATTTATCTCAGACCACTCTTTATCTATATATTGCCAAGTTTTAACTTCTTCCTTTATCTCTACTGCTCTTATCTTCTGTACTGTTTAAACTTGGATTGTTTGAACATGACAATGAAATATCCTTTTTTCTTCTTCATAGACTAGCAGCTAACATACTTTGCTGTTACTGTCTTATCAAGATTGCTATCCCATGTGGTATCTACTGTCCTGAAGGTCTTTCATGGTGTTTTTCACATTTTTAGCATTGTCTCTTCTAACAATCTCTGTGTCTGTCTTTTCACCTTCTTTTCACTTGGAACATTAACTACCCTATAAGCATTCTTGTAGTACTGATAGGTCTCATGAAATCCTCCTTTGATTTGAGTCCTATGACACTGCTTAGTGCTTCTATGGCTGTCTTCTTCACAAACTGTGTTCCATTGTCCTTATTAATTCCTTAACTCTGTCTTTTGGATTGTCACTCACCTATCTCTTCTCTTTTCTCTTTCTTGACACTGAAATCACTGGTTCCTAAACATAAACACGTTTGATACCTTTTCTAGTGAAGATTCCTCGGGTTTAGCAAGTATCTTTGTCAAGAATTTGTGACCAGAACTCCATGAAGTTTATAACAGTGACCTCCATAATACCATAACAACCTTTTCTCTGCATGGCTCTTAATGAAATGATGACAGTATAGTGTATACGCTTGTGTGCTGCCCATCTCTAAAGATGGCTGAATATTTAAGTGGATTGAAAAGGTGTTCAGCAACTGCTTCTTGTTTTTACTTTTTTCCTTCTTAGGCCTATGACTATCAACATCAAAACTAGGGAAAGCTACTCCATAGTCTTTACAATACACAGGTTTCCTGCAACGTGGTGAAACTCAGAGCAGCAAAGTGTTGTTTCCAACGCTCAACAAAAACCCTAGAAACTCTCAAAAGATGTTTCAACCCTTTTCTTTCTAAAACTGGCGTGAGTTTTGGGATTATTGAAGGTTCGTTTGACTTCTCAGTAACATTTTAATTTGTTGCAAGTCTAGAACTCTTACATCACCCATTCATGCCTTAGAAACTTGACTGACCTATACTCGAAAATTGCAACTTTGTGAAACCTTTTGAAATGTCTTAGATGACTTTTTGTGCCAAAATGGCCAAAAAAAAATGTTAACACGAGTAATGCATTTATGCATGCATAGTTAAGCTTTGCTTTAGTTTTTTTATGTTTTTATAGTTAATGCATGATAAATGTATGCATGCATAGTGTAAAGCAGACCAGCTTTCTTTAATTATAGTTTAATGTAGGCAATTCATTATGTAGAAATAATATAGAGTCCTTTTTCAGCTTTGCTGTTTACCCTGACAGATATAATAAAATGTAATGTTTTTTATTTTTCAGTATAATATTAGTGCTAAAATTAACATTTTTGAGTGAATTGATTATTTTAACTATTGTTTTCTTTTAAATTAATATGTATGATTATTTTTTAAATTAATACAGATAATATGTTTATTCATTAAAAAAAATTATTGTACTCGTTGTGCATCGCATTCGATATATGTTTTAGAGGCATCTATCAAATTAAAACTTGTCAATTTTGTCTAGTAAATCATGGATGCCTCCAAATAAATCTGAAAACATATATTAGTTACCTAGAACTGTTAGATAACGACGTTGGAATTTTTGTGAATAGGTTTCCATGTTCACAAGAATTTCTTTCTTCTCAAGCTTTTGTTTTTGATACCTTGACACCATTATTTTATTGTATCCAATGCCTCTTCCTTCTGGTTTCGTTTACACGTTTACTATTGTTGGTATGAAAAGTGCATAGTTTAAATTTTTAAATTTGTTTTGGATTTCTTTCTAATTTAATAATTTATTTTTAAAAGTCATGTATGCACATGTAAGAGATAATATATCTCACTTGTATCTTTATCTGATAATGAATCCTTATATCTTAGTAGTGTATACTTGACTTTCATTTTTCTTAGTTCAAAGCTATAATTATGGTCTTGACCCAATATATGGTTATAGGCATGTGATTGAATTATAAAATTTTAAACTTGAATTTAATCATAGGTCTAAGTCGACTTCTTCCAATTAAATATTGTCTATTGATTAATTTACAAAATATTTAAACTGAAGCACCATAATATTATATCAAAAGACAATGTCATTGTTTAATCCAAACATCCAGATCTATGACATCATATACCATTATATCATCAAATCATTAGAACATTTAAGAGCATTGCATCAACATCTAAGATCATAGGGACACAATAGGTAGAGGCAAAAAAATTCATAAGAATTGGAACGTAGATATTAAGACCGTAAAAAGGGTTAAAATAAATATTGGATTAGAACCACAACTGTAGAGAATTTATGTAAGTGTGGGATTGAAGCTAAACATAGCACAACTTATGTATCAAACCATTGAAGTTTTCCTATCTAAATTTTGATGATAAAAAATAAAATTAGATCAAAAGGAAGTGTCATGTAATCACATCTTAACCAAAGTACTTGCACCTTCTTTGTCAATTTCATCAATATGTGTAATATTTCTTTATTGGGCTATATTGTCTAGTATAATTATGCTATTGATTGCTTAACTAATTGATTAACCCAAATATCTTAGAGATGTTTTATTTCAATTAATTCTGGTGAACGTTTCTTATTATACACTCCTTAGAGTTTTACCATAAGGTTTTATCCTTCTACTTCTTGTCTCACTTTCGATTTTTTTATTGCTTTCATCTTTCACATTAGTTTTAATTTACAATAGATAGGGTTTGAGATTCATGGTTGGTTACCTTTTGGAACACTCTCCATTTAATTGTACTTCATTGTTGGATATTTTGTTATGGAGTTCTCATGAGCCCATTTCATTGTCTTATGTCCATTCATATATCAAGGCTCCTAATGTGTTTTTATAGTTTGTTCATCTTATGCATGGATCATTGAGGGAATTATCTCCTTGTACCAAACATAGAAGATGTTACCTACTCTATGTATTACATACTTTATATTTTCTATCACTTCATCTTTCATAGAGCTTGTTACCACCATTCCATCCATTTTAGAGGAATTTTATTCATTCTTATACATGATTCATAATGATTATACACCTTGTATGGAAAATGATGATGAGAACTTAACCATATATTTGTATGATACATTAAGGAATCTTGCTTCAGGTGGTGATATACTTAGAAAGCATATTCCTTTTGCATATGCTTATATGCTATATGCTAGCTCAATGTGCATGAGGAATGATCTTCTATATCTAATGGTGTTTTAGATCCTATTTTTGATAATTCTCATATTATTAAAGATCCACCAACAAAAGACAACCACTTTCTTGCACAATTCTTCTTCCTTCCTTAGGATTATAATTTTTCTCACATGAAATTTAGCCTCCATATTATTTTGAGTCATATGTTGCATTTCCTCATTCGTGGCCTCTCCTTTCTCTTTATTTAGATTCTTGAGGAAAGGCTCCATTTTTTCTAGTTAGGAAATCCATAAATTATTTGGACTTTATAAACTTTTCATCTAGATACAAAATTTAGCATACGAAAGATCTCTTATTTCATTTGCTACATTATTATAAATGCTTAGGTCAACTATCATTTTGTCTTGTGGAGGATCATCAACTCAGACTCTTGGAGGGGAAACTAAGATTTGATTAGCCTCTTCAATGTTTAGTATATTCTCCCATCTCTAGTGATTTAATACATTGAATAATTTATCAAGGGCTGAACACCACCTGGGTGTCTTAGAGATATTTTTGGAGGAACACTTGTTGTTACCTATATCTAAAGTTTTTTAATAAGGTGTTCAAATTATTGTTCTACTTGTTGTGACTCTTCTCCAATTATTTTTCAGCTTGTGCAAAAACCTGGGGACCTAGAATAGAAAATTTATCGAGCATAGTTTGCATTCTGATTATGGCATCTTGAATTTCTCTTTATGCTCCCTTGTAATTTTGATTATCCTTTTTCATTTTCTTTTCCAATCATAAGAATTAGACACCGATGTTCTTTTCTTCCTTATGATTTTGATTATACCCTCAATTCTATCACACTCATAGTGGAAATTGGAATTCTTCACCATTAGCCTAGCTTGATCAATGAAATGTTGAGGGTCTCAATTCCTCTTTATATTTACCCTCATTCTATAATCTTGTAATAGAGGATATAACAACTCCAACTCTTCCTTAGAAATGATAAAAAAAAAATGAAAAAATAGTTGATGTTGGTGTTTAGGGGGAAAATAGGGTTTACCAAAATTAAAATGATAGACCACTAAAGTATCTAAACCTAAATAGAAATGAATCAAATTACTTACACTCAATTCAAAAGATTTACTTAATGATATATAAATAAAGGATAGTGTTGTATAAGCTTGACTGCACTCATAAGAGAAATGGAAACGTTTATTGTGCAAGCAATGAGACTTATGTTTTTTTTTTATACTACTTCAGTGACAATATTTACTAGAGAAGTTAAAGGAAAATAAAACAATTACATCAACTAAAAACATATTCTTGAATCAACAAAGTTATTTTTTATTTAAATCCAACTTTTAAGAAATATATATATATATATATATGAGAGTATTAATAGCATATAAGTTACAACGATGGCTTAAGTGGAAAAATTATATTGTTTCTTATATTTGTTAATCATTAAATAAGATAATCAACTAAAAGTTAATCACAATTTATTTGCGAATATATATATATATATATCGTACATTACTTATGTCATACAAGGATTTATTTATTATTATTTTTAGGTAATTCGAGCCTTTTTAATGCACATTTGAACAAAATAAGGAAATTTGTGTTTAGATAGATTGAGACAATTCTCGTAAGTTTAAATAATAGTCATTTGGGTCAGTGTTAACTGATAAATTAACCAAGTTCAAATTTGAGTTATACTATGAAGTTAGTCACCCATGTTCTTTTGTGAGTGGCTAGCTTGATACCAAGTATCAAATGACCAAAAAAAAAAAGCTAGACTTAAGATTATTTGACTGGTAGGAAATAGCATTATGTTTGATTTGCTTCAGCTTCTAGGAACATATTTTTATGGTTTTGTTATCTATTCAAATGGTTGTAGGGTCTTGTTGATTTTTGTAGCTCGAAAGGTGGGATGTCGAGTTGTTTTAAAGAAACTTGAGTTGGATATTCTTTAAAACAATTCGAGTTAGATTTTCAGCAACAACAGGATTTTTATTCTTTAATAGAATGTTTTTGGTTTGTGAGGTTGAGATAAGACCGAGAGTGATTTTATGTGATTTAAAGCCAAAGAATGCAAGGAAAGTTTATTTTCTTGCATGCGAAGTAAAGCAATTGGGCTTTATATATGTAAGATTGTTGTAGAAAACTTGTATTGTATTTTCTAAATAAAATTTTGTTGTCAGGCTGAATGGAAGATCCAACATTTGTAGGTTTTTCCCCATTCTGGGGTTTCTTGGGTATATCTGTGTTATTATCTTTTTGTGATTGGATTCTTGTTATTTTTGCTTCCACTGTTATTATTTATTATTTAACCCAGTGTATTAATTGTTATACATAATATATTTGATTATATTATGTGAATTTATTGTGCGGTTAATCTGTAGTTGGGTTATAAGAAATTAACATGGTATTAGAGCACTAAACTTTGAATACAAAGCCAAGATTTGTGATGCAAATTTCAAGGAAAAAAAATGTAGATTTTCATCTCCAATTTTTTTTGTGTGGCTATGGCAACTAGTGTTTGATACGAGGATAGGCTTGAGGGTGCATCTAACTTCTTGCAGTGGAAGGTTCAAATTACATCTGTTCTCGAGGAGAACAGGCTATGGATCTATGCTAGTACAAAAGTGACACCACCAACAAATGATCCTATTGCCTTAAATTCACATGAAGTAAAAGAGGCCAAGGCTCAAAGGATTATCGTAGATGGAGTAAGAGACCATTTAATTCCTCATTTATCGGGGAAAGACATCGCCAAGGAAATGTGGGATACACTCACAAAACTTTATCAGAGTGATTATCAGAGTCATAAGATGATGTTGAAGGAAAAATTGCATAACACCAAGATGTCCAAAGGAAAGAGTGTGACCTCTTACTTGTTCAAGTTGACACAGGTCAAGGAAGAGCTAGTTGCTATTGGAGAGATGATTGATGAAGATGAGTTGGTGCGTATAACCTTGAATGGTTTTTCGAAGCACTAGGAAGTGTTTGTCAAGTGTGTTGTCAGCAAAGATCAACTACCTAATTGGGCGAGGCTTTGGGATGATTTTGTTCAGGAGGAGATCCATGAAGGTGCTCATTGAGGAGATCAAACGAAGAAGGGTCAAGACGAATAAAATATTGCTCTTGCAAGCAAGGGTAAGAAGAAGTCCAATAAAGAGAAAATAGAAGGTTCTTCTTCCAAGAGTGGGAAGAAGAAAGATATAAGAAAGATAAAATGTTTTTGCTACCATCAGATGGGTCACTATACCAGTTAATGTCTGAATAAGAAAAATAAGGACAAGCAGAAGAAGCATTTTGCTACTATAGTAGAGGTGGACGAGTTTGCATCAAGAATAGGTTTTCACTCATTTCCTATCTCTCAAGTTCAATTGCCAATAGGGTTTGGTATATTGATAGTGGGGCTTCTTTCCACCTGATGGGAGTCAGAATATTTCACCAAGTTGGAGGAGAAGAAGCTGAATTTCTATATTGAGCTCAAAGATAATGCCAAGTACCATGCAACTGGTATCAATTGGCATCGTCAAGTTTCAGAGGGAGTTTGGAAAACCCTTGTTGGTGGAGGATGTGTTGTATGTCCCTAGCATGACAAAGAATTTAATCTTAGTTTCTACTTTGGAAGACAAGGGTTACATTGTGACCTTTGAGAGGTGAAAAGTCTATATTCATCCCAAGGATTCCAAGGTTGCAAAAGTGATTGGAGTCAGGCATGGTAGCTTGTTTCGATTACAGTTTGAACCAACACATGCATTGGTTAGTAGCTATAAAGGGATAGGAGAATTGTGGCACAATTGGATGGCTCACCTTCACCATGGAGCACTTAATATTCTCAAGGAAATAGTGGCAGGGCTGCTTGAGATGAAGATAGAAAAGCATGAGGTGTGCAAGGGCTGCACTCTTGAGAAATATGCCAAGTCCAATTTTCCAAGCAATGACACTAGATTTAAAGGGATTTTGGATCTCGTACACTTAGATGTGTGTGGACCTATGTCAACATCATCCTTGAATGGATATGAGTATTATGTTACCTTCATTGATGATTTCTCCACGAAGACATCGATATATTTCATGAAGAATAAAGATGAGGTCTTCAGTAGGTTCAAGGAGTTTAAGGCTCTTGTGGAGAACCAAACAAGGAGGAAGATTAAGATATTGAGGTTTGATAATGGAGGCGAGTATACCTCTAATTCCTTCAAAGATTTTTGTCCTTGAGAAGGTATCAAGAAATTGTTGACAATTCCTTACAACCCTTAGGAGAATGGGGTTGCTGAACAGAAAAATAGGGCTATAGTTGGAGCAGCCAAGGCCATGCTTCATGATCAGGATCTTCCTTGGTTCTTATGGGTAGAAGCTTGCAATACAACTGTGTATTTGCAGAATAGGAGCCCTCACAAAGTGTTGGGAAAATTGACTCCAGAAGAGGCGCTCACTGGTAAGAAACCAAATTTGGGGCACATTCGCATCTTTGGATGTCTTGTGTATTGTCACATTCTTGTTGAGAAGAGAACCAAGTTGGAACCAACTACATAGAAGGGTATCCTTGTTGGGTACACTGAAACTTCTTAGGCTTATTGGGTTTACATTCCTACTCTCAAGAAAATAGTGGTTCGCAAAGATGTGAAGTTCGAGGAAGAGACAAATATTCATAAGTCAACCAACTTGATGAATGAGGAGGAGCAATCACCCATGGTTGAGGTAGCACAAATTCCTCAAACTTCAGTCATGCAAGCTAGAGAGTAGAGCAAGCAGGCCGAGCAGGGTGATCAGAAGGAGGAACAAATAATTCCTCAGCCTTAGATTCCTACTACCGAGAAGAGGAGAAATAGGGCAACTGAGTAGACACTAAGAGAGGCTCAAGAATATGTAGGTGATCCTCAAGATTCAGTTAGATAGAGAAAGGATCCCAGACATTATTCTAATTATGTGGCACTTATGAGTGAGTTAATTGAAGTAGAGCCTTCCATCTTTCAGGAGGCATCCAAGCACCAAGTGTGGAGAGATGCCATGGTGGAAGAGTATTCTTCCATCATGAAGAAAAGTGTGTGGGAGGTAGTACCATGACTAGAAGATAAGTTTGTGGTGGGATCGATATGGTTGTATAAGATTAAGCATGTTGCAGATGGTAGTGTGGAAAAGTTGAAAGCCTGGTTTGTGGCTAAGGGGTTTTCTCAGAAGGAAGGAGTCGACTATGACGAGACTTTCACTCCAATAGCCAGGTACTCATCCATAAGAGCAATCATTTCTATAGCAGCACATATGGGTTGGAGGATTCACTAGATGGATGTAAAGATGACCTTCCTCAATGGAGTGATTGAGGAAGAGATTTACATAGAGAAACCAAAAGGATTTTAAGCACATGGGATGGATTCTCATGTATGCAAGTTGAAAAGAGCACTGTATGGACTCAAGTAGGCTCCTAGGGCATGGTATTCACATATTGAAAGTTACTTATAGAGCGTGGGATTCATCAAGAGTGAGGTGGATCTAACCTATACTATGTTCAGGTGAAGGGTGAACTTCTCATATTGGTGTTATATGTTGATGACCTATTTCTCACAAGGTCAGAGGAGCTCATAGCACATTACAAGTAGGATCTTGTAGGAGAGTTTGAGATGAAGGACTTGGGGTTGATGCACTACTTTCTAGGATTAGAGTTGTGGTAGAAAGAGGGGGAGATATTCCTTGGACAAGGGAAGTACTTAATTGATATCTTGAAGTGATTTAGGATGGAGAACTATAAGCCTATGCCAACACCACTTGTGACCAATTGGAAGAAGATTGATGCTTCCATATTAGAGGTAGTGGACTCGACTTTATACAAACAATTGATAGGCTCTCTTATGTATCTAGTCAACACCAAGCCAGACATTTTTTTTGCAATGAGCTCACTCAATCAATTTATGGTGGAACCTAAATGTATGCACTAGATAGTTGTGAAGTATGTTTTGAGATATCTCTGAGGCACAGTTGATTATGGGTTGAAGTATATTCAGTAGGATAGAGTGAAGGTCGAGGGGTTTACTGATGTAGATTGGGCAGGTAGTACAACTAATCGGAAGAGCACTTCAGGGTGCAATTTTAGTTTGGGATCAGGAGTAGTCTCTTGGTACAGCATGAAACAAAATTCAGTTGCGCTGAGTTCTGTAGAGGCCGAGTATATGGAAGCCAGTATGGCTACATGTGAGGCTATCTGGCTTTAGAAACTTCCAGCTGGGCTCTTTGATCAGGAGTTGGATTCTACAGTCATTTACTATGATAATCAGAGTTATATCAAACTCTTTGAGAATCCAGTGTTTCATGAAAAGTCAAAGCACATTGAGATCAATTACCACTTCATCAGATATTGTGTGGAGAAGGGGATAGTGAAGCTCCATTACATTCCTACGGATGAACAAATAGCAGATATCCTAATGAAGGCCTTGATGAAGAGTAAGTTTGGATACTTTGGGGACAAGTTGGGTGTTGTAAAGAACACTTTCCTCACTAAGAGGGAGTGTTGATTTTTGTAGCTCAAAAGGTGGGATGTGGAGTTTTTTTAAAGCAACTTGAGTTGGATATGCTTTAAAACAATTCGAGTTGGATTTTCAGCAACATCAAGATTTTTATTCTTTAATAGAATGTTTCTGGTTTGTGAGGTTGAGATAAGACCGAGAGTGATTTTATGTGATTTCAAGCCAAAGAATGCAAGGAAAGTTTCTTTTCTTGCACGCTAAGTAAAGCAGTTGGGCTATATATATGTAAGATTGTTGTAGCAAACTTGTATTGTATTTTCGAAAGAAAAGTTTATTGTTAGGCTAAATAGAAGATCCAACATTTGCAAGTTTTTCCCCATTTTGGGGTTTCCTAGGTATATCTGTGTTATTATCTTTTTGTGATTGGCTTCTTGTTATTTTTGCTTCCACTGTTATTAGCTATTATTTAACCCGTTGTATTAATTGTTATAAATAAGATATTTGATTATATTCTATGAATTTATTGTGCAATTAATCTGTAGCTGGCTTATAAGAAATTAATAGGTCTTGCCTTAGGTTTCACTGTTGTATGTTTCTTTGTAAATTTATGCTCTTCATGGTTAGTTTTATTTAAAATTGTTTCTCTTGATTGGAAAAATTCATTTAGGGTTTTTTAATTCTGTGTACATGCTTGAGGGACTATATGGGTGTTTCTCAATTGATTTTATTTAGTTTTTATTATTTTCTTTTTAAATTTTTGTCATTTCATGGGAAAACTATTTTGTTATAGGATTTTTTTTATCTGTAATAATGTTTGTTTGCTTATGATTTTTGTTGCTTTTTGTTTCTATATTTCTTTATTGTTTTTTTTGGAAACAAGTAACACTGAGGGGGGGGGTGAATCAGTGTTATGCAAAAAATAACTTTATTATTCTGATCTTTAATCCACTTAGAACATTCAACCAAAAGTAATAGACAAAAATAGAAAGAAAACAACCACAACACCATAACACAAGGATTTTTACATGCAAACCCTATTAGGGGAAAAACCACGGTGGATGGCCAATCCACAATAAGTTCTGAGTATACCCAAAAGAAAGATTACAAAATGGGAATGCACTTGCATTTAGGCACACTGCCTAGAGCTCACTGCTCAAAATAAGAAGGCTCACTGCCTTATAGAGATTTGGATTAAATCCAAGATAATGAACTAAAAGATTAGCATCTACAATTACTTGTTTACAGTTCTAGTTAGGCTCTGATGATGATATTTTTTCCTTTTGACTAATACTAAACCCTTGCTCTGCTCTACTTCGCACCACAAAATCTTCATGCGCAAGTGAAACTATGCATAAAATCACTCTGGCACTCTTCAGATATTCTCAACACACACCCACATACCTTCTTCACATACTAAAATGATACAATCAATCATCTATATATATCTGCAACTAAGAATTTAATCGCTACAAGTTGGCTTCAATAATTTAACTTAAAAATGTTTACAACTGTCGGCTCAAATCATGAACAAAATTCAATGTGCATCCACAATGATCGGCTACAACTTAGCTTGGACCCAAAACATAATGATCAACTACAAAAATATTCAAATAAACATTCCTCAAATATCTGCAATACATTTTATCAACTGAGTTGGACCCAAAAAATGATAAACAAAAAATTACCAACTGGATCTTCAAGCTTACACAAGGCTTGGTACGAGGCACTGAGATTTATGGATAACATAAGAAATATACTAATAGATCTCCCATGAGATCCACACCTCAAAATAACAACTAGAAATCTGCACAAGAGTTGATGAACTGAAAACTGCCGAATACTTTGTTCATCATGACTTTCCTCAATCTATCTATCGGTAGGAGAAAATAGTGTCATGCAGATCTAATTACCGACTAGGGTTTCCATCAATGAAAACACCAAAGCATAACTGCAATGTCTCTTGCCAACAATCTCCCCCTTTTGCATTGATGGCAACACTTAGTGAGAAATGACTAAGTGTCAGAGAAAAACCTACATGAATTACACTACCACTTCAAAACTCCAAAAAGAAACTTCAATTGGCTTAGAAAAGAAACTCCCCCTATGATGACTATACATTTTTCACTATACACTTATCCCCCTTTAACATCAATGGAAAAAACTAGGAAAACCGAAACAAAAGTTCAAAACTGTACAAGCAAGAACTTGTAACTTACAAAAGTTTGAAAATATCTTCAAAATATTGCTTCATCACTCTTAAATTATCATCGCAAACCTTTTTGAGACTTTCCATAACTGTTATGTGACCACACATCAAGTAAGACTGAGCTTCTACAAATTCTAGGTTCACTGGGTCACTAACTACCACAACTTTCACTTCATTCAAAGCACTCACCATTATCTCAATCTTCAAACAAATTAGTCCTCTAAGTTCACTGACTCTCCCAATAATCTTGTCAAATTCATTCTTCATGCTTCTTACTTTTTCAAGTAGAGATACTACTTGACCTTCTTGTTGAGCAACATCATAGGCTAATGGATCAAAAGTATTAGAAATGATAGCCAATTGATTTTCAAGCTCCTCCGAATTTTTCTCATTACCTTCAATAAACTTGGACAGAACCAAACATGCCTTATAGGCCTTTCTAGCTTCAGAAATGGAATCTTGAATGTTCTTCATGCAAGTGGCTAATAGATTCTTATCCTTTGCAATCAGTTCCTTTAACCAACTAAGTCTCTTATCATTAAAATCTTTTTTCATTTTATCCTCAACAAATTTCTCAAGAGAATCGAATTGAGTACTTACAACATTTATGAGCTTCTTTAGCTCATCAAAAGAGGAACCAGATAGATCCATGACATGAGTAGGCATTAATTTCTGCAAGACTCCAGATGCAAGACTTAATAATTCACTATCCTTTATGTGAGACTTCAGAATCTTCTCATTGGCCTTAGCTTGAGCAATTGATACGACCTTCATCATCTAAATTGGGGACAAATCAGATAGATTGATTGAGCTTTCATCCAATTCAGGATCAAAAACTTCTTGTTGCTCCACCAAAGATTTCTTCACTGCCTTGGCAGTGTCTGTTGCCTCCACTCTGATTTCCTTGACTTGAAATTTTACTACTTCAACATTGGGTTCTTTGGAGACTAATTCTGGATTTCCTTCAGTTACTTTAACTTCTTCATTCTGCATCTCCTTCTCCTCAACTATCACAACCTTAGGAAATTTAGTTTCCATAGGTGTCTGTATTTTCTACATTAGGAGGGATCTGAAAATCCTCAGCATCTGCATTCACTTCCTCATACTCTGAAACATTTTCAGCATTCACTTCTTCAACATTTATCTTGTTCTTTGACATAAACTCTTCCAAAATTTTCTTGGTGTCACTAACAACAGCATTAGTTTCACCAACCATGAGTTTATTCACCCTTGAATTTCTCTTAAATTCCTTTTTAACTTTTCCAAGGAGTGAATTCATCTCCTCAATTGACATTTCAAGACACAAATCAACAAGAATTCTCTTCCTCAGTTTCTCTTCTTCTGTTCTAGCACTTAACCTTCTTGACTCCAAAATATTATACAATTTTTTTTGTCAATCCAGACATAATCTCAACAAGAACCTTATTGAAAATGTTCATGTGCTTTACTGTGACTTCTTCAAGAACTCTTAGACCAGATTCATCAAAAGTCTCATACAATTCATAGAGGGGCTTAAGATTACCATCCTTGACAATTGCATTCTCAACTTCCTATATGACATACTAGGTTTTTCAGCTTTCACCTTCTTTTCCTTTTCTTCTTTTCTAGAAGATTTGCTCTTGTCTAGCTTTATAACCTAAGTTATGGTAGCCTTCACTTCTCTCAAAACTTCTTTTGATTATGTTTCCTCATCTTCTGAAATAGGTTCATATGTTCTTGAGCTTTTATTCTTCTTCCTCTTACCAGAAGGCTTGTCATGAGCTGGCTTGGCTACTGGTGAACTCTTGGTAGATCTAGTGCGGGCAGAAGATGTTCCCAAACTAGCTGGCTCTTCCTCTTTTGCTACTTCAACCTCTTCTCTCTTCCTGCTTGCTTCTTTCAATTTATCTATCGGTATGCCATTATTCTCTGCAAGATTTTCTACCTCTTTCCTTACTCTCCTGGTTATCACTGGCTTTTTCAGTTCCCCATGAACTTGCATACTTTTCTCTGCATAGGTCCCAAACCTTTCTTATCCCTAATCCAAAGGTGAACTCAACAAATGTTTTGCATACATCTTTAGGATGTTCAACTCTACTTCGTAAGCCATAGGCATGATCCATATTGTTCTAGGATCAGTAGCTTTCATATGACATTGGTCAATGTCCACCATGAAGCATATAGTGTCCTTGTATTGCTCCACAATTGAAGTGGGAATTCTTTCCCTGACATGCATCATATCCTAGAAATTTTTGAAGTACCCCTAGAGGGTAGTATTTCTCACCTGAAGATCACCAAAACCAAACAACATGTTCCTTATCTGAATAGGTACAAGTTCATTATTCTTCCAATGAACTCTTCCAATACCTGGAACCTCATCCAAGAAATAGAAAAAGAAACATACTAGAAGATTACCAAATTTGAATGTGTTCTTATCTTTCTTGATTTTGCTCAGATTTTTCGTCAACTAAATTTTGAGTAGCTCGCACAAATCATAGTTTTCATTTTTCTTTACCATTTAAAAGGCTACATAGATGGTTGTACCAGATACAAAATTATCCCAACTAGAGTGGTACATATCTTGTAACCAATAGCCATTGATGCAAATTTTACATCTACTTCAGCAATGTCTTCTATTGTCATTTCCCTTCTATCCCATTTTGTACCTGTTGCTTCTACAACCTTTTCATTCTTCACAGATTTCAAGAATGGAAGTCTACCGGTGGAATTCAGACCTGTGACTGCACATATAACATCTTTTTTGATCTTGAAAGGTATTCTTAGCCACATGAATTTGTCATGAACATGGCTCAAAATGTATCTAACCCATTCACTCTCCTCAAATATGGGAAATTTTGCAAACTGTGTGAACTTCTTGTCTTCTAGGGTTTGGTATTCCGGTTTGACAGTGAAGTCTACTCCAAGTATATGGCTTGAATACAAATTCATTATTTGAGAGGTGCCTAACTCTTCAATGTTAGCATGAACATAATCCCTAATATCCTCAGTGTGCAAAACTCTAAATGACACAAATGAAAACGCACCGGGAGGCTCAATCTCAATAGACTTATAAGGGTGCCATTTAAAATTAGGATGAGTTTGATCCTTGACTTCGACTACCAGAGGAGTGGACATTCTTTCAAATTCACAAATTTATTGGTTTTTTGATAAATACCTTTTTCGTCGGATTGAGGTTTGATCGTAGATTCTTCTTCGCACTTTGAATCTCCCCACAATTCAGTAAATTTCACTCCAAGGCTCTTCAAATTGCTTTACTTCAAAATACAAAGTGACAAATGAAGGATAGGAGTGGATTTTTATCATTAACACAACTAACCCTTTTGACGCAATAAATGCCTTTACCCTAATACATCTTGTTACTCTATTTCATGCACAAAGATAGATAAAATTTCTGCCGATCTTTTGTACTGCATAATACCTTCTCAAATCGGTTGAACAACAACTGAAAATCATTGATCTACCTACTAGACTGGTCCACATTCCAGTATCAACTTCCTATAGGGGGTTAAAATATTTTCCTGATAGCTCCCCCTAGGCCAAAGGCCTACTACTAATTCTCGGAGGAATTACCAAAAGAAGATTCTGGTGCAGGGACATTTTCTTCAATAGAGGGTTCCTTCTTCACCCATTTCTTTTGCATCTACCTTTTGATCACATCTATAGTAATTTTACCTTTTCCTTTGACATCCTATTGTCTGTTTTGATTTACTGGACCTCTTCTGCTTCAACATAATCTAGCAGTATGGCCAAATTTGTTGTAGTTGTAACACACAACATTTCTTTGTTTAGACCAACTGTTCCACTGATTTTTCCTTGTCCTGCATTGATTAGCAATATGCCCAAGTCTATTGCATGCATAACATCTTATATCTCTATGAAAGTTATGCACTAAATTTTTGCATTCATTGGACTTATGACCATACTTGTTACAATTGAAGCACTGACCTGAGAATGATGGTCCACTTTGATTCATTATGCTTCTACACTAAGAAGCCATATATTGAAACCTATTGCAGGTAAAATAGTAACCATTGAATTTCTGAGCATTCGGTTGTCTTACCAGATTCCTTCTAGCTCCATTCATCTGATTTCCTTTCTGAAATCTTCCTTGTCTGGAATTACTTTGTCTAGAGTTCCTTTGACCAAAGTTCCTTTGTCCAAATCCAAAAGTTTCACCTTCCTCATAGCCAAGACCTCGCTTGTCACCATCACTCCTTTGACCTTTAATCAGTTCATCAAGCTTGGTTGAGCTTTCTTTGAATTTCTCCTTGTACTCATTTGCAGTAGTAAGATCATTTATGAGATCATCAAGTTGTTTTTCAAGCATTTCCTCATTGTTTTTAGATTGTTCCAATTCATTGTCCAATTGGCTGCATTGTTTAGATTTTTCTTTTAAGGATTGAGCAAGCTTTTCTTCATTCTTCTTTCTATCTTCAATCTCCTTAGTCATCCTCATCATGATAGATTCCATCTCATGCTTCAAGACAACATTTTCTCTGGAGAACTTTTCACATTATTTTATTTTCACCTTCAAGGCATGACTTAGTTGTTCATCTTCCATGCTTCTATTCTTCTGCTTAAGCTGATCACATAGTTCTTTTCTTTTCTCCCTTGATTAATTGATATTGTCTTTCAATGACTAGATGTTTTTTTTTCATTCTCAAGATTTTCTTGCAATTCCTGGTTCTTAGAATTTCACTATTCAAGATCATCCAAGGCAACCATAATTTGTTGTTGAAGACTGCTTGTATCCATTGAAAACACTTTCCAAGATCTCCCCAAGTTGTTAGACTTCTTTCAAGGAACTAGCTCTGGGGGGTGAATCAGTGTTCTACAAAAAATAACTTTATTATTTTGTTCTTTAATCCACTTAGAACATTCAACCAAAATTAAGATGCATAAACATAAAGAAAACAACCCCAACACCATAACACAAGGATTTTTATATGGAAACTAGGCTGTTAGTGGAAAAACCACGATGGATGGCCAATCCACAATAAGTTCTGAGTATACCCAAAAGAAAGATTACAAAATGGGAATGCACTTGCATTCAGGCACACTGCCTAGAGCTCACTGCTTAAAACAAGAAGGATCACTGCCTTACAGAGATTTGGATTAAATCCAAGATAATGAACTAAAAGATTAGCATCTACAAATTATTTATTATAATTCCAGTTAGGCTTCGATGACGATCTTCTATCCTTCTGAATGATAGTGAGCTCTTGCTCTGCTCTGCTCTGATTCACACCACAAAATCTTTATGTGCAAGTGAAACTATGCATAAAATCGCCCTAACACTCTTTAGATATTCACAACACACACCAACATACCTTCTTCACATATACCAAAATGATATAATCAATCATCTCTATATATTAGTGACTAAGAATTTAATCGCTACAAGTCGACTTCAATAAAACTTAAAAATGTTTACAACTGTTGGCTCAAATCATGAACAAAATTCAATGCGCATCCACAACAGTCAACTACAACTTAGCTTGGACCCAAAATATAATGATCAACCACAAAAATATTTGAATAAACATTCCTCAAATATCCACAATACATTTTATCAATTAAGTTGGCCCCAAAATATTGATAAACATAAAATTACCAACTGGATCTTCAAGCTTACACAAGGGTTAGTATGAGGCACTAAGATTTTGGGATAAAATAAGAAATATACTGATAGACCTCCCATGAGATCCACATCTCAAAATAACAACTGGAAATCTGCACAAGAGTTGATGAACTCAAAACTGCCAGATACTCTATTCATCCTAACTATCCTCAATCTGCCTGCCGGTAGGAGCAAATAGTGTCATAACTACAACACCAAAGTATAACTATAGTGTCTCTTGCCAACAATTTTAATCAACCTTTAAATTTTAAATTTTATGTCACACGGTGCAAACATATGCTACATTGAGTCTTATGAGGGGCAAGCATAGGCTGGCCTAAAACCAATAAGAATTAAGACTATGTACTGGAGTAAACTATGTATAACTCATCTTGGTGCATGCCTATAACATCTACATGCATTTATACATCTAGAAGATGTGGCATAGAATTGGATAAATAAATTTTTCTAGTTTAGCCATCTTTTTCAATGGTCTGGGCTTTGGTCAAAGTGCTTGAAAAAAATGGGAAGATCCTAAAAAGAGGATCACCCTTCTCTGTTGTTTCACATTTGGCACCTTCTAATGAGTAAAACCCTTCCTCATTCATATTCAAGCATTTCAAGCATATACAAGAAGAAAATATTTAGCACATCTTGCATGAACGGAGAGAATACATTAATGTCAATCACTTAATGAAATTTAAGTCTTTTCAATGCATATCATACAATGCATGTCATTTCATTTATCATGCGTAGCAACATACATGCCACTCTTCACAACTTGTAAGATAAAATTCAGTCATGATCCTTATTCAAGGTCGGTACATTCTCCATAATTTACTTCCTCAAACATTCTATTGTTATTTATGGTGAACTTGATACGTTATAAGACTTAACATGATTTAGGACCAACAATGTCAAGCATTTGGAATAGTCACCAAAAAATAAAAAATAAACCCAAGAAAGAAGAATCATCAATCTCAACACCAAGTGAGGAAATGTCAACAATTCCAACAATAAATAAAGTATGACGAAGGGTCACAAAATTGATCATCAAGGAGTTGGTGACTAATCCAATCATAAGAAAAACTAAAGTGCAAAGGTTGGTCCTTACAATGCAAGAAAATTTTTCAGCAATGAAATCAAATAAATCATCAATTTGAAACACTTTGCATAACTATGTGTCCACAATAATCACACAATGGGAGGAAATGGCTACATGACACCTTTCATCCAAGGTGCGCTAGAGAACATACCCAATCACATTCACAAATCAAGTCATTCCTAGTTGCACATTCATGCTATGATTTCATTGCGATTGTAATCATAGTATGAGCTAAATACACCAGATCCATACAAATTTAAGCAATATTTAGCTAAACTACAATCCCAATGAGATGTTTGAAAATAATTAAAACGAAGAATCCATTAAACAAAACGATGAAGAAATGAATAATGAAAAAATATTTAAATGCTTCAAACCTCGTCCCAATGGGGGATTGGTGCCGTATTGATATGGAATGACGACCCTTTCCCAATCCCTTTGAAAAACATGATTTTTTTGATAGATTGATGATGAAAATAAGATAAAATGGATGCAAGATTGAACCACAATGGATGAAAAATGCTTCAAAGGAATGCTAATGGATGAAAGTGTGAATGCATTTCAATAGCATAAATTTGCTCAAATGATTGTGGATCCATTTCTCTCCAAAATGTGAGGTATTTATAGGAGAAAATGATGAATCAAGGGTTGAGATCAAATTGATCAATCAATGGTTAGTATGCCATAAGAGGTGAAGGCATGGATCAAGGATTCTCATCAATGGATGAGAATGCAAGATCACATGGATCAAGGGGTCAATCAATGGCTCACAATGATTCAAGCAAACACACTTTCAAAGTTGTTAGAGAGTTTCTTAGGAAAGAATATTCCCTTTTTGAACTCAAATAGGAGAATATTCCCATGCAAGTGGATGTGTGAGTGAAAATAGGAATTATTTAATTTAAACAAATTTTCAATTATGCAAGTTGAGGGGAAATTAGGATGCTCATTAAATAATTTATTTATTTGATGAAAAGGGGATGCAAATGCCATTTAATTAAATGATTTAGATTATTCAATTAAATGAGAGGAGATAAGAGGTGTTTAATTTAAATAATTTGGATTATTCAATTCAATTAGATGAAATGCTAGTGTGAAAAAGGGGGGAAATTAACCTAATAAAATTAATTAAATTAATAGTTAAAAATGATGTACATTTAATTAAATAACTAGGCCTATTGAATTAAACAGTTGAGAAAGAGATAAATTTTAGGATGAAACAATGTTAGTAATCAGACTCAAGTGTGTAATATCATTTAGGACAATTTTAAGTGTCTATTGAACAATATAAAAAATGGTGGATGCTTTATGGCCTAGGTCATAGAACACCAATATTCTCAAATTTCCATTCAAATATGCCCTAGGATCCCAAATTGGATTGACTATCAACACAAAGGTGAGTCAATTCTCAACAAGGAAGACTTAGGAGGGGGTTGTTTAAGGTTTGAGGGGTTCACCACCAAGCAAAAGCTTGGAAAAGACAACTTAACATTCAGCTCACAAAGCCTAGTAATGCAAGTCAAATGGGTAGTGCAAATGATGAAATTAAGCAACAATAAGTTAGGGTATGTGTACCTGGAAAGTCTAGAAATGTGATGAGGATTCTGGAAATGCAAAAATACTTTCAAAATATGTCAAGGGGGACTAAGACACCCTTACTACATTTTCTTAGTCCCGTTACTATTTTTTGAGGGAAATGCAGAATCTTCAGATGTCGAAATAGGATCTGGAAGAATCTCTACAAAATACCACTTGGAGGACTAAGACACCCTTACTATTGTCTTAGTCCCGATCTGAACTTCTGAAATCTTTGAATGTGATCCCAAGGCTCAATGTCTACACTTCCTTCTTCTTAGATCTTAGGTCCTGAAACTTCCAGATCTAGCTTGTAGGTGAGTTTTCGTGAAGATGACAACTTTGCAATATAAATAAGACATGGTGTTGTTCACAATAGGGGGCAGTAGGCTATCTACACCATACTGATTGGAACGCTTTTTTTTTTTATGTGTTTCCAAAAAGATCATTGCTATATATATATTTATATAATCAAATTTAGGTCAACAGATTCTTAAGTGTCAAATTGTTCATACTAAATATTAATGCTATTGCTGCTATGGAATATAATGCGTTGGAACTAGACCAATACTTCCAACTAAGATAGTGGAAAACTATTTCATTGAATACATATTACACTTTTATTTTATGAATGTTACTTTATTATCCCCAATGAGATATCCTTGAAAAGAATGGATCAGGGTTCATATTTAAAAGAAATGGATTTCTCTTGAACTATTTTCAACGGAGGAAAAAGTGTTTAGTTCATTTCTTTAAAAAAAAGACTTTTAAGTGTGTAAATGTAAAAGATAGCCGCTTCCATATGTTATACAGATATTAGCCTTCCTTAAGTTATATAAAAGGGACTGAAACTAAATTTATATCAACATAAATTGGGCACCTCAGAGAAGTATTGGAGAGCCAACCCACTTTCTAAGTTTAGTTTTCAAACACTTATTTAAATTATTAGCTACAAAAGCAATATAACATATACACATAAACTATGAAAGCATTAGTCAACATGTCGATTTATATGGACTATGGTAGCAAGGGGATGGCGTGGGTGGTTCACAACTAAATAATTTTATGTTAGATGCAATAACACTACCTACCAAACACCCAAAAAGTGCATTACCTTGGCTCAAATTTTAGGAAACCTACCTATACTTGCGTGGAGGATTGTGATTGTCTTGACTTGAGCTCAAAGAATTTGACAACTCTGGAAGCCTATATGGTTGTATCTACTTCCAGACGTCCTTGCTAAGGCATGGGAGTGAAACCTAATGATGTTTATTTAACAATTATGCCCACCTTCCCACATGAAGGCATCACCTATTGTAAGACTTCTACAAAGCAACTCGTCAAGGTTGGGTTTCGCATTCATGATATGGATAGAATTTACATCTATGGTCAGAAATTGCAGGTATGGCATATAGGTTGACTGAGTGATTAGATTTATGACTCGCAACAACAAGTTGAGCATGAAATTAAAGAGAAGATTGAATAAGCCTATCATACAGTGGTCTGAGGAAGATGGTGTTCACTACCAGCCATTGAGAATTAATGGCACACCCACTGACTATTGACACCTTCCCATTTTGCATGTCTTGTTCCTATGCTTTATTTTCAAATGCTTTAGTTTAGAGTTGTTCATTCTCTATAGACATCTCTTTGTAAATCATGAGCTTACTGCTGAACAAGGAATGACCCTATATTTGATTGACTGAATTTTCCTACTTGCCAGGGTATAATTGAAATGATAGAAATGGCACGACAACAGGATGAGACCATGAGTTTGCACAAGAGGGATGCTTTTTCTCTGTCATAAAGGGATTACTTAATCCTCATGTATTTGTTATGCTAAGACTTTAATCCATTTCAGCTCAAGATTAATTGATTGTGGAATATACTCTTGAGAAGTTTTGACATTTTATAGGGATCATACCTGCAATGTTATTGAAACCTCTTATGCGAAGGTTTTGTTTGTTTACTTCTTTTTTTATCACCAAATGGGAGATGTTGTAATACTCTATGATATTGTTTTATTTTAATATAATTTCACATTGGGAAAATGAAGTTTCTTTGCAGTCGAATGTGTGTGCAGGTGTTTGTGATCTACTAGAAAATGCAAAACAATTTAGAAATACAAAATAAAACAAACACAAGACTACCTCACAATTAGCCTAGTTGGATTCAAAACAAAATAAGATAACAAAAAATAGATTTACCTTGTCTTGAATCGATCCTTTGGTTGGCCCTTGATGGTTGATTTTGTGTGCTCCCTTTTATGGCAAGATGCTAAAGTGGATTCGAAATGATGAGGGTTTGATGAGAATTCAAATGGAGGATGTGGGTAGTTGAGAAGGTGAATACAATGGATAGGATAAAAGCTTGAATATGCAATAATGGTGGATGAAGGTAGATGCAAGAGCTTGATAGTTGGAGAGATAAAGTTCTTGATAGCTTGTTGAATGAGAATGTGTTGAATGCATAATGAAAAAAATGAGAATGAAAGAAAACTCTTTCATTTTATGGAGACAAGCCCTAAAAAGAATGGACGGTTGATATTTTGCCACCATGGGCAAGATGTAGGGCTTTGGTGAGTTGAGAACTCACAAGCCCTCACATCTTGACATGTGGAGGATGAAATGTCCAAAGGATATGATGAGATGGAAGGAGGGTACATGATCTGGAGGAAGGACATGTACTTTGAAAATACATTGGAAGATGAGAAGATTCCTTGCAGGAATAAAAAGTGAATTTAAAATTCACATGATTGGGGAATCTTGTGGATAAGACAAGGTGCCTAAAAAGTTAAGCACTTGTCACATGTGACTTGATGTGACAAGTCAAAGATTCCATGGGGAAGAGTTCACATGTGACTTGATGTGACAAGTCAAAGATTACATGGGGAAGAGTCCACATGTGACTTGATGTGACAAGTCAAAGATCACATGGGGAAGAGAAAAAATAAATTAATATTCCTTGGAAGGATAAAAGGAATTAAAAATTTCTTGGGAGGTTGATTAGGCTAGTTAATGAAGGATTAAAAGAGGGTTAGGTGGCTAAGAGAGATTAGGGACCAACTTGCAAAAGTTGGAGGATGTGACACATCCTAATCAAAGATTAGACATGTGCACATTTCTAATGATGAGATTAGGAAGTTGGTTAAGATTAAGAAAAAGATGTGACATGTGAGGAATTAAAGGGTATGTGCAGGATCATCATGGAAAAAATAGGCCCTTAAGTGGCAAAAAATTCAGAAAAATCAAAGTTAGACAACTTAACATAAAAATTTGAATAAGTTATCTATATTATTTAAAAAATATGTAAGAATAGAATTTTTAGAAAATTGAATGTAGTTTCTAAACTACTAGGTTTTTTTAAATCTATTTTGTGAAAATTTGAAATTTCAATGTAGATCTTAAATTTGGGAAAAATAAGAAGTAGGTGTCTATCGACCACCCTAAGCACAATAAAATGATAATATTTTTTATAAGATTTTAGATATAAGTAGAGGACTCATGGGATGTGTTGCATATTTTTTTGTAATTTTTTTCCAAGTAAATAATTAATTATGAATTTTTTATTACAAATTTTAAAAAATATAAAAACTCGTATGTCTGACCTCCTTAACTTGGTGAAAACTTCATGAAATTCATTTTTTTTTTAATCCTATAGTACGCGAAGTATAGAATGTGACACATATTTTGGATTGAAAAAATGTGATACCATTTGAAAGCTATAGATGTTTTTCAATCAACCTATGAATCGTGACTTTAGTCGTAATTCAAATAGAAAATGAATAATAATAATTTATTAAATTCAAAGTAAAGCATAATTTATATTGGTGGAAAGCTAAGAATATCCTTTAAAAACCCTTTTCATCTCATCAATTTTGGGATAAAAAAAAAGTCGTCAACCACATACCCTACACATACCCATCATATCACCACTTTTTGGCCCATCATGATCCTACACATACCCTAAATAAATGTCATATTTATTTAATTCATTTGATGAAAGGGGTAAGGTAGTTAATTATTAATTGAATACCTTAGGAGTTTAGAAGAATTTAAGGATATTAATTAAATAATAGTAATATTACTTAATTAATGCAAATAACGGGATGCTTAGATGAAAGGGGATAAATTTGGATAAATTAAGTGTCCAAATTTAGGTGTCTACATTTTGCCCCTCTTTGAGTTGGTGTTACAAAGTAGCATCATTTCAAAGAATATTAAATCATAGAACCTGGAAGAAGATGGTTAGATTGGGAAAGATGCCCCATACATTCAAAGGAGTGACTAGGAAGAAAGATGATGGGAGGGAAGATGAAGGTTAGGGATGAAGGATGCCCCCTCAAGAGGACATGCAGGTTCAAGAGAACATGAGTGTGCTCTCGAAATGGATGAGATGATGCGAGAGGTATATGAGAAAGAGGATACAAAGTGATGGATGAGAGAGGATGATAAGCGATAGGAGATTGAGAAGAACAACTGGATTTAAGGATGAATGTGATGTTGCCCCAGTCAAGCTACAAGCTGAAATGGGTTGATGATAGATAGAGTGTTGTTGATGAGGGAATGAGATATCCCAAAACAACACGAGGATAGGGAAAGATATATATCCTGATGATGATGAAAGTGTGGTTGATGAGGGAAGGTGACATCCCAAATAACACAAAGATAGGGAAGGATACATCCGAATAAAAAGGGTTGTTGATGAGGGAAGGATACATCCCGAAACAACACCAAAGGATAGGGAAAGATACATCCCGAGGATGAGGAAAATGATGAGGATGAGTGGGTGGGGGGGATTTTGATAGATGAGAGGATGGGGGATACATGCACGACAATGGAAGGGAAACTGAGATGCAATACTAATGCAATTTTTGATCTTTGGAGCATTGATTTTTGCTATAGTAGAAGAAACGATACATCAAGGTATAAAAGACCAAGGCAGATTAGTGTCTAATGCATGAAACACACAACAAACAAGAAGGCTATCCCAACACCCCAATGTCATGATGACCTTGGTTAGGCTAGATATTGGGATAACCACAAGCACACAAGGATGCCCTAGCATAACACAAGACCTCAAGGATCTTGGTGGGTACTATGTGAGACAACCGAGAAGACAAAAAAAAGCAAAAAGATCAAGATACGCCCCTATGTTTACTAGTCAAAGCACACCATGATATGATGGATCAAGGTGACCGTAACAAGTGATGATAGGGAGCTCAAATGATAAACAAAAGTCAAAAGCATCAAAAGATCACAATCAATTTCAAACGTCCTTTGCCATAGGATCAAGGGGATGGATGGGGTTGATGAGGTCTGTTGGGAAGGATGCATCCTGTTGAGACCAAAGATGGATACTAAACTAAAAGATCGATATGACATGGGATACTCAAAGTTGATTGGATTTGCTGATACAAGTGGATTTTGTTTGTGAAGAACTAGGTAGATAAGGGCATAGCTTGATGACACGACACAAGAGACAAGGCACAAGATAGAAGACAGACACGCCCTAAAGACCTAAGGGCTTGGGGCCCGATCAAAGATTAGCCTTGCCTACGTGAAAGCACAGAGCCCTCGTAGTTCGATAAAGCGGAAAGAGGATAATGAAGACATTGATGGATGACCAAGACAGGATGGACAAAAGTAGAAAGACTGATGATAGATGATAAAGGAACAAAACCAATGATAGACGATAAAGGAAACCCCAGGGGCGGATCAAATGATTGACCTTGCCTACGTGAAAGCATAGGGGCAATGTAGTTCAAAAAAATGCCAAAGACAACTGATGGATAAAGGATGATGAGATAAACCTAGATAAGGGGATAAAATGATAGGACCAACACGATGGGACAAGATAGACCTAGTGGATAAGATAGGATGATGGTAGTTACACAAAGCTTAGGGATGGAATAGTTATCCAAATCATCAAAAGATGAATTGGGAGAATGATACAGTGGAGAGTTGAATGATGAGAAGTGATAGGAGATTGGAAAGATGTGCAAAGGAAGCAGGAGTGACAATGATGAGATAGATGACATTGGATTGCGTGGGGAGTAGCCTATATCTAGATACCAATGACAAGGGATTATAAGATGGGATGAGGATAAGGAGATAAGGATAGGGAGATGAAAAGGATTGCTATGATGAATGGATAGGGGGATAAGGATAGGGAGGCAAAAAAGGATTGTTTGGATGGATTGGATAGAGGGATAAGGATTTGGATGAGGAAAAGGTTATTAGCTAGATAAATGGATAGATAATAATTTAGGTGATGGAAAGGATTTCTTTGATGGATGGATAAAGGGATAAGGATGGGGAGATGGAAGGGATTGTTTGCTAGATGAAGGATGTCTCCAAGGACTATGTCACAAAGGAGGATAGATTCCCCCACTCTAAATATGTCATGTATAATGAGGCATGAGGGATGGAAGGTAGAAGGATAGGCTAATAAAGGAATGAGATGGATATAGATAGGATGCATAGATAAGGAAGGGAGATTAATGGTAGCATGACAGGTGGACAAGGAAGGTAGACGAATGCAAATAACGATGATGAGAGTGTGTGGATGAGGGGAATGCATGCCAAGAGGTGTCCAAAGCATGTTTGTATGTTTTCCCCTATCTAGATCAAGATCACAAGGAGGATGGAGGGATTGGGACAAATGGGATATGATAAGCAGGATGTGTAAGATCGGTTGGATGGAGGAGATGGGTAAAGGGGGATGAATTTGATGGATGAAGGGGATTGAGTTGTCCCCAAGTGCGGAAGTAAGTTGGATGGGGGATTTGCACATGACGCATGTTTACCAGGTTTTCATCATGGTACTTTATCCAAGGTGCCTATTTACCAAGTTTTCACCATTGGATGAATTATTTCTCTTTACTCTTTTTATTTTGTTTTTGACTTTTCTGATATTTTGACTTTTATTTTTTCACTTTTCTAATTTTGCTGATTTTTTTGGATTTTTTGACTTTTGCAGATTTTTGGATAGCAGGGGGATGAAAATGGATAAGGATAGGGATGTGGATAAGTGGATTTAGAAGACATGCGATAAGGAGATGGATGAAAGACTCAAGCATCAAGTTCCATACAAGGTATTAAGAGCCCATGTTCGAAGCGACTGTTGGATGTTGATACAACCTTATTCGGATAAATGGATTATGCAAGAGGATGAATTAGAGTGATTTGATGGGGAATATATGTGGGATAATAGATGGGATGCTAGAAAGGGTATGGATAGAATGATGGGGTAGGTGTGTGATGGGGTGTTGAGTTAAGGACCAACATTGGCAGATGCGGTGGTGTATGTAAAAGGATAGGAGGATTAATGGATTGAGAATGTGGGGATAATGGAGGAGATGGGATAGTGAATTTTGGGACATAAGGACCCAAAATAGATTTAGGAGATGGAGGATGCATATGATTGGATAACTGATTAGCAACTTTGGATGTTGTTATGGATACTTCATTTGAAGGCATGACATCTTTTTTCTTTGGGATCCACATGGTTTTGATTTTTTCTTTGGTGGGCCTTTGTGGCTGATGGGTTTGATTTTGATTTTGGATTTTATTCTTCTTTTTGTCAACATGTCTTTTAGAGGGGACATGAGGAGCTATAGATTCATGTGGATGTTTAGATTTATGCATTTTTATTTTAGCATCCAAAGTGCTTTTAGTAGCAATGGGATGGGTGCGAGGAGATGGATGATTGAATGGAGAGATGGAAGTAGGATTATGGGGATTATGTGTAGATAGAGGATGTGTACGTATGTGCCTTTGTTGATCTTGATTAGGGGACATGAGGGTGGGATGTTTATGATGGGTGACATGGATAGGTGTTGGATGGATGAAAGGATGAGTAGAACGAGATGGAGGAGGTGATTTTGAGATACCAAGGCCCAAAATAGACATAGTGGGTGGAGTGACATAAGGACCCAAGATGGATGGAGTAGATGAAGGATAGGAGATGGTGGATGGAGGGATGTAAGGAACCAAAATGGATGGAGTAGATGAAGGAGGAATATGGACATTTTTTTTGAGGTAATACGATGGAGGAGGAGGGATGGCAGCATATGATCTGGTGGAGCGATGGGAAGAGCCTATATTTTTTTTGGAAGAGGTTCATTGAGGACGTCTAGAGGTTGTACCACCATCTTTAGATTGTGAGTCTTGGGAAATAGGTCTAAGACCTTGCATACATATTTTTTATTTGACCTAGATGGGCTCCAAAATACTTTGCTCATGAAGGCCTAAACATTTTCCTTGATAGTTCATGTTCTTAAGCATTCGATCCATGACAAGATTTTTGTTATTCTAGAAACATGATGCGAGTCTATTATTAGGTGGAGGATGATGGATGATATATATGCTTTGTTTTTCTTCTGCAAGGAGACCACCATGGAAGAATGTGAGGGTACCAAGGGGATATACAAGCGGTGTGGGGATATTAGTTTTAGGCAATGATGGAGGATCATGAGAGGGAGATGAGGGGATAGCAGCATCTAGATCGGTGGTATCAGGAGAGGGATTAGGGGATATGATAGGATTTGGATTTGTGGTAGCAGGTGAGAGGAGCTCATGTGATGGAGTGACGAAATCTTGAGTGACAAGAGGATCATGGGATGGAATGGATGGGGGACTATGATCTTGAGGTAGACTAGATGGGATGGTAGGATCTTGATCTGGAGAAGGGGATATGTTGGCATGCTTTGGATCAATATCTTGGCATGTCTCATCTTGTGTGGATGGTAGGATGAAAGAGTGTTGGAGGGACTCTTCAAGGGGGGAAGATGGAAGGATGGATGATTCAAAGCATTCATGGGAATGGATTTTAGTGATACTATGAGTGGGAGAAGTGGATTGGATGTGGGTGTCTTCGATGGATTGGATGGATCTAGGAGTAGGGGGAGTGGATTAGATTTGGGTGTCTTCAACGGATTGGGTGGATCTAGGAGTGGAAGATGGTGATGGGGTTTGGTTATCTTCAATGGGTTCGGTGGCTCTCAGAGTAGGAGATGGGGGTTCGATGGATTCAGTGGATGTGATGGTTTTGATGGCTTGAGTGGTGCTAGGGGTGGTAGCATAAATGATAGGTGTGGGCTGGAGAGAGGTCTTATCACTAGTGACCATGGATGATGGATTGGGATGGCATGATTCTACAACTGCAATGTGTGGAGTGGGGGATGTCTTCTTTGCTATAAGTCATTGGAGAACTTCTGGAGTGAGAAACTTGGATACTCTAGGCTAGATGGCAAAGTAGGAATGGATGAAGGATTAGGGATTGGTAGAGGATTGGGATGGATTGGGGACTAGGGTCTATGTGAAATGGATTGGATATAGGACTAAGAGTAGATGGAGGATTAGGATTGGATGGAGGGTTAAGGTAAGGATATTGGAATGGTGAATAAGGATTGTGATAGGGATATTGGGATGGTGGATCGATGCTAGAGGAAGTAGATGGGGAACTAAGATAGGGATATTGGGATGGTGGATTAGGACAAGAAGATATGGGTGGTGAGTCGTAATAAAGGTATTGGGATGGTGGACTAGGATTGGAAGATTGAGGTGGCAAATTGAGATAGGGAGATGTGGATGAAAGATTAGGATAAGAAGATGTGGATGTTAGATTAGGATAGGTTGATGTGGATGTTGGATTAGGATAGGAAGGTGTGAATGTATGAGTAGGATGGGAAGATTGGTATGGAGGATTAGGATAGTGGGTATATGTGGATGAAGGATTGAGATAGGAGGATGTGGATAGGGGATTAAGATAGGAGTATTGTGATGGTGGATTAGGATAGGAAGACATGGATGTTGGATAAGGAGATGATGCAAGTGAAGGATATGATGAGGATGCGGGTGAGGAAGATAATGGATATCCTTTGTCAAAGGTAGCATAAGGAGTGTGATTAGGCATGGATGAAGACATAATGGGATAGCTTGAAGGGGTGATTGGATTGTGGGAAGTGGATGGAGAAATCTTACTAGCAATGATAGCATCAAGGGGATCTATGTCATATTCTTCTTGATTGACAAGATGTTCGTTATCGTTGTAGACGTAATTAGGGTTTCCCTTGACTACTATTGATGGAGGATAAGGATTCATGATGATGAAATGATAAATAGGATGGATCAAATATTTTGGATGGAAACAGACTAAAGCTCAAATTGGGATTTAGGTCAAGCTTAGATCGACATTGGATTAAAGCTCAAATTACGATGATTAGATGATGCGATTGATTTTGATGATCAGATTGGATTACCAAAGGATGATTACGGCACCAAATCTACCTCAAGATGGAAGTAGATTGATTGGGTTGAAGGTGATTGGATAAGGATGCAATTGGATTGGATTAGATAAGATCAATCGATGATTAGTAAGATCGACTGATAGATCAGATAAGATGACGAAAGGGATTGGAAAACCCCATTCAGAGATTATCCTAGGTGACTTAGGATACTAATTGATCATATTAAAGGATAAATGGATGATTGCAGCACCAAATCCACCTTGAGATTGAAAGTGGATTGAATAGGCCGATGATGATGACTAACTTAGGATGGATGATGATCCTAAGAAGCTATGGATGATTACGATCAGATTTAGATACCTAGATCAACTTGGGTAACTACTTCAAATGAAATTTAGAGGATGTGGATGGGAAAAGCGATGACGGATACCTAACCCAGATATGCTCTCTATGTGATTCAAATGATAGATGAATGATCTTGCGAGAGTGTTGATGGACCAAAGCTCAGATTGGGATTGGATTAGAGGACATGATAGGATTGATTCTAAACCAAGTTTAGGGGTTTTAACTAGATGATGCAAGGTGTTGACAATCAAATTTTTACCATATTTGGTAGTTTTCAAAAATTGTCAAATTTTGCCATTTTAGGAAACTTCTCAGACATGCCTTTTAGAGTCCATTTTTTTCCCAAAAAATACCCAAAACTAAGATAGGATGAATTGCTAACTAACATCCCAAATTTGAGACATGCATTCTGAGTTATTAACGAAAATAATTTTTCAAAAACTAAAAAGAAAACACTAAATTGTGATTTTGAGGGTCAAGATGAAAGTTTAGAGCCCCGAAAATGTGTCAAATTTTTTTAGCCCAATTGAACACTTGATTCAAATGTTATGGCCTTTGGAAGTTTTAACATAAAAATTAAAAACCCTCAAAACGAAGTCTAGATGAGTGGGATGGATGGTTTGATGATAGATATGGACTCTAATGATGTTCTAAGTAGTGCCCATGTGGTCTGGTCAATGAAACGATGAATTATGGAAAAGTGTTGATGATGGGAAAATGGGTGCTCGAAATGAATGACTGAAGGCTGAAATCAATTGTTTGAAGGTCAAGTCCACCCTTGGCTAGTCAGGTTCACCCCTGGTTGGTTAGTTCCACCCCTGGCTAGTTAGGTCCACCCCTGGTTGGTCAGGTCCACCACTGGAAGGTCATGTCCACCCTTGGAAGGTCAGGTCTACCCCTAGCTGGTCAGGTCTACCCTTGGATGGTCAGGTCTACCCCTGGAGGTCAGGTTCACCCCTGGAAGGTTAGGTCTGCCCCTAGTTGGTCAAGTCAACCCATGGAGGTCAGGTCTTCCCCTGGGGTGAAAAATAGACAAAAAAATGGGTGCACAATACAAGGAAATGGATGTGCAAATGAAGAGGATGAATGTTCGACACAGGGAATGGATTCTCTAAAGGAGGGATTGAAGATTCAAAATTGATGAACGAGTACTCAAAAAGAGCGAACGAGTGCTCGGAATGGATGAATGATTAATTATAATGAGATGATGAAGGTTGGGAATAGTTGAACGAGAGCTCAAAATGATAGAAGAGGGTTCAAAATGGATGAAAATTTACTCAAAATGAGTGAACAGATGATCGAAATGGGTGAACGACTACTTGAAACGTGTAAACAATTGCTCGGAATGGATGAATGATTCTCAGAATGAGAAGATGAAAGGTTAGAATGGATGAAAGATTGCTCGGAACAAGTAAACGAATGATCGGAATGGCTGAACAAGAGCTCGAAATGATAGAAGAAGGTTTTGAATGGATGAAAGATTGCGTGGAATGAGTAAATGAATGATCGAAATGACAAAACAAGAGTTAAAAATGATAGAAGAAGGTTCAAAATAGGTGAACGTTTACTCAGAACGAGTAAACAAATGATCGAAACGACAAAGAAAGAGTTCAAAATGATAGAAGAAGGTTCGAAATGGATGAATTTTTACTCAGAATGAGTAAACAAATGATTGAAACGATAGAACAAGAGTTCAAAATGGTAGAAGGTTCAGAATGGATGAACGTTTACTTAGAACGAGTAAATGAATGATCGAAATGATAGAACAAGAGTTCAAAATGATAGAAGGAGGTTTGAAATGGTTGAATGAATGCTCAAAATGAGTAAATGAATGTTTGATTGGGGAGATTGACCTTTAGAATGGGGAGACGAATGCTCAGAATGGGTGTACGATCATTTAGAACAGGAAAATGGTTCGACGGAACGAAGGTAGGACACTCAGAATGATGAAACAGGTGATAAAACTGACTATTTAAGGGATAGGTCTACCCCCTAAAAAAGGTTAGGTCCACCGTTGGAGGTCAGGTATGCCTATCTAACTAAATTTGGACAAAATCTAACTGAAATGGACTTAAAATGGACTGACACAAAGGGCAGGTTTGCCTTTGGAAAAGGTTAGGTCCACCCATAAAAGTCAGGTCCGCCCCTGGGCAAGTCTGAACTAGGTTTTGACAAAACTTACTAAGGAAAAGGACCCAAAAGACAACAAACAACAATCAGAGGACAAGGCTGACTCAACTGAACATAAAATTACTAGTTTTGCACAAGAAAAATAGTTCAAGCAGCACGATCCTAAGATTAGTAGAATGGGTATGGCCGACAAAGTCTCCTATTCTAGGATAAATATGGTTGTTAAGATGTCCTTGATATACACCCGGTACGTGAGCCCCAATTAGTGAACACCAACCCTTCACAAGCATGAGTCGGGACCGTTAGTGAGATACTAAATACTCGAACCAACTCTTCACATTATCTCGATGCTTCACCAATAATGACGTGGCTGGATTGAGGTACAAATTTCTCTCCCCCCTTTATATAACCCACCGGTACACATGGTTGGAATCGTCCCTTGGGGTGATGAAATCCCCAAGCAGGTCCCCTAAGAAAAAGAAAAATGGGAGACTCAAAAGGACTTGGTAAGCTATGATTACTCGTCATCTAGGATCACCAAATGGAACAAGGGGATTGGATACATCAATAACCTACTGAAAGCACGACACACAAGGTAAGTTTGACCCCTCTTACTTAATCTATGTGCCTAAATTACTAAAAAATGATAAAAAAACAACTAATAAAAGTTTTAAAATGGATAGCCTACAAGAAACTTGTTAGTGATCTATTTTTCATTTTCCACCAATAGCTAATCAAATGCTTGCATAGACACAAACAACACACTTTAGGGGGGGTGATCCCACAATAGTGGTTTATAATTTTTGGCCAAACTGGACATTGAAATTATTATTTTTAACTAAATCTTCATATTTAGGCACCTATAGTGGCTAAACTGTGAAGAATTTGAAGATGATGCAAACTAGAGTCTCATCACATTTTGTCTGTAGATTTTTAAAGTATTTTTTTCAAAATTTTTGGAATCAGATTGCACTTTTTTTTCCATCTCCCACGAAAACTGGTTTTTTTCAATAATTTTTTTTTTAAAAAGTGATGCACATCGTATAAGAAATAAATTATTTTCCATGAAGGATAAAATTCTAATTCTTTCGAATTTAGATTTTTGACTCTCATATCTAGTGCTTCTACTTGGTTAGACAATATTTTATTGAATATTTTTTCTTTAATCAAGTTTTGAAGTCAAATCAATTACAATTCAGACATAGCGCAACTGTATAACACATAACTTTTTTTGTATATATCAAAATTCAATTTTTTTTTTTTTTTGAATCAAGGACTTCAATATCTAGTGCACTTATATTTTTCAAATTATTTTTTTGATAATCTGCTATTTTTCCACATGTGTAGAATAAAAACCTTGATTTTCGATGAAAAACCTATGTTTAATAAAACTAAAAAAACAAATACATAATAAAACCAAAACATATTAAAACTATATTTGTTGGATAGCTCATTCTAAGGACTACCTGATTCCAGTTGGGTTTGTGAAGACTCCTCCATTTTCATCCTCAACCTGAGCTCCGAAGTGTCCAAATCTGGGTTTTTTTGTGTTCAGGGGGGATGAGGAATAAGGGGGGTTTGAACAAACCCTAGGGGTTCGAGCAACCACCAAGGGTTCATTTGAACCCCCTTCTATAAGGGGTTTTGTTCGCTTTTTTGGCAGGAAAGAATTAAAAGGGTTCGCCTAAACCCAGGTTCTAGTGAACCCCTAATGGGTTCGGTTGAACCAATAGGTTCGTACGAACTCCTAAAATCAAGATTTTTTCCATGCATTCATTTTTTGTGAGTTTTCCTTCCTCACTTCAATTGTAAACCACTATTGTGGCTTCACCCGGGGTCAAAAATACTCAAAACAGCTAAAAATAGTGCTTAAATTTTAGTTTTTACCTTATGAAAAAAATTATTTTGGGTCAGGTCTTCCCCTGGAAAAGGTCAGGTCCATCCCTCTATGAAAAAGCTACAAATCTTCTATTTTTGGACTCTATGGAGGGCAAGTCCACCCCTTTGCTAGGTCAAGTCTACCCCTGAAGGTCAGGTGCGCCCTTGGAGGAGGTCAAGTCCACCCCTAAAGGTTAGGTACGCCCCTAGATGGGAAGGTACACCCCTGGATGGGCAGGTACACCCCTGGATTGGCAGGTCCACCTCTCTGCTAGGTTAGGTCCGCCCCTCTACAACTTGCACCTTCAAACAGTGGAAAAACATAAAATGTGAAAGAACAAGACCCGTCTGTGGGTCCCACGAGGCGTGCCAGAATGTGTGCAGGTGTTTGTGTTCTACCAAAAAATGCAAAACAATTTAGAAATGCAAAATAAAATAAACACAAGACTACCTCACGATTAGCCTAGTTGGATTCAAAATAAAATAAGATAACAAACAACAAATTTACCTTGTGTTGAATCGATCCTTTGGTTGTCCCTTGATGGTTGATTTTGTGTGCTCCCTTTGATAGTGAGATGCTAAAGTGGATTTGAAATGATGAGGGTTTGATGAGGATTCAAATGGAGGATGTGGGTAGTTGAGAAGGTGAATACAATGGATAGGATAAAACTCAAATATGCAATAATGGTGGATGAAGGTAGATTCAAGAGCTTGATAGTTGGAGAGATGAAGTTCTTGATAGCTTGTTGAATGAGAATGTGTTGAATGCATAATGAAAAAAATGAGAATGAAAGAAAACTCTTTCATTTTATGGATAGAAGCTTTAAAAAGAATGGACGGTTGATATTTTTCCACCATGGGCAAGATGTAGGGCTATGGTGAGTTGAGAACTCACAAGCCCTCAAATTTTTGACATGTGGAGGATTAAGTGTCCAAAGGACATGATGAGATGGAAGGAGGGTACATGATGTCGGGGAAGGACATGTACCTTGAAAGTACATTAAAATATGAGAAGATTCCTTGGAGGAATAAAAAGTGAATTTAAATTCACATGATTGGGGAATCTTGTCACGGATAAGACAAGGTTCCAAAGGGAGAGGTGGAAAGTACCTTGGATAAGACAAGGTGCCTAAAAAGATAAGAACTTGTCACATGTGACTTGATGTGACAAGTCAAAGATTCCATGGGGAAGAGTTCATATGTGACTTAATGTGACAAGTCAAAGATAACACGGGGAGGAGTCCACATGTGACTTGATGTGACAAGCCAAATATCACATGGGGAAGAGAAAAAAGAAATTAATATTCCTTGGAAGGATAAAAGGAATTAAAAATTCCTTGGGAGGTTGATTAGGCTAGTTAATGAAGGATTAGAAGAGGGTTAGGTGGCTAAGAGAGATTAAGGACCAACTTGCAAAAGTTGGAGGAAGTGACACATCCTAATTATGAGCACATTTCTAATTATGAGATTAGGAAGTTGGTTAAGATTAAGAAAAAAATGTGACATGTGAGGAATTAAATAAATGACATATTTATTTAATTCATTTGATGAAAGGGGTAAGGTATTTAATTATTAATTGAATACGTTAGTGGTTTAGAAGAATTTAAGTATATTAATTAAATAATAATAATATTACTTAATTAATGGGTAATTGCAAGAAGTTGAGTCCATGAAACGTGGAAGTTTTTTCCTTAGCCAAAAATACAAAATTGACTTTGCAAAACAAGATCTCGTTTAGCTTCAGGATCCTGAACCTAAACTAAAAACAAGATCCCATTTTTTAAAAAACGGGATCCCGCTTTTTAAAAAATCAGGATCTTGTTTTTCAAAATAGGATCAAATTTTCAAAATGAGATCCCATTTTGAAAATTTTCCAAAATTGAAAATTCAAAATGAAAAGTTTTCAAAAGCGGGATCTGATTTGAAAACTTTCCATTTGGAATTTTTTTAAAATTTCCAAAACGGGATCCCGTTTATAAAATTTCCAAAAACATAAATTTTTAGTTTTTGGCAATTTTGAAAATAGGATCTTGTTTTGTAGAACTATAATTTTTTTTTTTATGAAACGGGATCCCGCTTTACAAAACAGGATCCTATTTTGTAAATAGGATCCCGTTTCCAAAAAAATGAAATTGGATTTGCTTTGCGGTTGGGTTTTTACCTTGTATTTTGGTTAGGGAAAAGCATTGGGAATTTGAACCTAGGCCTTCAACCTAGTTTTACCTGCAAGTTGAAGGTCCTAACAATGTCAAAGAAAAATATCGAGTTTGGACATATGGCTGACGACTTATTTTACAGAATTTTTTGAGGAAATTAAAACCCATTTTAGATGAGACAATGTAGATTCCAAATATATAATTTTTTTTACAATTGGATTATTTTTTCTATTTTTCAATTAATTTATGATAAAACTGGTCCATAAACTTTAAATAGCAGGGTTTTTTACTATTTTAATAACTTTTAATCAACATAACATTTTGACGAACAAATGGCACGAGAAAAAACTTCAGACAATTCTTTTCAATTTAAAAAAAATAAAAAAATGATAAGTTTAGTTCATCTTATGTGTGTCATACACGACGATTTTTCAAAACGACAAATATGCCTAATAAAAATTTAACAAAAAAAAAAATTTAATAAAAAATTACAAAAAAATATCAAGAACAAGCTTTAGTAAGTCAAAAATATTTTTCCCAAAAGAATTTAGAAAAATATGATAATTTAGGTCAAAATATGGATGTTGTACACATGCATGCTATGGTAAAAAAAATGACTTTTAAATAGAGGTTTTTAGAAACGCCTATTGAAACTCAATTTGTACAACCTGGGTATTGAAATAAATTACATATTTGGAAACTAGACTCCAAGTACTACATTTTATTATTAATGACTTTTTTGAAGATTCCATCTCTAGGTGCTTCAAATTTTAAGGTCAAATGTGTCAAATTCTGAAAATTAGGAAAAACACTTCCACTTTTTGGCCAAAAAGTGGACTCAACTTCTTGCCAACACCTTAATGCAAATAATAGGATGCTTAGACGAAAGGGGATAAATTTGGATAAATTAAGTGTCCAAATTTAGGTGTCTTGTAGAGAATGCAGCCTTAAAGCTTCAGATCTAAATGATGTCTTTTCTTCATCATTATATTGCATAGATTAATCAAATTGCATTATCAAATTCTGTATATGTATATAGTTTCTACTTTCTTCTTTTTATTTACATATTCCTTTGTATGCTGCAAGGTTCATTTTACTAATGCAGATTAATAAAATATACAAATGTAAACATTTCTTTTTTATCCCAACTCTCATTTTAACAAAGTATCGAATGATTCATTACAAGGGAATTTTCCAATATGCATTAACCTTCAAGCAAACAACAAGTACTTCAACTTTCTTACCACAACCATTTACATAGACTGCAAGGCCAAGAGTAAAGACTTTCTCTTTTCTTTCCTTATTTTTTCACCACAAAATACTACACTATCAATATCACAAATGACACATCAAAAAATATGAGACAACATGCTAACAAGTAAGACTTGTTTTTTTTCTTTTTTTTTTTTCTTTTTCCATACAACCAAACACTGACTTTTCATATTTCCTCAGATTTTAAGAGATATAACAAGTGACAAACAACTAATCAAGGATTTCTCTCCACCCTACCGTAATGGCATCATGGAGCCTCGTGGGCTCTAGCCATACCCCCGAGCAAGGAATTGTTTTAGCCCCACAATGATCAATGGAGTCTTTCCTCATTTTTACAAAGGGATAAAACTAACATAGCACAATTTACACTTTTTGTTTTCAAACATGATCCATACAATAGGTCACCTCCTTACAACCAAGAAACAAGAGAAAATGGAAAAGGAAGTACTTATCTTTTCTTTTAGAAGAAGAGATTGAAATCTTGTATCCATCTTTCCTCTCCAACCAAGCCATCTTCAGCCCTATCTTTCCAAAGAGATGGAATCCTCTCCTTTTTTGATTCTTTCTACCTTCTTCACTCAAGTTCTCCAAGAGGAGAAGTGGGTAAGACCCCACTCATCCTTCCTCTTCCAGATATATAGGAGTTTCAACTTGCAACATTTTGGATGGGGTGGTTTGGAGTGCACCTACCTCCATCAATGAAATTCCTTTCCTTATTAAAGATAAAACATGCACTTGAACAACCCCTCTAACATACCATCCCCATTATCTCCTCAAAACTCGTCACTCACCATAATGAGGAATTTTTAGGGGTCAAATCAAGTCCTAGGGGCACTATTGCATGCCCAATTGACCCCTACCACTATGGTATAGACTCTAGGGGGTTTAAATTTTGCATCCCAACCAAGCAAATTGACCAACAACCCATTTAAGGTCCTAGCCAAATTTCAACTTGGATAATGGTTTCTAAACTTCAACCACAACTTACATCTCACATGACTCACAAATAAACATCCTTTCAACAAAAAATATAAATTATCCCTTTTTACATCAACCCTCACCATCCTAATGTACAATCATACTAACTTTATATCTTTCCAAGCCCTGAAAGGGGTCACATTCATAACCATGAGAAGATGTTGTTTGGTCTACTCAATGATTTTTCCTTCTCATACCAGAACTCTACTTTCCTGTACATTACTAATGCCATCATAATAATGATCTCATATCATATTAAATTGATAGCTAAACTAAGATTTAATTGTACAACAATTCCATTCACAATTTTAATTCATATTCCTATTTACGATTCCATAACACCTTCACAACAGTGACAATGAAATAAATATCAAGGAGAGATACAAGAATATGGTCATCCAATCACATTATTTATTGTCTGTAGTATAGCTTACCATCTAATCATGGAAACATACAACAAATTAGGTTTATCATTAATCATATGCAAATGGTGGAAGAATGCTTGAATACTTGGATATGCTTAGATTGCTTGTTAGATTGCTAGGTGAAAATATGAGTGAAAGAACCTTATATTTATACTTATCTATGCTTAATATCCTAAAATTACACCACAACAAGCTGGCATATGAATTCATTAATTAAAGGAGGCTATATCCTACCAAGATTTGAAATTAAATCCTAAAAATAACTTAAGGGGGACTAAGACGCCCTAGGTGGAAACTTAGTCCTGAGGCATGAAACTTGGGGCACAAAATTAAAATAGGGGCCCATTTAAGGTGCATTAAAAATTAGGGTCCCAAGACCTTTGGGTCTTGGAGGAAAAAGATTCCCTAGGTGGCATCTTAGTCCCCATCCAAAAATTAGGGGCATAGCCAAAATTCTTAAATTATCATTTATCCTTTGATGTTTGTCGAGATTAACCAAAAAAAAATAATTCATTAGGGTTGTGGATGCAAAATAGGACCAATTAAGACATAAATAGGGATAAATAAAGCAATGCGGGCCCAAACAAGTGTGAAAATGTAAGGGTATGCATTTTCCTACACCACATCTACATTCATATATCAATACATGGTTCCATTCATTTTCCATACTCAAATATTTCTTTTCAATGTAATGCAAGAATACATGTGCAAGAGGAATTCCACATTATATACAAGAGTTATATTCACTCTAATAAATCAATCATAACATTATTAATACTAAATGTAATATGCCCATTTAAAAAATATCTCTGATAAAATCTATTTGAAATTATGAATATAAAAAAAAGACATAAATTTAACTACACAACTATTTTCCATCAGAGCATCACATGTCTATTAATTTCCAAGTTTTATAAGTCAATACACATAGTTTGACTTGGCATTTAGTTGCCACTTAGTCTTGTTCAAATTTACATCAATGATATAATGTATAATAATCAAAGATGAAATTCCAAGACTTATAGCATATGACCACTTTGGTTACATGTTCAAAGACAAGCCATATAATGGTACTAAACAAAAACAAATTATCTTATGCAGATGACATTTCATTTAGTCATGCAAGAGCTACCCACTTTAGGGTATACACAATCTACATCTCAAGTCACTATTAGAATCCTGATATAATGACATCCAGAGGCTTATGTACGTCAATATATTGAAGTCATCTATGATCTTCAATTTACGTTATAACTTATTTACCATCGTTTCGCAAGGTAAGTTCATTTAATCATTACAATCCACATTAGAAGATTACATATGAGTTAGTCCATCATTTCTACCACTCTATATTTCATTAAGGAAGATATGTTAACCATCTATAGCCATAGGTGCAAAATAACTCATTGGACCCATATAAATTCCTCAAGATGCTACAAGGCACTAACCATATAGGTTTCGCACAATTATTATGGATAATAAATTCTAAAGTCATAGGTCTTCTTTCCCAATGATCTACTATTTCTAATTCTCATAAGTTTAACGCTTTCTTTCATATATACAATGATACATTCTTACAAGAGCAAGGTAACATGCACATCAAGAAAATTAAACAAGAATAATATTCTAATCATCTCATGCATTTATGTCATCATGCAACAAATGACTCCTATCATTTAGGTTTACCTTCAGTATTTCAGTATGCACCAAGCAAAAGTTGGAACAATTCTAGAGTTTCAATGCATATTTAGTATGACATGCAAACACTCTTTTGTATAATTCTTTTATTTTCAAGCAATTGATAACCTTAGGATGCCTTCATCCATTTATCTCCTTCTTATGATATCATGCATACATATGCTCATTTCTTGTTGCAAAATAAAGGAACTATGCAATTTTTTAATGTAACATACATTTTCCTTTCAGGCATTAGTTCTACAAGTTTAAACGTAGCCTTGAAAACCAAACTCTTGGCTTTAATAATCATATAAATTGCACGTGTTTTTTAATATGCCTTCTACTTAAAGGGAAATGTCACAATGCAAGAATCTATTAACATCTCCTATGGTGTGTTTGAAAATTATGTATTAAATAACATATTAGAAAGATTTCAAGACATCATTCATGATACCTTCTCTTATAGGGTCTCCATGAGTACAAAGATAATATGGTTAATGGGTTCTAACATTCCCGAAATGACCAAAGCTTGTACTAATAGAGCTTATCTAGAGAGCTCAAAAGATATGAGGCAACAACCACTAAACAACATGCAAAGGAATAAGGACATAGTATCAAACATGTAGGTTTGACATATGGATAAGATATGAAAGAATTTATCATAATTTCCCAAGTGATGCCTTCTAAGATACACAAGGACTTAGGTCATGCACACAAAAAAATTATGATGTTGCCAACTCAGATATTGATCAAAACTGATCTTTCCTTTGACGAGCATATGTGCCAAAGGCACTACCCTGAGAGTGATCAACTTTGCTTCCAAGAGCTCTAAGGCAAGGGACATCATCCCTTTCTTGTCAAGTATGAACAAGATCTATGAGACACATTCACACAATTACACTCACTGACTTGCTCATGTATTCTGCACTAAAAACTCTTAGGAGGTTCATGCAATCAAGTGTTGAAACTAAGTAAGGTGAACTCAAGGCCCTAGCACTGAACCTTAAGCTCTAATACCAAATGCAAGGATCACCATAGGTTAAACTTAGTTAAATTCACAAAGCACAAAGGAAATGACATGTGTCCAATGTTAAAGAAAAATATAAGGAATTACATTGATTAAATAAGTTTGGAGTACATTTTTAATCTTACATGGGGTATGCGCAGGATCATGATGGGCCAAAAAGTAGCGATATCATGAGTATGTGTAGGGTATGTGGCTGGCAACTTTTTTTTTACCCAAAATTGATGAAACAAAAAGGGTTTTTAAAGGAGATTCTCAAGTTTCCACCAATATAAATTATGTTTTACTTTTAATTCAATAATAATTATTATTCATTTTCTATTTGAATTATGACTAAAGTCTTGATTGATAGGCTAATTCAAAAACATCTATAGCTTTCAAATAGTATCACATTTTTTTAATCCAAAACATTTGTCACATTCTATCCTTCACATACTATAGGATTAAAACAAAAAAAAATTGAATTTCATGAAATTTTGACCAAGTTAAGGTGGTCAGACATACGGGTTTTTATATTTTTTAAAAGCTGTAATAAAAAATTCATAATTAATTATTTACATGGAAAAAAATTACAAAAAAATATGCATCACATCGGGACATGAGTCTTCTACTTATATCTAAAATATTATAAAAAATATTATCATTTTATTGTGGTTAGGGTGGTTAGACAGACACCTACTTATTTTTTCCCTGAAATTTAAGTACTACTGCATTGAAATTTCAAATTTTCACCAAATATATATATATATATATATTTTAAATAAACCTTGTAGTTTAGAAACTACATTCAATTTACTACAGATTCTATTCTTACATATTTTTGAAATAATATAGATAACTTATTCAAATTTTTACGTCAAGTTTCCTAACTCTGATTTTTCTAAATTTTTTGCCACTTAAGGGCTTCTTTTTTCCATGATGATCTTGCATATACCCCATGGCAGAACATATGGGAACATTTCCCTTACAATAGACCACTTGGTCGATAGCAAGATCATATAATATACTAAAACTTGAGTCTTCCTGACAGGATCCTTTTGACTTTTGAAAACTCCTACGACCACTTCAAGGGTAAGAACATTGCTATAGTGTGTTTCCACCCTACCATGAAGTGATGCACTTCCCCAAAATTCTTCCTAAAGAAGAACACCTGACCTAATACAAGGAGGACTAGCAAAGCAAAATTGATAGAAGTAACAAAATTTTAAATGACAAACTACAACTAAGATGTCAAGAATGCCACATATATCAATGGTACACACTAAAATTTACATATCAGTCACATAAGCAAAATATCTTCAATTAATCAAGCACCATCCTTGCATATGAAAAAAAATTAATCCCAACATTGTCATGAAATGCTCACAAGTACATACAATTAGTTTGATTTCAACCTTTTCTATTTATGGGTATATAGAGAATTCAACAATATTTGAATCTACATTTAATAAAGAAATAAAGAGGGTAAATCACATGTTTGTACATTAAAAATGTAACCATGCATGAATATCCATTCCACACACACATCATGGTATCTAGTCTTCAAACACACTTGGAATACACCAAAAACGTCATCATGCTCGATGCTCATGCACATACATAGTTAGACGTATATAGGCTACATATCAGTTCATCTTCAATCATTGCTTGGTTCATATTTTCTTAAAAGCAACAAGATAAATCAATACAAATACAAGTGCATACTAACATGATAACTTGTCTATATGCATGCAACTCTTCCATAATCTTGCTAAGTGCATATCAAGAAAAGTAGTGGATCCAATATAAGAAGATACATGTATAAGCATAAAAGTGAAATACACAATTTTAAATAAAGAAGGTATAGCTCATGAACGTATGTAAATACATATATGTATACTTATTTATGAGTATACATTCTTATGCAAATATAACCAATGATCTGCTAAGGTGGAGACCAAGAATGGGCTCCTATGGCTTCTTTCTTACATGGAATTTCTCCATACAATCATTAAGAATGTAACATATTTTATTGGATCATAAATTCCTCACATAATATTCAAGTGCTTTCGCCTATGATGGGACATTATTCAATTGTAAGAAAAAATATCCATTAAATTATTGGTTCTATCAAAAAGCTTTATTTAAGTAGATGACCCTTTATCCCAATTAAAAGATACATCTTATTTTCCCATAGGATAAGCTATGGTCATTAGGGTAAACACTTATAGTCAAATATTTCTCCTATTTCCCTTGAATATTCCCATGATATGCAGGTTAGCTTCAAATTTGAGTTATCTTATAGGTACTTTATGATTTTTCTAGGCCTTAACATTCCTAATCCATATATAACTTAGGAATAGGACTACCATACAAGGTGATGATGGATTTTTCTTCTTTTGGTGAGATAGAGTTACATCTAATTCCTAAAGATGCTAAAAGGAAAGCATACGTACAACTCTTTTATAAACAACTCCAATACTAAAATATCTCATGATTCTAAGAATCTATAATGTAAAAGTAGGAATACCAAATGCTTATATCAAAGAAACGAGTAAACTTATCACATTTATCATATACCCATGTTCATAATATTCATATGACATGGCTTCTAATATAATAGTATTCCATCTAATTCAGAAAGGTTTAAGAAGAAATGATACTATTCTCTTTCATTCCAATATGTTTGGTGAAAATCTTATGTTTGATTCCTATTTGGCATAAGCATTATAAGATTGTCATATATATATATATAAATTGTACAATGTAGAAAAATGTATCCCTTTACATTTTCAAACTTAATTTAGGAATTAAGTATTGAAATGAACTTAATTATGCCTTAATTTAGTGTTGTAATATGTATTTTACATATTCATATTAAGTTGAGGGCCCTATTAATTAAAATGGACTAAGTTGTTCCTTATTTTTAGTGTTGTAGAGTGTATAAGTCTTTACACTTTCACACTTATTTACTGCTCCATTAATTAATTGAGGTTAATTTTCCTTAATTGGCCCCTTTAGTTCAAATCCAAGCCTAATTAATTTCATTTTCTTTAGAGGAAAACTTGACATTCATTAATTCCTAAATATAGTACTTCTCATTGAGCAATGTGTGTTCTAGGTAAGTGACCTAGGACCCATTCACCCATGGGTGAATGGGTCCTCACTTAGACCTAGGAACTAAATTTAAATTATTTTTTGGTGGTATTTTAATGATTTCAAATCCATATTCACATTTTGGCTTGTGTTATTTGAATTTTGAGAAATTAATGATACATACCTATAAATATAAAGTCATTTCACTAAGTTTCATCTAAGCAATCTAGAAGACTTTCAAGCAATCTAAGAGTATTCAAGTGAGAATTATTAGAGCATTTCAAGAGTATTTCAAGGCATTCAAGAGAAGATTTATTGAATAATTATTGCAGCAATAAAGATCTAATTATCATATCAAAGTCTTCTTGCATCATGCATGTTATTGGAGCTAATATGTTGATGTCGAGTTCATGATCCATTCAAGCATTCAAGCCATTGTTTCAAATCAACTTTCAAGATAAAGATCCACATCCAATGAAGTCATTTCATGTAAGTTGCAGATCTATGTTCTAAGGTTCATTCAAGGGTTTGGTGAGTTGTGACATTGCTTTGTTCATTCATCATTTCTTTCATGATATTTTGTTTCATTACAATGTTCAATTACCAAAATGGGGTTTGACCAAGAAAAACCCCCACTCACCATAAAAAAAAAAATTCCCTCTTGATTTGTGTTTGCAGATTTAGGTGGAAGATATATTGGAGATATCTTGAAGAGCAAAATTAAAGAAGTTTTCAAAGTTGTAAAAGTTGTCAAGAAAGTTGTCATCTCACAAAAACTCAATTACAGAATTTATTTTTGGCTTTTCAAACCTAAAACTTGGGAAAATTGAGAGATTTAGATATGTTGTAGAGGCTCCCAAAAGCTATAGAAAAACCCTAAACTTGGACCCATGCACCCCTAGGTGAATGAGTCCTAAGTTAGCTTCAGCAAAGCACTTTTGTTGACTAGTACACATCATCTTTCCTCTCTCAGATCTACAATTTGATTTTTGGTTCCATTATTATTAAGCTTGATCTATTAGATCCAAGTTGTAGATTGCATTTTGGGTTTGATTTTCTATTTTTAATAGTTCTCCCCAGAGTGTTGTTTAATCAGGACCCCCATCCTTGCAAAAAAAGGAAATTTGCAGATTCACACTTTGACTTGACTCGCCTCAAGGTTGATAGTCCTTTCATTGTGTGGATCTCATTTCCAAATTAATTGAGGAAGAATAGGTCACCCTAATTGGGTTATCAGTCTCATTTTGGTAACCCAGCCTATTTTCTTTTGTTTCATTTTGGTGAACCTAACTTTTGATCATTGCATTAAATTCTGATTTTGGAGTCCATTTTCACCCTATATTTAGATCTTGCATTTATTTGCATTGAATTTTCATATCATTTAGGTATTTTGGGATTGTGCATCTTTGCATTCTTGAAATCTAAAATATATAAAAAATCAATCATTTTGCAAATCATTTACATAACATTGCATCATCATTCATTTACATTTAAAAATTGAATAAAAAATTGCACATCAAATTAGATATCCCAGTTTATGATTTTGTCATATTTTTCATTTGCATTCAACATTCATCTCATAGAAAATTCAAATTGTAACTCATTGTTTTAGATCAGAATCTTGAAACCACTAGAATCAACACAAAATTTGCAATTTTTTTTTAAAAACCCTAACCTAGGACCCATTCACCCCTAGGTGAATGAGTCCCTAGTGAGGGTCATTTCTTGTTTTTTTGGGCATTAAAACATCTATTTCTACATTTTATTTTGTTGTTTTCAATTTTTTGTTTCAATTTGCAAAATCTTTGTTACTTGAAATTGATCATATTTAGCTTCATTTCATAAATTTAGTGCATTATATGATTTCAAAATTGTATTTACAAGACATGGGTAAACCCATAAAAGTGGTTTACAATTCAAGTGAGGAAGGAAAAGTTGCAAAAAACCGACCCCATGTAAAAGAAATTGGTTTTTGGGGTTCGAATGAACCCTTTGGTTTGAGAAAACTAAAAAAGGGTTTGAATGTTCACCTTGGTTCAAGCGAACCAGTTAAATGCAAGGTCCCACCATTCCTACCAAAAAACACAAAGAAAACATTTTTTGAAAGGGGGCTCGCTCAAACCTCCCCTGGTTCACCCGAACCCCCCTTTTCCCAGCTTCTCACCCTCTAGCACCAAAAAAGTACAAAATTTTGCATTTCAAAGCTTGGGTTGAGGATAAAAATGGAGGACACTTCACAAACCCAACTGGATGATTGTAGTCCTCAGAACGATCTATCCAACGAATATAATTTTAATATGTTTTGGTTTTATTATGTATTTGTTTTTTTAGTTTTATTAAACATAGGTTTTTCACTAAATCAAGATCTCTATTCTACACATGTGGAAAAATAGCAGATTATGAAAAAGAATTTTGAAAAATATGAGTTCACCAGATATTGAAGTCCTTGATCCAACAATTTTTTTTTGAATTTCAATACATACAAAAAACGTTATGCGTTATACGATTCGCCTATTTCTAAATTTTAATTGGTTTTACTTCGAAACTTGATTAAGGAAAAAATATTCAATAAAAAACTACCTAACCAATTGGAAGCACTAGATATCATAGTTACAAATCTAAATTCAAAAAAAATAGAATTTTATCCTTCATGGAAAAAAAGTTATGCATTATATGGTGATCGTCACTCCTTAAAAATGTTGTTTACTGAAAAAAAACTAGTTTTCAAAGGGAAAAAAAAGAAGTGCAATCTGATTCCAAAAATTTTGGAAAAAAAAATATTTAGAATCTACAGACAAAATGTGACAAAACACTAGTTTGCATCATCTTCAAATTCTTCATAGTTTAGCCGCTATAGGTGCCTGAAAGTGAAGATTTAGTTAGAAAAAAATATTTTAGTGTCCAGTTTGGTCAAAAATTGTAAACGAGTATTTTGGGATCACCCACATCATTTTCAAGTTTTTACATAACATAATAAAAAAAAATTCTTGTTTAAAATCTGAAAATTACATTAAGTTCTAGGTCATTGCATTACATTTCACCTTCTTTCCATTTTGGGTTTACATTGAGTTTGTGAAACTTGTATGAGCTTTACAACCTGGTGTCCTATTAGAAATATTGTTGTCAGATGTAGTTCGAGACTCATGTCATCCCACGATAGACCATTCATCATGGATATTGGGTTCTCCAAATCTTTCACTAATAGTGTTGATAATCAACCCTCTATGGATCATACTCTTCATACCTCATTTTCAATGACTTCCCTACCTACAAACAATGTGCATGGTGTTTCTAATGTCGCACAAGAGAACATAAGAAGGATGGCTAAAGAAATAGAAAAATTCTAAAACTTTCTGACTTTTGAAAACATTGCTATTAGTGTCATTCCTGCTTTAGATAATGTGAGGAAAATTATTAAAGATGAACATGTAATGTAAATTTAGTGTTTCCTCACTTACATCGTTAACAAGGACATTAAAAATAAAGATAATGATAATATACATACCATGGTCAACCTCATTAAATTTCAACCTCATCAGGGCCTAACTATTAAGATGTCACTTAACATTGCTTTCTCACAACAAGACATATTTAAACATGCACCTGATGGTCCCCTTTACACAACTGGAACAATCAATGACAAGCCTACTAATGGGATATTAATTGATGTTTGTGTAGATAATGTGATCATTAAATAACTCCTATTTGTGCATGAGATTTACGAAGATACATATGAAAAACTAAAAGCATGGATCAAAACGCATAATCGTTTTACTTTCCCTATGATTGGCTTAATAAATCTCCCCCTAAAGGTTGGACCAAAAAGAATTAAATTTCTCATTCACTATTATCTCGTCATTAGACCAATTTCATGTGAAGTTAGGCTATCCATGGCTTCACTCCATGAATGTTGTCCTGTCAGTTGTGCATAAATGTTTAAAGTTTCCATTTGGCATTGAGATATTTACCATGCATCATAGTCGCTTTAATCTTGTGTCTTCCCATGGAAACTTTTCATTGGATTTCTTTTGGCCTAAGCCTATAGAACCTATTAAACCTTGTGAGGACTTCTTTTTCAAATCCTATCAAAATTTTAAGGAAAATCGCATAGTAGGATTATCCCTTAGCAATCATGATTGAGCCTCCTATCCTTGATGAGACCATGATTGAACCAAAATCCCTTCCAAGTAACCAAGACCAACCTATGAATTTTTTTTCACCTATTTCCCATAAGAGACCACGAGATAATAAAAAAATCCAATTGTATATCCTATAGTCAAACAATTTTTTAAAGCTAAAGAGAAAGTGGTTGAACAACCTGACATGGTTCCTTATGTTCCTCCCAGGGAAGAAAAGAAACCCATGGTCGATAAACCCACTTCTACACAATCACAATTTGAAAACTAAATGAAAAGAAACCAAAATTCTAGAGAGCATAGGCATAGACATCGTGCTATTGCTTGTTTTTTACAAGCAAAAGAAGAAAATCAAAATAGATACTTGTCTGAAGTAGTGCATGATACCTCTCCACCTTCGCCATAACATAAAAAACAAAAACCTTCTATGGATATTATCATTAGACCTCCCATTTTGATTAACTTAGATGACTATAGTGGAATTGCAAAGAGTGATGAACAAGTGCATAATGAGTTGAATTTAATGTTTTCATCTTCTATGAGCTTAAACAATGATCCTCCTAATAAGAGTGTTGAACTTGGTACTTGTCCTAATTTGATACTTGATCTTGTCCCTTTGGCTAGTTGTCCGCCTTCTATATATACTGAGCAAGATTTGGATGTGGATGACCTACTATAGGTTAAATCACATGTTCCTTACTAGCCTTTTCCTTTATTTTCTTTTGCATTTTTCTTTGTGTGATTTCATGTGTGTATTTTGATCCCCTCGTACTATTCTTTTTGATGTATCTCTCTCTTTATGTGCATTCCTCTATTTGTATCTACATTCTTCCCTATGTTGTAAACATTTATCTTTTCATTTATCTTGTGTTTTCCTTTTGGGGATGACACAATACATAAATACATTTAGGTCTCTTCCATGTTGACCTTAAATCTTTTCTTTGTTTTCGCTCTCCATGTGTCATTCTTCCTGTTCTGTGAGTATTTGGGGAATGATGACATTTTCTAGTTCTATAACAACATTGTAGTAAAGATGTACTAACCCCAAATCCATAGATCCCTTATGTGTTTTGGGGGAAACCCCTTCCTCTCTCTTTCATGATGTAGTTTTATTTGGGAACATATGACTTGCCATAGGGATTTTCGAATAAGCTCTCATGTCTTCTTTATTGGTTACTTTAAAGAAAATTTCTCACAACAATGGTGTAGCAATTTCTTTAAAGTGGGGCATACATTGGAAAATCTCATGTTTCATTGTGTGATTTTCTTTCTTCTTGTGATGCATCCTTTTCTTGCTGGTGTCATTGGGTTTGATGTCCTACAAGAGCATGAAATTTCTTAGTGTACCATAGAAAAATGGATCTTTGGACATTTTCATGGTCATTTAAAGGTCTTTTTCATGTGATGCTTGGCTTATTTTGCTTAGATTTAATGTTGTAATTTGACTTATACATTCACATTAGGCCTTGAATATTAAAATTATTAAGATTTTATGATGTCTTATAAAGGTGTTGTGAAGTGTTGTAACACATTTCTACACTTTTCTAGACTCTTCTTATTACAATTCATCTAAATATCCTCCCTTACCAAATCTTATTTTAAAGTGTTGTAAAGTCTTGAAACAAACTTTCATGCTCTTCTAGACTTTTCACCACTAAATACACCTTTCTTATGCAAAGCATTGAGACCACAATGTCTCATCTATGTTGACCCAAAATGGACTTTCCTTTTTCTTTTGTTTTATCTCTCTTTGTGTCATTCTTCCAATTCTATGTATTTGAGGAATGATGACAGTTCTGAGCTCTTTACAAAACATTGCAACAACGAACATACTGACCCCAAAACCATAGATCCCTTATGTGTTTGGTGTGTTCCTTTTCGAGGAAAACCCCTCTTTCTTTTGTTCCTTTTCCTTTACATGACACAGACTTACTCACAAACATATGACTTGGCATAGGGGCTTTGTAAGTTGGCTCCCATTTCTTGTTTCTTTTTGTATTTTTCCTTCACTACTTTAAAGTAATTGCTCACAGTACGGTGTGTAGCAATTCCTTTAAAGTGGGGGCATACATTGACATAATTCATTTTGCATTTTTCCTTTTCCTAGTTCTTAGTGCAACCTTCTTATTTCATACGATGTGTTTGTCGCTATGTGGATGACATTAGGTGTGATGTGCTTCATAAGTGTGATCTATCTTAGCATATTGCATTCCTCTTAATGGCCTGATGTGACACACTACATCTCCTAAGTTGTGAGTATTCTATTCTTTGATTGGTCCTCTCTTGGAGATCTATTAGAAACAATGTTCCCTAAGTGATAGACCTCACATGAACTAAACAAGACTCCTTTGAACACCTTTTTCATTTACATGGCCACCTTGCATAACACAGCTTGCATGCCTATGGCGCCATCCTATTTTTTCATGAGTGCTAAGCATACAAAGCTTTGCTTGTCTCATGAAGAACAAACTGACATTTTCCTTTGTGGTGCTCTATTAAAGTTATCAGGAGGTATAACTTTGATATGGTTGAATGAGAAGCCCATTCTGAGGCACAAATTTCCCCATAGCCACCTATGTGTTTGTGAGTACATACCTGCTAAGTGTATATTTCTCACCTCTTGGGCCTTCTCACCCAGCGTATAGCCATGAGTTTTGTCACCCCAGAGTGAGTATGCATTTTCTTTTTTGGACAAACAACCTAGATCTGATCCACAACTAGTTGGACAAACGATTGAAGCTTGATCTGACTTTTCCTTTTTCTCTTCCTTTTCTTTTTCTCTTTCATGTGTATTCCTTTGTTCTTATGCATAGTTTTCCATTTGGATCTTCATCCTAGGGGCTTGATCATCGCTCTTGATCATTGTTATCTCTTCTTTCTAGCATATGTACATTTGGATCCCTCTCAATATGCATGGCTAATTTAGTGTGAGTTTGAAGCAAGTTCATCCTATCACTAAATTGGGGGCTAAATGTACTGTAGAAAAATGGATCTTTGGAAATTTTCATGGTCATTTAAAGGTCTTTTTCCTGTTATGCTTGGATTATTTTTCTTAGACTTAATGTTGTAATGTGACTTATAAATTCACATTAGGCCTTGAATATTCAAATTATTAATATTTTATGATGTCTTGTAAAGGTGTTGTAACACATTTCTACACTTTTCTAGACTTCTTATTACAATTCATCTAAATATCCCCTTTTTATCCCTTACCAATTCTTAATTTAAAGTGTTGTAAAGTCTTGTAACAAACTTTCATGCTTTTCTAGACTTTTCACCACTAAATACACCGTTCTTATGCTTTATTTGGACCCTTTATGCTCTTACAGGCCTTAAATAAGTGTGTTTTTGAATATAAACCTGAAAAATATCATTAAATGCAACCTATTCCATGACACCCACTTGCTTTCCTTGAGTGGGACCCCTTCACCATGGGTGGTGAATGAGTCCCTCTTGGCACAAAATTCAAAATAACTTCAAATTTCTTTCAGGTTTTTATTCATTAAGACCTTAGGTCAGCTTGTGATGTTGTATTTTTGGGAAATTAGGGCACAAGTGTGTATAAATATATTTTTTTCCCCATTTTACCATCTGATCCCATTCACTCATCAAAAGCATCACAACATTCAAGCATTTTCCATCATTTAATCAAGCAATTATCAAGCATCTTGGAGCAACCATTAACATATCTTCAGACTTCTACAACAAGGTTTTGGTGAGTTCATGACACTTGCATGTTAGTTTTTTATCATTCCTTTCTCATTTCATTTCATTTCATAGGGTTTGATTACCAAAGTGGGGTTTGACCAAGGAAAACCCCCATAATCTAACCCTTAACCCTTTTTCCCCTCTTTGCATGTGTTTTTGCAGGTCTTGTAGGAATATTTTTCAAGGAGAAAGGTGTCAAAAAGATTTTGCAAAGTCATCTAAGTCATCATAGTCAACATAAGGGTATGTGCAGGATCATCATGGAAAAAACAACCCCTTAAGTGGCGAAAAATTTAGAAAAATCAGAGTTAGGCAACTTGACGTAAAAATTTGAATAAGTTATCTATATTATTTCAAAAGTATGTACAAATAGAATTTGTAGAAAATTGAATGTAGTTTCTAAACTACTGGGTTTATTTAAAAAAAAAAATCTATTTGGTGAAAATTAGAAATTTCAATGTAGTCTAGTACTTAAATTTTAGGGAAAAAATAAGAATTAGGTTTTTGTCTGACCACCCTAACCACAATAAAATGATAATATTTTTTTATAAGATTTTAGATATAAATAGAGGACTAGTGTCACATGTGATGCATATTTTATTGTGATTTTTTTCCAAGTATATAATTAATTATGAATTTTTTATTACAAATTTTAAAAAATATAAAAACTCGTATGTCTAACCACCTTAACTTAGTCAAAACTTCATGAAATTCATTTTTTTTTTAATCCTATAGTATACGAAGCATAGAATGTGATACTTTTTGAAAGCTATAGATGTTTTTCAATTAGCCTATGAATCAGGACTTTAGTTGTAATTCAAATAGAAAATGAATACTAATTATTTATTAAATTCAAAGTAAAGCATAATTTATATTGGTGGAAAGCTGAGAATCTCCTTTAAAAACCCTTTTCATTTCTTCAATTTTTGGTAAAAAAAGTCGTCAGCCACATACCCTACACATACCCATCATATCACCACTTTTTGGCCCATCATGATCCTGCACATACCCATAACCCTAATTGGAGCTTGGTGACATCATGCAACCCATTTTCTGCAGATTTGGATCTGTCAACCCGACATGAAAACAAATATAGATCTGGACCCACAGTGTTGACTTCAGAATTTGAAGATTTTTGTAGGTGGACTAATTCGCCATCAGTGGTGAATGAGTCCCACTGTCAGGCTGGAGAAAGGGTTTTCTGAGGTTTTCAGTTCCCAGTATCCCGAAACCTGTTTCAACAGAATTTACTAGAAGCAAGACTAATTCACCATCTGTGGCGAATGAATCCTAGTGGTCATCAATAGTGATTTCTAAAATATTCCAGAACCTTTCAGCATCAACATTCTACCTCCAAGTGCACTCCATTAAATTTCATTGAGTTTTGTTTTCATTTGTTTATGTTTCTAGTTCATATCTGCATTTCAAACTATGTTTTCAAACACTTCATATTTCTTGGGTTTTGCATAAATAATCAATCTATTTTAGCAGTTTGTTGCATTTAGATCATTGCATTTAGGCATATTTTCATTGTACTTGCATTAGTTTGAGTGAACCACCTAGATTTTGTGTGGGGTATATCTCTCTCCTTTAGGTAAAAAACCCTAATAGAGCAAGAGAGTCATAGCATCCTAAACCACAAAAAATATATGGTTCACTTAGCGTATGAATTTCCTCTTATTTGTGATGTGTAACATCCTACTCTTTTTTTACAAAGAGTTACCATGAATTATTCACCAAATAGTAAATAACTAAAATCATAGATGAAAAGAGGTACAATTTTTATTTTTTCTTTGAATATGGAGCATGCTTCTACATAACTGTTATGATAAAGATATAAAAAATACATTTATACAATATTTTCTAACTAAAAAGAACAAACATCTATCACTATTGTATTTCAATGAAATGATTACATTATTTCAACCTAAAAAAATAACTTACAGGATTAAGGTCAGAGATCCTACATCTAGATTCTTTCTTTCTTCCAAGACTCGACATGTCATCTGCAAGGGGAGAGCATCACCCAGGTGCTTTACCTCCAACCATGGAATTAAGCAGTCCCCCGCACACCTTCCTGACTAGAGGTGGCCTCGCCCTTCAATGAAGAGATTAGTTGAGAACCCTCTTAGTTCTGCCATCTGAGCTCTGGTGTTGTGTCCTACTTAATTAATACCATCGCGCAACTATGGATACCTTCCAACTATGTACATCTCTGACTAGCTAAGTATCTAGGTTACATTGAATCGACAAGTGCATCTAGAGAAAACTGCACTCACTATGGCCATAGTATTTGTATCATAGATACAATCACTGCTAGGAGCGAAGTCATTTGTTCACCCACCCTACTCAACTTGGAACACATTTTCTAACCTAGGGGACCTTGGAACTGACTGTTCCACCCAATGGATAATCACAATATCTTTTAACATGACATAACCTATCTTTCAGAACTTAACTCTACTGAGTTGGTAAGGTGTTAAACCCTTCTTGAACCCCTATTTCACCTGGCATAACTTTTGGGTCTTGACAACTGCCACTGGTTTCAGATAAATAGTATGTTGGAAGTGGATTCACTCTGAGAGGGGGGGTGAATTAGAGTGAAGTAATTTTTAAATTTTTGACTCTGAAGGCACAATGAAACTTTTTACTAATTTAAACTCAATGTGGCAGAAATTTTAATGCAAGTGTACATCAACATTTAAAATCAAATTGACATGAAACTTGATTAACATTTACAACTCATGTTAAAAGCATCATATGATATTGTTCAATTAGAGTGTGAACAATCTTGTATGTGATTTTGTAACAGAACAACTTTGCCCAATGCACTTTTAATTTGCTTAACATAAGACTTTTTAAATTTGCATGACAACCTTTTGAAATAAGAAACTTTTGAGCATACTAAAAGTATCAGAGCATTGACTGAATGAGCACATTAACATGAAACAAAATGAGAGACAAATAAAATCACATAACATGAGATTTCCTGAGTGGAAAAACCCTCTTGGGGTATAAAAAACCACTCGCTAAAATTTCCTTTTTATTAATCAAAGAGCACCAACTCTGTAACAATGTGGAGCAACAACTCCCATAATCTTTCTGAAGCACCAACTTCATCAAACATCCAAAATATTGTAACCCATCAGAACCTTATAACTGCAATCATTCTTTGCAGTCATAAAATTACAATAGGATACAAAATGATTTTGCAATAATGCTCACCTCTAAACATAATCTCTGTAATACAATCAGAGATAAAAACAATATGAGCCCACTCTTCTTTTTACAAAATGATTTCACAATAAGCAATACTCTATCCAGACAATTTCCTCTCTTCACATCACACCCTTTTTTGTGTTTTTGCAGGGATACATATATACAATGTTTGTAAAGCGATTATTGTCAAGAAAAACCCGCATTCAATAACCAGAGTTTTGAACTGGTAAGAAACATAATATTTGATCATAATGCCAATCAAGGATTTTTAAGAAAAAATCAATGATATGAAGATGAAATGCCACTGTGAGATGAAACCCACGAGTTTACACTCGGGTTCAAGGTAGTTTAATATTAGTTAAGAATTTTATTCGAAACTAAAACAAAGTTTTCCTCTTTTACATCTGATTTACCAAATTTACCTTTGAAAAATCAAACATAATGCATAGATATTACCTCTGTCATGGTGGATTTAACCTACAAATAAAATCCCTGAAGTTCTTCATGAAGCCTGCCCAAACTACCGCTTCCAGCTCAAGAAAAGACCACCAACTATCTTGCCATCCATAAAAAACCAACATAACTGAAAACCAAGTCAGAATGCCACAACAACCTTGCTCAATATGCAATTGTAATTCCAGTATGGCAACACTAGAGTTTAGTTCATTTTGTTTACCCTAATTTTCCCTTTATCAAAACTCCAAAACAAAATGAATGAGACTTGAAATCCATATCACTGACACAATGAAACATTAAATGAGTGCCAAATCATAGACCACGCGTGCTGTCCAAGTCAACACAACCAAAATTCTTATTAAACAATAATATTGTTGCTGCCAAGTAAGCAAACCAAATATACTGCATATGCCAACAACCCAAGTCTCCAAAAGACTATGTATTAACTGTTGTGCAATGCGTAAGCCCAAAACATGATCGATATTCAAAGACATGCCACCTTTCCAATCACTTTATAAGTGATAACCTTAATGTATATTGTCAGTCTTTAAGTGCTAAAGCACCACTTTAAAAACAAATGCTGACCAAATTATATCACAAGAAAACATATGCCAAAATATAAATAACTGTGAATCCATATAACATGTGAAGGCCTGAGAATGTTGAAATGCTTTTTATAAGAAATGGTATGAAAAGAATTAAGCAATACCATTGCTTATGAAGCTATAATAGCCAACTCAAGGATATAAGATTGACTAAGTAATAGTACAAACACTTCCACCTCATGTAGAATTCAATAACCCTTGTGAAATATATGCATAACATGTTAACATGTGCACCACACTAATCAAAGAATTGTGAGACAGCTATGAAGATCACCAATAAAATTTCCATGAAAATATAGTGAATCTTGTCAATGATGCCATGAGAAAAAATGATCATCTAAAACAATATACCTGTTGTAATAAGGAATGACCAATCTATCAAGATGAATTCAACTGTTCCATGATATCACTTGAAAACTAATACCACCTGAATAACTTTTATCTGCACATAAAGCTTAACATGATTAGTACCACATTATGTGATGAACAAATGCACCCAAATACATCAACCCAAAGCATGATCACCAAAATACTAAGTATGCCAAATTGAACACAAAGAGCACCAAGTATTCAAAGCACTAATTAGTTTTATCATCAAGGACAATATACCACAAAGAGAAAGCCAACATAGTATACAAGGGTATTTCCCACCTAGTGATATACTTCGCATTCTCTTGCCAATACAAGCAACTATCTTGACCTAAAAGGTCATGGATTGATAAGGAAAATTCTGTCACATAATACCCTGTACTGAGTGACATTTTACTCAATACGAAACTTGATTAAGGAAAAAATATTCAATAAAACACTATGAAACCAATTGGAAGCACTACATATCATAGTTACAAATCTAAATTTGAAAAAAATAGAACTTTATCCTGCATGGAAAAAAAATATGTTGTATATAGTGAGCATCACTCCTTAAAAATGGTGTTTACTGAAAAAAATAGTTTTCGAAGGAGATGGAAAAAGAAGTGCAACTTGATTCCAAAAATTTGAAAAAATATATTTCGAATCTATAGACAAAATTTCTGTCACAAATCTCTAGTTTGCATCATCTTCAAATTCCTCACGATTTAGCTGCTATAGGTGCCCAAAAGTGAAGATTTTAAAATTAGAAAAAAAAATTTCAGTGTCTAGTTTGAACAAAAATTGTAAACTAGTATTGTGGGATCACCCTACTTCTACTTTACTCATGCTTTATTTACAAATAATAATTTTGATCTTAATTATTAATTGATAGAAGACTTAAGCTGAAGATTCCTTCTTCTTTTTATAGTCTCAGATGTTTAGTGTTTTAGCTTCATTATAGTGGACTCCTTAGAAAGTGAAGATTTCCAAGATGAATAATTCATCTAAATTATTGGATATTTCTGACTCGAACACCTGAGTTACTTTCATGTAACTTCTCGGGTCTTGGCTACAACCACTTGATTGAGTCTTAACCCAAATCCTTGAGAGTGACAACTCTCATGATAATACTTTAAGCAATTCTTGTCACAAAATGATATCTTCTTGACCTTCCTGGTCATTAATGTAGTATGAATATTACATAACCAAGTCTACATCATAAAGGTTAGATCTCCAATAATAATATAACTTCCTTTAGGTTTTAGTCCTCCATGCAATTCGGTGCAATCATGGTAACTAAGGTTAACCACAAGTGTAGACCTACTGATCCAGTCTCACAATAAATTTTCTTAACGTAATGCTTACTCACCAAGTTAGCATTTAACATGTTTGGTCAAATTACTTGGGCGTTGAATCCCTTGGTTGTGTACCTGCAACAACTAGGGTCTAGGCTACTACCTCTAATTCAAGTCCCAACATGGTTTAAAGGGTTTTACCTTCTCACCCACTCTCAAGTGTCTTTAACAATATGGACGAAACTATGTCTTCATCAAGACGTACATAAGGTTATATAATATAGGCATCCTTTACAAATACCTCACCTAGGTGTTTTCAATAAGGAACATATCAAGGAAGGAAAGAGGTTTTCCTTTCCAAGGGTCGAATTATTATTACAAGGTCACTCAACAAGTATTTATTAAAAGAACTCAAGAATAGTTATATATTACTCAAGTAAGCATTCTTGATAGAAAATCTACAACTTAGTTGTGCTTTAGTCCTTTCTTCCAGTTATTTACTTCTCAATTATTCAAGCTTGGTTCTATACCAACCAATGAACTATGGTTTGATAAATTACCTTTTAATAATGAAAAGAATCTCATAATAAGAAATGGTGATTTCATGATGCATCCCCAGACATAACTATGCCAAGGAGCATTTGAGGGTAACATACCTTGAACTTCCTTTTTAAGCATCTAAATCACTCTAAAACAATCAAGAATTGAGCTATCTTGTTGTGGACATTTAAATAAATCTCACAAAGATTCATGAATGATGTGGATTTAAAAAGGAAAAACAACCTCACTATTGGTTTTCATAATCATTATTATCACAATCTATACGTGTATACAACCTAGGAAAAGACTTTATCTAGGCTGGGTGATCCCACAATAGTGGTTTAAATTTTTTGGCCAAATTGGACATTGAAATTATTATTTTTAACTAAATCTTCACATTCAGGCACCTATAGCAGCTAAATCGTGAGGAATTTGAAGATGATGCAAACTAGAGTCTCGTCACATTTTGTCTGTAGATTCTAAAAATTATTTTTTCAAAATTTTTGGAATCAGATTACACTTCTTTTTCCATCTCCCATGAAAACTTTTTTTTTTTCAAAAAACAACTTTTCTAAAAAGTGACGCACACCGTATAATACATAACTTTTTTTCCATGAGGGATAAAATTCTAATTCTTTCAAATTTAGATTTGTAACTCCGATATCTAGTGCTTCCACTTGGTTAGATAGTTTTTATTGAATATTTTTTCTTTAATCAAGTTTTGAAGTCAAACCAATTACAATTCAGACATAGTGTGACCATATAACGCATAACTTTTTTTGTATATATTGAAATTCATTTTTTTTTTTTTGGATCAAAGACTTCAATATCTGGTGCACTCATATTTTTCAATTTTTTTTTTGATAATATGCTATTTTTCCACATGTGTAGAACAAATACATTTATTTTTGGTGAAGAACCTATGTTTAATAAAACTAAAAAAGAAAATGCATAATAAAACCAAAACATATTAAAATTATATTCAGTGGATAGCTCGTTCTGAGGACTATCTAATTCCAGAAAGGTTTCTGAAGACTCCTCCATTTTCAACCTCAACCCAAGCTCCAAAGCGTAAGAAAATAAATTCTTTTTGTGTCTCAAGAGGGGGATGGGGGGCAAGGGGGGTTTGAACAAACCCCTTTGCTATGCATTTGTTTTATTTTTTTGGCAGCCAAAATTTAAAGGGGGTCGCTCGAACTAGTAGGTTCGTACGAACCCCCAAAATCACTTTTTTTGCTTTTGGGTCATTTTTTGTGAGTTTTTCTTCCTCATTTGAATTGTAAACCACTATTGTGGCTTCACCCCCCTTATAAAGGAAAGAAATAATACTTTCCTTATAATGAAGGTGATAACTTGTGTTGTCTCTCCACTAATAAGGCTTTAATCTTCAAATGAATATGGAAGTAGCAAGAGATTGAGTGAAGCCTTGTCAACAATAGTAGGACAACCGATTTACTTTTTGAAAACTGCCTTCTTTCAATCAGACCTTTGGAATGAAGTTGAATAATAATGGAAGATCTTTCTAACCTCAAAACATGGTCATTCTCCTTTATGATCGAGGCTTTAATCCAAGCCTTAAAAGTTTAACTTTCATCTTAAAGATAAATGATAGGTCGAGGGCCTTTGGAACAACACAATCATGAGCTTTGCAAGCTCTACCGAGTCATTGACACCCATTGGTTGCTGCCAAGGTCTCATAACTATATCATTGTCCAACCTTTCACCAACCATGAGCTTTTGGAAGGAGGTAGGTGATTTTGCATACCTCATATGGAAGGAGGCATTGTATCCAACCCAAAGGAGCCTCTCCCCTCTATTATGATAGGTGGATATTTCATTTTATTTCCTTTAAATTTTGATTAGTACCATATCTCTGCTCTGATAATACTATCCCCCTCCTTAGTCTTACCATACAAGGAAAAATGAATAATCCCCCCATTATCACCTACGGTTACCATGATAATATCTCACTCCCCCCTGTAAAATGACTTTCCTTGAGAGTTCATTTACAACTAATCGTCACGATTCATATCTTCCCAATATACGAGCAACTTATTTGCAAGATCTTTTGCTAATAGAATCAGTTACCATCCTCACTTTATGTGATGAGAGCCACAATTTTCAACATGGAGAGTTCAGGTTGCAAGGATATAGGATTATGCCACCTTCATGGCATTCTGTCTACAGCCATAAATTGCTGCCATTAGCATGTCCAAACATCATAAAAAATTTCCTCCTCAATATCATTAGCTATGCCCTTCTAAAAGACATTTCCATTCCCAAAATAGTTATAAAAAGTTACTTATTTTGCTACAAGCGCATGGGAGAAACCATGGCCACAAAGAGGTAAGATTGGATTACAAAATGATGAAAATATTTTTCCACCTTCGTGTGGTTTCCACGTTGCCTTCAAAGGTTAAATTTGGTGCGTACAAATTGTGTTGAATTCTTGTCCAAGCATTACAAACATCACTTAATTACATAGCTTAGTATTATGATTATCAAAGCCGCATAGGGATGCCAAATGTATAGTCAAGCACCTCTAGTTAAGGAGTCGATCTTAAATATCCACCGTGACTTAACAACCGAAATAAGCATTAATAGACGAGCTACATGCTTACAAAGTATTAAAACTTTAAACCAATATATGGTTGTGAAACATAGGGTGATGATGTAAAATATACGCCAAATTATATTGGTATAATCCATCATTTCACAAATTGACACCAACAATTTCCTCTATCAGTTATCATGCTTTCATAAGCATGCTATTGTTAGTTAGCAAATAATTATAATCTTTGCATACAATATGCAATATGTATGCATATTTATTTCCTAGTACACATATATCGAGGAAGCACACATATATAGACACTGATATATATAAGCATATATTTGCATATTATATATAGAAATAATTTTTATTAGATTAGCAATTGCCAATAAAGATAGCAAGGTTATGGTAATATGGTAAAACTTACCTAAGATGCAACAAGAATCCCTAGACTTAAACAAAAAATAGCAATTTCCAAACATAATCGTCAAGGTGACAAGTAACTCAAATGGCAGAACTAAGGACTGTCAACTTTACCCTTCTCCCAAGCAATACTCCCCCTCTTTCTCTCTGGAGGTGTTCGGATCACTCCTGCAATCCCACAAAAAAAAAGAAGGTAGTTAGCCTGGAAACCATTACCTCACAATCATATCATTACAAATCCATTAATCATTTGCTTTAAATAAAAAGAATCATCTCATAGCATTTCATCAAATTCATAGTAGCAAGTAACCATCATTATTCCATTGAAACAATAATATAACATTGCATAAATCCATCATAATATGTAATTTTCAATGTTTCATAATCACACAATTCATCATAATAATTACCATAAAGTTAAAAGTAATTTTGGAATCTAGGGTTGGGTGTAGCAAGCCTTCCCCCAAGTTAAGAATCATCATCCCGGATGATGTAAAGTATCATAACATATAAGTAAACAAATGATAAAGTTTTTATCCATGTTTTCATACTCATGTCGGAGATAAGGAAGATTTTATGTTGATATCATTATAATTATGTCTCATAGCTCTGTCCTCTACAATCTAGTCCCACCGAACATTGCACTGAGTGACCTTGCTAATACGCAGGTGGATACTGCTTAATTCGATCACTCTTTTCTCTTACAAATAACTATCTCGGTATTCACTTAGCATTGACAAAGCTTTCCTATCTTGCATTGGCTCATGTTAACCTTTTTCTTGATCAACCTAATTTGCCCTTTCTTTTTAATATATATAATAGTTTTTGACCAAGGTAAATCCTATATTCTAGATTTCCTAGCTTATAGGAATTTTGCACTTTCTTCCATGCAATGCTTCAAATGGATTCTTTTTAACTTATATAATGTTATGAGTTATCAAACAAAATCTTAACAAATGGAAGATAATCCTTCCACTAGTATTGTTGACCCAAGCAATACACATACAATAGGTTCCCCCCCTAATGCCTGATTTACTCTCTTAGTTCGACTACCTATCTCTGGGGAATATGTTGAACTTATGTTCAACCAAATTCCAAGTGAGGTGAAAAGTTTTTTCCAAACCTTGAAGTTATATAAGTGTCCCTATTTGAGATAATCTTCTCTGAAACATCATGCAATCAACATTATTTTACACATTTGTAGTTATGACTAGTACCCCACTTGTCATCATTTGTTTTAATTCAAAATTGACTACCTTGGTGAGCTTACCCACCACTACCAAGATTTTTTTGTGCTTATCCATCACTTGCAAAATAGTATTATTCTAAAACCTTGACATAGGAGTGTAAACGGTGATTTTGGTTTGACCCCTCACAATGCTTTGCTCCTCCTAGGATTTTTCACGTAAAAGGAGAAAGGGGATTGGATGGAGACCAAAATGCAAGGGTTTAGACTCAAGACTAATGTTAATGAGATGTATTATGCCTAATTAAGATTCCCTAATGCTCTGATTTGAAATTGAAATGATTTAATGATGCAAAACTATTAAAATGTAAAATGCTAGAAAATACAATGTGATATGGAGAAATGCCTAAAAATGTAGCTAAATGATGAAATAACAGAACAAAATGAAAGAGGTGCACCTAGAATCAGAAGTTTGATGTTGGAAGATTCTAGAATCTTGAAAAATTGGCTGAAATGTTGACCGGGACACTTGTGCCAGTCTAGGCAACTTAGTCCTAATTTCGAGAAACTTTACCAGAATAGGAATTTGCCAGATGGGTATCCAAAAATGTCAAAATAAGTTTTTAGGCCCAAAAGCAGGACTAATTTACCACTAGTGGTGACTTAGTCTTCCTGTAGAGTTTGAGAAATTCGGGACATAATCTTGTAGTCTCAGGTCTGTACTTCCTTTCCTGATAGGTGTCTACACTTTATTTTGGAGAAAACGGGGTAGAAAGTCTCTCCAAGCTTGAATTAGGGTTGTGTTGACTTGATTGACTTTGTGCACTCTTTGATCACTTTTCAACACCTATTGCTTGACAAATTTGCATACAAAAGTCACATGCAAAAGGGGAAAAATGGTTGAGGGTTAGAGAATAGCGGTTTTCCTTGGTGAAACCCCACTTTGGTAATCAAACCCTAAACAATGAAATGGAATGAAGATAGTGATAAATAGATAACATGCAAATGCAAATGTCATAAACTTACCACACCATTGATGCTCAAATTTGAAGATGTGCAATGAAGAACTCCAATAGCTTGACTTGATAATGCTTGATTTTCTTATGATATTGAATGCTTAATGAGTGCAATAGATTGTATGTGATTTGGAGATAGATGATTGTAGATGTAAAATGAGGTGAAAAACCCTCATTTATACTTTTTTTACTAAAATTTCCCGAAAGTAACACATCACAGGCCGACCTCAAGGGTTAGAGGACAAAATCAAAATCCCACTAGAAATTTAAAATTAGTTTGATTTTTGTGCCAAAAAGGACTAAGTCAGCCCTATTGGCGACTTAGTCCCACTTAAGCAAATTAAGTGGATGTTGGGAATTTTAGTGCATTAAAAGTTTTCCAACAAGAATATCCTCAACAAAAAACTTGAAAATGGTCGAAAAGTGTATTAAGGGGTCATTTAGACATGAGAAAAGGTTGAATTAGTGAAATTAAGCCTAGAAAAGCATGAAATCTTGTTACAAGACTTTACAACACTTCAAAATAGGATTTGATAAGTGATGAAGAGGTGATTTTTAGGTGAATTGTAATTAATAGAGTTTAGAAAAGTGTAGAATTTTTTTACAACACCTTCACAAGACACCATAACTTGAATGTTTAGGACCCAATGTGAATGTTTTGACCACATTACAACATTATACCCAAGAAAGAATCAAGCCAAAGTCCATTACAAAGACTCGGGTATGTGTAGGATCATCATGGAAAAAAAAGGCCCTTAAGTGGCAAAAAATTCAGAAAAATCAGAGTTAGGCAACTTGACTTAAAAATTTGAATAAGTTATCTATATTATTTCAAAAATATGTAAGAATACAATTTGTAGCAAATCAAATGTAGTTTCTAAACTACTAGGTTTATTTAAAAAGGAAAAAAGTCTATTTGATGAAAATTTGAAATTTCAATGCAGTAGTACTTAAATTTCAGGGAAAATATAAGAAGTAGGTGTCTGTCTGACCACCCTAACCACAATAAAATGGTACTATTTTTTTATAAGAAGTAGGTGTCTGGATGTAATGCATATTTTTTGTAACTTTTTTCCAAGTAAATAATTAATTATGAATTTTTTATTATAACTTTTAAAAAATATAAAAACGCGTATGTCTGACCACCTTAACTTGGCCAAAACTTCATGAAATTCATTTTTCTTTTTAATCCTATAGTCTATGAAGCATAGAATGTGATGCATATTTTGGATTCAAAAACTGTGATACCGTTTGAAAGGTATAAATGTATTTCAATCAGCCTATCAATTAGGACTTTAGTCGTAATTCAAATAGAAAATGAATAATAATTATTTATTAAATTCAAAGTAAAGCATAATTTATATTGGTGTAAATCCGAGAATCTCCTTAAAAAACCCTTTTCGTTTCATCAATTTTGTGTAAAAAAAAAGTCGTCAGCCACATACCCTACACATACCCACCATATCGCCACTTTTTGGCCCATCATGATCCTGCGCATACCCACTCAAGTGAGCATAAAAATGTCAACTATACATTTTTTGGCGACACATTAAGCCCCCACTTTAGTGAGAGGATGAACTTGCTTCAAACTCTTGCTAAAGTAGCCTGACATGAACATTGAGAGGGATCCTAATGCACTCATGTTGGTAAGATGAAACAACAATAACTAAGATGGATGATCAAGACCCCAGTATCAAGATCTCATGGCAAACCAAACATAAGAACAAAAGGAACATGCCTGATGATAAAAAGGAACGAAAGCTTTGATCATCTGTCGAGCTCATTGTGGATTAGATCTAGGCTGACTGTTTGAAAAAGAGAATGCACTCACTCTAGGGTGACATAACACATGGTGGTTTGCTGGGTGAGAAATCCGAAAAAGGTGAAGTACATGCACTAGTTGGCATGCACTCACAAACACATAGGTGGCTATGGGGAAAATCATGCCGCTAAATGGGTTTCCCACTCAACCATATCAAAGTTATACCTCCTGATAACCTTAATAAGGCACCACAAAGACAATGTCAGTTCGTGCTTCATGAGACAAGCAAAGGTTCATATGCTTAGAACTCATGAACAAATGCAAAGTTACCATAGGCATGCAAGTTGCGTTATGCAAGGTGGTAAAAATGCAAAATGCAAAATATGTTCAAAGGAGTCTTGTTAAGTTCATGCAAGTGTTATTACTTAGGGAACATTGTGTTTAATGTCTCCAAGAGAGGACCAATTCAAAGAATAGAAGATCCACAACTTAGGGGATGCAATGCGTCGCATTAGGCCACTAAGAGGAATGTAATATGCTAAGATAGATCACATTTATGAAGGAAAACATACCCAATGTCATCCACAAAGTGACAAACGCATCATATGAAGTGACAAGGCTGCACTAGGGACCAAGAATGCAAATGAATAATGCCAATGTATTTCCCCAACTTTAAAAGAATTGCTATACACCGTTCAATGAGCAATTGCTTTAAAGTAGCAAAGGAAAGAAGATGAAAAAAGAAAAAAAATACATGAGAGTCAACTTTGAAAGCCTCTATTCCAAGTCATATGTTTCCAAGTAAGACTACTTCATGTAAACAAATAGGAAAACAAAAGAAAAGAGGGTTTCCCCCTAGAAAGGAATACACCAGACACATAAGGGATCTATGGATTTGGGGTCAGTATGTTTGTTGCTGCAATGTTTTTATGAAAGAGCTTGGAACTATCATCATTCCCCAAAGCACATAGAACTAGAAGAATGACACAAAGAGAACGAAAGCAAATGAAAAACGAAGTCTATTTTGATTCAATATGGAAGAGACATTGTGGTCTCAACACTTTCAATCTTCCCCAAAAGGAAAACACAAGGAAAAAGAAAATGAGAAGGAAAAAGGAAAGGGGAAAGCTTTTGGGTCAACATGAAGGAGACACTGCAGTCTCAATACCTTATATCATCCCCAAAAGGAAGACACAAGATAAAAGCGAAAAAGGAACTTTTGGGTCAACATGGAACAAACATAGGGTGTCTCAACACTTTGTGTCATCCCCAAAAGGAAAACACAAAACAAAAAGTGAAAAAGGACCTTTTGGGTCAACATGGAAGAGACATAGGGTGTCTCAACACTTTGCGTCATCCCCAAAAGGAAAAAACAAAACAAAAAGTGAAAAAGGACAATGTGCGACATATAGAAGAATAGAGGTACAAATAGAAGAAGTGTACAAAGAGAACATCAAATACACGGTACGAAGGAACATGAGACACACAAAAACGTACCAAAGAAAAGAAAAATAAAAATAAAAATGCAAAAAGACTAACAAGGTGAATGCAAGTCAACCATCTAACAAGTCATCTACCTCCCAATCATGTTCAGTATATTGCGAGGGTGGTTTACTATCCAAAGGAATAATTGCAAGTGCCGAACTAGGAGATGTGCTAGGTTCTTCACTTGGTCTAGAAGATTTATCATTTAAGCTCATGGTAGATGAAAATAAAGAGTTTAGATTGTTATGCACTTCTTCATCTATTCTTGTGATCTCCTCCTCATCATCATCATCAAGGTGGATGATGACGGGAGGATAAAGGGTTATCTCCAGGGAAGTATGGATCAAGAGTTGCGGTTGTTGAATCGGTTCATTTTGTTGTGAGGGCTAGACTATGTTACCATGAGGTGGTCAAGAGGAGGAGGGTGATCATCTATTGCTTTTGTCAAAGGTAGAGGTTGATTTTATTTTTTATTTTTATTTTGCATTTAATGAGCAAGGAGATGACGATGATGACTACACTCTGTAGCACCGTGGTTTCGTTTAATTTTATTTTGAAGTTGTTGATGTGTAAGAGTGGGTTGATCCATCATAGGTTCCTTTTCTTCTTGAGGAGGAAGAACAGAAGAAGTTGAAGAAGATGGTTCAATCACTTTGTCTTTGGATTTATAAACTTGTTTAATGCAGGGAGGCAAGATGAGATTAACTTTATTTTCTCTTACACATTTATACGAGGAAGGGGAGGTGTCAATGGTTGGTGGCTCATTACTTTTCATTGGGTGGTCAATTTTGGACTCAGGCTTAAGCATGATCTTGTCTAGGATAGGAGGAGTGGAAGTGGATAGGGATATGTTACGAAGAGGCAATTCAACTATGCATTTGGCTTCGAACTTTTGGTAAGCTATGAAAATAAAATCTTATCAAGGGGTGATGGGTTACATAGGGGTGGGCCAAAAGGATTCTAATGAAAAATTACCTTCAAAGGACAATGGATTAAGGCCACAATGGTGTATGGTAAATATTTCATTGCCATGAGGAAACTTCAAACACTTGTGAACAACCAAAGGGACTGTTTTCATCGATTGAAGCAAAGAATGGCCTAGCCGAAGATGAAATTGATCCGATTGCAGAATAATAGAAAATATTATATCCAAAGTATTGGGTCCTATCTATAAGGGGAGTGCAATCGATCTGATCGTAGGGCACACAAAACCAAAATGCATTTTAATCCATGCAATTGGTTTATTATATTCTTCTTGATAAAGTTCATGTAATACTAAAAATTCTTCCATGATCACGTTCAAACCATAGGCAGGATCTACTAATATCCTATTGGTTGGTTTATCGTAGATGCGGTCAACTATCTAAAGAGGACAATCGAGAAGCTTTTTAAGTGTATCACGAGAAGAAAAAGTAATCTCATGAGATTTATTAGTTGGGCCCTTACGAGGGATAACGTCTATCATACCCACAAGTTCATCCATATAGGAGTAACTTGGGTAACATTTGGAGGTATATCATGTTGTTCATTATTTTATATTAATGTTCATGACTTAAGGGTTTGAAGGTTCACTAGCCTTGAGAAATGAAATATTATGTTTCTGCATGGGGTTGGTAAAGATTTGTAAATTCTGGTTAGGGGGTGCAACGAACTTAGTTCCTTGATCATTGACACCCACAATCGATAAATGGCCCGAATCAATGAGGTCTTGAACTAAGTGTTTGAGATTCTTACATTGTTCGGTGTCATGTCCATTTTGGCGATGAAAATGACAATAAGCATTTTTTTTTAAGGTAGTGGTAAAGGCTTGGTGGTATCAAGTGGTTTAACTATAGGCAAAGTTATCATCTGTTGTTGCAACAGCTGATTCATTGTGTTATGGAGAGTATTGAGTAAGGGTGTAAATTGTCTCTTTGGGTCCCCATAGGAAAAGGGCACCGCTGCTTTAATAGATACCACTTGACTTGGAATAGGTTGGGGTGGTTGAGGAGAAGGCAAATTGAACTATAAAAACTCCTTGGTTGGGTTTTCTAAAGTTTTACACATTGTTCTGGGTGGTTTCTCAAACTTCTCAGCTTGATTAGAAATGGACTTTGAATCAAGACTGGAAATCGAGTTGTGATAGTCACAAAGGTTGGTACATAAATGCAGGAATGAAGGAAATTTCATCATAGTTAACTTATCCTAAAGGTGAGTATGCAAGTATTCAATAAACAACTTTTGCTGATGTGAATCAGGAATCTTAACATCAGTTTGAGCATATAATGACTGATAATGTGAAATGAAAACAATAACTTTTTCATCGTTGTTTTTTTTACATTGCTTTAAATCAGCCATAGTCTTTTTAGGAGTCATTTGGACTTGTAAATGACTTATAAAGGCATCAAAAGTTCATTAAATGATTGGATTGAATGATTGGGTAAGTTGGAAAACCACTCCAATGCAGTGTCTTTTAAGGCCCAAGGAAAAATTTTAGCTAATAATTTGTCATCAAGAAAAAAATCACTGCACAAGGTTGTATAAGCATTGACATGATTAGTAGGGTCTCCTTTACCTCTGTATTTCTCAAACCTAGGCATTTCAATTCCTTGTGGCATCTGAGTGCATAAGATTTCAAGGGAGAATAGACTACTATAGACATGATATGTAGGTGGAGCATTTTGACTTTGGCTAATGGTAGATATTTCTTGTTGTATGGATGAAATGGTGTTAAAGAGTTGTGTAATTATGGGATCGGTGTAAGTGGTATGAGGCGGAAGGGAAAATGGTGATGGAGTGTATGTAATTGTTAGAAGATTAATCTTTACTTGGTAAAGGTTATTCTTTAATTGTAATTATTAACTTGTAGGAATATTCCAAAGGAATCCCTACAAGTCTTTTGTCTTTTTGTCATCTCACACATGTGTGAGGATGACTTATTTTTTAATTCCTTTATTAAGGAATATTTGTAACCACCTCCTTAAGAGGTGACACTTTGCACACACATAGATGAATGGTGGCATTCATTGAGTTGGGAGTTACATTCTAACTCCTTCTTCTCACCTCTACTTATTGAGGTGCATCTCCTCTCATTCTTCAAGATTTAAGCAAGCAAGCTAAGGCTGAAGCTCTCTCTCTCTCTTTGTATTATTCTTTAGGAATTTTGCCTCCATTCATAATATTGGGGTTTTTTCTTGTTTTTTCCCCTTAACAAATTATTGTGTCTCTCTTGCTTTGGTGGTGCTTGGTTTGGCTACTTCAATCTATTTGGTAATCTCTTTCCTTCAAAAAATTACTTTTAAATGTTAGGGGAAGTGAAAGGGATACTAAGAGGGCTGAAGGTGGAAGAGGGAATATTCAATGACACAAAAGAACAAGGAACGCTAGTTGGAATTGGGAAAGGAGTTGCATGACTAACCTGTTGCATAGTTGTTGTAACTTGAGGAGTGGTATAAGTTGGTATGGATGCTATGGTTGAAGGGGGAGGAATGTGAGATCATCCTTGGCTTGCAACTATGTTTGTTGATTGGGATGTGGAAGGAGCATGTTTATTGTATATCTCAGAAATTTTCTTCATAAATTGTAAGTCATCATCACTTTCAATCAAACGATGAAGGTTTTCTATGGAAGGTATGGAAATGGTGGAAATGTTTTCAAGGGATAAGTCTTGTTGTAAATGTGCAAAATCTTCATGAATATTTATGACTTTATCTTGCAGCATTGCACTAGCTTATGTGTCAATATTCATAGGGTGGGAAGGTGAAGGCATGTGAGTGGTAGTATCCATGCCTAATGCACCATTTCTGATACTAGGAGTAGGAGCTCTTGAGATCCCAAGGTCCACTATGAAAGTGTTATTGCTGGAAGTCATGAGTTTAGAACTTCGTCTCATTAAAGTATTATCAATGGGGCACCAAACACTCATACAAGTACCACAAGAGATAGGGTGGATGCAAATGCAATGCAATCTAGGACGAATAAAATGAAAAATTAAATAGTTCTATAAACTGAAATAGAGATGTAGTACTCAAAAAAAAAGTACAAAAATTACCCAAAATTACCAGAAAATGCAGTGCAAAGTATGCAAAAGGACTAAGTCGCCCAGGGTGGCGATTTAGTCCCACTGATGATTTTTTTTTTTTCAAAAAATTTAAATGCAATTCTATGTCTTTCAGATGAAAAAATGCAACTATAGTATGTAAATGCAGAGTTTTTGTGTTTTTCAATGTAAAAATGATGCAAGAATGCAAGCTAATATGATTTTTTTTTTACTAATGCAATTGAGAACCCTAGGATGCACTTTTAACTAATGCAAGATGTGATGCAAATGAAACCTAGGATGAACATGAAAATCTTAAATGAAGAATGTTCAAAAGATGTAGGTTCACCAAAATGTAAATGGTGATTTTGGTTTGACCCCTCACAATGCTTTGCTCCTCCTAGGGTTTTTTACCTAAAAGGAGAAAGGGGATTGGATGGGGACCAAAATGCAAGGGTTTAGACTCAAGACTAATGTTAATGAGATGTATTATACCTAATTAAGATGCCTTAATGCTCTGATTTGAAATTGAAATGATTTAATGATGCAAAACTATGAAAATGTAAAATGATGGAAAACACAATGTGATATGCAGAAATGCCTAAAAATGAAGCTAAATGATGAAATTACATAACAAAATGAAAGAGGTGCACCTAGAATCAAAAGTTTGATGTTGGAAGATTTTGGAATCCTAAAAAAATGATTAAAATGTTGAATAGGACACTTGTGCTAGTTTGGGTGATTTAGTCCCAGTTTTAGGAAACTTTGCCAGAATGAGAATATGCCAAATGGGTATCCAAAAATGTAAAAATTATTTTCTAGGCCAGGAAGTGGGACTAATTCACCACTAGTGGTGACTTATTGCTCTTGAAGATTTCAGGAAATTCAGGACAAAATCTTGTAGTCTCAGATCTGCACTTCCTTTCGTGACAGGCGTCAACACTTGATTCTATAGAAAATGGGGTAGAAGGTCTCTCCAAGCTTGAATTAGGGTTGTCTTGAATTGATTGACTTTTTGCACCCTTTGATCACTTTTCAACACCTATTTCTTGAAAAATCTGCATACAAAAGTCACATGCAAAAGGGAAAAAATGGTTGCAGGTTAGAGAATAGGGGTTTTCCTTGGTCATACCCCACTTTGGTAATCAAACCCTAAAAAAAAAATGGAATGAAGAGAGAGTGATAAATAGATAACATGCAAGTGCAAATGTCATAAACTTACCACACCATTGATGCTCAAATCTAAGGATGTGCAATGAAGAACTCCAATAGCTTGACTTGATAATGCTTTATTTTCTTATGAGATTGAATGCTTAATGAGTGCGAGAGATTGTATTGATTTGGAGATAGATGATTGTAGGAGATGTAAAATGAGGTGAAAAACCTATATTTATACTTTTTTTTACTAAAATTTCTTGAAAGTAACACATCACAGGCCGACCTTAAGGGTTAGAGGACAAAATCCCACTAGAAATTTAAAATTATTTTGAGTTTTGTGCCCAAAAGGACTAAGTCACCCCTATTGGAGACTTAGTCCCACTTAAGAAAATTAAGTGGGTTTCAAGAATTTCGGGGCATTAAAAGTTCTCCAATGGGAATATCCTGAACAACACACTTGAAAATGGCCAGAAAGTGTATTAAGGGGTCATTTAGACATGAGAAAGGGTTGAATTAGTGAAATTAAGCCTAGAAAAGCATGAAATCTTGTTACAAGACTTTACAACGCTTCAAAATAGGACTTAACAAGTGATGAAAAGGTGATTTTTAGGTGAATTTTAATTAATAGAGTCTAGAAAAGTGTAGAAATGTTTTAGAACACTTCATAACACCTTCACAAGACAACATAACTTGAATGTTTAGGACCTAATGTGAATTTTTTGACCACATTACAACATTATACCCAAGCAAAAATCAAGCCAAAGTCCATTAGAAAGACTCAAGTGAGCATAATAATGTCAACTATACATTTTTTGGGGACACAAGGAGAGAAAAACTATACTAACGAGCTACCACTTCCTCTCTGGAATTTCATGAGTATATAAAATTCCTACCAGGTGATGACATCCTATCTTCACCTTCTAGCCTTTTGGACATCTTGCTACATACTTGCAACATCTCTGTATGTTTCCTTCCAGAATATAGTGGTTTCACATCAGTCAATATTTTAATCACTCCAAACTGTCCATAATATGGCATGAATTAAATTCTTATCTCACCTTGTTCCTTGACTCCTCTAAGTCTGGTACTTAGGTTCTTCCTTTGATTCTTATAAGTCCATTTGAATTAAAGAAACAACTTCCTTGAAATTTTGTCACACTTGATTCTTGAAAATATAATGAGTAAGCATAACTGAGGAGATATGTCTCCTTCGACATTCGACATCCACAACTTGGTTTTTCTCACCATTTTTAAATAAGCATCCTACCTAACCCTTTTATCAAAATATCAAAGATTCTTATGAATTGATTTTTTTTCAAATTAGGAACTCGCATGATTGGTGTCATAATTGCTTCATTCTTATTTGGTCAAAGACCTTTTACTTTCCCAAGACCATATGGCTCTTATAGCTTAAACTTCAATTCCAACATTTTTTTTTTGGTTATAAGAAATTATAGGTATAGATTGAGAACCATATCCCATGGAGAAGTCAAAAGCTTTCTCATTCTGGAAATGCTTCAACAAATTTCATTGATTAGGATACATATTTATATCTGGTGTTTTCTTGATCCAAATACTTATATTCTTCTCCTCCTAGGTGTTTTTGATACTTGTTATACATTGGGCCATCCTAAGAGTTAAATTTGTGTTATTCTTCTATTTTCTCCAAATTGGTCGAAATGATTTACCATTCTTCCCGGTTGGCTTTCAACAATTGATTGGTATATTTTGCAAACACTTTTATTCCAAGGTTATTTTAGTTTTAAATTAGGATTGTCTGAAGGTTGTCTTGCCTCCTGGATACTTCCATAATTGGTTTTGATTCACAATATGTTGAATCTTCTTCTTTGATTTTATTTTTTTTGCAACAATTGGTTTCTCCAATTAAGGATTTGTATCAATATACATAATCTTCTTACTTAGCCCAGGTGCATTCCTTCTGCAACCCAAGGGAATCTCTGCATAATTTGTTGGGTTAGGAGTTTTGATTGCCAGGAGCAATTCTCTCCTTGTTCCAAAGTTAAATGAATTTTGGGAAATTGGTTTGCTTACTGTTTTCCTGGTTCTTTTTTTCCCTGCCCTCCTAGCTTAAGAACATTTCAAACATTAACCCTTGATAAATTTTGAGGAAAAACTTATGCAATGAGCTCATAGGTCCAAGTGTTGAAAACGGTAGCTCTGATACCATATGTAACATCCTACTCTCTCTTACAAAGAGTTACCATAAATTATTCACCAAATAGTAAATAACTAAAAACATAGATGAAAAGAGGTACATTTTTTTATTCTTTGAATATGGAACATGCTTTTGCATAATTGTTAACATAAAGATATAACAAAGAATTTATACAATATTTTCTAACTGAAAAGAAAAAACATCTATTAATTTTGTATTTCAATGAAATGATTACATCATTTTAAGCTAAAAAAATGATTTACAGGATTAAGGTCAGAGATCCTGCATTTGGATTCTTTCTATCTTTCAAGACTCAACATGTCATCTGCAAGAGGGAGAGCATCACCTGGGTGCTTTACCTCCAACCATGGACTTAAGTGGTCCCTCACACATTTTCCTAACTAGAAGTGGCCCTGCCCTTCAACAAAGGGATTAGTCGAGAACCCTCTTAGTTTTTCCATCTGAGCTCGGGTGTTGTGCCCTACTTAACTAATATAGTCACACAACTATGGATACCTTCAAAATATGTATGACATCTCTGACTAGCTAAGTATCTGGGTTACAGTGAATTGAAAAGTACATGTAGAGACAACTGCAATCACTATGGCCATAGTATTTGTATCATAGATACAATCATTACTGGGAGAAAAGTCGTTTGTTCACCCACCCTACTCGACTTGAAATACCTTTTTTGACTAAGGCTACCTTGGAATTGATTGTGCCACCCAATGGATAATCACAAGATATTTTAACATGACATAACATATCTTTCATAACTTAACTCTACTGAGTTGGTAAGGTGTTAGAACCTTCTCAAATCCCCGTCTTACCTGGCGTAGCTTTCGAGTCCTAGCAGCTTCCACTGGTTCCAGATAAATAGTATACAATGGTATTTCCCACCTAGTGATATACTTGGCATTCTCTTTCCAATACAAGAAACTATCTTGACCTAAATGGTTAGGTATCAGGACATAATAACCCAGCCACAACAACCCTGGACACAATAACATTGTCATAATAACCCTAGGAACAAATAACCCAGGGTCATAATAACCTAACCACAATAACCCTGGACACAATAACCCCATCATAATAACCCTAGGACAAAATAACCAATGATCATAATAACCCATGGACAGAATAACCCATGGTCAAAATAACCCATAGACAGAATAACCCATGTAATTTATAAATTTTGTTTTCCTTTCTCTATATTCTTACAGGGATATTCTATCCATGGGTTATTTTGACCACGAGTTATTTTGGCTTGGGTTATTATGACCCTTATTTATTTTGTCCTTGGGTTATTGTGACCAGGTTATTCTGTACAGGGTTATTTTGGCCGGGTTATTATGTCATGTAACCAAATGGTCATGGATTATAAAGGAAACTTCCTTCACATAATACCCTCTACTGAGTGGTATTTTACTCAATACAAAACCCTTGTAGGGTTTGAACACCTATAATGAAACAATTTTTCATTTCAAGGAAGCAATTTAGTTCACAATTAATTTATAAAGAATAAAGGAAGGATTCTACACTTTTACAACTTAAGTATTCTTGCCACTATAGCACCTAGTTGTGCTTATTAATTCTCTTACTTCTACTTTACTCATCCTTTATTTATGAATAATAAGTTTGATCTTAATTATTAATCGATAGAAGACTTAAGTTGAAGATTCCTTCTTATTATAGTCTCAAATGTTCAATGTTTTAGCTTCATTATAATGGACTCCTTAGAAAGTGAAGATTTTTAAGGTGAATAACTCATCTGAATTATTGGATGTTTCTGACTAGAACACCCAAGTTACTTTCATGTAACTTCCGGAGTCTTGACTGCAACCACTTGATCGAGTCTTAATCAAAATCCTTGAGAGTGACAACTCTCATGATAATGCTTTAAGCAATTCTTGTCACAAAATGATATCTTCTTGACCTTCCTGATCATTAATGTAGTATTAATATTACATAGGAAAGTCTACATCGTCAAGGTTAGATATCTAATAATAATATAACTTCCTTTAGGTTTTAGTCCTCCATGCAATTCAATGTAATCATGCTAACTAAGGTTAACCAAAAGTGTAGACATAATGATCCTGTCATATAATAAATTTGCTTAACATAGTGCTTACTCACCAAAGTAACATTTAACATGTTTGGTCAAATAACTTGCGTGCTGAATCCCTTGGTATCATACCTGCAACAACTAGGGCCTAGGCTACTACTTCTAATTGAAGTCCTAGCATGGTTCAAAGGGTTTTACCTTCTCACCCACTCTCAAGTGTCTTTAACCATATGGATGACAGTATTTCATCATGAAGACGTACATAAGGTTATATAATAGTATATAGGCATCCTTTACAAATACCTCACTTAGGTGTTTTCAATAAGGAGCATATCGAGGAAGGAAAGAGGTTTTCCTTTCCAAGGGCCTGATTATTATTACAAGGTCACTCAACAAGTAGTTATTAAAAGTACTCAAGAATAGATATATGTTACTCAACTAAGAGTTCTTGATAGAAAATCTAGCACTTAGTTGTGCTTCAATCCTTTTTTCCACTTATTTACTTCTCAATTAGTCAAGCTTGGTTCTATACCAACCAAGGAACTATGGTTTGATATTTACTTTTAATAATGAAAAGAATCCCATAATAAGCAATGGTGATTTCACGATGCATCCCAAGAAATAACTATGCCAAGGATGGTTTGAGGGTAACATACCCCGAACTGTCCTTTTAAGCATCTAAATCACTCTAAAACAATTAAGAATTAAACTTTCTCATTGTGGACATTTAAATAAATCTCACAAAGATTCATGCATGATGTGGATTATAGGAAAAACTTCCTCACCACTAGTTTTCATAACCATTATTATCACAATGTATACATGTATACAACCTAGGAAAAGACTTTATCCCTTATAAAGGAAAGAAAGAATACTTTCCTTAAGTGAAGGTGATAACCCGTGTTGTCTCTCCACTAATAAGGCTTTAATCTTCAAATGAATATGGAAGTAGAAATGGCTTGAGTGAAGCCTTCTTAGCAATAGTAGGACAACCACTTTACTCTTTGAAAATTGTCTTCTTTCAGTCAGACCTTTGGAATGAAGTTGAATAATAATGGAAGCTCTTTCTAACCTCAAAACATGGTCATTCTTCTTTATGCTCAAGGTTTTAATCCAAGCCTCAAAAATTTAACTATCATCTTAAAGATAAATGATAGGTCAAGGCCCTTTGGAACAACACAATCATGAGCTTTGCAAGCTCTACCGAGTCATTGACACCCATTGGCCCCTACCAAGGTCTCATAACTATATCATTTTCTAGCCTTTCACCAACTATGAGCTTTTGGAAGGAGGTAGGTGATTTTGCAACCCTTATATGGAAGGAGGCATTGTATCTGACCCAAAGGAGCCTCTCCCCTCTATTATGATAGGTGGATATTTCAATTTATTTCCTTTAAACTTTTTAATTAGTATCAGTATATCTGCTCTGATAATATTATCCCCCTCGTTAGTCTTATCATACAAGGAAAAATGAATAATTCCCCCTGTTATCACCTATAGTTACCATGATAATATCTCACCCCCCTACCTGGTAAAACGACCACACCCATGGTGCTAAAACAAGAGGCAGTTTACAAAGCGGTTATAGGAATCAGTTGCCAAGAGTTCGTTTCCAACTAATCAACACGATTCAAATCTTCCCAATATACCAATGACTTACTTGCAAGATATTTTGCTAATAACATTAGTTACCATCCTCACTTTATGTGATGAGAGCCACGATTTTGAACATGGAGAGTTCGCGTTTCAAAGAGATAGGATTATGCCGCCTTCATAGCATTCTACCTGCAGTCGTAACTATTTTTCCTCCTCAATATCATTATGTTGAGGCCTTCTAAAAGATTTTCCCATTCCCAAAATAGTTATAAAAAGTTAGTTATTCCGCTACAAGAGCATGGAAGAATCCATGGCCATAAAGAGGTAAGATTGTATTACAAAACGATGAAAAGATTTTGCCACCTTCATATGGTTTCCACATAGCCTTCAAAGATTAAAGTTGGCGCCTATAAATTGTGCTGAATGTTTGTCCAAGCATCGCAAATTTCACTTAATTACATAGCTTAGTATTATGATTATCAAAGCCACATAGGGGTTCCAAATGTATAGCCAAGCTACTCTAGTTAAATAGTCGATCTTAAATATCCATCACGACTTAACAACGGACATAGGCATTAATAGATTAATTACATACTCACAAAGTATTTAAAATTTAAACCATTATATGGTCGTGAAACATAGGGTGGCAATGTAAAATATACGCCATTATATTGGTATAATCCATCATTTCACAAATCCACACCAATAATTTCCTTGATCGGTTATCATGCTTTTATAAGCATACTATTGTTAGTTAGCAAGTAATTATAATCTTTCCATATAGTATGCAACATGTATGCATGTTTATTTCCTAGCACGCACGCACACACATATATATAAGCATATATATAAGCTATCTTTGCATATTATATGCATACATAATTTTTATTAGATTAGCAATTTCTCATAAAGATAGCAAGGTTAAGGTAATATGGTAAAACTTACCTAAGACACAACAAGAATCCCTAGACTTAAACAAAAACAATGGTTTCCAAACCTAACCATCAAGGTGACAAGTAACTCAGATGGCAGAACTAAGGACTCTCAACTTTACCCTTCTTCTAGATGATACTCCCTCTCTTTCTCTCTAGAGGTTTTCTGATCACTCCTACAATCCCACTCAAAAAAATAAATTAGTAGTTAGCTTGGAAACCATTACCTCACAATCATATCATTGTAATTTTATTAATCATTTGCTTTAAAGAAAAAAATCATCTCATAACATTTCATCAAATTCATAGTCGCAAGTAACCATCATCATTCCATTGAAAGCAATAATATAACATTGCATAACTCCATCATAATATGTAATTTTTAAGGTTTCATAATCACACGATTCATTATAATAATTATGATAAAGTAAAAAGTAATTTAGGAATCTAGACTGGGGTGTAACATGATGCTATGTGTTGCATTTCCTATGTTGTGATTCTCTAATCCTATATTTTTCCTTTCTTGGAGACACTAGGCACAATGTTCCCTAAGAAGAGACCTTACATGAGCTAAGCAAGAACCCTTTGAACAAACCTTTACCCACATTTTTATTCATAAGTGTTTAGCATAATACAACTTGTTAACCTTGTGAAGCTCAAACCCCTCCCTTCAAGGCCACCAAGCATAACACACTTTACTTGCCAACGGAGCCTTCCCCTTGTTCATAGGTTCCTAGCATAATGCAGCTTGTTAGGCCTTATAAAGCTCGAAGCCTTAGTTGTGTAGCACCCTGTCAGAGTTGTCAGAGGGATAGCTTTGGTATGGTTAGCATAGTGAGAGCCTATAGACCTAGCATGACTTTATCACTAAGCCATTGTCTTGGGGGCTCACCTAGTGGATGGTATGAGGTTCCACTAGCCCAAAGTGAGTGCATGTGTTGTTTGAATAGTGGACATCGAGTTTTGATTGCAAATGTTCCTACACAAACAACCAAGATGTGTTCCACATTGTATTGGATAGTCGAAGCTTGATCCTCCTCCCTTTTATTCTAGTCTTCAATGTTGTATGATTGAGAATCTTTGTCATTGTTGCATACATAGGTGTCTTGAATGTCTACTTTAGTGTGAGTTTGACACAAGGCCATCCTCTCACTAAAGTGGGGGCTAAATGTAGTGTAGAAAAATGTAACCCTTTACATTTTCATACTTAATTTAGGAATTAAATATTAAAATGAATTTAATTATGTCTTAATTTAGTTTTGTAATATGTATTTTATATATTCACATTAAGTTTAGGGCCTTATTAATTAAAATGGACTTAATTATGCCTTATTTTTAGTGTTATAGAGTGTAATTCTTTACACTTTCACACTTATTTAGGGATCGCTTAATTAATTGAGGTTAATTTTCCTTAATTTGCCCCTTTAATTCAAATCCAAGCCTAATTAATTGCATTTTTCAAAGAGGAAAAATTGACATTCATTAATGCCTAAACATAACACTTCTCATTGAGTAGTGTGTGTCCTAGGTAAGTGACCTAGGACCCATTCACCCATGGGTGAATGGGTCCTCACTTAGACCTAGGACCCAAATTTAAATTATGCTTTTGGCAGTATTTTAATGATTTCAAATCCATATTCACATGTGAGCTTGTGTTATTTGAATTTCAGGAAATTAATATTACATACTTATAAATATCAGGTCATTTCACTAAGGTTCATCTAAGCAATCTAAAAGACTTTCAAGAAATCTAAGAGTATTCAAGTGAGCATTATTAGACAATTTCAAGAGCATTTCAAGGCATTTAAGAGCATATTTATTGAATAATTATTGTAGCAATCAAGATCCAATTGTCATATCAAAGTCTTCTTTCATCATGCATGTTATTGGAGCTAATATGTTGATGTAGAGTTCACGATTCATTCAAGCATTCAAGGAATTCTTTCAAATAAAGTTTCAAGATCAAGATCCACATTCATTGAAGTTGTATACGTCTAAAAATGGTCATGATTAAACTTGTTAATTAATTAAATATGAATTATTTAATTAATTCCCCTAAATTCATCTACATATAAATAAATTTAATTAATTATTTATATCGTTCATTTTCTCATTCTTCTACCTTAATTAAATAAATAATTTTATTTAATTATTAACATTTCCCACCTTCCGCTTAATTAAATTAAATAAATTTTCATAATTTATTTATATTTGATTATCATATCATTCCAAAGTTTAAATATTTGAATATTTAAATAATGGAATATTCTCTTCATCCTCAAAATTAAAATATTAAATATTTAATTTAATATTTTCTCTCTCACCCTAATTTCATTTAATTATTTAATTATGCGAGTTTCCATTTTCATCTTCACTTACAAATTAAATAAATTTAATTTGTTTATTTCTAACTCATGCTAATCTCATCCTTCGAAATGGAAATTTCCCTTCAGATCTCAATGACGAAAATTGAAGAAAAAGGGAAACCTTCCATCTCCCTCCTCCACTTTCGAAAATCTCCTGCCGTCCATTTGAACAAGCTTAATCCGGGCCATTGATCGAATCAGCCAATTGAATCCTCTCGAAAACTCTATAAATTCTGGTGCAAATCCAAGCTTTGGTTACTCACACACGCATACACCTATGCTTACCATACGCTTGCATACAAAAACACACGAACATTCATGCAATTAGTTTATGCAATCACATCATTTTCAGTATCACAACCATACTCTCATCTTAGCATAGTCTTGCACTTAGCATAATATGCATTTTTATTTAAATCTCATTCTTTAGCTATCCTTTTGTTGAGCTTGATCTGCTGATCTGAGAGCCATTCAAAGCAACAAAATGCTGGAGTTAGAGGAAGATAAGATGATTTCGGGGAAACTGCGATAACGGTTTGCTTATTTTGTTTTATTTTTCAGTTTTCTTGATTTAATGTTTTATTAATATGTGTTTGAATCTCATTTATACATTGATACATTTTTTACTCACACATAAAATGGCACCCACCGTGGGGCTCGAACCCACAAATTTAACATTATCTGCAAGTTTGTTTTGACAATTTTTGCGTTTTGGAGTCGATTTTCGGAAAAAATTGGCGTTTAGGCACATTCAAAATTTTTTGTGGCGCATACAGGGTTTTTAAATTTTTGTTTTGTAGGATTCTGGAGCGCATATCGTAACTGTTTAGGTGCATATCGTAACTGTTTAGGTGCATAGAGTAACTGTTTAGGTGCATATAGAATCTTTCCTTTGGCACACAACAACTGTTTTATGAGCGTATAATCTTTCTTGACGCGCATATAGCTTTTGTTCCGGTGCATATAGCTTCTATTCTGGCGCATATAGCTTCTATTCCGGTGCATATAGCTTCTGCTTCGGCGCATATACCTTCTGTTCTGGCGCATATGGATTGTAACAAAAATATAGAATTCTGAGTTTGACGCCTTCCATAGACATAATTCTTTTTCTTTTTCTGGATTTTAAAATGAAGCAATCCTAGGGTAGCCACATCTAGATAAAATGAAGCAATCTAGGATAGTCACCATACAATGATCTGGCAGTTAAAATTGAACAAACTTGTTTTTAGTGAAGCCATATCTTCACTTAGATTATATCATTGTGATTTGGAATTTAAAAAGAACATCTGCTTGCTTTGACTGTGGCAATAGGTCTATGCTCTCCCCTTAACTGGGTGATCAAAATACCAGACTTTCCTTTTCCATTTCATGAATTTTACTGCTTTAATTACATCCTTTAGAGATCCTGCCGTAGTGGGAAAAAGTACTCACCCTACGGGAATGACTCAAGTGGGTTCAAGCCAAAGCCAGGCTATTCTGCCCCACTACAAAATTTAAAGCAAATCTGGGAAAACCCTCTTTTTCCGGTAGTGTGCAAGATAACCATCCCCAAAACCTTTGTTCTAAAGGTTGGGAGGTCTCCTGAGGGAGTTTATTATTGCCGCACCGAACGGAAATCCTTACTACGAACCTAGTGTAGTGGCCAGTCGAAGTCAGTTTCTAAACATTCTAATAATCATAGTGCAAGGGGAGGGAGGAATCTACCCCCAAGACACTCACCATATAACTGTCAAGGACCATTTGCTCAGGGGATCCGGTATCCACTTCCGTAACTCTGAGTACGCACCTAGAAAAGACAAAAACACGGGCGCCCCTTCGGGGGTGACATAGCTGTGTGAGTCGACATAGTTCTAAGATGTGGGTTGTTGATTACTAGAATGACCTACTTGAGCATTTAAGAGTGAGTCTGTCTGAATTATCTTTCATGTGCAAAACCTGTGAAAACATTTGTTGAAAACATTTTCTTGATCAAACACTTCATGTTAGTATAGGGTTTTGAGAAAAAATGTTTTCAAAAATGTTTGTTGTGTCTTCTATCACATAAATTTAGATAAAGAGACCATCCAAAATGAACATGAAGAACAACAACTGAAATCACTCAAAAGTTTTTCATACCATTGGTCCAACAACATTTTCAATACTTTTCCCATGCTTAGAGATTGGAAATCAACAAAATTTCCCAAGAAATCAGTGTCTAAAAGAATCAGAAAACCCAAGAAAACATTAGGATACAAGAAAACACTGCAAAAGAGAAAATTCTTGTACAAAAGTTGACAAGTCTTGCTTCACTACTGAGGATTTCTTCACAGATACCAAGACTTTGTTAGAGGATTCACTGATGAGTATGTTGTATATCCCTTAGATTCTCGAGCTTATTATCAAAGATTAGCTCTATCACAACGACATAATCATAATCAACCTCTTGAATTTGACAACATACCACAACCTTCTATAGAATATCCTTCACATCCGAATCAAATCCTTCAGTGATTTTGAAGTCTTTCTTCGAAAACAAGGATCAAAACTTTAAGAGTGCATCTCTCAAACAACTTTCTAATTTTTGGTTCAACTTCCCAAACAGGATTCTAAAATCCTTCATCAATTGGAAGCCACAATCAATAAATTAGGAGCATCCTTGATCATATCATAAGATTCTGCATCTTATCAAATCATCATCATTGCACTTGTCAAAACTAGGATCTAAGTCTAGAGGAAATTTTCAAAATCATATGCCTATCTTCACAAGATCCCAATTCAATAAATTGAAGGATGAAATTCAACAAGGACATACTCAAAAGGTTCAAGAAGAGGGTGAAAGCAGCAATCCTCTTTACATCATGAATCGTAATCCACTTTTTGACAAAGATACAGATAACAGGGAAGAAAATCCGTTCCACCAATACAAAGACATGAACAAAACACAGATAGATAGTGATGAGGAACAAGATGAGGAATGTCTTAGAGAGGCTAAGCAAGATCCAAAATTCCATAAAGCTATTGAAAAGATCTTGCAGAGGGATAAGGAAAAATATTTTTGCTATCTAGCCGAACAAGGGGCTAAATTGCTTCATGACTTTAATACTGAAAACTTGAAAAATAAACCTGAAGAGACACCCCTTTCTGATCTTAGTGTTTTGACCCAACAAATCAAGGCACTTCAAGGACAAGTTAAAGAATTACAAGGGGGAACAACCACAAAGAAATACACTCTCGAGGATATTTGTCCTTATCCTTTTGACCAAAGTCTTAACATGATTCCTTTTCCCAAGCATTGTGAAATGCCAAAATTTGATCACTATAATGGGAAAATAGATCATATCGATCATGTTAGAGACTTCTGAAACATGACATTGGAATTCGCTTGCGAAGACACTTACTTGATGCGATTGTTTCCAAGGATCCTTGGAGTTCACTCTATGGAATGGCTATTTAAGATTACACCTCCCATCAGGACATTTGAAGAATTGATCAACCTATTCATATCGCAATATACTTACAACATACAACACCAGATCACCATGATAAATCTTTGCAAAGTTGCACAAAAACCTGATGAATCTTTCATTACATTTCTTCAGAGATGGAGAAGAATGTTTGCTAGATATCCACGTCCTGTTCCTGAAAAGGAAAAGATGGTTACTTTCGTTAATAGTTTAAATTCATAAATGAGCTATCACTTGAACTTACATTGTCCTCCTTCTTTTGAGAAAATGATTGAAGATGCCATAACCATTGAAAATGCTTTGGTCAAAAGAGGAATAATAAAACATGACAAAGAAAATCCCAGCTCATCCAACCATCACAATAATCAGGACAAGTCCAAATTTTGGACTCGCAACAAAAATATGGTGAATGATGTTGTTGTTGATGTGAATCATGCCTCGACCAAACCATTTGTCCTCAGTACTCCAAACATTTGCAACAACAATGTCAATTCGATTGCAAATCACGGAAATAATCCTCCTCCTCCGAGGAACAATATAAATCAACACTCTACTCCCAATCAAGGGACTTCCAACAACCAAGGTTATTGAGGAACCAATAACAATCACAATTCCTTAGGGAACACCTCAAATACAAATCCGCAAAGATTTTCATTCTTCTCAAATAAAAGAACTTTCACTTCATTGGGACAATCTTTAGAATCCACATTCAAAGAGTTGATGGCCAAAAATGTCATTACTTTTCCGCCTCAACGAAATTATGAACCCAATGTAAAGCCTCCATCATGGAATGAGGCATACTATTGTGATTATCATCGGTGTAAAGGTCATCGCACAAACAACTGGCAAGCCTTGAAGAATGCCATTCAAGACTTAATCGACAATGACATCATTACAATAGAAGGAAATCAACAAACCAATGCAGACCACCAAGCATTTCACAACCCTTTGCCCAATTATCAAAAAGGTGAGTCTTCTGAAAAAATGTGAATCATATCAATGATGATCATATAATCAACCATCTCTACATAGATGACGAGCGGGTAAATGTCATTAAAGTCAACAAGAAGGTGGAATATAGAGAAGTCAATGCAACAACAAGAGCGCAAGCTAAAGTTTTCTTAAAAGGCGCCTCTTCAAAATCCATTGAACCTCCACCTCAACATCAATATGATTTAGTCAACCAACTTTGGAAAACCCTGCTCAAATTTCTATTCTAGAACTATTGAAGATTTCCCCAGCCCATAAGGAAATTCTCAAAAAAGCCCTCATTGAAACTAATGTATCCACTGACCTGGATGTGAACCAATTTCAAGCCATGGTAGGACACTTGTCCTCACCCACTTGCCTTTCATTCTCTGAAAAAGATGATGTTTCCATAACTCATCCCCATAATTCATCATTGTACTTAGAAGTCATGATTCACAAGTTTCGTATCAGATGAGTTCTAATAGATGGAGGTACTGGTTTGAACATCTGTACCATGAAGTTGGTTAAGGCTTTAGGATTTTCTTAAGACTCCATTGATTTCAGAAGAAAGATTACCATAAAAGTTTATGATGATGAAGAAAGAGCATCCAAGGGTCTAATCATGCTGCCAATCAGAGTGGGCCCTGTTATAAATAATACTTTCTGTCAAGTACTGGACCGTGATCTTGCATATAACATCTTGTTGGGTCGTCCTTGGATTCATGAAATGCAAGCTATCCCATCAACCTATCATCAATGTCTTAAGTTTCCTTATGATGGACAGGAAATCACAATACCAGCTGATAACTCCAATATTCAAACTTGTGCCAACATAAAAGCCAGTCAAGATACTTTGGTCCCTAACAATCGAGAGGCTCACACTAGGACTTCTCTAAAGATTGACACACAAATTAGTCAATTGACCAATAGTTTTGACAAAAAGATGAAATTCAAGGATCATGGAGTTGGAGAATACTCTCTTTGTCTTTCCAATCTACCTACATCACCTTGATCACATGGACAACCGTCTATTAGGGAACATCAAATATCAGCAGCATCAACATCAAAGCAACCACCAATAGAGCCAATCACAAAATTTAATGGACAATTCATGAAAGAAAAATTCCCCATGGAAAATCCTGAGGATACAAAAATTCTAAACTGGCTCTATAAAGATGAAGATGAACCAATCTTTAATGTCAAATTACCCACGAACAAATATGGAAAAGGGTATTCAATCATGCAGAAGATGGGCTATGATAAAGGTCCTATCGAAAAAAGGAAGGAAGGAGTAGTTGAACCCATTCACCTCCGCGGACTCACTGCAAAAGAGAAAACTAGATTGGGCTATGATACTCACTCCAAAGAAAGCACATCCAAACAACTACATGGCACTGTCTTCACATTACAAGAAGGCTCAGATTCACAAGAAGCATGTTTGGCAACAGTTCAGAACTTCTTGGATAAAAATTCTGACACAGACTCTGTTGAATATGAATGGGACACCATTTACAATAATGAGTTCTGGAGGGACAAAGAGGTTGATGTAATACACTAGTACGCCCCAACTTTAATTGAAGGTCAAGGTTCAGGGTCCCAACCGCAAGAATCTGAACCACAAATTGACTATGATTCTAGTGATACTGAGTCAGATCTAAACGAACAAGACTATCATGAGGATAGTATCATCATTGACCCACCTGATACCTCAGATCCTACCGACCACTCTGTTATGACCATAACCATAGCCGATTTCACACAACCTGACAATCCACTATCTTTAATTTATCCGAATCTCATTGATTGGGATTCAACCGAACCTATTGTTATACCTATGTTTCCAAGTGATGAAGCTATCATAAACTTCCTTTCTGCAGATGATATAAATGATTGTTCCACCAGCGATTTTTGACATAAAGTTTTTGATTAGGAGAGTGTCAAGTCTCCTAGCTGCAAAAGTAAAAACAAAAAAGAAAGGTCTAATGGTGAAAACTAGAATCTGACAGTATTAGATCAAACAAAAGATAAAATAAAGAGCGTATCCGATGGTGAAAACCTCTTTGAGGCACCAGACGATGGGAATCTTGACACTCTCCCGGAGCACTACCATGAGCGATCGCCTATTTTGATTGAGCCTACAAATGCTGTCGATCTTGAGACTTCCAACAAACCAAGGATTTAACAGTTAGTTGCATCAATAACAAAGAAAGAAATACCAGAGTTCATGGAATTCCTGAAAGCAAATCAAGTCAATTTTGTGTGGTCTTACGCTGACATGCCTGGTCTTGATCCTGATCTTATCATGCATCACTTGTCTATCAAACCAAGGTCCAAGCCGGTGAAACAAAAACTCAGAAAGATGCACCCTCATGTTGCATTATTTGGTTAAGGAAGAACTGAGAAAACTCCTTGATGTGGGCTTCATAAGACCAATTGACTATGCAGAATGGATCTCCAACATTGTTCTTGTATCCAAGCCAGATAAAACTATGAGAATATTCACAGATTTTAGAGATCTTAATAAAGCATGTCCTAAGGATAATTTCCCACTGCCAAACATCGACACCATAGTTGATCTGATAGTTGGCCATGCCATGTATTCACTAATGGATGGTTTTTCTGGCTATAACCAAATCAAGATTTCACCTGAAGACCAGGAGAAAACAGCGTTCACATGTCCATGGGGAACTTATTGTTGGAACGTCATGCCTTTTGGTCTAAAGAATGTTGGGGCTACCTACCAAATAGCCATGCCTACAATCTTTCATGACATGATGCATATCTTCATGGAAGATTATGTAGATGACATATTGGAAAAATCATACACCAGAGAAGGATATCTTGAAATATTATCCAAAATATTTGCAAGATTAGAGAAATTCAAAGTTCGCCTCAACCCCAAGAAATGTGCTTTTGGGGTCAAATCTAGAAAACTCTTAGGGTACATTGTTTCAGAAAAAGGAATTGAAGTAGATCCCGCAAAAGTATAGGCAACTATGGAAATGCCTCCACCAAAGAACATCACTCAGTTGAGATCACTACAAGGATGACTGCAGTCTATACAAAGATTCATTGCACAATTGGCTGACAAAAGTTTACCTTTCACGCATCTACTACATAAAATATATTCCTTTCAAGTGGGATGACAAATGTGAATTGTCCTTTCAACAAATCAAACAATATTTAATGACTCCACCAGTTCTCATACTACCAAATCTAGACAAACCACTGATCTTATACATTGTCACAATAGAGACATCTCTGGGGGCACTGCTAGCACAAGAAGACTCTACAGGAAAGGAACGTGCAATCTACTACATCAGTAGAACACTAACAAGTCATGAGCTCAACTACACTTCTATTGAGAAGGCCCTTATGGCAGTAGTTTTTGCTTCACAAAATTTTTGGCATTACATGTTAACCCATACAATCAATCCGGTCTCAAAGATTGATCCACTCAAGTATTTGTTAAGCAAAGCATTATTGATAGGAAGGTTAGCAAAATTGGTAATGATTCTGAGTGAGTTTGACATTCATTATATTGAACGCAAGGCAATCAAAGGACAAGTTATCGCTGATCAATTAGCTAAAGCACCACTACAAGTAGATCATCCCCTGCACATTGAATTTCTAGATGCTGATGTCTTTACTGCAGAATCTAAACAACCATGGTCCTTATATTTTGATGGTTCTTTCACTCAACATGGATCGGGGGTAGGCATACTTTTTGTCACCCCTCAAGGACACACCATTCTGTGATCATATAGGTTGATGTTTCCATGCACCAACAACATAGCCGAATATGAAGCATTGATCACTGGGCTCAAAATAGCGCTGGAATGGAGAATTACAGAGTTACAGGTGTATGGCGACTCACAGCTAGTCATTTATCAGATCAATGATGAATATCAAACCAAAGATGACAAACTAATACCCTATAAAAAGATGGTTGATGACTTCAAGAAATATTTTGTGGACATCAAATTCACTCAAATTCCAAGGCTTGATAATAAAGCAGTTGACGCCATGGCTATGATCGCATCATTGTTACAACTCCCAGAAACTCAAAATCGCTATGAATTTCTGGTGGAACAATCATTTACACTTGCTTATGATACACCTAAAAGCCAAATCATTTGCCACTTAGTAGGATCCGATTCACCTTGGTACGGAAAAATTTATGCCTACCTCAAAGACGATATCTTATCACCGGATCTATCTCATAACCAAAAATGCAATTTTATCCGCCAATCCGCTCGCTACACTTTTATCACTGACACCCTTTATCGCCGTGGTCTTGATGGTACTTTACTCTGATGTCTTGAACATGAGGAATCTGACAAAGCTTTACAAGAAGTTCATGGTGGCATCTGTGGTACTCATTCGAGTGGACTGACCTTATCTAAGAAATTGATTAGAATGGGTTACTACTGGCCTGCAATGGAGAGAGAATCATTCACTTTTGTGAAAACATGCTCAAAATGTCAGATTCATGGGAATCTCATTCATGCTCCTGCACAGGAACTTCAACCATTCACGCCAACCTGGCCATTTTCTCAATGGGGGTTAGATCTAGTGGGCAACATTCATCCTTCTTCATCAAACGGGCATAAGTTCATCATCACAGCTACAGAGTATTTTACCAAGTAGATTAAGGCAGTCCCTCTTACTAAAGTTACCGGCAAACAAATATCAACATTCATACTCAACTATATTATTTGTCGGTATGGCATTCCCAACTCCATTATTACAGATAATGGACGTCCATTCAAAAATTAGGATGTTGATGAACTTTGTGAGAGATTTCACATTCAACATAGATATTCAACACCATACTATCCACAAGGGAATGGCCAAGCAGAGGCCTCAAATAAAACAATATTGAAAATCTTGAAGAAGACTATGAATGATTCAGGGAAGGATTGGCACGTTCAACTTAATCCCACTCTATGGGCCTATAGAACTAGTATCCACACACCAATAGGAGCAACTCCATTCGCTCTTGTCTATGGAGTAGAGGCCATACTACCTTTAGAAGTTGAGATTCCCTCACTTAGAGTATCATTGAAAGGTCTTACAACGAATGATGAATACAGAGTCTCCTGACTCCAAGAATGGGAACTCCTAGATGAGAAGAGACAAAGAGCAGCTGATCATTTAAAAGCATATCAATAGATGATGTCTCACAGCTATAATCACAAAGTAAAGCCATGTACCTTTTAGGTGGGTGATCTTGTTCTGAAAGAGACCCCACACAATCAGCAAGATAGAGAGAAGAAAGGAAAGTTTGAACCAAATCGGCTAGGTCCTTACGTGGTTATTGCAGTCTATGGTTCATGAGCCTACAAACTATCAACGCCAGAAGGGGACCTGTTTGATGAACCTATCAACAACATGCACCTGAAAAAGTATTCTGTCTAAGGCAGTTATCATCATCAGAAAAAGTCCTGAAGAAATACAAAAAAAAAAAATCAGAAAAAGTCTTGAAGAAAAAAAATCAAAAAAAGATCCTGAAAAAATACCAAAAAATCAGAAAAGTCTTGAAGAAATACAAAAAAATTTAGAAAAACTCCTAAAGAAATCCAAAATAGTAGAAAAAGTCCTGAAAAAATGGTTACCTTGGTGAAAACCTAGCAAACAGGCATCTCGGTAACATCCAAAAAAAAAAGAAAAAAAAAGAGAAGAGTCATAGGGTGAAAACCTGGCAACAGGCAGTCTATTGACAAGAAAAATGCAATAAAACAAATAGTGAAAATCTGGCAAACAGACGCTATTTGTAGCTTTCCATCTATTAGTTCATGTTCTGCACTTAACTTTTCAGCCTTCATTTTCATGCATCTTTTCCATCGTTTTAGGGTCACACCAACACCATGCTATCATCATTTGCCTCAAGTGATAATGTCTTACCATGGCTTGACTATTGTACAAATTCATTTCAGCAAGTTGTGTCAATACCAAGGGCAAACATGCGCATACTGGGGGGAAATCAACTTTCAAGTTTTACCAAAACAGTGAGACAATAACATCAAAGCCAATCATGCAAAAACAAAACAACCAAATCAAACCAAAACACCCAATCATTGATCCATATCACAGTAGCTTTCAGTTGCGTATCTTATTATGACTCATATCTGGATGATCTATAATCTGAATAATGTTTGGAATAACAGTATTTCATTTTTGAACAATGGTTGTTTAATTTTTGATATCATTTCTCTGGAGCACACTCGATGATGTACTGAACTAGAGTGGCAAGGAAAGAGGATGATTTTTCTTTTTCTGCTGTATTGAGGTTAATTATCCATCTGTTGCAAGTATGTCACAAGACATGATTTTCCAAAGTTTATCATTGATGACAGTTCCAAATTTGCATCAGATGGTGGTTATTCTTTGTCTGTTCACACAAGAAATGCTCAGGTCATCTTGGTTCAATTATACTTAGATGCTTGTGTTCACTTGCTATATCAAAAATCACGAAAGTTGTACTCAGGTCATCATTGGTGCTAATTTTCCCTTTGATGCTTGTACACACTTCCAACATTTTCAAACGCTCTATGATGATTTAAGCAGGATAAATAAAAGGCTCAACAAAATGGTCAGTTACATTTAGTTGCATTTCATTTTAGATCATTGTACATACCTGCATAGTGGATTTGCATCAGAATTTTGAAAGGATAATAATCACATCAAACGGCTGCCATGTTTCTTCTGACTATTTGTGGAGGATATTCAAACATTTGTTTCATATCCATTATCATTTCATCAACATTCCATTTGCATTTCATTTTCATTTCATCCTCATTCCATTTGCATTTCATTTTCATTTCATCAACATTCCATTTGCATTTCATTTTCATTTATCATTTCATATTCGTCCTCATTCCATTCATATCCATATCATCTCATTATCATTCCATATCGTTTATCATTTTCATTTCATATCATTAGCCATTCGTTATTATTTCATTATCATTATCATTTAACAATTTCGCTTCATATCATTATCATTTAATATTATCATTTCATCATTTCATAATCATTATCATTTCATCATTTCATTATCATTTTCATTTCATCATTTCATTCATTATCATTCAGATTAGTTTCATTACCATTGTCATCATTTCATTCATTTTATTCATTCTCGTTATCATTATCATTTATATTATTATCCATTATCATTCCATTTGCATTTCATTTTCGTTTATCATTTCATATCCATCATCATTCTATTCACATTTCATTTTCCTTATCATCTTCATTTCATATCCATATCCTTTCATTATCATATCATTTAACATTTAACATTATCATATCATTTATCATTATCATATCATTTATCATTTAACATCTCATTATCATTTATCATTTAACATTTCATTATCATTATGAGTTAACATTTCATTATCATTATCATTTAGTATTGCATTATCATTATCCTTTAGTATTGCATTATCATTATCATTTAATATTGCATTATCATTTAATATTGCATTATCATTATCATTTAACATTTCATTATCATTATCAGTTAATATTTCATTATCATTATCATTTAACATTACCATTATCATTTCATCATTTTCTTTACCATTATCATTTCATCATTTCATTTTTATTATCATTCATTGCATCATCATTCATTTTATTTCTTTCATTATCATTCTCATTTAACATTTCATTATCATTTCATATCATTTCATTATCATTATAATCTCATTTATCATTTCATTTATCAGTTCGTTCTAATTACAAACCATTATATTTTCATCACATATCATTGTACCATACATCTCCTCATTATTTACTCATATCATTTTACATCATATCACATCATTTTGTCATACAAAATTCATAATGCATAGCATGAACACAACATTCATTTTTCATCATATCATCTTTTACCTACATTGAAGAATCCAAAAACATAAACATTCCATACATACATTTCCATATACAGATTATAAGTCATTCACTTGCATGACATCATTAGTACACATTATCAAATCATCATCATCATAATAAATACATCATAATCAAATCATTCAAATGCATACCAAAATCCATAACTGCATATCACATAACAAATCATGATGAACATCACATACCATTATATCATAAATGCACAAAACATCATCCAAAATCATCATCGCTGCATATCATCACTCATCAAAAATGATACAAATGTCCAAATGTCCAATGAAACTAAAACGTCCAAAGCAAAATACATCCGATATAATAAAAAATTGGTATACATGCTCCAAAAATGGTACACATATATGCACTACATCTACTAACTAGTCGATGCCCCTAATGGCGCTGGTCCGGAAGGAAGTGGCCTACCACTGGTACCTGCATCTGGGTCTTGTCGAGGCCCAGTCACTCCCCTGCTCTGTGTATGTGTCTGCGATCTACTCCTAGTCCTATTATGGGACCGCAGGGTATGGCTCTCTGTGCTCTGGAGGACACAGCTCCTCATATCTAACCCTGTAATACTCGGCCTCCCTAGCCATCTCCATGTCCTCTGCAATGGCATCCCACAATGATGCACTCTCTATAGTGTCCATCAGTCTCTGAGCCACACCCTCAGCCTCTACTACCCTCCACCTAAATGCATCCCTCTCTGTCATCACCTAGGCTAACTGTGGGTCTGGGGTAGGTGCCTGTGCCTGTGTTTGTGCCAGCTATGCCTGAAGTTGTACAATGAATCCATGTGCCTACACCAGCTGACTCTGTAACTGTCCTTGTTGTCCCTGTAATATCTGCACTTGGGCCTGAAGTGTGGCTATCTGCCCCTGCTGAGAGGAGGATGCCATCTGGATCACTGTCCATCGCCCTATCCCTGTCCTCGACCGCCACATGATCTGGACACCCCTAAAAATATCCAGCCTCGACCTCCCCATCACCTGTCCCTCCTCCTTGCCATCATCTCTATCATCATCATCGAAACTCTCCTCATCTTTGCTCTCCACCTCCTCTCCTCCAACTACTCCCTGCTCGCCACCGGCCACATCCTCCTGTCTCATTGCCCCTAGCTGTGGTGCTACCAAAATAGGTGCCAGCTCATCAGGACTGGTAAACCGTGGAAAATGATGCGTGTGAAAATATGCTAAGTACTCATCAGACATGCCAGCATCAATAATGTCTCACCTGTCATCCCATGCCTTAGGCACTAATGTCTGGAACTCTGTATACGCTATCTGATAAGAAATACATGGCCCCCATCTGGCCTCATCTCTACTCTGGGCGTAGTGTGCAACCCCCTGTGGCATCCCCTGCATGAATCCAAACTGTCTCTGAACTCGCAATGCCAGAAACCTCTCGAGAATGAAGGGAGTTCGCCCTATCAGGAACCGAGGAATGCATACATATGACATCTCTATATCATTTGTAGCCCATGGCTTGCAATCAAGATATTGTCGCCATACCACTGTATCCATATCATCCAAAAGTCGCCTCCAGTAATCCACCTTGCTCAGCTTGGACTGGGTAAGGAACATAACATACATATATATGGCCTACCTGGTGGCCTAACTCTGGGGCACGCTGGTCTCGTCACAATAAGATGCTCCCATGCCCAAATCTACAACACTGTCACTCTGCAAGACAAACTGGAAGAACCCCTGTACACCACCTAATGCAAATCGTGATAGAGATGCGCTAACATGCAACTCCCCCATGCATATCTCCGTGGCTGTAGTAATATCTGCTCCAAAATCCTGCCCCATCCCACTGATAATCCCTTTGCCCAGCGATCCAGACAAAGGAGACCTCCAATAAATGCACCCAAAATTGTAGGCAGGACGAATATCCTTGAAAATCAGCCCGCGGTACCCAGTACCCAACAATCTGTGCATCTCCGTACACCCTCCTCAAAGCATATGTACCCTTGAGCTCCTTGTGATCATAATACACAAGGGCTCCAACCACGGGGATACCTAATATCCTATACACATCCTCTGGAGTCACCGTCACCTCACCAGTTGGCATATGAAAGGTGTTGTGCTTCGAATGCCATTGCTCTGCCAGTGCCATCAACAATCCTCTGTTGACCCAAATCGGCGGCATCACCAACAAGGATCTCAAACCACAAGTATCTACCAAAGCTATGTCAACAGGTGTCAACTCGGGTATCCTATCCCATCCTGCTGAGTGTCACTCTCTAATCTGGAGGTTTTTGAAAACCTCTTATTTTCATCACAAGGATAATTCATCAGAATCATACCAATCATTCAATCCCAATAAAACAACATCAATTAGACTCATATCTATTAGTGACCTATATCAGTGACCTATATCAAGTGACCTATATCAGCGAACTATATTAGACCCATATCAATGACTCATATTAATGCATCAAATCAACGACCCATATCACACAATCAATCCCATTAGGCAAACCCATACACAATCTATCTATCTGGCTATCATATCAAATTTGTTCTACAATCAATTACTATTTGTTTTCTATCACAAAAGTAAACTTATCAGAAGTCATATCAATCATTTATCAGTTCATCTACTCTTTGTTTTCTACTCTAGGAAGCAAAGTTATCAGTTCAATCTACTCTTTGTTTTTCATTCATGGGAAGCAAAGTTATCAGTTCAAATTACTCTTTGTCTTCTAATCTACGAAGCAAAGTTATCACTCAATTATCAGATTATTCTATCATTTCTATCCATATCAGCATGATGACATGACAATTTACTTATTTATTGACCAAGGAAGCAATACAAATCATCATTTTCACATTCCTATCATCAAAACATCAATTCTTCCTATTTTACCATATGCGCCACTCTATGGACTCTATGCGCTCAAACCCATATGCGCCATTCTTTTCACGGGATGCGCTAAATCCTGTATGCGCCATTCTTTTTGCCTGATGCACTCAAATAGACCCCCTATGCGTGTTTTCCCATATGCGCAACTTTACTCATCCTAAGCACTACTTTAATCACTGGATGCGCGTTTTTCCCATATGCACCACTGTTTTTCCTATATGCGCTTTAACCCTAAAATTTTCTATCATTCCCTAAATGCGCGTTAGTTTTCACGGGGTGTGCTCAACTGGTTTTTCCTAAATTTTCAAAATGTATCCTATATGCGCGTCTGTTTTTACCCTAAGCACCACTATTTTTTTTAAAGCACGCAAACTTGTCTAAATGTGCTCAAATGACATTTTCGAAAACAAAATCCGCGGAAAAACATGAAATTTCGATTCAAATGTTAAAATTTGAAAGCACAGGAGGTTAGATCGACTCACCGGTGGTCTGTATGCTGCTAGCCTCTGGTATCTGTGAGATCTCTCGAATCAGTGGCGATGATAAGGAATCTCCATGTCGCGATGTCACTCTTAGAGCTACAGTATTCACCAAAGTCAAAAGTGCAAATAACTTGTCTTTTTCAACTTTTTACCTTTTAAAGGTCAAACAAGGGTAAGTTTGCTACTTCTTTTGACTTTATTTTCAAAATGGGACATTTCTTTTTCATCATTTGTCGAGAGCTAAATCATTCTCTCTCTCATCCGTAATTTACCTCCCGAGGGGGCATCATTAGCAGAAATATCAAAAGCATATCAGGGGCAAAAATAAATAAAATTATTTTTCTTTGAAGCAATACGTTTCACACATCACTTCAAAGAGGGGCAAAATGTATACATCTAAAAATAGTCATGATTAAGTTTGTTAATTAATTAAATATGAATTATTTAATTAATTCCCCTAAATTCATCTACATATAAATAAATTTAATTATTTATTTATATCATTCATTTTCTAATTCTTCTACCTTAATTAAATAAATAATTTTATTTAATTATTAACATTTCCCACCTTCCGCTTAATTAAATTAAATAAATTTTCATAATTTATTTATATTTGATTATCATATCATTCCAAAGTTTAAATATTTGAATATTTAAATAATGGAATATTCTCTTCATCCTCAAAATTAAAATATTAAATATTTAATTTAATATTTTCCATCTCACCCTAATTTCATTTCTAAAACATAATTAAATATGATTTATTTAATTATGCAAGTTTCCATTTTCATCTTCACTTACAAATTAAATAAATTTAATTTATTTATTTTTAACTCATGCTAATCTCATCCTTCGAAATGGAAATTTCCCTTCGGATCTCAATGACAAAAATTGAAGAAAAAGGGAAACCTTCCATCTCCCTCCTCCACTTTTGAAAATCTCCCGCCGTCCATTTGAACAAGCTTAATCCGGGCCGTTGATCAAATCAGCCAATCGAATCCTCTCGAAAACTCTGTAAATGTCGGCGCAAATCCAAGCTTTGGTTACTCACGCACACATACACCTACGCTTACCATACGCTTGCATACGAAAATGCACGAACATTCATGTAATCAGTTTATGCAATCACATCATTTTCAGTATCACAGCCATACTCTCATCTTAGCATAGTCTTGCACTTAGCATAATATGCATTTTTATTTAAATCTCGTTCTTTAGCTATCCTTTTGTTGAGCTTGATCTGCTAATCTGAGAGCCATTGGAAGCAACAAAATGCTGGAGTTAGAGGAAGATAAGACGATTTTGGGGAAGCTGTGATAACGGTTTGCTTATTCTATTTTATTTTTCAGCTTTCTTGATTTAATGTTTTATTAATTTGTTTGAATCTCATTTATACATTGATACATTTTTCACTCACATAGAAGCCATTTCACGCAAGTTGCAGATTTATGTTCTAAGGTTCATTCAAGGGTTTGGTGAGTTGTGACATTGTTTTGTTCATTCATCATTCCTTTCATGCTATTTTGTTTCATTACAAGGTTTAATTACCAAAATAGGGTTTGACCAAGACAAACCCCCATTCACCATAAAAAATATATTTTTCCCTCTTTATTTTTGTTTGCAAATTTAGGTGGAAGACATCTTGGAGATCTCTTGAAGAGAAAAATTGAAGAAGTTAACAAAGTTGCAAAAGTTTCCAAGAAAGTTGTCTTCTCACAGAAACTCAATTACATAATTTATTCTCAGCTTTCTGAACATAAAACCAAGAAACATTGAGACATTTGGATCTATTGCAAAGGATACAAAAAGCTACAGAAAAAACCCTAAACCAAGACCCATTCACCCCTGGAAAAATGAGTTCCAAGTTAGCTTTAGTAGAGCACTTTTGGTGACTAGAACACACCATATTTCCTTTGGCACAAGTACTCAGTGTACCAAAATGATCTAGTGTGTCTAGTGGTAGCTCACCAAGAGTTGATTTGATATTTTTGTGATGAGGTGATTTGGTTAGTTTTAATTAGCTTTGAACAGGCTGTTGTTGTAGAAAGTTCAATTGAGCAACTTTGACAGTTAATAACTCTCACCTTGTGATCCATTTTGTCAAGCTGTCTTTTGCAATCCATTATCAGGTCAGATGTCTACAAGCCTACAAATTTTCATTGCTCTAGGAGGTTGTTTGGAAAGTTTCACTAGGTGATTCTAGAGCCAACTTCACCAGTTTTGACCATTCATCAAATGAGCTAGAAAACATATGTTGATTATAACCCATTTCATGTTTTCACTTTTGAAGCATTCAAAGGCTATATCTGATCAATTTGAACATGAAAGTTGTCCAAAAATAAAGAAAAATTAGTTGGGCCACATGGGCCGACACGCTTTGCATAGACATAGAGTTGTAGGTGTTACATTGGTAAAGGGAGGGCATAATGCTTGGAGAGCATCAGGGCCATTGCAAACATAAGGTATGTACTACATAAATTGTCTTAGGTTCATCACACTATGTTGCCCCAAGATTTATGCAATGTGAAAGTGCTCATTACTCTTATGGTCTTGATATTCAATAACACACAACATGAAAAGTATAAATAATCTTCAAATGTAATGGCATGGAACTAATGCAGATGACTGTCTTGAAGTAATAAAACAATTTCTAGCTACATAAAGGAGTGAGTTTGATGCAAATGACTCATATGCTAATATTCCACTTGGAGTTGAAATTGATTTGCTGCTTTGTGCAAAGAGAAGATGGAATAGCCTTGATCATAGACAAACTCTTTTGAAGGATGGCAAAACAACTTTGACATATAATTCAGATTTAGTATATGAGGAGATGCCTTGATTCAGAGAAAGGGAAGGAAAAATCTTTCATCAGGATAATATTGTGCAAGTTTCATGAATGTGAGGATGCATATCTATAGTTTTGTTGCTTGGGAAGAGGTTCAGTTTGGATCCAGTTAAATGTAGATGTAACTGGGGATGCATTTTGAATCATTAATTATATTCACCAAATATTGTGGACTTGCTTGGCAATGTGAGATTCAAATGATGATTGGTTCAAACCAAAAGGAACCATTTAAAGTTGCACCAGGAAGATCAAATACAAAGTGCTCTTACCTATATGAGAATGTGCATAAGGGATTTTTAGATACTATAATTACAAATGCCCCTATTAACGTGTGAGAACAAGAATGTTGGAATCTGTAGTGGGTCGGTGCCAAGATGGAGGGATTTGAACATTGAGAAGTCATCAATATTTCATAAAGGCCAGTGTGCACTCCACAAATGATTTGTTGAAAAGTTTTAATAAATTTTCTAGCAAATACAAGGCACGATGTGAAAGCATAGGTAGCCAGTAGGCAGTATGCACACAAATTGTATTTTTTGAAAAAAAATTAGAAACTAAAAAGAAAACAAAGTATTGGCATATTTGTTGCGCATGCAATGGAGAAAGCACAAAGGATGGAAGAGCTTTGTTCAAGCTCTTTGTGCAACAATAAGGAGCTTAAGAAACTTCAAAAGGGAGTAGTTGTGCATGAAAGGTAGGTGCCATTGTACAAGTCAAGTGGATATCTATCCACAAAGAAATGAGGGATGCCCACTCTAAATCTAAAGAGATTGACTTACTGCCAAAGGAGCTCGAGTTATTTTTCAAGTCATGGACATTGATCAAAATAAAAAGGCATTAGAAACCTTCAAACAACATTGAGTGAAGGAGATCCCGTGCCAACACAATGATGAAACTCCATTGCTTATTGTATGCAGAATGGATTGTTGAAATTCCTTCAGAGGCTTTTAAGTAAATCGATGAGAAACAAGGGCATGCTTGGCATGTGCATAAAATGTATTTGTTGAAGAACCCTTAGAAACTTCAAAGCAAGAGGGTCAATGATTATGTGTTTTGTAGAATGAGCCCTATGAAGTAGAGCAATGGCATGAAGATGGGACGTAGTGAATGCTACAAGGGAAATGCACAAAGTGGATGCATGGAAAAGTCTCTTATTAAGAGACTTTGAAACAAATGCACACAACCATGTTGCTAGGGGACTCTACATAAATAGTAAAATGTCCCAAAAATGGAATGCAAACATTCTAGCATACACACAACATAATCTGTTGAAAAGGCCTTAAAAATTATGAGAGTGAGTGCAGTGAACAAGCTAAAAGGAAAACCCTAAACAAATGTAATCTCATGGAATACCACACCTGGTACGCAGAATGGATTGTGGAAAATAATTTAGAAAATATTTAGCAAATGCTAGAGTGAAGTGGTCATGCACCCAAGGAGAATGGATATTTTCCAAGTGTTTCATGCAGCGCTAGCAATGGAAGTTAAAAGGGCATCCATTGAAGTATAGAGAGGAAAGTGCCATCAAACAAATTAGAGAGGGAATCAAGGAGGAAGCCATGTAGATGAGGCATGCACTGGTTGGAAAATAATCCCTAAGTCAATACCATAACATGCAGGAAACACAGATTGTAGAGGTGTGGCCATCATCCAAGCTGTACAGGGAGCCGTCATGGTCGAGCAAAGAGGAGAAGCAATTGAACGATACATTAAGGGATTAGGGAAAAATGTGAAGAGAACATGGCAATAAAGATCCAACGACAAAGAATGAAAGTATGCAACACAATCATCACCATTCTCCGCCAGTTCACACCTTCAAGTTTCCCACTTGTTAAACTCACAAGATTAGACAAATCATGACATGTGGCAAGTGGTGGGCCCAATAAATATTTTCAAATGCAAAACATTACAATGCTTCAATTCTCCTAATGAAAATTAAATGGGTATGCATTTAAAATCAAATTTTAAATGATGCCAAAGATGAGATGCAGCTACATCCCAGCCATCCCCCACCAGCTCATGCCTCCACCATGCACATGGGTTAACTCCAACTAGATCAGCAAAAACATGTCATGTGGATGTGGTAGGCCTAGGTGGAGTCTCCAATGCATGGGTATAGTTGGGTTTTTCCTGATAGAAATTCTAAATGGGGGCTCATTTGATTTTAAAAGGGTAAATATTTTAAAGTCAAAATATTGCAAAGGCATTTATATTTAATTTTTTTTTGGCCAGGCATAGTGTGGCAATTATTTTAATTTGAGGTGAAACCTAAAAGGGAGATTGTAGTATGTTGGCCTAAAGATATAAAGTGAAATGCAATTTTGTGCATGAGTAAAATGGAGTAAGTATTAGAAAAGGGCCACATGAATAAATTACTACTAGTGTAATATTTAAATGGCTTTATTTTAAAGCCAAGTGTTTTACATCTAAGTTGAAGGAGAAATTTGTGGAATGGAATAAAATACATGTATAGGGAAGTAACTTGAGAAGGCGGATAAAATATTCACTCAAACTTTATTTTCTGGGGAATGTAATATTTTGCCATGCTTTTTAAATGAAATATTAAAAGTGAAGCCGCAGTAAGTGAATATGCAAATATTATGTACAACAAAGAACAAAGGGTAGAAATAAAAGTTTTCACGAGTACAGAGATATTTTCTAGCAGTTGGGTGAATGATGAAATTCTCCACATGGGCAAGTTTTCTTTTGCTCAACAACTTACAACAAAGGCAGAATTAGGGGAAAATTTTGTTGCAAGGAGAGATGAGAGAGGCTTTGTTTGTTACTGATCAACGGTGGATGAAGATTCTAGATGGCCTCTTCAGATCAATTTTGGAGTTGCTTTGTTTTCCCTTTATTCTCTTCTTCTCTCATGGTTCTAAGGTTCTGAATTCTTGTGTGGGGTTGGGTAGATAAAGGAATGTTGAATTATGAGTCATAATTTGAGTCATTAAGTTGTAAATGTTGATTTCATGAGTAAATATCAACCAGTTTGTGCAAATAAATCATGAAAGTCATGAATGTCATCAAATTGTCTCCAGATCTGTATATTTTCAGTCATTTGAATTCAATAATACCAGGTATCTTTGAGTTTGGCATCTCAATTTTCTGAGATTGTTTTGTTTGTTCATGGTTCTATTTCAATGAAATGGTTAAAATACTTTGAGTAGATGATTATGATTTTAAGTGTGCAGGTTGGATATGATAAGAAGAGTTTGATTGATAATAGGAGATGATATGTTGATGTAATACATTAACAGTTGTAAATCCACTGGTTGAGGTCTATTTGTTGATGAATTCATTTTATGTGTTTGACTCCATGACCCAGAATTAGGCACTAGTCTGTCATTTAGCCTAATGCATCTCAGAAACAATTTATAATTTCAAAATTATTTTAAATCACTATTGTTTGGTTGAGATTTAGTGTTCTGCCTCCCAATTGCTGAGTAAGTGTTGAGTTATCAAGAATTTAGCCAAATTTGAAGTTGTCAATGCTTTACTTGGTTTTTTTCATTGAGAGTTATTTTCTATAAAAAGCAATGTCAGTGTGTAATTGAATTAATTTTTTAGGGCATTGTATAGGTTGACCCACCTTGGTCCTACAGAGCCAAAAGTGCAGAAGATCTTAGTCTTTGACTAAATCTTGTCAGTTGGTCCAATCCCTCTTTGAGTCTCAGTATAAGAAATTAGCTAATTCTTTAGGATTCACTGAATTGGTTGATTTGGAGAACCAACAAAACCATTTTAATTGCCTTTATGGTCAACTTATTTGACCTAAGCAATATACACTTCAGCCAGTGGTCATATGTCAGACGGGAAAAAAATCCAACTATGCTTTGGAGCTCATTAAAAACATTGGGGTTTCCATTTTTAGGTGATTCTAGACCTTTAAAATTGCCGAGAAGAAAAACAAGTGAATCCAAAAGGACCCAAAACCCATTTTGTAGACCAAACAAGCAAAATGAGGCATGGGAACCAGAATGAATTGCCCCACATGTACCTTTGGTCATTTCGACCTCAGCATTGTCAAACCATCATACACAAGCAAAGCGAAAATTATATGGAAAAGGCTTAAAACAAAATTATTACAAGATTCTGTAAGGTCCCATGAAATTAGTTGAACTGAGGCCTTCAACTCCCCCATTGAAACAACTTTAAACATGGTATAATTAAGTGAAATGAAGGGAATTGGGCCTCTCTCCACCCACTCTATACCATAATGGTGACAATATCACAAATGACAGTTTTTTGCAACGCCAAAATTGCTCGATTCACACAACAACAAAGGCAAGAAAACCAAATGGGAGACAAAAACACTAGGTTAAAAGATTAAAAAATTATGGGGTCGACTCCCAAATGCCAATTACCACTGAGAGATGACATTAACCTTAAGGACAGGTAAATCAATTCCAAAAATGCGAAGCTACACAGACCCAAAGGATTTAGCAGCCCATGTCAGTAAATAACTAAATAACATGAGAACATATCAAACGAGAGCAATAGAAAATAATAATGGAGATTTACCATCCCATCAAAATAGTAAGCTTTGCTTAAAAACAAAAGTAAAAATAAAAAATAACATTTATTAAATATATTATTTATTTAAAAATTAGTGATTAAAGTAGGTTTATAGTTAGGGTTAGAGATAGCTCTAGGATTAGGATACTGGTTTAGAATTTATTGTTAGGGTTAGATTTAGAGTTAGGGTTGGGGCTAGGGTTAGGGATAGAATTAGAGTTAAGGTGTGAGTTAGGGCGTGAGTTAGGAATAGGATTAGGTCATGCAAATAACTAATTAACAATACTAAAACACTATAATTAACAAAAACTTACATTTATTTCTATTCACATTAATAAAGCTTGTACATTTAATTTTTTTCAAATCTAGAAAACAACAATTACAATACTATAAAAGTAGCCACTAGTGGCACTTGTTAACATTATTATTTGAAAAATATATATTTTTAAAAACTTATTATTATTTATCTAAAAATCTAAATTTTAAAAGTTCAAACAAAAAAAAAATCCTATATTTTCTTAATTTAAAGTTAAGACTAGATAAGAATCTAGTTGTTTTTTCTTTAATTATATATTATATTTTTTAATATTTTAGAAAATTTGACGGTTGAGATCATTTCAACTATTGATTTTGAAAAATAGGTCTTTGAACACCCTTGATGTAAAAAAATAAAATAAACTATATTAAAATTGTTAAAAGTAAAATTATAAATAACACCAAATTCAAAAATTTAAAAATCTAAGTTTATAAAAAAGTATCCTATCTTTTTTTTTTTTACCTAAGATTTAATAAGAATGCATTGTTTTATTTATCTAAAATGTTTTTTTCTTTTTTAGAAAAAATCAATTTGTATCTTTTTTGTTTTTAATTTAAAGCTAAAAATAGATGAAGAATGCAATTGTTTTCCAAACAATTTATATATATTTTTTAATTTAAAGTTCAGATTAGATAAAAAAGCAATTGTTTTTTCTTTAATTATATATAATATTTTTTATATTTTAAAACAATCGTCTTACATTTTTCTCCACCTTCGATTTTCAAAAATAAATCATTCACTTCATAAATTACTTTTAAAAAATGCATAGCGGCGCCAAGTGCTGTGGTGCGTTACCTCCCGGGCTCCTTGCATTGTTTCCATTGTCAGCATGGCGTTATGCATGTTATCATGTTTTTTTATATAAACAAGCTTTTTTGCAGAGAGAATATCGGCGTCCTGAAAAAGCAACCGAAACAAAAAAGAAGTAACTTCATCGACCATAACTTCACTACTGCTGATGGCCTTAACTCACCGTTAAGGTCTAGTTCAGCTCTCATTCACTGTTGGTGTTTAAACTCATCGCTGCCAAGAAATTCAACTCTATCAGCAAATGAAGTAACGATTAAACAGCTAGAGTTACTATTCCTTGTAACTGCTGCCTATGTATGGTAAAACGGCAGTATCTTTCTGTAACCACAGTCTCCTCCTCCGTGCATGCTATGCATCCGGATTCTTCTTTGTAAGAAAAGTTATATGCGAAGATACTTGATTTAGATGTGCTGTATGAAAAACCAGAGAACTAATATATTGAGAATCCCCGGAAAGTGGATGTAGCCAGTTGGTGAACCACTATAAAAATTTTGTGTTCTCGTCTGTTTATTCTTGATCATTCATTAGTTTTTATTTTTCTGCAATCTTTTCTACAGACAGACTATAAGAGGAAGTCGTTGAATTGAGAAGTAGGCATCAGGCGCATCCAACGTACGTAAGGAAAACGAAGCACCCGAACCCTCAGCAAATGAAGGGGACGTATTCAGCGGTAGCCGCCATAAACATAGTCTTTACATGAAGGAAGGATTTCCTCCTTATAAATGTAGCGGATGCAAACAATTTGGGGCGAATGTTGCATTTAAGTGCCGATCGTGTTCCAAATTCATCTTACACGAGGTCTGTGCTGGTTTGCCTGATGAACTTGTCCATCCCTTTTTCAGCTAGCACGCGTTTAAATTTTGCAGCGGAACTCTTTTGCGACACCACTGCGACGTCTGTGGAGAGGTAATTCGAGGGTTTGTTTTCGAATCTCGTGACGAGCATTTAAAATTTCATCCGCTGTGCATGGCACTTCCCGCTAACCTCTCCAACTCCCACTTCTTCCATAGTGGTCATGAAAATCATGACCTGAAGCTTGTTGTTGAGGGCAAGAAGAGAAAATGGAAATGTCGATGTGAAACGTGTAAAAGTAATTTGGATATGGAAACTGCTATACTGAATTTTTATGGTCTGTCCGAATATGCTATTTTCCAAGTTCAACGCCCAACCCGGGGCAAACATATTCTGGGAAAGCTTGCTAGTGTCGTGAAATTATGGGGAAAAAGTTTTTTGGTTGGGGTTGCGCTAGGCCTCGGTGATGCTCTTATTGATGATTGTTAAGGCTTAGTAGCGTAGGGAGGGCATTCTATGCAAGCTAAGGGGCTCTTTTCTATTCTCTCCTGTGTAAACAAGCATATTCACTCCTTTTGCTCTGTCTCTGCTCAAAGTTCTGTGTGCACCTATAGGCAGCCAGGGGAAGAGGTGACAATGAAAAGAAAGGAGATGGCAATGACGAATAAGCTGGTAAGCAAGGATGAGGAAGCAACGCAGAAGAAGCAGGTAGCAACGAACCTACTGGTCTAGCAAATGGCATCTACAGCCAAATAGACCTAATTTTTCCCAAAATATTACAGAACAGCAAAGGCTGTTACGGCAGCAGCTGCTGTTCTAAATACTGTAGCATGCCCTTTGAATGCATATAAATAATGTAAGCTTTCATAATCTCAAAAATAATTAGATTTTACACTTTTGTAAAGACTCTCTTTATGATGTTAGATTTGGACTAAAATTAAGCAAATACTTCTTCTTGGTTGTGTACAGGCGATTTTGTCTTACGTATTATCTATATGACTATTGTAGCAGACATAGAATAATATTCCCTGCAGTCTAACTGATTTTTTTATGCATTTGAATGTGTTCTACAATTATTATTTATCTCCGATGGTGAAACCATATATATTGTGGATCCTCGACTGTTTTTTATACAAATATTTTAACATGTTTCATGCCTTCAAGCTTCTTTATCCTCACATCTTTTACCCTCTGTTCATCTGCTTGGTGGCTATCATGGGATTATCATGTTGTTTGTGTAGACTCTGTCATATTCAACAAAATGTTCTCTATTTTTATGCAGTCAATAGGCTCCTAAGTTTTATCTCTTTGTTTCAATACTCTCTAGCAGACCTCTTCTCAAACTATCCTTTAACACATGGAGTTACTCTCATATGGATGTATTATGCCTTACAAGAAACCTGCAACTTCATTACTGTCTCATCATCATCCACAGGTGATAGGGTTTTGTACTTTTTACTGTCCTCTCCTTGAATGCCATTGTACCTTCTATAGGTCTCCGTCTATACCTTCTTGGTTGTTTGAACCCAGCTCTGTACTTTGTGTTCCTCCTAACTCTCTTCCATGCAACTCATTGCGACATTCATATTTCTTGATAATACTTTGTTTTCTCACTCTGGTTATCTGCCCTCCTACTATACCCTGCTCCTCATTCTTCATGTGCTTGTCACACTTAATTATTTTCTCTGTCATCACAGTTCTCAACTCTGCAAACTGTTTATCACAGTCCTAAAGGTTAAGTCTTTCTGGTTATGGTTTATTGATCTCTTTGAATTCCTCAACACACCGTCATGTTAGTATGCTATTCTTTAGTACTACAGTAGGCCTCTGCCTTCAAACTACGCCTAGCTTCTTGTCCTGAAACTTCATACTATCATTTTGAAACACCATGTTTTGGAAATGTAGTAGCTGCTAACAAATATCTTGGGTCATTCTTTGAAGCCATATCAACATCATCATTCTTTCCTTTCTTTATCTCATCTACCCATGTCAACCGTTCTGTTTTGACTATAAGTATATGAGGTCACTATGCTGACTTTTGGTACTGTCCACTTACTATCTAAACCCTCTTTGTTAACTGTTCTTTCAAGCTGTCCCCTGTGCCTCCTTAAGCTATCCTCATATCTCTGTCATCCACCTTTCATACTTGACAATCACAAGACATGACAGGGTCTTGAATACTGATAGTATGAAGGTTTTTTGACAAATTTCGGTCATTTCCTATGACCTTGTCATGCTATGCATTTCCTTTTTGTCTTTAACAGCGAGACACAAACAAAAGACAGTGAACATATAGTTTATTACCCCAAAACCTTGTCCTCTGGTCATTGTCATTTAGACAGTGTCTTCTTGCACTTGTGTCATAAACTGTCATACATTATCATGCATGTGCTGTATACCTTTGCCCTCCTGACTTTTTAGCCCATAGGTTATTCTTTGCACGGCTGTCTTTTGTCTTATTCCATGCAACTCATTGCCACATTAATGTTTCTTGATAAGACGCTGTTTTCTCACTGCGGTTATCTTCCCTCCTACTATACCCTGCTCCTCATTCTTCATGTGCTTATCACACTTAATCCTTTTCTCTGTCATCACAGTTCTCAACTCAGCAAACTGTTTATCACAGTCCTAAAGGTTGTCAAGTTTTTCTGGTTATGGTTTATTGATCTCTGTGAATTCCTCAACACACCGTCATGTTAGCATGCTGTCCCTTACTACTATAGCAGACCTCTGCCTTCAATCTACAACTAGCTCCCTCTCCTCAATCTTCATACTATCATTTTGAAACACCATATTTTGGAGATGTAGTAGCTGCAAACGAATATCTTGGGTCATTCGTTGAAGCCATATCAAGTTCATCTTTCTTTCCTTTCCTTATCTCATCTACCTATGCCAACCATTCTGTGCATTGTTCCTTGAAGTGATTGTGATAGGGTTGTCGTCATGCTTAGTAGGTTATTCTCTTAAAGGACTTCTACTAACCCTTCTTGACTGTCCCTTATTCCCACTGTCCTTTCATGTTGACTGGCCTTCTTATCAATCCCATTCTTCTCACTCGCATACTTTCCTTTTGGCATGCATGCAAACTATTACGATTCTGTCCTCATGCTCTGTCATCCAATTTACTCATGGCTGCCCTGAGATCCTTAAAAAGATTATCTATCTCTGTTCAACTTTCTTGTGACTGTCATAAAGATGAAAATGCTCATGTATCCCCTTTCAGTTGTGTTTAAAATGTGCCCTCTTGAAGCTTGCTGATTGACTATCGCCATGACTCCTTGACTGTCTCTGAAAATCCCTATCTTGTTCATCTTCTTAAGCATTGCCACTCGTCATGTCTTGGTCTCCAATATTTCATCACAACTGTAAACAGGTTATAGGATCCTCATAGGTCTATGACAAGGACAAGGGTTTGGCAGGGTTTTAACATCTTATTTCCACGGTCCTTTAAATTTTTGTCTCTTTTAAAATGGCCCTAAATGGTCCTTTAATTGCCACTGTTTTGACCTCACTATGTGAGGTCACTATGCTGACTTTTGGTTATGTCCATTTATCAACTAAACCCTGTTTGTTAACTGTTCCTTCTAGCTGTCCTCTGTGCCTCCTTAAGCTATCCTCACATCTTTGTCATCCACCTTTTATACTTGACAATCACAAGACATGACAGGGTCTTGAATACTGATAGTATGAAGATTTTTTGACAAATTTCAGTCAGTTCCTATGACCTTGTCATGCTATGCATTTCCTTTCTGTTTTTAAAAGTGGGACATAAACAAAAGACAGTGAACATTTAGTTTTTTACCCCAAAACCTTGTCCTCTGCTCATTGTCAAATAGACACTGTCTTCTTGCACTTGACTTGTGTCATAAACTCTGTCATATATTATCATGCATGTACTGTATACCTCTGCCCTCATGACTGTTTAGCGTGTAGGTTATCCTTTGCAGGGCTGCCCTTTGTCTTCTTCATTCCAAGAATGTCCTTTTCACAGGCCACTGGACTGTGCTCTTTGGATAGGACAATCGTTTTTGTTGACTGGAACCTGTTTGATTATCATCTTACTGACCCATGCTTGATTGTTCAAGGCTCCTTTTAGGGTATCTGATTGTCGCTGTTGATACTTGATGACCATCCTCCTTACTTTAGATTTGTATTGTCCTCTTATGTCTAATGACAGGACTGTGTAGTATTCTTATTTATGCATAAACTTCTGTCATAACAGTATCTTTTGCTAACATAAACTGTCATGTCATCCTTCATCTCCTAAACAGGTTCAAAAAGATGAGTTCCAGAGCATAGATAATAGCTCATATATTCCGCAACTAAAAGGCACCCCAAAAGCTTGTTTTCCTTTGATAAATCGTCATCATCCCTTCTTGACAACCCATCTTGGTAGCTGATAGCACAAGAAATGAATTTGAGAGTCAAGACCATGAGAGTACCGATCTCATCTCAATCTCCTTCCTTCAAGTCTTCTCTTCATCAAACTTGTACCACTGACCTGAATGAATTGGCCTTAACACAAGCATTAAGCATAATAATGGTCTTCATGCATGCTCCCACTGTATCCTAAATAGACAGAGAGGAAATATAATATGGCTCCACACAAGATTAATACAACCACCTTCATTGCAACCTCAAAATTCTTGTAATTGAGTTTGTTGGCGATTACATCATCTCCTAAAGAATATTTCTTGTTAAAGCACTTCGACACAAAATGAATATGTACAAACTTATATGCACTTCTTTTTTTGTGATTTAGAGTCTGCTCTGCCACTTTGGTAGACTTGGAATCGTATGGAATAGGAGTATTCAGTGTGTGTGACTCAAAAGAATCCAATTTCTTCAATATTTCATTTATCTCAGACCACTCTTTATCTATATATTGCCAAGTTTTAACTTCTTCCTTTATCTCTACTGCTCTTATCTTCTCTACTGTTCAAACTTGGATTGTTTGAACAAGACAATGAAATATCCTTTTTCCTTCTTCATAGACTAGCAGCTAACATACTTTGCTATTACTGTCTTATCAAGATTGCTATCCCATGTGGTATCTACTGTCCTGAAGGTCTTTCATGGTGTTTTTCACATCTTTTAGCATTGTCTCTTCTAACAATCACTGTGTCTGTCTTTTCACCTTCTTTTCACTTGGAACATTAACTACCCTATAAGCATTCTTGTAGTACTGATAGGTCTCATGAAATCCGCCTTTGATTTGAGTCCTATGACACTGCTTAGGGCTTCTATGGCTGTCTTCTTCACAAACTGTGTCGAATTGTCCTTATTAATTCCTTAACTCTGTCTTTTGGATTGTCACTCACCTACCTCTGCTCTTTTCTCTTTCTTGACACTGAAATCACTAGTTCCTATACATAAACACGTTTGATACCTTTTTCTAGTGAAGATTCCTCGGGTTTAGCAAGTATCTTTGTCAAGAATTTGTGACCAGAACTCCATGAAGTTTATAACAGTGACCTCCATAATACCATAACAACCTTTTCTCTGCATGGCTCTTAATGAAATGATGACAGTATACGCTTGTGTGCTGCCCATCTCTAAAGATGGCTGAATATTTAAGTGGATTGAAAAGGTGTTCAGCAACTGCTTCTTGTTTTTACTTTTTTCCTTCTTAGGCCTATGACTATCAACATCAAAACTAGGGAAAGCTACTCCATAGTCTTTACAATACACAGGTTTCCTGCAACGTGGTGAAACTCAGAGCAGCAAAGTGTTGTTTCCAACGCTCAACAAAAACCCTAGAAACTCTCAGAAAGATGTTTTAACCCTTTTCTTTCTAAAACCGGCGTGAGTTTTGGGATTATTGAAGGTTCGTTTGACTTCTCAGTAACATTTTAATTTGTTGCGAGTCTAGAACTCTTACATCACCCATTCATGCCTTAGAAACTTGACTGACCTATACTCGAAAATTGCAACTTTGTGAAACCTTTTGAAATGTCTTAGATGACTTTTTGTGCCAAAATGGCCAAAAAACACATGTTAACACGAGTAATGCATGATAAGTGTATGCTTGCATAGTTAAGCTTTGCTTTAGTTTTTTAATGTTTTTTATAGTTAATGCATGATAAATGTATGCATGCATAGTGTAAAGCAGACCAGCTTTCTTTAATTATAGTTTAATGTAGGCAATTCATTATGTTGAAATAATATTGAGTCCTTTTTCAGCTTTGCTGTTTACCCTGAGATAAAATAAAATGTAATGCTTTTTATTTTTCAGTATAATATTAGTGCTAAAATTAACATTTTTGAGTGAATCGATTATTTTAACTATTGTTTTCTTTTAAATTAATATCTATGATATTTTTTAAATCAATATAGATACTATGTTTATTCTTTAAAAAAAAATATTGTACTCGTTGTGCATCACATTCGATATACGTTTTAGAGGCATCTATCAAATTAAAACTTGTCAATTTGTCTAGTAAATCCTGGATGCCTCCAAATAAATCTGAAAACATATATTAGTTATCTAGAACTATTAGATAACGACGTTGGAATTTTTGTGAATAGGTTTCCATCTTCACAAGAATTTCTTTGTTCTCAAGCTTTTGTTTTTGATACGTTGACACCATTTTTTTATGGTATCCAATGCTTCTTCCTTCTGGTTTCGTTTACACGTTTACTATTGTTGGTATGAAAAGTGCATAGTTTAAATTTTTAAATTTGTTTTGTATTTCTTTCTAATTTAATAATTTATTTTTAAAAGTCATGTATGCACATGTAAGAGATAATATATCTCACTTGTATCTTTATCTAATAATGAATCCTTATATCTTAGTAGTGTATACTTGACTTTCATTTTTCTTAGTTCAAAGCTATAATTATGGTCTTGACCCAATATATGGTTTTAGGCATGTGATTGAATTACAAAATTTTAAACTTGAATTTAATCATAGGTCTAAGTCGACTTCTTCCAATTAAATATTGTCTATTGATTAATTTACAAAATATTTAAATTGAAGCACCATAATATTATATCAAAAGACAATGCCATTGTTTAATCCAATCATCCATCTATGACATCATATACCATTATATCATCAAATCATTAGAACATTTAACAGCATTGCATCAACATCTAAGATCATAGGGACACAATAGGTAGAGCCAAAAAAGTTCATAAGAATTTGAATGTAGATATTAAGACTGTAAAAAGGGTTAAAATATATATTGGATTAGAACCACAACTGTAGAGAATTTATGTAAGTGTGGGATTGAAGCTAAACACAATACAACTTATGTATCAAACTATTGAAGTTTTCCTATCTAAATTTTGATGACAAAAAATAAAATTAGATCAAAAGGAAGTGTCATGTAATCACATCTTAACCAAAGTACTTCCACCTTCTTTGTCAATTTCATCAATATGTGTAATATTTCTTTATTGGGCTATATTGTCTAGTATAATTATGCTATTGATTGCTTAACTAATTGATTAACCCAAATATCTTAGAGATGTTTTATTTCAATTAGTTTTGGTGAACGTTTCTTATTATACACTCCTTAGAGTTTTACCATAAGGTTTTATCCTTCTACTTCTTGTCTCACATTTGATTTTTTTTATTGCTTTCATCTTTCACATTAGTTTTAATTTACAATAGTTAGGGTTTGAGATTCATGGTTGGTTACCTTTTGGAACACACTCTCGATTTAATTGTACTTCATTGTTGGATATTTTGTTATGGAGTTCTCATGAGCCCATTTCATTGTCTTATGTCCATTCATATATCAAGGCTCCTAATGTGTTTTTATAGTTTGTTCATCTTATGCATAGATCATTAAGGGAATTATCTCCTTGTACCAAACATAGAAGATGTTACCTACTCTATGTATTACATACTTTATATTTTCTATCACTTCATCTTTCATAGAGCTTTCTACCACCATTCCATCCATTTTAGAGGAATTTTATTCATTCTTATACATGATTCATAATGATTATACACCTTGTATGGAAAATGATGATGAGAACTTAACCATATATTTGTATGATACATTAAGTAATCTTGCTTCAGGTGATGATATACTTAGAAAGCATATTCCTTTTGCATATGCTTATATGATATATGCTAGCTTGATGTGCATGAGGAATGATCTTCTATATCTCATGGTGTTTTAGATCCTATTTTTGATAATTCTCATATTATTAAAGATCCACCAATTAATGCATTTAAAGATCCACCAACAAAAGACAACCACTTTCTTGCACAATTCTTCTTCCTTCCTTAGGATTATAATTTTTCTCACATGAAATTTAGCCTCCTTTATATTATTTTGAGTCATATGTTGCATTTCCTCATGCGTGGCCTCTCCTTTCTCTTTATTTAGATTCTTGAGGAAAGGCTCCATTTTTTCTTGTTAGGAAATCCATAAATTATTTGGACTTTATAAACTTTTCATCTAGATACAAAATTTAGCATATGAAAGATCTATTATATTTCACTTGCTACATTATTATAAATGCTTAGGTCAACTATCATTTTGTCTTGTGGAGGATCATCAACTCAGACTCTTGGAGGGGAAACTAAGATTTGATTAGCCTCTTCAATGTTTAGTATATTCTCTCCTATCTCTAGTGATTTAATACATTGAATAATTTATCAAGGGTTGAACACCACCTGGGTGTCCTAGAGATATTTTGGGAGGAACACTTGTTGTTTTTCATAAAGGGAACACTTGTTGTTACTTATATCTAAAGTTTTTTAATAAGGAGTTCAAATTATTGTTCTACTTGTTGTGACTCTTCTCCAATTATTTTTCAAATTGTGCAAAAACCTGGGGACCTAGAATAGAAAATTTATCAAGCATGGTTTGCATTCTGATTATGGCATCTTGAATTTCTCTTTATGCTCCCTTGTAATTTTGATTATCCTTTTTCGTTTTCTTTTCCAATCATAAGAATTAGACACCGATGTTCTTTCCTTCCTTATGATTTTGATTATATCCTCAATTCTATCACACTCATAGTGGAAATTGGAATTCTTCACCATTAGCCTAGCTTGATCAATGAAATGTTGAGGGTCTCAATTCCTCTTCATATTTAGAATCTCAAATGTAAGTCAATCAATGGCTATCCCTGAATCTATGTGTGTGCTTGATTGTGCATCATTCTTTCATAAAGTTTTCTCTTTCCTTTGAATAATAATGTGCAAGATGTGAGCTACATGAGTTGATTTCCTTCATGCAATGATATCCCAGACATTGCTCTGCTGCGAGTTAGGTGTCCATAGCCCTGACAGAGATACCTCTAGTTCTCTCACAGCATTGCTCTACTGCCAGTCAGGCATCCATAGCCCCGGTAGAGATACTGGAATCACCCATTCATATTGAATCCTTTTTTTTTTATTTGATAATTCTTTTCTCTTTCTTTTCTTTTCTCAAAGTTTCAGATATTTCAATCATTTCTTTTTCAATATGCCAGATGTTAAACATCTGATCTGGGTTGAAAACTACCATGGACCTCAAAACAACACTTGGGAAATCATATTTTTCAATCAAAACTTGCAACACTATCACCCTAAGAGAAATATACCATTACAAGAGGAGATGATCTTATGGATTTGTGAAAGATTCAGAGGAGCTAATGAAGGTTACTTACTTTGCACCCTGTTTTCAAAACTTTCCACAACTTTTATTGACAACAAGCATGAAACAATGAATTGAGGAGAAAATCATCAATCAAAAAACCTAAAAATATCTAAACCACTTCTCTCCTAATGACCAAAGTATACTTCAGATAACAATCCATTACTTAAAGATGGAAAGCAACAGATAAATCCCCAAAGCACAAACAAAACAAAAAGCTCGAAAGGAAAGGACAGATAAACAAACAGGAAATTATTTACAAGAAGAGAGGAAAAAATACAAATAGAAAAACAAACTATTTTGTTACACCCCTAACTTTAACTACGCTTTACTTTTTACTTTGAAGTAATTAGTAGATGATTATGCATGTTTCAATGATTTGATGTTTACTTAAAATGGCTAGAAAAATCAATGTTTTCATGAGTCATGTTTATTTGACTAAAATTTGACATGTGCTTAAAAGTTGTCAAGATGTGATGATCTCATAAGGATTATGAAAATGATTACTGAAACACTAATCTTGTGTTGTTGATTGCAAGTTGCATTGAGGAAATAGGTTTCCGCCCTTTGTGAAAGGGAGGGAGAGCATCATCAGAGAGAAGGGAATAGATACAAGGAATAGAATAGGTTGTCATCATTTTAAGTCTATTCTAGTTGCCTAATGCCAGCCTAGTCGTTTTGGGGATAGTGACGTCGTTAAGGTTGAACTTTAGTTGTTTCACGATTGAGACAACTTTATGTCGAATATGTCACTTCTCATGCCGTGACGATGTTATGTTGTGACCTCATTTGCATAATTGGGTGTTCATTTTTGTCTATATTCTTGATAATAGTTTGAATTGGCTTAATAAGTCAAGGAACTAATATTATAACCTAATTCCTTACAAAAGGAATTCATTATGATGATCATCCTTGGGTTCATTTTAAGGAGTAAATACGCCCAAGTGATGACAAGAGATCAACGTCATTGATCGTGTAAGATTGTGTTACCAACCCTAAATTTTGGAATGATTTGTCATTCATATGTGTTGTATTTGGTGATACATTTAACGACTAAGCCAGTCATTGAGTCCATTGTTTTGACAAGGTTCGTTTTATGGAGGAGCATGATATATCGTTATGTTTGCTCAACTCAATTGAGAAGCTTATTGATTATTGAGATGACATTGATATGCCTATCCATATAAGTTTTTCCTTAAATAAAAAAAAGGGATTTTGTTTAGCCATGACCAAGAAGGTGAATGTGGAAAAATTCTAAATTCAAAGATTATTAAAAATCATATTTAGATCATGGGCATCTCACTAAGATGGCATGGGTTCAAACTTTGTGTTTGGGCATTCCACGCATGGGAATGTGGCTCCCTACACGTAAACCAAAATTTAACTGACTTCTAGTCTCTAACCACTTCAAGAACCAGTTACTATAACTGTCTTTATATCAGTTATTATAAATAATTCTTGCAGGGCATTTTTTGAAAAAAAAAATCCACGAGTAAGAGGGGAGGAGGAGAACGATGGCTAAATCCGTGTCATGTGAATGAACAAGAAAAAAAAGGGTTTTTTCTGTCAATCTCCAGATATACTCCATGGGGAATTGATTAGCGGGGGTTAAGGTTGCTGATTGTTGCTATCTAGAAGAAAATTCATGAACACTAAAAGAGGAGGGAAGTTCATGTCAGAGGAAGAATCCTTCAATAAAGCCATATTGCACAAGTTATGAGCAAGAGAAGAAGATATGAGGAGCAACTCATGAAATTGAGAACATATTTAGAAGTTGGGCGTGAGCTCGCCGATATTATAAGCTAAGTGACTTCTATAATCCCTTGTTGATTTTGTTTAAGAAGTACTTCGTCAGAATCTTTGAAATGTTCTTTTTAACACAAATAATGAGAAGAGTAGATGTCTCTTTGCACGTAAATAATACTATGATTATTGTAAGGAAAGGAAGTGGATATATCTGCATGTCACAATGTTTATGAACCACCCAAAGCCAGATAGGTTGTACATATTATATCTGTGATGGTAGGCCAAGAAAAGTCCACAAAATTCACTGTCGTGCAGGAAAATCCATGAGTTGTGGAGTAGGAATCTTTTAGAAAGATATATCATCTTTTCAAATAGTGGCAGGAGAAATGAAGTTGGAGAGTATCCTTGACTTTTTAGGGAAAACTTAGAATGGTGTTTTATGACATAATGGGATTTAGTGGTGAGTCCTCAGGACAGTGTGAAAGGGACCAAATTAAGCCTTGTTGTCTCTTGTCGTGTACATATGTGTGAGAGCTTGGATCAAGTAGTATTCTCATGCAAAGTTTATGCATGGTAAATCCTTCCAAATAGCATGCAGGCAGTGATTGGATAGGTACTATACCTTGCCAGAAAATAGACTGGAACCGAGACAAAGTTAATAAAATACAAGGGACCTAATTCTTAGTAAAGGTTTCTTGCCTTGATCAATTGATCTAAACATGTAGTAGACTAGGAATTAAAGCTCTCTTTCCCAAAATATTGTTAAGCTTCTAATGAAATTAAGTGTAGGAATGTATGCTTCAAGTATAGTCTACCCCTATAAGGGAGGATTATGTGTTGGGATACTTTGGAGTTCTAGGTTTTACTTCTAAGGATCCATAAAGACTATTTAAGATAATAAGATATCTTATTTATTGGCTTCATCAAATCAATCTAGTTTGAGACAAAGTTACTAGTCTAATTATATTGTGAGCACATCGAGAAAATGTCTTTATTATGGGAAGGAATTGATTCTCATTGGAGAGCTAGCTTTATTACGTGAATGATCCTAAGCCAAACTTGTGGTATTAGGTGTTTTCAAAGAAAAGAAAACTAGTTGATCTTATGATAAGCAACTTTCTTCTTGTGTTAAACCCTCTCAAGGAAGGGTATGCTAGGAGACATTCAAATACTCTTTTATTTCAAGAATGAGGCCTTTTAATCAACTCAACTGTATAGACATAGTATGAGATCAAAAGTATGGATCTAATTATATATGAATGATTGAACTTATTAGAACTATGTGTATAAAGGAATTTCATTATTCCAATACTTGGTTTCAATGTCGTAACCAACTTCGAGAAGGTGATGTTGGGAGACCGAAACTCAACCTGCATGTCTATTGTACTTGAGATTGTTGTTATAGGTATATGAAAAATACTTATGTAAAGGATGATAATCAAATGAGTTTATACCCTTTCCTTATTCAAATGTGAGTAAAATTGAGTAGACAAGGAAGTTGGAAGCAAGTTATTGTCTCTTATGAATCTAACCTATTAAGGTTGAAGGATTGAACTTAGTCAAAGTACTAGCTATGAGAAGTAACGACACTCGTTAAGGTATATATATATATATCAATGAGGATATTCCTTGGATATCATGCTTATTTGTGCTATATGAAATGTCAATTTGAGAAATGCTAAGTTGTCTGGGTGGACTAGAAGTAATTGCTTTTATGTTTTGCTTCACTATTTATATTATCTATGGAGAACAAGGATGTTTGATATTTCCATGTATTGGGTTAGAGAAGCTAAACCCTAGTATTGAATCAAGGAGGATATAGGAAATATGTAACTCTTATGTCATATATGACATTGTGTAAATATATATATGTATATTGATTGACAGTGAAAGGTCGAGAAAACTTTAGAGAAAGATAGGAAGTCTTTATAACACTTTAAGAGAGTCTTCGATAATGTAGCAACTCGATAATGTTGAAACTCGATTGAACACATTGAGATGTTGGGTATTGAATCTTTGGAAGTAAATGATAGGACGCCATAAACCCTAGATATTGCAAGAATGCAATAAGGGACTTTTGAAAAGGTTTGAAATATCTAAATCTTTACATTACATGTTTAGAATGAGTTATGATTAATTCTAAGTCAGATTGACTAGAATGGTTTTTCTATACAGACTAGTTAAGCCTAGAATACCAAATAAAGTAAAACTATAGGATGAGATAGTTTCTAAGACGAGTTAGAGGTGTGTGTCTAGATGGAACGACCAATCAGAATGATCATACTTAGCTAGAAGGGATCTAGAGTTGTATGGTCGATTGAGTTTTGCAGGACACATCACTAGGATTCAGATGGTGAAACTTGACAATTCCTTATATCTATATCCTTCGTGAAGGGCCGGGGCACTTCCAATTAGGAAGTGTGCGGGGGACCACTTGAGTCCACGGTTGGAGGAAAAGCACTAGGATGATGCTCTCCCTCTGTAGCAGAAGACTCACTGAGTCTCGTGAAGTTCGACATCATCATTCCAGATGCAGTGAACTCCTTGTTTTGGCTTATGATAGTCAAAAATTATGAGGTAAAACTATTATTTTTGCTAAGTGTATCTTATGTGATATGAATGTAAGGAATTATCTTGATTCTAGTTATGTTTACATGTGAATTCAAGTTTGAATATTATTTGTAAAAGTTATACTTTATTCTTGTGCATTTGCAAATGAAAAAAAAAATTCTCTCTCATGTTTACTAAATTTATTTACCTTCTAGTAAATTCTTGAGATTACTTGAGTATTAAGTGGATGGATGTTACATATTTACAAAGAGAGCAGAAGATTATTTACATAAGGACATAGTTATTTACACACTGAGACTACTTACAAGCATAAATTATTTACACAAATGTATCACCCAGCAAAATGCCAACTTCATGATTCAAAATAGTGCTTAAGAAACTGTCCATTAACAGGCAATGGGATAGGTTCTCCAGTTAGGCTACTCAGTCTAAAAGCGTTTTCTCCTAGGATCTCAGTAATCTGATAAGGACCTAACCAGAGTTTATCGAATTTCTGGTGACTACCCTTCTTTTCGCTAGCCTTGTCCCAAAGAAACATGAGATTTGATATCCTAAAAGCTTTAATTTTAGCTCTTTTATCAAACCAACGTTTGACAACAACCTGGTGGTTGAAAAATTATTGCAAAGAAGCATCTCTTTGTTCTTCTAATTTGAACAAAGCAACCAATCTGATTTCTATCCTATTATCAGTAGAGTAGAATTTTTGCATGAATTCAAGGATAGGTATTTGCAAATGGATGGGGAATATAGGCTCTTGGCCATACACCAGCTTGAATGGTGAAGTCTTTAGAGTAGCCTTAATCCTAGTCCTATCTTCCCATAATGCGAATCTAAGCTGGGTATGCCAGTCTCTAGGGTTATTCTCTAACAGTTTCTTAATGACCCCTAAGAGATTCTTATTGGTTGACTCTACAACTCCATTGCCTTGTGGGTAATAATTTGAAGAATATTTCAAACCAATCTTGTGATCATATGCCCAAGAAATGAATTCAACAGAAGAGAAGGCAGAACCATTATCACATACCAGAGCGAAAGGTACCCCAAACCTTGTAGTGATGCACTCGATGAGGAATTTGATCACTACCTCCATTGTGTTGTTTTTGTAGGGTATAGCCTCTGTCCATCTTATGCAGTAGTCAGTGGTAGTCAAGATGAATTTATGCCCTGCATAAGAGTTTGGGTTAATCACCCCAATAAAATCCAATGCCCATTGGGCAAATGGCCTCACCTTGTAAACAGGCTATAGTGGCATGGCTAAATGGCATTCCCTTAGTGCAGAAATCTGACAGATGTGACATGTCCTCACATGTTGATGAGCATCTTTGAACACACATGGACAGTAATAACCAGATCGAAGAATTTGGTGTGCCAAAGAATCTGCAGACCCATGACCTATGCCATGCTTCCCATGAAACTCAGAGATCACATGTTGAGCCTCTTGATGATCAAGGCATCTTAGGTATACTCCTTCAAAATTTCTTTTGTATAACAACCCTCCTTTGAACATATAATGAGAACTCTTAAGTCTTAGGGCTCTCCTTTGAGTGGCATTCATTCCTTCTGGACAATGATTGTTAAGCATTAGATAGACAACATCTACATACCAGGGATCATTGGAGAAGGACTGGGTTGTGTACTGCTGACAAACAATGTTGTTATTAGCCTTCGCCATGGATTCAAACAAACCAGTACCTCTGACAAGTCTCATAGGGTGTATCTCCAGATCAAACTCTTGTAAGATAGCCATCCACTTTCCTCTTCACTCCCCCAACTCGCTTTGCATGAGTAAAGACCTCACAACTGCATCCAGAACTACAACAATGATTTGGCTGTGAAGGATGTAATATCGAAACTTCTTGACAACTCAGACTAGCGTGAAAGCTTGCTTCTCTAGGGGCGGGTACCTGATTTCTGTGTTCTTGAAGGGAGAACTCATGAAAGCAATCGACCTCTCCTCTGACTCTTCTCCTTGTTGGGTTAATATAGCTGCACACGAGTGTTCAGAGGTGAAAGAATAGATATAAAACAATCTCGAGTAGTTAGGGCTGGTGAGAACAGGCGCTTCCGAGATGGCTCGCTTGAATTGTGAGAACACATCGTTTGTGTTATCCATCCACTCTATTTTGGCATCCTTCTTCATCATTTCATTCAGAGGCTTTACAATCTTTGCAAAGCTTGTGATGAACTTCCTTACGAAGTTGATTTTCCCAAAGAGAGACTTCATTTCTTTCTTACTTCCTGGTTGGGTGATCTTTAGAATGGACTCAACTCAGTCTAGATCAATTGATATTGCCCTTTCTAAAATTATATGTCCCAAGAGCTTTCCTTCAGAGACTCCATACTGGATGCATCATTCCAGAACCTTGTCTAAATCGGCAGGATGGTTCAATCGATCCTTGGAAAACACTGTCAGGTCGTCTATGTAAATAATAATGCATTTGCCAATTAGATCCTTGAAAGCTATGTCCATGGCACACTAGAAAGTTGCTCCAACATTTATCAGGCCGAAAGGCATCCTCTTGTATGCAAATGTTCCCCACTTTGTAGTGAAAGTCATCTTCATCCTATCTTCAAAGTCGACCATTACCTAATTGTATCCAGAGTAACCATCCAAGAATGACATCATCTGAGATCCATTAACAGTCTGCAAGACTTCATCCAGGGAAGGAAGTGGGTAATTATCCTTTTTTGAGGCTCTATTCAGGTTTCTGAAGTCCACACATAGCCTAATCTCCCCATTCTTCTTACGGAATGGAACTAAGTTGGCTACCCATGTTGAATGGCACACAAGAAAGATTATCCTTGCAGACAGCAATTTCTGAACTTCTTTATATATCAATGGCTCAATCAGGGCATTGATAGGATGCTGCTTCTGTTGGAAGGGTTTAGCCTCGGGCTTCAAGGGGATAGTTTGAGTCATAACAGAAGCATCAAATGTCTGGAGATCTTAATATCCCCAACCAATTGCACAAAAATATATTTCTTAAGTGATGCCAATATATCTTTTCTGATTGCTTCAAGGCAGGCTTTCCCTATGTAGACATTCCTTTTGGGGCCATAATCAGCTAAGTTAACTGTCTCATATTCGCCTCCCTCTTCTTTAGCTGATGCTTTCTCTTGAGCCCTTGGGTCTAAGTCAAAGATTCTTTCTAGAGCAACCATCCCCTTGGGAATGTTATTACTTTTCAGATTAAGAACCCCTTCTGTATCACATTCCTCAAGGCTCCAATCCCCTTGATCTCTGTTGAACTCATCAATAATTTGCCCCTCAAAAACATCTGAGCTTTCCAAGAAAGCCAAGATATGTCAGTCATCATCGAAAACTTGAAAATTCTTGATATTATCTAGAACTGTAGGGGTGGAAATTAATTCCACTAAGAATTTCTTGAGCTTAGAGCCTTGCATAGGTTCCAGGGTGCTTGCAGTAATAGCCAATGAATCAACTACATGATTGTCTTCTCTAGGGATTAAGCTAATCCCAAATGCATCAAAGTCTTCGATCAAATTCCATACCACGTTTCTATATGCTGCCAACCTTTTATTGTGACGTGTATATTGACTGCGCACTTGCTTGACAACAATTTTTGAATCTCCCTTGACCATCAAGGCTGTAATTTTCTTCTTATGTGCAAACATCAGTCCCTATGCTAGAGCTTCATACTCTCCCATGTTATTAGTACATCCAAATTGCAACATGTAAGAAGCAAAGAAGGTTTTCCCTTGAGGATGGTTAGTATAATTCCAACACCGCTGCTTGTCTTAGATTTGGATCCATCAAATGTGAGGGTCCAGAGCTGATCACAAGCTGGGGTTGATCCTTTTGGAATTATTGTGGGCATTTGGATAGAAGGGGCCATAGGTAGGGTTGTTTGATCGTCTACATCAGATACATGGAAAAATTGTTCTATAGTTTCTTTAGGTACACTTTCTGATGTTGGCTCAGCTGTATCATCTAACCTGTGGCTATCCTTTTGATAGTCACTTATTTCTTTGGCTGACCCCTTGGTTTTTGGTACATTCGTGAATACAAGAATGTCAAGTAAGCCTTGGGATTGTTCCACATGAGTATGATGGTTAAGACATGTGATTGAGGCCAGTTCCATTTGGGAAGGAATTTCTTTTAGAAGTGTCTTATCCCTAGTTAGCATTGTTGCTTCCTTGGCTTCAAAAGAGAAGCGATCTATAATGGTCTCAGGGTGGCTTGTGCTAGCCTCTTTATCTTGGGAAACATGATCTAAAATGTCAATGCAGGGTTGGCAAGTTAATTCAGAGTGATTTTTATAGTGTACCCTGCACCAATTAGGGAGCAGGAGACTTTGCAGATCTACCCCTTCTCCCAAGACCAGCTAGTCTTGTTGCAACTTTCTAATCAAGGTCTGTTAATTTTCATTAATCATGAAGTTAGGGAGTTTCTGCATTGACATGTCTTTATAATGGAGAACCGAGAAGGTTAGAATTTCTTCTCTTTTATAAACCCCCATCTTAGTCTCAAAGTAAGCCACCTCATTGGGACAATCGTACTTAGTGATGATATGCTTGAGGTGAGGCTCACTTTCAATCCTAATCTAATTAGGAATCCCTTTCCATGATAGCCACATATGTGAAAAGTCAAGGGAAAGATATCCCCCTAAATTTTTCATCAAATCTTGGCTTAGCAGCATACCATAGGTCTTGGGAATATCTTCCACTTAAATATCTATGTTGGTCAGGATCCTAGGATCTGATCCTACTTGAAATGTATGTTTCTTAATTCCCCTACCACATTAACCTCTATTTTTTCAAGTTGAATGACCTTCTTATTGGTTTGAATGGGGTCTAATCCTAACTTCTTGCATACGGAAAACAACATGACATTTCCTGAAGCCCCTTAATCCAACAAACAATTATTTAGGTTCTTCCCATAAATTCTTAAACTTAAAAGGAAAGGTGGAGTACCTACCTTGTTTCTGAATAAGACTGCATTCACGTCCCCAACAGGTGCCACCTTGCTCTTTCCTTTTGACTTATCAGCTTGTTCTAGAGCTTTCAGCACTATCTCCCTTTGAGAAGGGCACCACATTAAAATGGCAAAATATGACAGAGAAGTTTTTTGTTTCTGCATCTTAGAAACCATGTCAAATTATGTATTATAACTTGAATTACTTTTGAAAACAACAAAGGAATTGCCCTTTTTATGGAGGTCAGGCGGGCCTTTTGGTGGAGGAGGATTATTATCAGCGCTTTGATTTGGAGGCATCATGTGATTAGGAGGTGCTGATGTAGTGAATGGACCCTTACCTTGATTTCTCAAAAAGTGTCCTTTTGTTTGAAAAGCTTGGGCATCATATGAATCCTCCTCTGGTTCATTCTCTTCTTGTCTTGGGAATGAAGGTTCCTCCTCAAAGAGGTCATAAGCCATTGCAGTATCCACTGAGTCACCTCCTTTGTTTGAACTCCCCTAGAATGTGTGGGCATCTTCGTGTGCCATCTTGACAACTTTCTCCATCTGAGGGTAGTTTACCTCAGAATGGGTCGTAGTATCATGCAACCTGCACCAATTGGTCATGAATTTGAGGTCAGCCACATTTGCAGTATGTGATCACTCCTCATTTGCTTGATAGTGATGAGAAACTACCCAATTATTGGGCCCTGTGTTCCATTGTCTATTGTTATTTGGTCTTTGATTATACCCTCTGTTTTAGTTTTGGTGCCCTTGACTAGAGGACCTTTGGCCCTGATAACCCCTTTGGTTGTAATTGTTATGATTCTGATAGCTACCCTAATTCTTGATGCTGATAGTTACTTTGGTTTTGGGAAGGGTTCAACCGAAGTTGAGCCATGTCATTTGTAACTTGAGACAGTGTTTTCTTCAAGGTTTCTACCTTATTTGTAAGCTGAACTGTCTTCTCACTTTCCACACTCTTAGCGATGGGTGGCTGACCACTATGATTTGATGTTCTAATTTGGTTATGATGATCATGGGGACTTTGAGGAAGCTATGATTGTTGAAAAAGATTAGAAGTTCCAGTATCAAAGAATGGGATAGGTGGTTGAGTTTGCAATTCAGATATAGGTCCATAATGGGAAGGAGACATTCTCGAGATAGTATTGAATGGAGGGGTTGGGCTATGCATCTGATATCCTATTGAAGGGAACCCTCCTCCTAGGCCTCCTTGTTGAAAACTAATTTGTTGTTGCAGCTTGATAGCTAGGTGATAGACTTTGGATAGAGAGTCAATCTCAGCTGGTTGATAGGTCCTTTACAAGAACAAACCAAGCAAGGGGTCTATAACCCTAAAGTAAGCTTGAATGGCACTATCCTTAGTGACTAAACAGGGATCTTGCAATCTTCTATACATTCATTGGAACCTGGTATGGAATAAAGGCAAGGGTTTGACACCTGGTTCCTTTCTAATGGTAACGAATTGGTGATATAAAAGAGTTGGATCCACATAGATTCTGAACTGATTAATAAAAGAATTTTCCAGGTGTGTCCAAGTCAAAATAGAACCTTGAGGGAGATTAAGGTACCAATTGTAGGCCATATCCCCTAAGGAATAAGGAAACAACCTACAGACTACATCCTGGTGGGCTATCTGAGCTCTAGTACAAGCATCCTTAAAAGCTTGTATGTGCTCTTCAACACTCCTTGACTCACCATGAATGTACTTAGGACAAAATTTCTTAAGGTTCTTAGGCAGGTCATGAAAACCTCTAGGAATAGTCCCCAATGGAGAGGGATTATTCTGAAAGAATGCCATTGGTGGCGGTGGTGGTGGTTGAGCCAGCTATTGTATGGGTTGAACTAGCTATGATGGCGGTTGAGATGAATTAGATGGTGGATTAATGGGTACCCACTAAGGTATTGGCGAAAAACCTAGTGGAGTGAGTGGAGCTGATAAAGGTGGTATGATAATTGCCCCAATTTTGCGAATCTTGTTTCTTGTTGGAGTCTTAAGTTCTATCAAAGGTGATGGATTTTCAGTTGATCGAAGGACTCTGTGAGGCCTTTCTAGAGAGGAAAACCCAACTTTATCTAGTTTTCCCTTCTAGGCCCTACCTCTAGCGCCAGTTCCTGTTGATGATGATTTTGGCACCATAACAATGCAAGCAGAATATTACTATTCTACTTCTGAAAGAGAAAGGCAACACATGGATGCCTTAGCTCCCAAGGTCTTTGTAGTTGGGTCTCAACTATGTTTATGTTACTCAGTGGTTAATGCAACAGTAATATTCAAGGGGCCTACTGGTGTGAGCTTTTGGATCATTCTAAGATCAAGCATGAAATAAAACCTAATTTAACCGGGGTTTTTAAAGAAACAACAAAAGATAGATTAGGGTTTTGAAACAAAAAAGAACAATAGTTCATCCAACCTTAACCAGACTTGTTAACTTCAAGGAATTATAAACTAAAACTGCAGAACAAGATAAGCTTGTGATTGACACACAACTTCTTTCATTCTCAATGCTAATTTGAATAACAAATTTTTAGCTACCATTTAAATAAAACACAAATAACATTTCATTCCTTGAAGGTTTCACAAATCAAATGACCAATTAAGACAAATATCATTCAGGAACGGGTATGTGCAGGATCATGATGGGCCAAAAAGTGGCAATATGATGGGTATGTGGCTGACAAATTTTTTTTTATCCAAATTTGATGAAACGAAAAAGGTTTTTAAAAGAGATTCCCAGCTTTCCACCAATATAAATCATGCTTTACTTTGAATTTAATAATAAATTATTATTCATTTTCTATTCAAATTATGACTAAAGTCCTGATTGATAGAATGATTAAAAAACATCTATAGCTTTCAAATGGTATCACATTTTTTGAATCCAAAACATGTGTCACATTCTATTCTTCGCATACTATAGGATTAAAAAGAAAAATTGAATTTCATGAATTTTTGACCAAGTTAAGGTGGTCAGACATATGAGTTTTTATATTTTTAAAAGTTCTAATAAAAATTCATAATTAATTATTTACTTGGAAAAAATTACAAAAAATATGCATCACATCGGGACATGAGTCCTCTACTTATATCTAAAATCTTATAAAAAATATTATCATTTAATTGTGGTTAGGGTGGTCATACAAACACCTACTTCTTATTTTTCCCTAAAATTTAAGTACTCTGCATTGAAATTTCAAATTTTCACCAAATAGATTTCTTTTTTTTTAAACAAACCTAGTAGTTTAGAAACTACATTCAATTTCTACAGATTCTATTCTTACATATTTTTGAAATAATATATATAACTTATTCAAATTTTTACGTCAAGTTGCCTAACTCTGATTTTTCTGATTTTTTGCCACTTAATGGCCTATTTTTTCCATGATGATCCTGCACATACCCGAACACAACATGAAGTAGATTAAACTCTGATTGCTTCTACTGTCAATAAAATAGATAAGCAATATTTACAAAACTGGCACAATCACCAGTGTACAGAGAATCTATTTCTCCAGATTGTTTTTAACTACACTAAGAGAACTTAGAAAATACATTATAGTCTATACTAAAAATATAACGGCTAAACAAGAAGATAAGAGAAGCTCTCATTACTCAGAATTAAGATGCAACTTTATCTCCTTCAGTTAATTGACTAACTCCTAACAGTTCTTAGTCTTTAAAAGTTCTCTAATCCTCGAAGTTCTAATCTAGAAGTGCCAACCTTCCTCTAAATCCTTCTAACCCTTTACACAGAAGCAAGAATTCCTTATATACAAAATGTACCAAATTGAATGTGCAGTCCCCTGCACCAGGGTTTACAAAATATCTGTCGACTATAGGAGAGTTGGTTCTCAGATCTTTTGAGGAGGGTCAAAGCTGTATTCAAAGTGAAGCCTTGCTGTCCATCTTGATGAAGGATTTCTATCCTCAGGAGAAGCCTTTTTAGATCTTTTGGTAGCTGTAGCATTAACTCTCCTCTCTTCGTGTCCACCTTTGAACTTTTTTGGGATCTGTCTTGAAGGCTGAGAATATCAACATTAGTACTGATCTACCTCCTTGCCAGTAGTCATTACAGCTGTCCCTGTGACTCATAGCTTGTTCACCCCTCTTCTGGCCTTCTTTGCGTTCTGGACCCCTTTGGCATGCTGACCTTTCTCTAGAAGCATCATCGGGCCTACTTGTAGATCTAGATATTTCACCCAAGCTGACTCATTGCCTTTGAATCTCAGAAGGAGTCCATTTCGTTTGCACTCGGCAAACTTCTTACACAGGGGTGGTCAATCGGTCAAAGAGCCAATGGATTCATTCTTGAGTTCCCTATGATTGGTGGAATAGAGGCCACGCAAGATTTCTGGGAGGTCAAAGGTCATGTGAATGCATCGCATGTCGGTGAGACACCTTTGGTGTCTCCCCGATGTGATGATATGAGTTTCGACAACTATTGGCATGACCTGGACCAGTCGATGAGACCGTTCAGCGAGCTTCAGAAGTCACATCGAGCTCATTTAACCTATCAGCAAGACTATGTTCTTTTGTTGAGACCACATAGCAAAGTTCCTCTTCTCTCGGCGAGCACATTTTGCATCGGTGAGACTTCCAGCGAACCCCTTTTGATTTGGCGAGCCCATTATGAATCAGTGAGACCCTTCTAGGTCGGTGAGATTTTATAGCGCCCCAGTCTTTTCTCCCTGAGTTCATTCCTATCCCTTCAGGCTTGAGCTCTTATGTTTCGGCGTGACCCTCACGAGTCAGTGAGAGATTACCCCAAACTCTGGATCCTTCAACGATTTTATCTCATGTCAGCAGGAGTTTCAGTGAACCCCTTTTCATCCTTGCCAAGCCCACTTTGCATCGGGAAGACCCTATTGGGTCGGCAGGATGTCATGCTGAGCTTTTGTTTTCTATCGGGGAGACCTCATGGTTTCAGGGAGACATTACCCCGAATCCCCCTTCTTCTCATTGAGCCCTCCCTTGTCTTCGGTGAGACTTCCTGTCCTCACCAAGACCTTATACTGAGGTCTTCTCCTTCGCTGGTTTGTTCACTAGTCGGCAAGAGATCCCGAGGTCGAGGAGACATCATAGCGATCCTTTGCTTTCTCCTCGAGCCTATGCTTGTCATCGGCTTGAATTTGGATCATCGGCGAGACCACTCACCGCATTCATTTCCCTTCGCCAAATTTCAGTGTCGCCAAGACCTTCTCAGGTCGGCAGGACATCCTATCAAACCCATTGCATTCGCTCTGAGTCTCCCCGAGTTAGAGATTTTCGGCGTGACTTTATTTCTTCGCCAAGACCTTATGGTGAAGACTTGATCCTTTGGTGGGCCATATTATCACCAAGACCTCCCTGTAGTCATGTTGAAATGAAATCTTTCGTTGTATGCATTTCACCGTAACCTCCCCTTGTTGGGAAGACATCCTATAGATACCTCATGTCTCGGTGAAAGGTTTACTAGCTCATCCCTTTGTCGATGTGACCTACTGATTCTCTTACTGAAGACCACCAATGGAATCCTATCGTGCTGTGTCAGTGTGAATTTTCGTGGTCGTCGAGATTTCTCTATGAAGAAAAGTCTCACACCAAGATGTAGTACTTTATCGAGGGTCGGTGAGACATAAAGCACTCAAGGAGACTTTCCGCCGAAGAGATAACTCTCGCCGAAAGGATTTGTTTGCTCTTGCTATTCGGTGAGACATGAGGCCTTCGCCAAGACTCTACCCCGAACTCAATATCTCCCGCTGAAATTCCTTCTCCTTGTCACTGGTTGGTGAGACATTGCGGACTCGTTGTGACATCACACCGAAGAAAAGATTTCTCCCTAATGCAAAATTTTTTTTACCACCAGTCAGCAAGACTCGAAGATTTCACCAAGACTGAAAGCAAAAGAAGATGACTCTCACTGAAATGTTTGCTCGTTGTGTGGTAGTCATTGAGACTTCATGAACTCACCAAGACTTCTTGGCGAAGGGAAAACCTTATGCTGATATGTGAATCCCTCTTCCGCCGGTCGGTGAGACGTGAAGAAAGTCTTGCTAACTCTTTCTTTGAGGAAATTTCATACTGAATGTAATTTGAGGCATGCCCTTGGTTGGCTTCCTAAGAGATATCCTCGGATGAATGATTCAGTCCTGCAAAACAAAATCCCCATTAGCCCTCAGGAGAACATAAAATATATATCATGATAAAATACACCATTGCTTGTGATTATTTTAGTGAATTCCTAACAAGAAGGAAAACCAAATTAGGCTGAGACAAAACCATAATTAAATCAGATAGATCAGAAGTCAAAATTAGGAGGAAAAAAGAAAAACTTTAAAGAGGAAAGCAAGTAACCAGAAGCAAAGAAACCAAAAGAAAAAGGGGGACCCATTTTGATCCAAATCAAAGTGGGGTGGTTATGCAAGGCATAACAGTTTCCTAAATCTGATTTTTCTAAATTTTTTGCCACTTAAGGGCTTGTTTTCTCCATGATGATCCTTCACATACCCCATGGCAGAACATATGGGAACATTTCCCTTACAATAGACCACTTGGTTGATAGCAAGATCATATAATATACTAAAACTTGAGTCGTCCTGATAGGATCCTTTTGACTTTTGAAAACTCCTACGACCACTTCAAGGGTAATAACATTGCTAGAGTGTGTTTCCACCCTACCACAAAGTGATGCACTTCCCAAAAATTCTTCCTAAAGAAGAACACCTGACCTAATACAAGGAGGACTAGCAAAGCAAAATTGATAGTAGTAACAAAATTTTAAATGACAAACTACAACTAAAATGTCAAGAATGCCACACATATCAATGGTACACACTAAAATTTACATATCAGTCACATAAGCAAAATATATTCAATTAATCAAGCACCATCCTTGCATATGAAAAAAAATTAATCCCAACATTGTCATGAAATTCTCACAAGTACATACAATTAGTTTGATTTCAACCTTTTCTATTTATGGGTATACAGAGAATTCAACAATATTCGAATATGCATTTAATAAAGAAATAAAGAGGGTAAATCACATGTTTGTACATTAAAAATGTAACCATGCATGAATATCCATTCCACACACACATCATGGTATCTAGTCTTCAAACACAAGGAATACACCAAAAACATCATCATGCTCGATGCTCATGCACACACATAGTTAGATGTATATAGGCTACATATCAGTTCATCTTCAATCATTGCTTGGTTCATATTTTCTTAAAAGCAACAAGATAAATCAGTACAAATACAAGTACATACTAACATGATAACTTGTCTATATGCATGCAACTCTTCCATAATCTTGCTAAGTGCATATCAAGAAAAGTAGTGGATCCAATTTAAGAAGATACATGTATAAGCATGAAAGTGAAATACACAATTTTAAATAAAGAAGATATAGCTCATGAACGTATGTAAATACATATATGTATACCTATTTATGAGTATACATTATTATGCAAATATAACCAATGATCTGCTAAGGTGGAGACCGAGAATGGGTTCCTATGACTTCTTTGTTACATGGAATTTCTCCATACAATCATTAAGAATGTAACATATTTTATTGGATCATAAATTCCTCACATAATATTCAAGTGCTTTGGCCTATGATGGGACATTATTCAATTGTAAGAAAAAATATCCATTAAATTATTGGTTCTATCAAAAAGCTTTATTTAAGTAGATGACCATTTATCCCAATTAAAAGATACATCTTATTTTCCCATAGGATAAGCTATGGTCATTAGGGTAAACACTTATAGTCAAATATTTCTCCTATTTCCCTTGAATATTCCCATGATATGTAGGTTAGCTTCAAATTTGAGTTATCTTATAGGTAATTTATGATTTGTCTAGGCCTTAACATTCCTAATCCATATATAACTTAGGAATAGGAGTACCATAAAAGGTGATGAGGTATTTTTCTTCTTTTGGTGAGATAGAGTTGCATCTAATTCTTAAAGATGCTAAAAGGAAAGCATATGTACAACTCTCTATAAACAACTCCAATCCTAAAATATCTCATGATTCTAAGAATCTATAATGTAAAAGTAGGAATACCAAATGCTTATATCAAAGAAACGAGTAAACTTATCACATTTATCTTATAACCATGTTCATAATATTCATATCACATGGCTTCTAATATAATAGTATTCCATCTAATTTAGAAAGGTTTTAGAAGAAATAATACTTTTCTCCTTCATTCCAATATGTTTGGTGAAAATCTTATGTTTGATTCCTATTTGGCATAAGCATTATAAGATTGTCATATAAATATATATAAATTGTACAGTGCAGAAAAATGTATCCCTTTACATTTTCAAACTTAATTTAGGAATTAAATATTGAAATGAACTTAATTATGCCTTAATTTATTTTTGTAATATGTATTTTACATATTCATATTAAGTTTAGGGCCCTATTAATTAAAATGGACTTAGTTGTTCCTTATTTTTAGTGTTGTAGAGTGTATAGGTCTTTACACTTTCACACTTATTTACTGCTCCATTAATTAATTGAGGTTAATTTTCCTTAATTGGCCCCTTTAATTCAAATCCAAGCCTAATTAATTACATTTTCTGAAGAGGAAAACTCAACATTCATTAATTCCTAAACATAGCACTTCTCATTGAGCAATGTGTGTTCTAGGTAAGTGACCTAGGACCAATTCACCCATGGGTGAATGGGTCCTCACTTAGACCTAGGAACTAAAGTTAATTTTTTTTTGGTGGTATTTTAATGATTTCAAATCCATATTCACATTGAACGGCTTGTGTTATTTGAATTTCGAGAAATTAATGATACATACCTATAAATATAAGGTCATTTCACTAAGTTTCATCTAAGCAATCTATAAGACTTTCAAGCAATCTAAGAGTATTCAAGTGAGAATTATTAGAGCATTTCAAGAGTATTTCAAGGCATTCAAGAGAAGATTTATTGAATAATTATTGCAGCAATAAAGATCTAATTTTAATATCAAAGTCTTCTTGCATCATGCATGTTATTGGAGCTAATATGTTGATGTCGAGTTCATGATCCATTCAAGCATTCAAGCCATTGTTTCAAATCAAGTTTCAAGATAAATATCCACATTCAATGAAGTCATTTCATGTAAGTTGCAGATCTATGTTCTAAGGTTCATTCAAGGGTTTGGTGAGTTGTGACATTGCTTTGTTCATTCATCATTCCTTTCATGCTATTTTGTTTCATTAGAAGGTTCAATTACCAAAATGGGGTTTGACCAAGAAAAACCCCCACTCACCATAAACAAAAAAAATTTCCTCTTGATTTGTGTTTGCAGATTTAGGTGGAAGATATCTTGGAGATATCTTGAAGAGCAAAATTAAAGAAATTTTCAAAGTTGTAAAAGTTGTCAAGAAAGTTGTCATCTCACGGAAACTCAATTACAAAATTTATTTTTGGCTTTTCAAAGCTAAAAATTGGGAAAATTGAGAGATTTAGATATGTTGTAGAGGCTCCCAAAAGCTATAGAAAAACCCTAAACCTGGACCCATTCACCCCTAGGTGAATGAGTCCTAAGTTAGCTTTAGCAAAGCACTTTTGCTGACTAGTACACATCATCTTTCCTCTCTCAGATCTGCAATTTGATTTTTGGTTCCATTATTATTAAGCTTGATCTATTAGATCCAATTTGTAGATTGCATTTTGGGTTTGATTTTCTATTTTTAATAGTTCTCCCCAAAGTGTTGTTTAATCAGGACCCCCATCCTTGCAAAAAAAGGAAATTTGCAGATTCACACTTTGACTTGACTCACCTCAAGGTTGATAGTCCTTTCATTGTGTGGATCTCATTTCCAAATTAATTGAGGAAGAATAGGTCACCCTAATTGGGTTATCAGTCTCATTTTGGTAACCCAACCTATTTTCTTTCATTTCATTTTGGTGAACCTAACTTTTGATCATTGCATTAAATTCTTATTTTGGAGTCCATTTTCACCCTAGATTTAGACCTTGCATTTATCTGCTTTGAATTTTCATATCATTTAGGTATTTTGGGATTGTGCATCTTTGCTTTCTTGAAATCTAAAAAATATAAAAAATCAATCATTTTGCAAATCATTTACATAACATTGCGTCATGATTCATTTACATTTAAAAATTGAATAAAAAATTGCACATCAAATTAGATATCCCAATTTATCATTTTTTCATATTTTTCATTTGCATTCAACATTCATCTCATAGAAAATTCAAACTGTAACTCACTGTTTTAGATCAAATCTTGAAACCACTAGAATCAACACAAAATTTGGAATTTTTTTTTTTTAAACCCTAACCTAGGACCCATTCACCCCTAGGTGAATGAGTCCCTAGTGAGGGTCATTTATTATTTTTTTGGGCATTAAAACATCTATTTCTACATTTTATTTTGTTGTTTTCAGTTTTTTGTTTTAATTTGCAAAATCTTTGTTACTTGAAATTGATCATATTTAGCTTCATTTGATAAATTTAGTGCATTATGTGATTTTAAAATTGCATTTATAGGACATGGGTAAACCCATAAAAGTGGTTTAGAATTCAAGTGAGGAAGGAAAAGTTGCAAAAAATAGACCCCATGCAAAAAAAATTGGTTTTTGGGGTTCGAATGAACCCTTTGGTTTGAGCGAACCAAAAATGGGTTTGAATGTTCACCTTGGTTCAAGCGAACCAATTAAATGCAAGGTCCCACCATTCCTACCAAAAAACACAAGGAAACCATTTTTTGAAAGGGGCTTCGCTCGAACCCCCCCTGGTTCGCCCGAACCCCCCTTTTCCCACCTTCTCACCCTCTAGCACCAAAAAAGTACAAAATTTTGCGTTTCGAAGCTTGGGTTGAGGATAAAAATGGAGGAGACTTCACAAACCCAACTAGATGATGGTAGTTCTCAGAACGATCTATCCAACGAATATAATTTTAATATGTTTTGGTTTTATTATGTATTTGTTTTTTTAGTTTTATTAAACACAGATTTTTCACCAACAATCAAGCTCTCTATTCTACACATGTGGAAAAATAGCAGATTATCAAAAATAATTTTGAAAAATATGAGTGCACCAGATATCGAAGTCCTTCATCCAACAATTTTTTTTTTGAATTTTGATACATACAAAAAAATTTATGCGTTATATGATACGCCTATTTCTAAATTTTGATTGGTTTGAATTCAAAACTTGATTAAGGAAAAAATATTCAATAAAAAACTACCTAACCAATTGGAAGCACTAGATATCAAAGGTTACAAATCTAAATTAAAAAAATATAGAATTTTATCCTCCATGGAAAAAAAATTATGCATTATACGGTGAGCGTCACTCCTTAAAAATGTTGTTTACTGAAAAAAAGCTAGTTTTCAAAGGGAAAAAAAAGAAGTGCAATCTGATTCCAAAAATTTTGAAAAAAAAAATATTTAGAATCTACAGACAAAATGTGAGAAAACACTAGTTTGCATCATTTTCAAATTCTTCACGGTTTAGCCGCTATAGGTGCCCAAAAGTGAAGATTTAGTTAGAAAAAAATATTTTAATGTCCAGTTTGGCCAAAAATTGTAAACGAGTATTGTGGGATCACCCACATCATTTTCAAGTTTTTACATAACATAATAAAAAAAAATTCTTGTTTAAAATCTGAAAATTACATTAAATTCTAGGTCATTGCATTATATTTCACCTTCTTTCCATTTTGGGTTTACATTGAGTTTGTGACTTGTATGAGCTTTACAACTTGGTGTCCTATTAGCAATATTCTTGTCAGATGTAGTTTGAGACTCATGTCATCCCACGATAGACCATTCATCATGGATATTGGGTTCTCCAAATCTTTTACTAGTAGTGTTGATAATCAACCCTCTATGGATCATACTCTTCATACCTCATTTTCAATGACTTCCCTACCTACAAACAATGTGCATGGTGTTTCTATTGTCGCACAAGAGAACATAAGAAGGATGGCTGAAGAAATAGAAAAATTCCAAATCTTTGTGACTTTTGAAAACATTGCTAGTAGTGTCATTCCTGCTTTAGATAATGTGAAGAAAATTATTAAAGATGAACATGGAATATAAATTTTGTGTTTCCTCACATCATTAACAAGGACATTAAAAATAAAGATAATGATAATATACATACCATGGTCAACCTCATTAAAGTTCAACCTCATCAGGGCCTAACTATTAAGATGTCGCTTCACATTGCTTTCTCACAACAAGACATATTTAAACATGCACCTGATGTTCCTCTTTACATAGCTGGAAGAATCAATGACAAGCCTACTAATGGGATATTAATTGATGTTGTTTGTGTAGATAATGTGACCATTAAATAACTCCTATTTGTGCATGAGATTTATCAAGATACATATGGAAAACTAAAAGCATGGATCAAAATGCATAATGGTTTTACTTTTCCTACGATTGGCTTAATAAATCTCCCCCTAAAGGTTGTTTTAGTCCATGAGTTTCCAAATGAGTCCTTACCATAAGAACAAAATCCTTTCTTCACAACATTTTGCTCATATTTTGCCATGTGGTTCGTGTAAAATCGATCAAGTCTTGAATATCTCACAGTATAATTCCTATCAGTATGAGGAGATCAGGGTCTCTCCAATCCATAATGTATTTTCTACTGATATACATTTGTTGTAGTCTATTGGCAAGACTTCAAGGATGTCACACTGATTAGTATTCATATGCAAACACCTATCAGCAGGACACAATGCATTGTTTCAGTGACAGTGGGATCATATCGATGAGAAATATTTCATCGGGATGAGTCATAGCAAATCATGTTGTCTTACCGATCGATGCACGAGTAAACACTTTAACCAGATAGAGGTCTTTGAAGTGAGGTCTTACCGAACGCTTCATGTCTTACCACCCGGTGACAGAAATAACATATCAGTAAGAGTTAAAACATTAGAATAACGTCTCATCGAATGTGCCGGGTCTTGCCGATAAAGCGAAAGGGAACTCTATCAAAGGTTATCGGAATGAGGTTATACAGTCCTATCGACTCATTTGTCTCATCGAATGTGGTTTCATCGGTGAGAAAATTAATGTCTCAATGACCAGAAGAGTACTACAAGGTGTATCTTGGTAAGACATAAGGTAACCAATGAGACGTCTCCTTGACTTTGAATTGTTACAGCGACACACAAGATGGAAGGACGACTATCGGTGAGACATTGGATGTTGGTATGATTGCAGGATGTCTCGGCGAGTGTTTGGCGAATGTTAATACAAACCTGAATATAGTTGCTCGCCGACATGTGATTATGAAGCAATGCGTCTTTTCAAATACTAGTGTATAAATGTTCATTTTCGATTGTAAAAATAATAGTAAGTAGAAGATAGTAGATAGAATAGAATAGAATATAGGGTAGATAATATACAGTTGGATAAAAATTTCCACATAACAGAGACTACGATGTATGATTACAAAATGGAGATTTTAATGAGAATTAGTTGATGTGGGAGTGTATTTCTGGTATCAATTGTTTATTGTGTTCATTGAAAGTATTACTAAAGTTGTCTCCAAGATTGATGCTTTTTGGTTATTTAAATTGATGTAAAAAGTTTATATTCAGTTTATCAATGCACATTTGTTGTATTTGTGTGGTTGATTGATCGGTTCTTTCAAGGAAAGATTAAATCTTTTTAATTGATCACAGTAATCAGGGAAATTCATCTAGATCATTAAGAAGAACTTGGTAGTCACAGTCTTGCATGTTTATACAAGTTATAAACAAAAACATATGCCAAACAATTTGAGTGTATTCCAAACAAAAGTTACCCATTAAGATTTCATTTGACTCCGCATACCCAATAAGGCAATAGTCTCTACACTTTTCATCATTCAGTTTCATTCATTTCTTACATCTGTTAACTGAACATATTAGGATTTAGTTTTGAATATTGCTATACAATTTATACCAAATTTAGTTTTATTTGTCCACTCCCATCTGCCATTGTGGGAAAAACATTTCAAGAGAGATAAGCACAAGTCAAGTCTTCCTCACTCATATAGGTACACCGGCCTAGGTCTAGCAACACCTGAAGAGTACAAGGTTCAATTCATTTGGCCTTGTTTGTTACCCTAAAATGTTGTGAAAGCTTGGCAACCTTTCCTGTTTCAAACCTGCATTTTTGAGAGCTAATAGGTTGGACCAAAAAGAATTAAATTTCTCATTCACTATTATCTTGTCATTAGACCAATTTCATGTGAAGTTATGCTATCCATGGCTTCACTCCATGAATTTCATCCTATCGGTTGTGCATAAATGTTTAAAGTTTCCATTTGGCAATGAGATATTTACCATGCATCATAGTGGCTTTAATCTTGTGTCTTCCCATGGAAAATTTTCATTGGATTTCTTTTTGCCTAAGCCTATAGAACCTATTAAACCTTGTGAGGATTTCTTTTTCAAATCCTATCAAAATTTTAAGGAAAAGCGCATAGTAGGATTATCCCTTAGCAATCATGATTGAGCCTCCTATCCTTGATGAGACCATGATTGAACCAAAATACCTTCCAAGTAACCAAGACCAACCTATGAAGAATTTTCCCCCTATTTCCTATAAGAGACCATGAGATAATAAAAAAAATACAATTGTATATCCTATAGTCAAACAATTTTATAAAGCTAAAGAGAAAGTGGTTGAACAACCTCACATGGTTCCTTATGTTCCTCCCAGGGAAGAAAAGAAACATATGGTCAATAAACCCACTTCTAAACAATCACAATTTGAAAACTAAATGAAAAGAAACCAAAATTCTAGAGAGCATAGGCATAGACGTCATGCTATTGCTTTTTTTTTTACAATCAAAAGAAGAAAATCAAAATACAAACTTGTCTGAAGCAGTGCATGATACCTCTCCACCTTTGCCATAACATAAAAAACAACAAACTTCTATGTATATTATCATTAGACCTCCCATTTTGATTAACTTAGATGATGATAATGGAATTGTAAAGAGTGATGAACAAGTCCATAATGAGTTGAATTTAATGTTTTCATCTTCTATGAGCTTAAACAATGATCCTCCTAATAAGAGTGTTGAACTTGGTACTTGTCCTAATTCGACACTTGATCTTGTCCCTTCGGCTAGTTGTCCACCTTCCGCATATACTGAGCAAGATTGGGATGTGGATGACCTACTATAGGTTAAATCACATGTTCCTTACTATCCTTTTGCTTTATTTTCTTTTGCATTTTTCTTTGTGTGATTTCATGTGTGTATTTTGATCACATCATACTATTATTTTTGATGTATCTCTCTCTTTATGTGCATTCCTCTATTTGTATCTACATTCTTCCCTATGTTGTAAAAAATTATATTTTCATTTGTCTTGTGTTTTCCTTTTGGGGATAACACAATACATAAATACATTTAGGTCTCTTCCATGTTGACCTGAAATCTTTTCTTTGTTTTCGCTCTCCATGTGTCATTCGTCCTGTTCTGTGAGTATTTGGGGAATGATGACGTTTTCGAGTTCTATAACAACATTGTAGTAAAGATATATTGACCCCAAATCCATAGATCATCCCTTATGTGTTTTGGGGGAAACCCCTTCCTCTCTCTTTCATGATGTAGTTTTATTTGGGAACATATGACTTGGCATAAGGCTTTTCAAATAAGCTCTCATGTCCTCTTTATTGGTTACTTTAAAGAAAATTTCTCACAACAATGGTGTAGCAATTTCTTTAAAGTGGGGCATACATTGGAAAATCTCATGTTTCATTGTGTGATTTTCTTTCTTCTTGCGATGCATCCTTTTCTTGTTGGTGTCATTGGGTTTGATGTCCTACAAGAGCGTGAAATTTCTTAGTGTACCATAGAAAAATGGATCTTTGGACATTTTCATGGTCATTTAAAGGTCTTTTTCCTGTGATGCTTGGCTTATTTTGCTTAGATTTAATGTTGTAATGTGACTTATACATTCACATTAGGCCTTGAATATTCAAATTATTAAGATTTTATGATGTCTTGTAAAGGTGTTGTGAAGTGTTGTAACACATTTCTACACTTTTCTAGACTCTTCTTATTACAATTCATCTAAATACCCCCTTTTTATCCCTTACCAAGTCTTATTTTAAAGTGTTGTAAAGTCTTGAAACAAACTTTCATGCTCTTCTAGACTTGTCACCACTAAATACACCTTTCTTATGCTTTATTTAGCCCCTTTATGCACTTACAATCCTTAATTAAGTGTGTTTTTGAATATAAACTCAACAAATATCATTAAATACAACTTAATTCCTGACACCCACTTGCTTGCCTTGAGTGGGACCCATTCACCATGGGTGGCAAATGAGTCCCTCTTGGCACAAAATTCAAAATAATTTCAAATTTCTTTCAGGTTTTTGTTCATTAAGACCTTAGGTCAGCCTATGATGTTGTAATTTTGGGAAATTAGGGCATAAGTGTGTATAAATATATGTTTTTACCTCATTTTACCATCTGATTCTATTCACTCATCAACTAATTCAAACATTCACTCATCAAAAGCATCATAGCATTCAAGCATTTTCTATCATTTAATCAAGCAATTATCAAGCATCTTGGAGCAGCCATTGACATATCTTCAGACTTCTACAATAAGGGTTTGGTGAGTTCATGACACTTGCATGTTATTTTTTCATCATTCCTTTCTCATTTCATTTCATAGGGTTTGATTACCAAAGTGGGGTTTGACCAAGGAAAACCCCTATACTCTAACCCTTAACGATTTTTCCTCTCTTTGCATGTGTGTTTGCAGGTCTTGTGGGAAGATTTTTGAAGAAGAAAGGTGTCAAAAAGGTGTTGCAAAGTCATCTAAGTCATCATAGTCAACATAACCCTAATTGGATCTTGGAGACATCATTCAACCCACTTTCTATAGATTTGGATCCATCAACCCGACAAGAAAACAAGTACAGATCTAGGCCCACATAATTGACTTTAGGATTTGCAAATTTTTGTAGGTGGAATAATTCACCATTAGTGGAAAATGAGTCCCACTGTTAGGTTGGAGAAAGTGTTTTCTAAGGTTTTCAGTTCCCAACATCTCGAAACCTGTTTTAGTAGAATTTATTAGAAGCAAGACTAATTCACCATCTATGTCGAATAAGTATCAGTGCTCATCAATAGTGATTTTTGAAACATTCCAGAACCTTCCAGCATCAACATTCTACCTCTAGGTGCACTCCATTCAATTTCATTGAGTTTTTTTTCATTTGTTTATGTTTCTAGTTCATATCTGCATTTCACACTGTGTTTTCAAACACTTCATTTCTTAGGTTTTGCATAAATAATCAATCTATTTTATCAGTTTGTTGCATTTAGATCATTGAATTTAGGAATATTTTCATTGTACTTGCATTAGTTTGAGTGAACCACCTAGATTTTGTGTGGGGTATATCTCTCTCCTTTAGGTAAAAAACCCTAATAGAGCAAGAGAGTCATAGCATCCTAAACCACAAAAAATCTATGGTTCATTTTTTCGAACATGGATATTGAACATTATCTTTCTGATTTGAATTTGCATTTACATCCTAGGAGTCATTATATTAGCTTTTGCATTGTTTTTTCATCCTAGGGTTTACAAAATTGCATTAGTGAATATCTCATATAGATTTCATTTTTGCACTTCAAAACATTAAAAATACTAAAATTCTACATTTTCATCCTAGTTTTGCATGTAAAAAACATGAAAATCATTTTTTTTTTTAAATCACAAAAAAATTCACCCCTGGATTCATTCGCCACCTTGGGCGAATTAGTCCAGTTGCATTTTCTACACAATAACTTTTGTCATTTTCACTGTCTTTTTTGCATTTTTTATTTATGTTCTTACATCTCTATCACTATTTCTAGATTTATTGTATTATTCATTTTCTTGCATTTAGTTTGCTTCATTGATTTTCATCATGGATTTTTGTTTTAGTAAGTTTTTGACATCATTAAAATCTTTAGTGGACATGTCAAATTATGCCTTTGGCTATGATCCTAATGACCTTGAGCTTCCTCATGCTCCTTCAACTCCTCATGAATGTACTCCTCATGTTTTTTACATCATTGGAGAAGATGATGATAGCATGAACAAGTTCTTAATGAATGCCTTGACAACCTTGAAGCCAATGCAACCTTTTGTCAATCCATGAAGTCATAAGACCTTCCTACAGTATACCCTCCTTATACATTTGGATACTTACATCCTGAAACAAATGAAGGACCTAAGTTCCCTCCAACAAGTGGACCTATTTCCTCTAACCAAGCAACTCCTCAACCATTCTATGATAAAAAAGTTACCAACACACCAATTAACGTTGAAGAAACTTATGGCAAAGTTTTTACCATATTAAGCAAGCAAGGCTGTGACAAAAGAACTATACATAACATACATCAAGTTTTATAAAAAAAACCAATAGATGAGAACACCACATGGTTAGGGTATCAAGATCCTCCTCATGACAACAAGTCTCCTTTTGAATATTGGAGACTTCAGGATGATGGCACGGTGATCTTTGATTCCCCTCCCGACTTGAATGTCCTCCTTCCACGTGAACAACCCTTACAATATTCCAATGACAAGGATGCTAGGATCCCCATGGGTCCTCTTCCTCCTTCAATCCATGAAAAAGGTGAATCTAGTAAACACAAACGACCTTAAAAATTGGAAAAACTAAAGTTTCCTCTCCATCCAACACCAGAATGTGAAAGGAAACTACAAATTCTTTTAAATAGAGGTCGTATACTCTTACCATCTTCAAATAGGTTGGTCATCTGTCCTAAAGATTCCAACGTACCATATATTGTAAATATCATTGTGTTCTTGGACATCAAAGTGATGAATGTTGGACATTGAAGGAGATACTGAGCAAGTATCACTTCACTGATATCGACTGTTATCTTATCATCCCATAGTACACTATCACTGACTTTATCATGCAATAGTTGTAGAATTTTCCATTCTCACTATTGCATGACCTTTCCCATCATCGATCTCAGCTCATTCTTTCCTTACACTCTGTGGGGGCACAAAGTTGTTAGCCTTCTCCTAGTAATGCATTTGTCCTTGTCCCTTAGCTATGTTATTCATTTTCCACTTATACCAATTACAATTGGGAGGCAAGTGACTCGGTTGATGGTCAACTTGTCTTTGCATTACTATTATTTTTCTTTTTTCCTTTCCATGTGTGTATTGTGTTCCCCCATGATGTGATGTTTGATGTTCTCCCTCTCTTTGTGCACTTCCTCTATTTGTACCTTCATTCTTCTATATCTCATACTTTACCTTTTCTTTTTCACTTTTGTTTTGTGTTTTCCTTTTGGGGATGACGCAAAGTGTTGAGATGCCCTATGTCTCTTCCATGTTGACCCAATAGGTCCCTTTTTCCTTTTTCTTTATCTCTTCTTCTATTTTCCTTTTGGGGATGATGCAAGGCATTGAGACCAAAATGTCTCCTTCATGTTGACCCAAATTCTTTTTCTTTTCTTTCTCCTTTTTGTTTTCTTTTTGCTTGTTTTTTCCTTTTGGGGATGATGCAAAGCATTGAGACCACAATGTCTCTTGGGAATGTTGACCCAGAATGGACTTTCATTTTTCTTTTGTTTACTCTCTCTTTTTGTCATTCTTCCAATTCTATGTATTCGAGGAATGATGACAGTTTTGAGCTCTTTACAAAACATTGCAACAACGAACATACTGACCCCAAGTCCATAGATCCCTTATGTGTTTGATGTGTTCCTTTTTGGGGGAAACCCCTATTTCTTTTATTCCTTTTCCTTTACATGACATAGCCTTACTTAGAAACATATGACTTGGCATAGGGGCTTTGTAAGTTGGCTCTCATTTCTTGTTTCTTTTTTTAATTTTTCCTTCACTACTTTAAAGTAATTACTCACATAACAGTGTGTAGCAATTCCTTTAAAGTGGGGGCATACATTGACATAATTCATTTTGCATTTTTCCTTTTCCTAGTTCTTAGTGCAACTTTCTTATTTCATACGATGTGTTTGTCGCTATGTGGATGACATTGGGTGTGATGTCCTTCATAAGTGTGATCTATCTTAGCATATTACATTCCTCTTAGTGGCCTGATGTGACGCATTGCATCTCCTAAGTTGTGAGTATTCTATTCTTTGATTGGTCCTCTCTTGGAGATCTGTTAGACACAATTTTCCCTAAGTGATAGACCTCACATGAACTAAACAAGACTCCTTTGAACACCTTTTGCATTTACATGGCCACCTTGCATAACACAACTTGCATGCCTATGGCGCCATCCTATTTTTTCATGAGTGCTAAGCATACAAAGCTTTGCTTGTCTCATGAAGAACAAACTGACATTTTCCTTTGTGGTGCTCTATTAAAGTTATCAGGAGGTATAACTTTGATATGGTTGAGTGGGAAGCCCATTCTAAGTCACGAATTTCCCCATAGCCACCTGTGTGTTTGTGAGTACATACTAGGTGAGTGTATATTTCTCACCTCTTGGGCCTTCTCACCCAACATATAGCCATGGGTTTTGTCACCCTAGATTGAGTATGCATTTTATTTTTTGGACAAACAACCTAGATCTGATCCACAACTAGCTGGACAAACGATTGAAGCTTGATCCGACTTTTCCTTTTTCTCTTCCTTTTCTTTTTCTCTTTCATGTGTGATCCTTTGTTCTTATGATTAGTTTTCCATGGGATCTTCATCCTAGGGGCTTGATCATCCCTCTTGATCATTGTTATCTCTTATTTCTAGCATATGTACATTTGGATCCCTCTCAATATGCATGGCTAATTTAGTGTGAGTTTGAATCAAGTTCATCCTCTCACTAAATTGGGGGCTAAATGTACCGTAGAAAAATGGATCTTTGGAAATTTTCATGGTCATTTAAAGGTCTTTTTCCTATTATTCTTGGCTTATTTTTCTTAGATTTAATGTTGTAATGTGACTTATAAATTCACATTAGGCCTTGAATATTCAAATTATTAATATTTTATGATGTCTTGTAAAGTTGTTGTAACACATTTCTACACTTTTCTAGACTCTTCTTATTACAATTCATCTAAATATCCCTTTTTTATCCCTTACTGAGTCTTATTTTAAAGTGTTGTAAAGTCTTGTAACAAACTTTCATGCTTTTCTAGACTTGTCACCACTAAATACACCTTTCTTATGCTTTATTTGGACCCTTTATGATCTTACAGGCCTTAATTAAGTGTGTTTTTGAATATAAACCTGAAAAATATCATTAAATGCAACCTAATCCCTGACACCCACTTGCTTGCCTTAAGTGGGACCCATTCACCATGGGTGCTGAATGAGTCCCTCTTGGCACAAAATTCAAAAATAATTTCAAATTTCTTTCATGTTTTTATTCATTAATTCCTTAGGTCGACTTGTGATGTATTTTCAGGAAATTAGGGCACAAGTGTGTATAAATATATTGTTTCCCCTCATTTTACCATCTGATCCCATTCATTCATCAAAAGGATCATAGCATTCAAGCATTTTCCATCATTTAATCAAGCAATTATCAAGCATCTTGGAGTAGCCATTGACATATCTTTAGACTTCTACAACAAGGTTTTGGTGAGTTCATGACACTTGCATGTTATTTTTTCATTATTCCTTTCACATTTCATTTCATTTTCATAGGGTTTGATTACCAAAGTGGGGTTTGACCAAGGAAAACCCCCATAATCTAACCCTTAACCCTTTTTCCCCTCTTTGCATGTGTTTCTGCAGGTCTTGTAGGAAGATTTTTCAAGGAGAAAGGTGTCAAAAAGGTGTTGCAAAGTCATCTAAGTCATCATAGTCAATATAAGGGTATGTGCAGGATCATCATGGAAAAAACAACCCCTTAAGTGGTGAAAAATTCAGAAAAATAAGAGTTAGGCAACTTGATGTAAAAATTTGAATAAGTTATTTGTATTATTTCAAAAGTATGTAAGAATAAAATCTATAGAAAATTGAATGTAGTTTCTAAAATACTAGTTTTATTTTAAAAAAAAAATCTATTTGGTGAAAATTAGAAATTTCAATGTAGTCTAGTACTTAAATTTTAGGGAAAAAATAAGAATTAGGTTTCTATCTGACCACCCTAACCACAATAAAATGATAATATTTTTTTATAAGATTTTAGATATAAATAGAGGACTCATGTCATGATGTGATGCATATTTTTTTGTAATTTTTTTCCAAGTATATAGGGTATGTGTAGGATCATGATGGGCCAAAAAGTGGCAGTATGGTGGGTATTTGTAGGGTATGTGGCTGACGACTTTTTTTTAACCAAAAATTGATGAAATGGAAAGGGTTTTTAAATGATATTCTCAAGTTTCCACCAATATAAATTATTCTTTATTTTAAATTTAATAAATAATTATTATTTATTTTCTATTTGAATTACGACTAAAGTCTTGATTGATAGGCTCATTGAAAAAATCTATAGTTTTCAAATGGTATCGAAGTTTTGGAATCCAAAACATGCATCACATTCTATGCTTTGCATGCTATAAGATTAAAAAAAGAAAAATTGAATTTCATGAAGTTTTGACCAAGTTAAGGTGGTCAGACACACGAGTTTTAATATTTTTTAAAAGTTGCAACAAAAAAATCATAATTAATTATTTACTTGGAAAAAATTACAAAAAAATATGCATCATATCTGGACATGAGTCCTCTACTTATTTCTAAAATCTTATAAAAAATATTATCATTTTATTCTAGTTAGGGTGGTCAGACAAACACCTACTTCTTATTTTTCCACTGAAATTTAAGTACTACTACATTGAAATTTCAAATTTTCACCATATAGATTTTTTTTAAATAAATAAACCTAGTAGTTTAGAAACTACATTCAATTTTCTACAGATTCTATTCTTACATATTTTTGAAATAATATAGATAACTTATTTAGATTTTACGTCAAGTTGGCTTTTTTTTGAATTTTTGCCACTTAAGGCTTTTCCATGATGATCTTGCACATACCCTATAATTAATTAATTATGATTTTTTATTAGAAATTTTAAAAAATATAAAAACTCGTATGTCTAACCACCTTAACTTAGTCAAAACTTCATGAAATTCAATTTTTTTTAATCCTATAGTATACAAAGCATAGAATGTGACACATGTTTCAGATTCAAAAAATGTGATATTGTTTGAAAGCTATAGATGTTTTTCAATTACCCTATCAGTCAAGACTTTCATCATATTTCAAATAGAAAATGAATAATAATTATTTATTAAATTCAGAGTAAAGCATAATTTATATTGGTGGAAAGCTGAGAATCTGCTTTAAAAACCCTTTTCATTTCTTCAATTTTTGGTAAAAAAAAGTCGTTAGCCACATACCCTACACATACCCATCATATCATGACTTTTTAGCCCATCATGATCTTGCACATATCCATAACCCTAATTGGAGCTTGGTGACATCATTTAGCCCATTTTTTGCAGATTTGGATTTGTCAACCCGACAAGAAAACAAGTATAGATCTGGACCCACAGAGTTGACTTCAAAATCTAAAATTTTTTGTAGGTGGACTGATTCACCATCAGTGGTGAATGAGTCCCACTATCAGGCTATAGAAAGTGTTTTCTGAGGTTTTTAGTTCCCGACATCCCGAAACCTGTTTCAACAAAATTTACCAGAAGTGAGACTAATTAGCCATTTGTGGCGAATGAATCCTAGTGGTCATCAACAGTGATTCTAGAAACATTACAGAACCTTGTAGCATCAGCATTTTACCTCCGAGTGCACTCCATTAAATTTCATTGAGTTTTGTATTCATTTTTTTATGTTTCTAGTTCATATCTACATTTCACACCGTGTTTTCAAAAACTTCATATTTCTTGGGTTTTGCATAAATAATCAATCTATTTTATATGTTTTTTGCATTTAGATCATTTCATTTAGGCATATTTTCATTGTACTTGCATTAGTTTGAGTGAACCAAAAATATTTTGTGTGGGGTATATCGCTCTCCTTTAGGTAAAAAACCCTAATAGAGTGAGAGAGTCATAGCATCCTAAACCACAAAAAATCTATGGTTCACTTAGCGTATGAATTTCCTCTTAGTGGTGATGTGTAACATCCTACTCTTTTTTACAAAGAGTTACCATGAATTATTCACCAAACAGTAAATAACTAAAATCATAGATGAAAAGAGGTACAATTACTATTTTTTCATTGAATATGGAGCATGCTTCTACATAACTGTTACCATAAAGATATAAAAAATATATTTATACAATATTTTCTAACTGAAAAGAACAAACATCTATCACTTTTGTATTTCAATGAAATTATTACATTATTTTAAGCTAATAAAATAACTTACAAGATTAAGGTCAGAGATCTTGCATTTGGATTCTTTCTTTCTTCCAAGACTCGACATGTCATCTGCAAGAGGGAGAGCATCACCTGGGTACTTTACGTCCAACCATGGACTTAAGTGGTCCCCCGCACACCTTCCTAACTAGAGGTGGCCTTGCCCTTCAATGAAGGGATTAGTCGAGAACCCTCTTAGTTCTGCCATCTAAGCTCTAGTGTTGTGACCTACTTAATTAATACCATCGCACAACTATGGATACCTTCCAACTATGTACAACATCTCTGACTAGCTAAGTATCTAGGTTATAGTGAACCGACAAGTGCATCTAGAGAAAACTACACTCACTATGGCCATAGTTTTTGTATCATAGATACAATCACTGCTAGGAGCGAAGTCGTTTGTTCACCCACCCTACTCAACTTGGAACACATTTTCTGACCTAGGGGACCTTGGAACTGACTGTTCCACCATCCACCCAATGGATAATCACAATATATTTTAACATGACATAACCTATCTTTTAGAACTTAACTGTACTAAGTTGGTAAGGTGTTAAACCCTTCTTGAACCCCTATTTTACCTGGCATAACTTTTGGGTCCTGACAACTGCCATTGGTTTCAGATAAATAGTATGTTGGAAGTGGATTCACTCTGAGAGGGGGGGTGAATTAGAGTGAAGTAATTTTTAAATTTTTGACTCTGAAGGCACAACAAAACTTTTTACTAATTTAAACTCAATGTGGAAGACTTGTTTATGCAAGTGTACATCAACATTTAAAATCAAATTGACATGAAACTTGATTAACATTTACAATTCAAGTTAAAAGCATCATATGATATTGTTCAATTAGATATGATATTGTTCAATTAGAGTGTGAACAATCTTGTATGTGCTTTTGTAATAGAACAACAACTTTTCCCAATGCACTTTTAATTTGCTTAACATAAGACTTTTTAACTTTGCATGACAACCTTTTGAAATAAGAAACTTTTGAGCATACTAAAAGTATCAAAGCATTAACTAAATGAGCACATTAACATGAAACAAAATGAGAGACAAATAAAATCACATAACATGAGATTTCTTGAGTGGAAAAACCCTCTTGGGGTATAAAAAACCACTCACTAAAATTTCCTTTTTATTAATCAATGAGCACCAACTCTGTAACAATGTGGAGCAACAACTCCCATAATCTTTCTAAAGCACCAAATTCATCAAACATCCAAAATATTGCAACCCATCAGAACCTTATAACTGCAATCATTCTTTACAATAGGATACAAAATGATTTTGCAATAATGCTCCACTTAAAACATAATCTCTATAATACAATTAGAGATAAAAACAATATGAGCCCACTCTTCTTCTTTTTACAAAATGATTTCACAATAAGAAATACTCTGTCCAGACAATTTCCTCTCTTCACGTCACACCCTTTTTTGTGTTTTTACAGGGATACATATATACAATGTTTGTAAAACGGTTATTGTCAAGAAAAACCTGCATTTAATAACTAGAGTTTTGAACTGGTAAGAAACATAATATTTGATCATGATGCCAATCAAGGATTTTTAAGAAAAAATAAATGATATGAAGATGAAATGCCACTATGAGATGAAACCCTTGAGTTTACACTCGGGTTTAAGGTAGTTTAATATTAGTTAATATTTTTTTTCGAAACTAAAACAAAGTTTTCCTCTTTTACTTCTCATTTACCAGACTTACCTTTGAAAAGTCAAACATAATGCATAGATATTACCTCTATCATGGTGGATTTAACTTGCAAATAAAATCCCTAAAGTTCTTCATGAAGCCTACCCAAACTACCACTTCCAGCTCAAGAGAAGACCACCAACTATCTTGCCATCCATCAAAAACCAACATAACTGAAAACCAAGTCAGAATGCCACAACAACCTTGCTCAATATGCAATTGTAATTCCAGTATGGCAGCACTAGAGTTTAGTTCTTTTTGTTTACCCTACTTCTCCCTTTATCGAAATTCCAAAAAAAAAAATGAGACTTGAAATCCAAAGTAAATCATATTACAATCATTTTGAAATCCATATCACTGACACAATGAAACATTGAATGAGTTCCAAATCATAGACCATGCATGCTGTCCAAGTCAACACAGCCAACATTCTTATTAAACAATAATATTGTCGCTGCCAAGTAAGCAAACCAAATATACTACATATGCCGACAACCCAAGTCTCCAAAAGAATATGTATTAACTGTTGTGCAATGCGTAAGCCCAAAACATGATCGATATTCAAAGACATGCCACCTTGCCAATCACTTTATAAGTGATAACCTTAATGTATATTGTCAGCCTTTAAGTGCTAAAGCACCACTTTAAAAATAAATGCCGACCAACTTATATCACAAGAAAACATATGCAAAAATATAAATAAATGTGAATCCATATAACATGTGAAGGCCCGAGAATTTTGAAATACTATTTATAAGAAATGGTATGAAAAGACTTAATCAATACCATTGCTTATGAAGCTATAGTAGCCAACTCAAGGATACAAGATTGACTAAGTAACAGTACAAACACTTCCACCTCATGTAGAATTCAATAACCCTTGTGAAATATATGTATAGCATGCTAACATGTGCACCACACTAATCAATGAATTGTGAGATAGCCATGAAGATCACCAATAAAATTGCCATGAAAATATAGTGAATCTTGTCAATGATGCCATGAGCAAAAATGATCATCTGAAACAATATACTTGTTGTAATAAAGAATGACCAATCTGTTAAGATGAATTCAACTATTCCATGATATCACTTGAAAACTAATACCACCTGAATAAATTTTATCTGCACATAAATCTTAACATGATCAGTACCACATTATGTGATGAACAAATGCACCCAAAGCATGATCACCAAAATACTAAGTATGCCAAACTGAACACAAAGAGCACCAAGTATTCAACGCACTAATCAGTTTTGTCATCAAGGACAATATACCACAAAGAGAAAGCCAACATAGTATACAAGGGTATTTCCCACCTAGCGATATACTTCACGTTCTCTTGCCAATACAACCAACTATCTTGACCTAAATGGTCATGTATTGATAAGGAAACTTCCTTCACATAATACCCTCTACTGAGTGACATTTTACTCAATACAAAACTTGATTAAGGAAAAAATATTCAATAAAACACTATGAAACCAATTGGAAGCACTACATATCATAGTTAGAAATCTAAATTCCAAAAAAATAGAATTTTATCCTTCATGGAAAAAAAATATGTTGTATACGGTGAGCGTCACTCCTTAAAAATGGTATTTACTGAAAAAAATAGTTTTCGAAGGAGATGGAAAAAGCAAAAATTTGAAAAAAATATATTTAGAATCTATAGAAAAAATTTCCATCACAAATCTCTAGTTTGCATCATCTTCAAATTCCTCACGATTTAGCTACTATAGGTGCTCAAAAGTGAAGATTTTAAAATTAGAAAAAAATATTTCAGTGTCTAGTTTGAACAAAAATTGTAAACTAGTATTGTGGGATCACCCTACTTCTACTTTACTCATGCTTTATTTATAGATAATAATTTTGATCTTAATTATTAATTGATAGAAGACTTAAGGTGAAGATTCCTTCTTCTTTTTATAGTCTTAGATGTTTAGTGTTTTAGCTTCATTATAGTGGACTCCTTAGAAAGTGAAGATTTCCAAGGTGAATAACTCATCTAAATTATTGGATATTTTTGACTTGAACACCTGAGTTACTTTCATGTAACTTCTTGGGTCTTGGCTACAACCACTTGATCAAATCTTAACCCAAATCCTTGAGAGCACGACAACTCTCATGATAATACTTTACCACAAAATGATATCTTCTTGACCTTCCCAATCATTAATGCAATATGAATACTACATAACCAAGTCTACATCGTAAAGGTTATATCTCCAATAATAATATATAACTTCCTTTAGGTTTTAGTCCTCCATGCAATTCGGTGCAATCATGTTAACTAAGGTTAACCACAAGTGTAGACCTACTGATCCAGTCTCACAATAAGTTTTCTTAACATAATGCTTACTCACCAAGTTAGCATTTAACATGTTTCGTCAAATTACTTGGGCGCTGAATCCCTTGGTTGTGTACCTGCAACAACTAGGGTCTAGGCTACTACCTCTAATTCAAGTCCCAACATGGTTTAAAGGGTTTTACCTTCTCACCCACTATCAAGTGTCTTTAACAATATGGACGAAACTATGTCTTCATCAAGACGTACATAAGGTTATATAATAGTATTTAGGCATCCTTTACAAATACCTCACCTAAGTGTTTTCAATAAGGAACATATCAAGGAAGGAAAGAGGTTTTCCTTTCCAAGGGTCGAATTATTATTACAAGGTCACTCAATAAGTAGTTATTAAAAGAACTCAAAAATAGTTATATATTACTCGAGTAAGCATTCTTGATAGAAAATCTAGCACTTAGTTGTGCTTTATTCCTTTCTTCCACTTATTTACTTCTCAATTATTCAAACTTTGTTCTATACCAACCAATGAACTATGGTTTGATAAATTACCTTTTAATAATGAAAAGAATCTCATAATAAGAAATGATGACTTCATGATGCACCCCCAGACATAACTATGCCAAGGAGGGTTTGAGGGTAACATACCTTGAACTTCCTTTTTAAGCATCTAAATCACTCTAAAACAATCAAGAATTGAGCTTTCTTGTTGTGGACATTTAAATAAATTTCACAAAGATTCATGAATGATGTGGATTAAAGGAAAAACTGCCTCACTATTGGTTTTCATAATCATTATTATCACAATGTATACGCATATACAACCTAAGAAAAGACTTTATCCAGGCTAGGTGATCCGACAATAGTGGTTTACAATTTATTGCCAAATTGGACACTGAAATTATTATTTTTAAGTAAATCTTCACATTCGGGCACCTATAGCGGCTAAACTGTGAGGAATTTGAAGATGATCCAAACTAGAGTCTCGTCACATTTTGTCTGTAGATTCTAAAAATATTTTTTTCAAAATTTTTGGAATCAGATTGCACTTCTTTTTCCATCTCCCACGAAAACTGGTTTTTTTCAAAAAACAACATTTTTAAAATGTGACGCACATCGTATAATGCATAACTTTTTTTCCATGAAGGATAAAATTCTAATTCTTTCGAATTTAGATTTGTAACTTCAATATGTAGTGCTTCCACTTGGTTAGATAGTTTTTATTGAATATTTTTTCTTTAATCAAGTTTTGAATTCAAACCAATTACAATTCAGACATAGGATGACCGTATAACACGTTACTTTTTTAGTATATATTGAAATTCAATTTTTTTTTGTTGGATCAAAGACTTCAATATCTAGTGCACTCATATTTTTCAATTTTTTTTGATAATATGCCATTTTTCCACATGTGTAGAACAAAGACCTTTATTTTCGGTGAAGAACCTATGTTTAATAAAAATGAAAAAGCAAATACATAATAAAACAAAAACATATTAAAATTATATTCATTGGATAGCTTGTTCTGAGGACTATCTAATTCCAGAAAGGTTTCTGGAGACTCCTCGATTTTCATCCTCAACCCGAGCTCCGAAGTGTAAAAAAATAGACTCTTTTTGCGTCTCAAGAGGGGGATGAGGGGCAAGGGGGGTTTGAACGAACCCCTTTGCTATGCATTTTTTTTGTTTTTTTGGCAGCCAAAACTTAAAGGGGGTCGCTCGAACTAATAGGTTCGTATGAACCCCCAAAATCATTTTTTTTGCTTTGGGGTCATTTTTTGTGAGTTTTTCTTCCTCACTTGAATTGTAAACCACTATTGTGGCTTCACCCCACTTATAAAGGAAAGAAATAATACTTGCCTTATAATGAAGGTGATAACCTATGTTGTCTCTCCACTAATAAGGCTTTAATCTTCAAATGAATATGGAAGTAGCAAGAGATTGAGTGAAGCCTTGTCAACAATAGTAGGACAACCGATTTACTCTTTGAAAACTGCCTTCTTTCAATCAGACCTTTGGAATGAAGTTGAATAATAATGGAAGCTCTTTCTAACCTCAAAACATGGTCATTCTCCTTTATGATCAAGGCTTTAATCCAAACCTTAAACGTTTAACTTTCACCTTCAAGATAAATGATAGGTCGAGTGCCTTTGGAACAACACAATCATGAGCTTTGCAAGCTCTACCGAGTCATTGACACCCATTGGCTGCTGCCAACGTCTCATAACTATATCATTGTCCAACCTTTCACCAACCATGAGCTTTTGGAAGGAGGTAGGTGATTTTGCATGCCTCATATGGAAGGAGGCATTGTATCTGACCCAAAGGAGCCTCTCCCCTCTATTATGATAGGTGGATATTTCATTTTATTTCATTTACTTTTTGATTAACATCAGTATCTCTGCTCCGATAATATTATCCCCCTCCTTAGTCTTACCATACAAGGAAAAATGAATAATCCCCCCGTTATCACCTACGGTTACCATGATAATATCTCACTCCCCCCATAAAATGACCACGCCCATGGTGCTAAAACAACAGGCAGTTTACAAAGCGGTTATAGGAATTAGTTGCCTTGAGAGTTTGTTTCCAACTAATCGTCACGATTCAAATCTTCCCAATATATGAGCGACTTACTTGCAAGATATTTTGCTAATAGAATCAGTTACCATCCTCACTTTATGTGATGAGAGCCACGATTTTCAACATGGAGAGTTCGGGTTGCAAAGAGATAGGATTATGCCACCTTCATGGCATTCTGTCTACAGCCATAAATGGCTCCCATTAGCATTTCCAAACATCATAAAAAAATTGCTCCTCAATATCATTAGCCATGGCCTTCTAAAAGACATTTCCATTCCCAAAATAGTTATAAAAAGTTAGTTATTCTGCTACAAGCGCATGGGAGAAGCCATGGCCACAAAGAGGTAAGATTGGATTACAAAACGATGAAAAGATTTTTCCACCTTCGTGTGGTTTCCACGTAGCCTTCAAAGATTAAATTTGGTGCCTACAAATTGTGTTGAATGTTTGTCCAAGCATCACAAACATCACTTAATTACATAGCTTAGTATTATAATTATCAAAGCCGGATAGGGGTGCCAAATGTATAGTCAAGATCCTCTAGTTAAAGAGTCGATCTTAAATATCCATCATGACTTAACAACCGACATAAGCATTAACAGATGAGCTACATGCTTACAAAGTATTAAAATTATATTGGTATAATCCATCATTTCACAAATAGACACCAACAATTTGCCTTTATCGGTTATCATGCTTTTATAAGCATGCTATTGTTAGTTAGCAAATAATTATAATATTTGCATACAATATGCAATTTATATGCATATTTATTTCCTAGTACACATATATCGAGGAAGCACACACATATAGACATTGATATACATAAGCATATATTTGCATATTATATACATAAATAATTTTTATTAGATTAACAATTGCTAATGAAGATAGCAAGGTTATGGTAATATAGTAAAACTTACCTGAGAAGCAACAAAAATCCCTGGACTTAAACAAAAACAACAGTTTCCAAACCTAATTGTCAAGGTGACAAGTAACTCAGATGGTAGAACTAAGGACTATCAACTTTACCCTTCTCCCAAGCAATACTCCCCCTCTTTCTCTCTAGAGGTGTTCAGATTACTCCTACAATCCCACAAAAAAAAAAAACAAACAGGTAGTTAGCCTAGAAACCATTACCTCACAATCATATCATTACAAATTCATTAATCATTTGCTTTAAAGAAAAAGAATAATCTCATAGGATTTCATCAAATTCATAGTAGCAAGTAACCATCATCATTCCATTGAAAACAATAATATAACATTTCATAACTCCATCATAATATGTAATTTTCAAGGTTTCATAATCACACAATTCATCATAATAATTACCATAAATTTAAAATTAATTTTGGAATCTAGGGTTGGGTGTAGCATACCTTCCCCCAAGTTAAGAATCATTGTCCCCAATGATGTAAAGTATCATAACATATAAGTAAACAAATGATTATGTTTTTATCCATGTTTTCATGCTCATGTCAGAGATAAGGAATATTTTATGTTGATATCATTATAATTATGTCTCATACCTCTGTCCTCTATAATCTAGTCCCACCAGACATTGCACTGAGTGACCTTGCTAATACACAGGTGGGTACTGCTTAATTCGATCACTCTTTTCTCTTACAGAGAACTATCTCGGTATTCACTTAGCATCGACAAAGCTTTCTTGTCTAGCATTGGCTCATGTTAACCTTTTTCTTGGTCAACATAATTTACACTTTCTTTTTAATATATATAACATTTTTGGACCAAGGAAAATCCTATCTTTTAGCTTTCCTAGCTTATAGGAATTTCACGCTTTCTTCCATGCAATGCTTCAAATGGATTCTTTTTAACTTGTAGAATGTTATGAGTTATCAAACACAATCTTAACAAATGGAAGATAATCCTTCCACTAGTATTGCTGACCCAAGCAATACACATACAATAGGTTCCCCCCCTAATGCCTAATTTACTCTCTCAATTCGACTACCTATCTCTGGGGAATATGTTGAACTTATGTTCAACTGAATTCCAAGCGAGGTGAAAAGGGTTTTCCAAACCTTGAAGTTATATGAGTGTCCCTATTTGAGATAATCTTCTCTAAAACATCATGCAATCAACATTATTTTACACATTTGTAGTTATGACTAGTACCCCACTTGTCATCATTTGTTTTAATGCAAAATTGACTACCTTGGTGAGCTTACCCACCACCACCAAGATTTTTTTGTGTTTATCCATCACTTGCAAAATAGTATTATTCTAAAACCCTAACATAGGAGTGTAAACGGTGATTTTGGTTTGACCCCTCACAATGCTTTGCTCCTCCTAGGGTTTTTCACCTAAAAGGAGAAAGGGGATTGGATGAGGACCAAAATGCAAGGGTTTATACTCAAAACTAATGTTAATGAGATGTATTATTCCTAATTAAGATGCCCTAATGCTCTGATTTGGAATTGAAATGATTTAATGATGCAAAACTATTAAAATGTAAAATACTGGAAAACACAATGTGATATGGAGAAATGCCTAAAAATGTAGCTAAATGATGAGATAATAGAACATAATGAAAGAGGTGCACCTGGAATCAGAAGTTTGATGTTGGAAGATTCTGGAATCCTAAAAAATTGACTGAAATGTTGACCGAGACACTTGTGCTAGTCTAGGCGACTTAGTCCTAGTTTCGAGAAACTTTACCAGAACAAGAATCTGCCAAATGGGTATGAATAAATGTCAAAATCAGTTTTCAGGCCCAAAAGTGGGACTCATTCGCCACTAGTGGTGACTTAGTCTTCCTACAAATTTCAAGGAATTTGGGACATAATCTTGTAGTCTCATGTCTGCACTTCCTTTCCTGACAGGTGTCCACACTTGATTTTGCAGAAAACAGGTTAGAAAGTCTCTCCAAGCTTGAATTAGGGTTGTGTTGACTTGATTGAATTTTTGCACAAGTTTTTTGATCACTTTTCAACACCTATTTCTTGACAAATTTGCATACAAAAGTCACATTCAAAAGGGAAAAACAGTGGAGGGTTAGAGAATAGGGGTTTACCTTGGTCAAACCCCACTTTGGTAATCAAACCCTCAACAATGAAATGGAATGAAGAGAGAGTGATAAATAGATACATGCAAATGAAAATGTCATAAACTTACCACACCATTGATGCTCAAATTTGAAAATGTGCAATGAAGAACTCCAATAGCTTGACTTGATAATACTTGATTTTCTTATGATATTGAATGCTTAATGAGTGCAAGAGATTATATGTGATTTGGAAATAGATGATTGTAGATATAAAATGAGGTGAAAAACCCTTATTTATACTAAAATTTCCTGAAAGTAACACATCATAGGCCGACCTCAAGGGTTAGAGGACAAAATCCTGCTACAAATTTAAAATTATTTTGAGTTTTGTGCCCAAAAGGACTAAGTTAGCCCTATTGGAGACTTAGTCCCACTTAAGCAAATTAAGTGGGTGTCAGGAATTTCATGGAATTAAAAGTTGTCCAACAAGAATATCCTCAACAACACACTTGAAAATGGTTGGAAAGTGTATTAAGGGGTCATTTAGAAATGAGAAAGGGTTGAATTAGTGAAATTAAGCCTAGAAAAACATGAAATCTTGTTACAAGACTTTATAACACTTCAAAATAGGACTTAATAAGTGATGAAAAGGCAATTTTTAGGTGAATTGTAATTAATAGAATCTAGAAAAGTGTAGAAATGTTTTACAACACTTCACAACAGCTTCACAAGACACCATAACTTGAGTGTTTAGGACCTAATGTGAATGTTTTGACGACATTACAACATTATACCCAAGAAAAAATCATGCCAAAGTCCATTAGAAAGACTCAAGTGAGCATAAAAATGTCAACTATACATTTTTTGGTGACCCATTAAGCCCCCACTTTAGTGAGAGGATAAAATTGCTTCAAACTCTTGCTAAAGTAGCCCGGCATGCAGATTGAGAGGGATCCTAAAGCACTCATGTTGGTAAGATGAAACAACAATAACCAAGAGGGATGATCAAGACCCCAGGATCAAGATCTCATGGCAAACCAAACATAGGAACAAAAGGAACACACATAATGATAAAAAGGAATGAAAGCTTAAATCATCTGTCCAACTCATTGTGTATTTGATCTAGGCTGATTGTTTGAAAAAGAGAATGCATACTCACTCTAGGGCGAAAAAACTCATGGTGGTTCACCAGGTGAGAAAACCCAAAAATGTGAAGTACATACACTAGTTGGCATGCACTCACAAACACATAGGTGGCTATGGGGAAAATCATGCTACTAAATGGGCTTCCTGCTCAACCATATCAAATTTATACCTCCTGATAACCTTAATAAGGCATAAAAAAGATAATGTTATTTTGTGCTTCATGAGACAAGAAAATGTTCATATGCTTAAAACTCATGAACAAATGCAAATGTACCATAGGAATGCAAGCTGTGTTATGCAAGGTGGTAAAAATGTAAAAGGTAAAATACAAAAATAAAATGTAAAATGCAAAATATGTTCAAAGGATTCTTGTTAGGTTCATGCAAGTTTTATCACTTAGGGAACATTGTGTCTAATGTCTCCAAGAGAGGACCTATCAAAGAATAAAAGATCCAGAACTTATGGGATTCAGTGTGTCGCATCAGGCCACTAAGATGAATGTAATATGTTAAGATAGATCACACTTATGAAGGAAATCATACCCAATGTCATCCACAAAGTGAAAAACACATTGTATGAAGTGACAAGGCTGCATTAGGGACCAAGAATGCAAATGAATAATGCCAATGTATGCCCCCCACTTTAAAGGAATTGCTACACACCATTCAATGAGAAATTAATTTAAAGTAGCAAAGGAAAGAAGATGCAAAAAGAAAAAAAAAACATGAGAGTCAACTTGGAAAGCCTCTATGCCAAGTCATATGTTTCCAAGTAAGACTACTTCATGTAAATGAACAAGAAAAAGAAAAGAAAAGAGGGTTTCCCCCCATAAAGGAATACACCAAAAACATAAGGGATCTATGGATTTGGGGTCAGTATGTTTTTTGCTGCAATTTTTTTATGAAAGAGCTTGGAACTGTCATCATTCCCCAAAGCACATAGAACTGGAAGAATGAAACAAAGAGAGAGAAAGAAAATGAAAAACAAAGTCTATTTTGAGTCAACATGGAAGAGACATTGCGGTCTCAACACTTTGCATCTTCCCCAAAAGGAAAACACAAGGGAAAAGAAAATTAGAAGGAAAAAGGAAAGGGAAAAGCTTTTGGATCAACAAGAAGGAGACATTGCAGTCTCAATACCTTGCATCATTGCTAAAAACAAGACACAAGATAAAAGCGAAAAAGGATCTTTTGGGTCAACGTGGAAGAGACATAGGGCGTCTCAACACTTTGTGTCATCCGCAAAAGGAAAACACAAAACAAAAAGTGAAAAAGGACCTTTTGGGTCAACATGGAAGAGACATAGGGCATCTCAACACTTTGCGTCATCCCCAAAAGGAAAACACAAAACAAAAAGTGAAAAAGGACCTTTTGGGTCAACATGGAAGAGACATAGGACGTCTCATCGCTTTGCATCATCCCAAAAAGGAAAACACAAAACAAAAAGTGAAAAAAGACAATGTACGACATATAGAAGAATAGAGGTATGAATAGAAGAGTGTATAAAGAGAACATCAAACACACGGTATAGAGGAACACGAGACACACAAAAGCGCACTAAAGAAAAGAAAAAGAAAAAGAAAAATGCAAAAATTCTAGCAAGGAAAATGCAAGTCAACCATCTAACAAGTCATCCACCTCCCAATCATGTTCAGTATATTGTGAGGGTGGTTGACTGTCCAAAGGAAGAATTGCAAGTGCCGAACTAGGAGATGTGCCAGGTTCTTCGTTTGGTGTAGAAGATTTATCATTTAAGTTCATGGTAGATGAAAATAAAGAATTTATATTCTTATGCACTTCTTTATCTATTCTTGTGATCTCCTCATCATCGTCATCAGCAAGGTGGATGATGACAGGAGGACAAAGGGTTATCTCTAGGGAAGGATGGATCAAGAGTTGTGGCTATTGAATTGGTTCATTTTGTTGTGAGGGATGGACTGTGTTACCGTGAGGTGGGTCAAGAGGAGGAGGGTGATCATCTATTGCTTATGTCAAAGGTAGAGGTTAATTTTCTTTTCTTTTTTTTTGCATTTGACGAGCAAGGAGATGACGATGATGCCTACACTCTCTAGCACCGTGGTTTCATTTAATTTAATTTTGAAGTTGTTGATGTGTAAGAGTGGGTTGATCCATCATAGGTTCCTTTTCTTCTTGAGGAGGAGGAACGAAAGGAGCTGAAGAAGATGGGTCAATCACTTTCTCTTTGCCATTATAAACTTGTTTAATGCAAGCAGGCAGGACAAGATTAACTTCAGTTTCTCTTGGACATTTATATGAGGAAGGGGAGGTGTCAATGGTTGGTGGCTCATGAATTTGCATTGGGTGGTCAATTTCAGACTCAGGTTGAAGCTTGATCTCATCTAGGAGAGGAGGAGCGGAAGTGGATGGGGATGTGTTATGAAGAGACAATTCGGCTATGTGTTTGGCTTTGAACTTTTGGTAAGATGTGAAAAAAAAACATAGGGGCAAGCCAAAAGGATTCTAATGAAAAATAACCTTCAAAGGACAATGGATTAAAGCCACAATGGTGTAAGGTAAATATTTCATTTCCATGTGGAAACTTCAAACACTTGTGAACAACCAAGGGGACTGCTTTCATCGATCAAAGCCAATAATGGCCTAGCCGAAGATGAAATTGATCCAATTGCGGAATAATAGAAAATATTACATCCAAAGTATTGGATCCTATCTATAAGGGGAGTACGATCGATCTGATCGTAGAGCATACAAAACTAATATGCGTTTTAATCCATGCAGTTGGTTTATTATATTCTTCTTGATAAAGTTCATGTAATACTAAAAATTCTTCTGTGATCAGGTTCTCACCACAGGTGAGATCTACTAATATCCTATTGGTTGGTTTATCGTAGATGTGTTCGACTATGTAAAAAGGACAATCAAGAAGCTTTTTAAGTGTATCATGAGAATAAAAAGTAATCTCAAGAGATTTATTAGTTGGGCCCTTACGAGGGATAACGTCTATCGTACCCACAAGTTCATCCATATAGGAGTAACTTGGGTAACATTTGGAGGTATATCATGTTGTTCATTATTTTTATTAATGTTCATGACTTAAGGGTTTGAAGGTTCACTAGCCTTGACAAATGAAATATTATGTTTATGCATGGGGTTGGTAAAGATTTGTAAATTCTGGTTAGGGGGTGCAATAGACTTATTGCCTTGATCATTGACACCCATAATGGATAAATGGCCCGAATCAATGAGGTGTTCAACTAAGTGTTTGAGATGCTTAATTGTTCGGTGTCATGTCAATTTTGGTGATGAAAATGAAAATAAGCATTTTTTTGAAGGTAGGTGGTAAATCCTTGGTGGTATCAAGTGGTTTAACTATAGGAAAAGTTATCATCTATTGTTGCAACAATTGATTCATTGTGTTATGGAGAGTATTGGGTAAGGGTGTAAATTGTCTCTTCAGGTCCCCATAGGAAAAGGGAACCGCTGCTTTAATAGATGCCACTTGAATTGGAACAGGTTGGGGTGGTTAAGGAGAAGGCAGATTGAACTGTAAAAAAGCTTCAGTTGGGTTTTCTAAAGTTTTGCGCATTGTTGTGGGTGGTTTGCTCAGACTTCTCAGCTCAATTATAAGTGGACTTTGAATCAAGACTAGAAATTGAGTTGTGATAGTCGCAAAGGTTGGTACATAAATGCAGTAATGAAGGAAATTTCATCATAGTTAACTTATCTAAAGGTGAGTATGCAAGTTTTCGATAAACATCTTTTGCAGATGTGAGTTAGGAATCTTAACATCAATTTGAGCATATAATGACTGATAATGTGAAATGAAATCAGTAACTTTTTCGTCAGTGTTTTGTTTACATTGCATTAAATCAGCCATAGTCTTTTTAGGAGTCATATGGACTTGGAAACAACTTATAAAGGCATCAAAAGTTCATTAAATGATTAGATTGAATGATTGGGTAAGTTGGAAAACCACTCCAATGCAGTGTCTTTTAAGGTCAGAGGAAAAAGTTTAGCTAATAATTTGTCATCAAGAACAAAATCATTGCACAAGGTTGTATAAGCATTGACATGATTAGTAGGGTCTCCTTTACCTTTGTATTTCTCAAACCTAGGCATTTCAATTCCTTGTGGCATCTAAGTGCATAAGATTTCAAGGGATAATAGACTACTATAGACATGATATGTAGGTGGAGCATTTTGACTTTGGCTAATGGTAGATTTTTTGTTGCATGGATGAAATGGTGTTAAAGAGTTGTGTAATGATGGGATCGGTGTAAGTGGTATGAGGTGGAAGGGAAAATGATGATGGAGTATATGTAATGTTAGGGGATGTGAAAGGGATACTAAAAGGATTGAAGGTGGAAGAGGGAATATTCAATGCCACAAAAGAACTAGGAATGCTAGTTGGAATTGTGAAAGAAGGAGTCACATGACTAGCTTGTTGCATAGTTGTTGTAACTTGAGCAGTGGTATAAGTTGGTATGGATGCTATGGTTGAAGGGGGAGGAATGTGAGATCCTCCTTGGCTTGCAACTATGTTTGTTGATTGCGATGTGGAAGGAGCATGTTTATTGTATATCTTAGAAATTTTCTTCATAACTTGTAAGTCATCATCAATTTCAATCAAATGATGAAGGTTTTCTATGGTAGGTATGGCAGTGGTGGAAATGTTTTCAAGGGATAAATCTTGTTGTAAATGTGCAAAATTTTCATAAATACTTATGACTTTATCTTGCGGCATTGCACTAGTTTGTGTGCCAATATTCATAGGGTGGGAAGGTGAACGCATGTGAGTGGTAGTATCCATGCCTAATGGACCATTTTCCATACTAGGAGTAGGAGCTCTTGAGATCCCAAGGTCTGCTATGAAAGTGTTATTGTGGGAAGTCATGAGTTTAGAACATTGTCTCACTACAATATTATCAATGGGGCACCAAGCAATCATACAAGTACCATAAGAGATAGGGTGGATGCAAATGCAATGCAATCTAGGATGAATAAAATGCAAAAATACATAGTTCTGTAAAATGAAATAGAGATGAAATACTAGAAAACATAAGTACAAAAATTACCCAGAAATTACCAGAAAATGTAGTATAAAGTATGCAAAAAGGCCTAAGTCACCCAGGATGGAAATTTAGTCCCACTGATGACTTTTTTGTGTGTTTTCAAAAAAATTAAATGCAATTCTATGTATGTCAAATGCAAAAATGCAACTACAATATGTAAATGCAGAGTTTTTGTGTTTTTCAATGTAAAAATGATGCAAGAATGCATACTAATATGAACTTTTTTTTTACTAAAGCAATTGAGAACCCTAGGATGCACTTTTAACTAATGCAAGATGCAATGCAAATGAAAACTAGGATGCACTTTAAAATTAGAAAGGAAGAATGTTCAAAAGATGCAGGTTCACCAAAATGTAAATGGTGATTTTGGTTTGACCCCTCACAATGCTTTGCTCCTCCTAGGGTTTTTCACCTAAAAGGAGAAAGGGGATTGGATGGGGACCAAAATGCGAGGGTTTACACTCAATACTAATGTTAATGAGATGTATTATACCCAATAAGATTTCCTAATGCTCTGATTTTAAATTGAAATGATTTAATGATGCAAAACTATGAAAATGTAAAATGATGGTAAACACAATGTGATATGCAAAAATGCCTAAAAATGCAGGTAAATGATGAAATAACATAACAAAATGAAAGAGGTGCACCCAAAATCAAAATTTTGATGTTGGAAGATTTTGGAATCCCAAAAAATTGACTGAAATGTTGACTAGGACACTTGTGCTAGTCTGGGCGATTTAGTCTCAATTTCAGGTCCAAACTTTGTCAGAATGGGAATATGCCAAATGGGTATCCAAAAATGTAAAAACTAATTTCTAGGCCAGGAAGCAGGACTAATTCACCACTAGTTGTGACTTAGTCCTCTTGAAGATTTTGGGAAATTTAGGATAGAATCTTGTAGTTGCAGATCTGCACTTCCTTTCCAGACAGGTGGTAGCACTTGATTCTGTATAAAATGAGGTAAAAAGTCTCTCCAAGCTTGAATTAGGGTTTTCTTGAATTGATTGAATTTTTTCACTCTTTGATCACTTTTCAACACCTATTTCTTGACAAATCTGCATACAAAAGTCACATGCAAAAGGGGAAAAATGGTTGAGGGTTAGAGAATAGGGGTTTTCCTTGGTCATACCCCACTTTGGTAATCAAACCCTAAACAATGAAATAGAATGAAGACAAAGTGATAAATAGATAACATGCAAGTGCAAATGTCATTAACTTAGCACACCATTGATGCTCAAATCTAAAGATGTGCAATGAAGAACTCCAATAGCTTGACTTGATAATGCTTTATTTGCTTATGAGAGTGAATGCTTAATGAGTGGGAGAGATTGTATGTAATTTGGAGATAGATGATTGTAGGATATGTAAAATGAGGTGAAAACCCCGTATTTATACTTGTTTTTACTAAAACTTCTCGAAAGTAACACATCACAGGCCGAGAATTTTAGGGCATTAAAAGTTGACCAATGGGAATATCCTCAACAACACACTTGAAAACAACCAGAAAGTGTATTAAGGGGTCATTTAGACATGTGAAAGGGTTGAATTAGTGAAATTAAGCCTAGAAAAGCATGAAATCTTGTTACAAGACTTTACAACACTTCAAAATAGGACTTAATAAGTGATGCAAAGGTGATTTTTAGGTGAATTGTAATTAATAGAGTCTAGAAATGTGTAGAAATGTTTTACAACACTTCAGAACACCTTCACAAGAAACCATAACTTGAATGTTTAGGACCTAATGTGAATGTTTTGACCACATTACAACATTATACCCAAGCAAAAATCAAGCCAAAGTCCATTAGAAAGACTTAAGTGAGCATAATAATTTCAACTATACATTTTTTGGTGACAGAAGGAGAGAAAAATTATACTAATGAGCTATCGCTTCCTCTTTGGAATTTCATGAGTATATAAAAGTCCTACCAAGTGATGACATCATATCCTCACCTTCTGGCATTTTGGACATCTTGCTACATACATGCAACATCTCTCTATGTTTCCTTCAATAATACAATGGTTTCACATCAGTTAATAATTTAATCACTTCAAACTGTCCAGAATATGGCACTGATTAAATTATTATCTCACCTTGTTCCCTAACTCCTCTGAGTCCGGTACTTAGGTTCTTCCTTTGATTCTTATAAGTCCATTTGAATTAAAGAAACAACTTCCTTGAAATTTTGTCACACTTGGTTCTTGAAAATATAATGAGTAAGCATCACTGAGGAGATATGTCTCCTTCAACATTGGACATCCACAACTTGGTTTTTCTTGCCATTTTTAAATAAGCATCCTACCTAACCCTTTTTATCAAAATATCAAAGATTCTTATGAATTGTTTTTTTTTTTAATTAGGAACTCATAGGATTGGTGTCGTAATTGCTTCATTCTTATTTGGTCAAAGACCTTTGACTTTTCCCAGATCATTCAAATCTTTTACTAATAGCTTTTATAGATTAAACTTCAGTTCCAACAAAAAAAAATTGGTTATAAGAAATTATAGGTATAGATTGAGAACCATATCCCATGGAGAAGTCAAAAGCTTTCTCATTCTAGAAATACTTCAACAAATTTCATTGAATAGGGTACATATTTATATCTGGTCTTTTCTTGATCCAAATACTTTTATTCTTCTTCTCCTAGGTGTTTTTGATACTTATTATACATTGGGCCATCCTAAGAGTTAAATTTGTGTTATTCTTCTATTTTCTCCAAATCGGTCGAAATGATTTACCATCCTTCCTAGTTGGCTTTCAACAATTGAACGAATATTTTTGCCTTATCTTACCCTCCTTGGTATATTTTGCAAACACTTTTATTTCAAGGCTATTTTAGTTTTAAATCAAGATTGTCTGAAGGTTGTCCTACCTCCTGGATACTTCCATAATTGGTTCTGATTCACAATATGTTGAATCTTCTTCTTCTGATTTTATTTTTTTGCAACAATTGGTTTCTCCAATTAAGGATTTGTATTAATATACATAATCTTCTTACTTAGCCGAGGTGCATTCCTTCCACAACCTAAGGGAATCTCTCTATAACTTGTTGGGTTAGGAGTTTTGACCTCTAGGAGTGATTCTCTCCTTGTCCCAAAGTTAAACGAATTTTGGGAAATTGGTTTCCTTACTATTTTCCTGGTTCTTATTTTCCCTGCCATCCTAGCTTAATAACATTTCAAACATTACCCCTTGATAAAATTTATAGGAAAAAATTATGCAATGAGCTCATAGGTCCAAGTGTTGAACACAATAGCTTTGATACCATATGTAACATCCTACTCTTTCTTACAAAGAGTTACCATGAATTATTCACCAAACAATAAATAACTAAAAACATAGATGAAAAGAGGTACATTTTTTTCTTCTTTGAATATGGAACATGTTTTTGCATAATTGTTAACATAAAGATATAACAAAGAATTTATACAATCTTTTCTAACTGAAAAGAACAAACATCTATTACTTTTGTATTTCTATAAAATGATTACATCATTTTAAGCTAAAAAAATGACTTACAGGATTAAGGTCAGAGATCCTGCATCTTGATTATTTTTGTCTTTCAAGACTCAACATGCCATCTGCAAGAGGGAGAGCATCACCTAGGTGCTTTACCTTGAACCATGGACTTAAGTGGTCCCTCGCACACCTCCCTAACTAGAAGTGGCTCTGCCCTTCAATGAAGGGATTAGTCGAGAACACTCTTAGTTTTTGCATTTGAGCTTAGGTGTTGTGCCCTACTTAACTAATACAGTCGCGCAACTATGGATACCTTCCATATATGTATGACCTCTCTGACTAGCTAAGTATCTGGGTTACAGTGAACTGACAAGTGCATGTAGAGACAACTGCACTCACTATGGCCATAGTATTTGTATCGTAGATACCATCATTGTTAGGAGTGAAGTCATTTGTTCACCCACCCTAATCGACTTGAAATACCTTTTCTAACCAATGGTACCTTGGAACTGACTATCCTACCCAATGGATAATCACAAGATCTTTTAACATGACATAACCTATCTTTTAGAACTTAACTCAACTGAGTTGGTAAGGTGTTAGACCCTTCTCAAACCCTTGTCTTACCTGGCGTAACTTTCAGGTCCTAGCAACTTCCATTGGTTCCAGATAAATAGTATACAAGGGTATTTCCCACCTAGCGATATACTTGGCATTCTCTTTCCAATACAAGAAACTAGCTTGACCTAAATGGTCAAGTATTAGGACATAATAAATTGACGACAATAACCCTAGACACAATAACCCCGTCATAATAACCCTAGGACCAAATAACCCAGGGTCATAATAACCTGGCCATAATAACCCTAGACACAATAACCTCATCATAATAACCCTAGGAAAAAATAACTGAAGGCCATAGTAACCCATGGAGAGAATAACCCGTGGTCAAAATAACCCATGGACAGAATAACCCATGTAATTTATAATTTTTTTTTTGCTTTCTCTATATTCTTACGGGGATATTCTATCCATGGCTGATTTTGACCATGAGTTCTTTTGGCTTGGGTTATTATGACCATGATTTATTTTGTCCTTGGGTTATTATGTCCAGGTTATTCTGTACAGGTTTATTTTGGTCAGGTTATTATGTCTTGTAACCAAGTGGTCATCGATTATAAAGGAAACTTCCTTCACATAATACCCTCTACTGAGTGGTATTTTACTCAATACGAAACCCTAGTAGGGTTTGAACACCTATAATGAAACAATTTTGCATTTCAAGGAAGCAATGTAGTTCACAATTCATTTATCAAGAATAAAGCAAGGATTCTACACTTTTACAACTTAAGTATTCTTGCCACTATAGCACCTAGCTATGCTTATTAATTCTTTTAGTTCTCCTTTACTGATCCTTTATATACGAATAATAAGTTTGATCTTAATTATTAATTGATAGAAGACTTAAGCTGAAGATTCCTTCTTATTATAGTCTCAAATGTTTAGTGTTTTAGCTTCATTATAGTGGACTTGTTAGAAAGTGAATATTTTCAAGGTGAATAACTCATCTGAATTATTGCATGTTTCTAACTAGAACACCCAAGTTACTTTCATGTAACTTCCTGGGTCTTGACTGCAACCACTTGATCGAGTCTTAATCCAAATCCTTGAGAGTGACAACTCTTGTGATAATTCTTTAAGCAATTCTTGTCACAAAATGATATCTTCTTGACCTTCCCGATCATTAATGTAGTATTAATATTACATAGGAAAGTCTAGATCGTCAAGGTTAGATATCTAATAATAATATGAATTCCTTTAGGTTTTAGTCCTCCATGAAATTCAGTGTAATCACACTAACTAAGGTTAACCAGAAGTGTAGACCTAATGATCCCGTCGTACAATAAATTTGCTTAACATAGTGCTTACTCACCAAAGTAACATTTAACATGTTTGGTCAAATAACTTGGG